>CM057847.1:51977739-52004565 GCA_030068395.1 Apalone spinifera | reverse complement strand
GGGAGGAAGACAAACATGGCACATTCTGTGCAGGTAACAACAGCAGACCTATCAACTTCCATACCTGCCTTCCTTCTGAGAGACTCCTCAGTTGTTATGAAATGCCTCCTCGAAGGTCAAGAGTGTAGTAAAAAGACTTTAAAGAATGGTGAGTGTATCTCACCCCCTTCCCACTCCTCTTCCCACATCCCTCTCCAAACTCCCTGTTAACAGCCCCTGTTCACTAACTCACTCCTTTATAAAGCCCTGAACTGCCTGATAGCTCCTCCCCCTGATTAAGGCTCAGCCAATGAGCAGAGACTTCTAGATTTCAAACTCTGATTAGAAGCTCACAGCTTCCACCTGCCAGCCATAGCAGACACTCCGTGCAGGGGGGAAGGCAGGGGGAAGAAGGAAGGAAAAGGAGAAGAGAAAAAAAAAGTTCAGCCCACGGTTGCCAGGGGGTATGAACTGGGGAGGGGTAACTCACAGGGAGACAGCCTGCCCATGGGGTCCTCATTCCTTCAAGTGCCACATCACCACAGTGTGTGGAAACTGAGCCAATATTAAACCACCTAGCTCCCAAGCCTGCCTGTTCCCAGACCCATTCTAGACGTTAGACCAGACCTAAGAATGTCTCCAACCTGCAAGAGTGAGAGAGACGAATCAGGTGAGGAGGAAGTGGTTGCAGGGAAAGAGATAATTGGATGCTTTGCTTTGGGAATGAATAGTGGAAATTAGGATTTTTTCCTCGATGGCTCCAAGCTGCCTTACTTTCTCATTACTGGGGGTTTCCTTTATACCTCCACAGCTACTCCTTTCTGTTCCTCCTCCCCTTTTTGGGCATTCTCCAAGGTTCCTCCCCACCCTTACCAGGTACTCCTGCAGCTGCTTCCGGATCATGGCATTCTGAACCGGATACAAAGCTCTTCAGGAACCGTAGTCTTCACGCTGCCTGCTGCTTTCTGTTCCTGTCCCAGAGCAATCCTCCCTCCAGACAGCCTTTCCTTAGCCATGTCTCCTGTTCCCAGGCTGCCCTGTGCTCTCTCTCTTCGCCAGCCCCAGGCAACCTGACCTAATTTGGGAAAGATCTGAGTTGTCATTAAATAAATAATGAAATAAGGCACCCTTTGAATTATAAAATGGGAGGGTGGTCTAAAATGTCATTTCTTAAGAGGATCCCAAATGAGGTGATCCCCAGGGATATGCTTGAATGGGCTTTGTGCTCCTAGTGTAGGGATACTGAACTCTGTTCTGCTGGGAAGCAGGCGAGATGACTAGCTAGCCCATTGGAAGCCCCTTCCAAATTTGAAGAACTCTAATGGTACTGATTTCCCTGCAACAGGAAGGTACATCCTCGACAAAGAGTGAACAATTCAGCCTTTAGTTGGAGAAGTTTGGTTAGCGGAGACATTCCGCACAGGAATGGGGGCTTACTGACACCCTGAGGATTAAATTGAGAGTCTTATGTAGCACAGACCCCAAACAATTCCTGATATCAATCCAGGGGATCTCTGAAGATTCTGACACCTTGGATTTATTGGGAATAAATGAAATATGGAGGGGAAGCATGGGTGGGATTTTCAGGCATTTTACAGAATTCTACCAGAAATATTTCATAGCTTAAAAGCTCCCACTAAAACTGCCTGGGTTGTGCTGGCTGTTTCTGACTCGCATCCTTTCTCTTTGTTTTCACTCACTAGGTCACCATGTCTTCAGTGAATATGCAGGCACATTTTGCTCTGTTCATTTTCTTTTCCTTTGTTGAACTGCTGATTTGGAGCCAAAGGTTTGTTTGTGTAGGTGACAATTTAGTGGCAGACACCAGTTTAAATCCCATCCACCCTACAAACGCAGTCGTGCCAGCAGAGCTGAATACAAAGTAGTTCAGTTACTCCTTTCCAGAACTTCAGAAGGATTCCTAAAGGAGAGGGAGCGCTCATCCACATTGCAGACGGGAGCTGTGTTTTATACGGGTGGGGACTCTCAGCTCGACGGCTGACATGGGAAGAGGGAGCGTGGTGAAAGAGAGGCGGGGAGGCGTTCAGGTAGGCTACGTCTACATTGGCAAGATTTTGCGCAAATACTTTTATCGCAAGAGTTTTTGCGTTAAAGTATTTGCGCAAGAGAGCGTCTACACTGGCATGTGCTTTTGCGCAAGAGCATCCATGCCAGTGTAGACGCTCTCTTGCACAAGAAGGCTCCGGAGGCCATTTTAGCCATCGGGCTTTCTTGCGCAAGAAATCATGTTGCCTGTCTACACTGGCCTCTTGCGCAAGAACAGTTGCACAAAAGGGCTTATTCCTGAGCGGTAACATCATAGTTCTTGCACAAGAAGCACTGATTTCACACATTAGAACGTCAGTGTTCTTGTGGAAGAACTCCCTGCCAGTGTAGACAGGCAGCATGTTTTTGCGCAAAAGCAGTCGCTTGTGTGCAAAATCATGCCAATGGAGACACAGTATGGTGTTATAAAGGGACTAAAGCAAAAATGAGGTGGGACAAGTGGGGCTGAAAAAGTAGCAGCCGCAACTCACTCAAAACAGGAACAGCTCTTCAGGGAACACCAGATCCACTGGCAATGGATTAGATGTGTCCATAATCCAGTTCCTGAACCAATGTGCAAAGGATCCAAATATTCAGAATATGTCCATGCTTGCTTTTCCTAATCATGTGACCCCAGAAACAAATCCACATTGGATAAAATAATGTGTGTACGCACCGATATCCTTGATGGGAAGGAGCCCAGAACTGTAGCATGGGCCCCATATTGCTTACAGCAAGTAGCCTCTGATCAAGCAGTAAGGCCCTTTTAGAAGAGGAGATTCAAGGGTGGGCTTTCCTGTCAATGCACAATGGCGGGTGGCCATATCGGACTGCATGGGAACAACTACCAAAGACAAGCTGGGCTGGGCAACTTCTGATTCTGACAGAGACAAGATTGAAAGAGGAAGTTAGCGGGTCACAACGTTAGTTTTAACCAAGGGGTTTGGTTCGAATTAACACGTCTTGGCACGCACTTTCACTTTCAAAACAGCTGTTGATCAGAGTAATGCACTGGTGAGATCATGCTAATGAAACGTGGGATATTTAAATCCCTGCTTCATTGACTATTTTGAATACCTACATTTGCATCCTAGTTCGAACTAGGGTGCAAGTGTAGACATAATCAGCATAACGGCTTTGGGCAAAAGGGTTTTTCTTGCGCAAGAAGGGGCAGTGTAGGCAAGATTGCGCCAGCCTAGACACAGCCATCAAGTATTTTGAGATAGAAAGTAATGTTCCTCATGCCTGGGCCGTTTTTAGGGGTAGGCAGTGTTAGCTGCCTGGAATGACTCATGACCATTAGTGCCACAGGGCAGACACCTTACATCAGTGGTAAATTCTATCATTAGATTTCCCTAAGCCAATAACAAGCAAACTCCTGAATCGCTCTAACAGTCTCATCATGCATGAAAGTCCTCTTAGCATCTCCAGTCTATCTTGGCAAGCTGGACTTTGTGCTAACTGGTCACTTCTACCAAAAATCACACAACATTCCAAGTTGCTTCCAGTCCTCAGAGACCAGTCACTTACCCCAAATCAATTTGAATCTTATGATCTCTCAGACAAAAACACCACCATACATGGGTGCCATTTCAGATTTGGGGAATGACTTGTGCATGCCGTGATTGGGGGACAGGGGAAGAAGAGAATGAGAGCATGAGAGGGCGGACTGAGGACAGAGGCTTCAGCAGTGTTACTGAGCATGCTCAGTAGAAGCCAAGCACCAAATTAGGGGAGGGAGGGGCGACCCCGTATGCCCTCCAACCTATACAGACCATCTCTATCCAGGGGCTACAAGGCACTGGAAAAATCTACTTTTTTGGCAGCTAACTTAATAGTTAGCTGACAGGAGCACTGTATCTAATTCCTATATGAATGAAAGAAAATTAAATAAATATTAGACCCACTCAGCTCTAACACTAATTTATTCTGACATCTTGGGGCAAATCACTTAAGGGACACTAGTTAGCCTTAACATTTTAATGTATATTCTTTCTTTGTTACTAACTCTGTGGGCAGAAAGAGAGACACCGCCAGGACTCTTGTGCTGTCCCTCAGCTCTGGAAGAAAAGTGGGGTCTAGTGGGTTACAGCAAAGGGGCACATTCATTTCAGTTCTACAAAATAACATCAGAATGGCCAGACTGGGTCAGACCAATGGTCCTTCTAGCCCTGTATCCTGTCTTCCAACAACGGCCAATGCCAGGTGCTTCAGAAGGAATAAACAAAAGAGAATCATTTTCATCATGATCCATCCTGTTGCCTATTTTGTTTGTTTTAAATTTGCTGCCTATAAATTCAATTGGGTCAGCTTCTTCTGTTATGTTAGTGAGGAAATGAATAACATTTTCTTATTCTATTTTCCCTACACCATTCCTGATTTTCTAGACTTTTAACATGTCCCTCCATGCTTTAATCATTGCTTTTCCAAGCCCAAAAGTCACAATGTTGTTAACTTCTTCTCATATGGAAGCTGTTCCTTAACCCCTACTCATTTCTGTTGCCCTTTCTGTACCTTTTCTGAATTCAGTATATGTATTTATTTATTTATTTTAGATGGGGTGAGCAGATCTGCATACAGTATTCAAGATATGGGCATACAATGACTTTATGCAGAGGCAATATGGTATTTTGTCTTATTATCTATTCCTTTCTTAATGATTCCCAACATTCTGTTCGCTTTTTAGTTTTTAGACCACCATTGCACACTGAGCAGATGTTTTCAGGGAACTATCTATGCACATTCCAAGATCTCTTTCTTGAGTGGGAACAGCTATTTTAGGCCCCATCGTTTTTTGAATCTATAGGTGGGATTATATTTCCCATGTGTGTTACTTCACGCTTATCAACAGTTAATTCCATCTGCCCTTGTGTTGCCCCATCACCCAGTTTTATGAGATCCCTTTTGTAACGCTTTGCAGTCAGCTTTGGATTAGTCACTGTTTAGCCCTTTTTCAAGAACCTTAATGAGAAATTTAACAGCAGTGGTCCAAGTGCAGATCCCTGCAACACAACACTCATTCCTACGCTCTCCCCCTCCCCCCGGTCTTTTAAGTGGAGTACCCGGCAATGTTTTCATGATGATCTAATGATCCTTGAATTACCTGAATAACCAGCCTTTGGTTCTTCTTAATCACCCTGTCTCCCTCTTTTTATAATAAACTCCCTGCCCCCAAGGCAAAGCTGCAAGCAGCTCAATCTCTGTTGTAGTTAAGAACTGCCTCTGGAGTTAGGACATGGGGTTTAAGCAGACCTCAAGTATGAAATCCAGGGGTCTAAACTCAGGAGGGCCCCTCTTAATCCCCATTAATAGAGCCTTGCCACAACACCTGTAGCCATTCCTGTTCTAAATGAATGGTTTGTGACCTAAGGAAAAGATTTGCAGGTTAAAACAAGAACACATATATACACAAAAGAGTTATCAGCTATGATTCCTGAAGATGACAAAATGTCTGCCAGGACAGATCCAGGGGGTAATCCTTAGGAATCTTTGTGTCAGTTTAGCTCAGGAGTCTGCAATGTATGGCTCAGTATGGAACTTCTGTCATTCCCAAAATACATGCAACTTTTTCAATTAAAATGAAAACATTAATCTCCTGGGGGAGACCCTGCGGCCCAGCTATGGCAGCCCAGCTTGGGCTCCTACCGAGGCAGCCTGGCCAAGAAGGCCCCAGTCAGGGCCTAGCCCCCATTTGGTTGCAGCATCTTGTCCCCGGGAACCCGCCTGGACATTGGCCTGAGCAGTGCAGGGCTGTCTACACTGTATCCCTCTTGCGCAAAAGCCTATGCAAATAAGTGTGGATTATCATATTGCCACACTCCATTTGCATAATTAATTAGGGGCCATTTTTGTGCAAGAGGCTTTTGCGCAAAAAAGAGCCATGTAGACATCTCCTTTTTGCACAAAACCCCCCTCCTGTGCAAGAGCCATTCTTCCTCATTTTTTCAGGAAGAATGGCTCTTGCACAAGAGCTGTGTAGACGGCTTCTTTTTGCGCAAAAGCCTCTTGTGCAAAAATGGCCCCTAATTAATTATGCAAATGAAGCAGCGCAATATGCTAATCTGCACTTCATTTGCATAGGCTTTTGCGCAAGAGGGATGCACTATAGATGTAGCCCAAGAGCGCACCTGCTATCACAGAACTCCAGTCCTGTTTTGCCAGTACCAACATTATAGACCCTGTGCCAGGGCCTAGCCATGAACCACAGAAGGATGGTTCTGAGCATAAGAATGCCAGTAAATCCTTCTCCATACGCAAGAAAGACACTGCACCATCCATGAGTTCTGGCCACCAATGAGGGGTGTGTTCCAAGGCCCATAAGAACAAGACATTGTTGCTTCATTTGTTGAATCTGCTGACCCTGGTTCCAGAATCGTGTACCCCCTTCCACAATTGGCTGCCTCTAGCTGTTCCCCTGCCTGGGCCCGATTCTGTCCATGGACCAAGCCCTGTTGATGCTTTTCCTGTTCTGTCTCTGTTTAGCAGCATTTTCACCTTTCCTCAGCTCAGGACTCAGCATTCTTTAAATCCCCTATGATGATGTGTGATGCTGGGGTTACAGTAGCTTAATTCTGTAGACAGTTTCATGTGAGACATCTTCTTTTTCATGCATATAACCACTCTTAATCCCCTTCCCCATCCTGGTTATAGAAAAGCTTTCATTCTGTGGCTCCAGAGCGCACAGCACAAGAAAGGAAAGCAGTCTCCAGTCTCAGGAATTACTTTCCTTTCTGCTTCCTCAAGAACCTTCACAAGGAGGCGTCTCTTCCTGGGCTGTGTCTCTTTTCCTACTAATTACAACATCCCCTGATAAGCTCTCTCTTTAACTGCTTGTTTCTACAGGCAGGCAGGCAAGGCAAGGCAACTAGGGTAAAAGAAGAGGCAGACCTACATGGCCATCAAGCATGGAGTGGTATGTGCTTTGAGAACCTGTGATCAACCAGCCACTACTGAACTGTTTGCCATGGTGTATTTATTAGTCCAGTTTAAGGTGTTTTTTTTTTTTTTGTTTCTTCTATGACTCAAAGGATAGGACTTCCCCCTTTCTTTAGGAAACCATAGGACAAGACAAGCAGGTCTCTCATGAATTGCTGCTTCTTCGTTTCATCAGAGCCCTCTTTTATGAACACTTCTGATTTTCTTTGACGTAAACCACCATATCATTGTGCAATAGCAGATGGCCATAAAATTAGTCACAATAGGCAATGGTCCCCAATAAAAATGCCCACAGCATATTGCTTACTGCTAGTTTTTCATTAATTTCCCATTTTAGTCAGACATTGAAAATCACATACATTTCCTTACTAATTTTCTTTTCCAGCTGTGCCAGTGATGGAGCTGGAAGCAGGCCCAGCCTGAAAGTAGAAAACTATTGGAAGAGGTTGTCCACGACTTGAGCTGCGCCCCTACTTTTCCACTGACTGCCAGCATAGAGCAGATAAGCAACAGGTCTGCATGCAGGGTGCATGGGAAGAACAACCTTGGCATTGTAAATGAAACCTTTATCACCCTTACTTCACAGGGTGTGGGAGTGAAGACCAAACTGAGAAATACAGCATTCATTTCTGGCAGTAAAAATACAGCCAGCCACATGCAGGAAGGCAAAGAGGAAGCTTTCATTAGGTGGTCTCTACTTGTTTTATAGCTGCTTTCTAGTTTTTATGAAGCTTTTCCTACAGGCCTGCATGCTGGGGAACAAATTGATTTCCTTCACACTTTTGGCCATACATCTTTTTTTATACACACTGTGCATGGACAGGGTGTGTATATGGGATAAGTGTTTCTCTCGTTTCAGCATCTGAAATTTCTTAGTAAAACAAAAATCCTGTGAGAAATTTTAAAACATTTATAAATAAAAGCATTTTAAACCAAAATTATTTTTTCACTCTTTGAAAGTCAAAACATTTTAGTTTTACCGTTTCAGATCCCCCAATCCAAATCTCTAAAAACCTGAAAATGGAAAACTTGTCTTGTTTTGATTTCCAAAAATTGAAAGAAATTTAATTTCCAAATGAACCAAAATGTTTCACTTCAAAATGTCAATTCAAAATTTAAAAAAAGTTTTGAATGTTCATACCTACACAGTTACTCCAAACAATTATTTAAGAAAATTAAAATATTTCATCAATGTTTTCACATGATAATGCCAGTGTCAAAGACTATTTTTTTCTTTTCCAGACAAATTTTTACAGTTTTTCAGTCAACTTTTTGTTTTATTATCTCTAATGAATACCAGTTTTTGAAGATTGTCATATCTAAAGTCTTATATCAAGTTTGAACCCACTGAATACCTTATACCATCAGAAGATAAAATGTGTTCACCCACTATCCTGCATGTCAGAAGGATTCAGTCCATAAGTAATAGCTCAATATGGGAACATGGACATGAGAGAAAGCACTTCTAGCCTAGCTTGTTTTCAAGGTTTGTTTCTGGGAGATGATATCTCTTTGAACTCTTTTTGTGTGCCCACTCTTCCTTTTGGGTAAACAGCAAAATTGAGACAATGGATTTCGGGAAGGCAGATTTTAGTAAACTCAGACAGCTTGTTGGTAAGGTTTCATTGGAAGCAAGATTAAAAGGCAAAACAACTGAAGAGAGTTGGCCTTTTTTCAAAGGGACATTATTATAGGGGCCAAAAGGAAACTATACCATTGTGCAAGAAAAATAGAAAGTATGATAAGAGACCATCTTGGCTTAACCAGGAGATCTTGCATGATCTAAAAATAAAAAAGGAGTCATATAAAAAGTGGAAAGTAGGTGAAATTACAAAGGATGAATATAAGCAAACACCACAAGTATCCAGGGGCAAGATTAGAAAGGCAAAGGCACAAAACAAGCTCAATCTAGCTAGAGACATGAAGGATAACAAGAAGACATTCTACAAATATATTACAAGCAAGAAGACGACCAAGGACAGGGTAGGCCTACTACTCAGTGAAGAGAGAGAAACAGTAACAGGAAACTTGGAAATGGCAGAGGCGCTTAATGACTTTGTTTTGTTTTTTGTCAAAAAGATGGATGATGACGGGATGCCTAACACAGTGAATGCTAGTGGGAATGGGGTAGATTTAGAAGTTAAAGATAAAAATTACTTAGAAAAGTTAGATGTCTGCAAGTCACCAGGACCTGATGAAATGCATCCTAGGATACTCAAGGAGCTGATAGAAGAGGTATCTGAGCCTTTAGTTATCATCTTTGAAAAATAATGGGTCAGGAGAGGACTGGAGAAGGGCAAACATAGTGCCCATCTGTAAAAAGGGAAATAAGAACAAACCAGGAAACTACAGACCAGTCAGTTTAACTTCTGTGTCAGGAAGGATAATGGAGCAAATAATTAAGGAATTCATCTACAAAGACCTGGAAGATAATAAGGTGATAGGTAACAGCCAGCATGGGTTTGTAAAGAACAAATGAGGTCAAACCAATCTGATAGCTTTCTTTGATAAGCTAACAAGTCTTGTGGATAAGGGAGAAGCAGTGGACATGGTATACCTTAGACTTTAGTAAGGCATTTAATACAGTCTTTCATGAACTTCTTATCAATAAAGAAGGGAAATACAACATAGATGAGGCTATTATAAGGTGGTTGCATAACTGGATGGATAACTGTTCTCAGAGAGAAGGACATAACGAGTGGGGTTCTGCAGGGTCTGTTTTGGGACGGGTTCTTTTCAAAATCTTCATCAATGATTTAGATGATGGCATAGAGAGTACGCTTATTAAGTCTGCAGACAATACCAAGCTAGGAAGAGTTGCAAGTGCTTTGGAGGATGGGGTCCATAATTGGAAGTGATATGGACAAACTAGAGAAAGGGTCTGAGGTAAACAGGATGAAGTTTAATAAGAACAAATGCAAAGTACTCCACTTAGAAAGGAACAATCTGTTTCACACATACAGAATGGGAAGTGACTGTCTAGGAAGGAGTACTGCAGAAAGGCATCTAGGGGTCATAGTGGACCACAAGCTAAATATGAGTCAACAGTGTAACATTGTTGTAAAGAAAGCAAACTGATTCTACGATGCATTAACAGGAGTGTTGTGAGCAAGATATGAGAAGTCATTCTTCTGCTCTACTCTGCACTGATTAGGCCGTAGTTGGAGTATTGTGTCCAAGTCTGAGAAGTTGGAAAAGGTCCAGAGAAGAGCAATAAAGATGATTAAAGATCTAGAGAACATGACTATGAAGGAAGACTGAAAGAATTGGGCTTGTTTAGTTTAGAAAAGAGAAGACAAAGGGGACATGATAACAGTTTTCACATATCTAAGAGTGTCACAAGGATGAGGTAGAAAAATTGTTCTCCTTGGCCTCTAAGGATAGGATAAGAAGCAATGGGCTTAAGTTGCAGCAAGAGATGTTTAGATTGGACATTAGGAAAAACTTCCTGTCAGGGTGGTTAAACACTGGAATAAGTTGCCCAAGTTATGGAATCTCCATTTCTGGAGATATTTAAGAGCAGGTAAGACAGACATCTATCAGGAATGGCGATGCTTGGTCCTGCCATGAGGGCAGGGGACCGTTCTTGATGACCTCTCGAAGTCTCCTTCAGTTTTACTGTTCTATGATTCTATATCCATCCGCACCTTGCCTCCCTTTAGTAGACTTCTATTCCTCTCTCCCCTCCCCCAGGGTGGCTAAAGAGGCTTCTTCTTTTGGCTTGATTTTGTTGAGAGTTAAGTGCAAGAGTGGGCGGAATGATGTCCTAATTGAGCAATGTTATAAAGACAACCTCTGTTCTGCTGGAGCATGCCTGCACATGCGTAAACAGAAATGATGCCAGATGCCATGGGCAGGCTGGCATCTGACAACATAGAGACTAAATAATATTCCCCTTAATACATGAAATATCCCAGGCAGTGCAGGGTCCACATGTAATAATTGAATCTAGTCACCCTGGAAAAAGCTACCCAAAGGACTCCTGGGGAAAGGAGGGGCTGAAAACCTAATCTCAGCATCAGGAGATGTACACCAGGAAGAGGGAGGGCAGGCTTCCCAGCAGTCCCATGGCATGGTCCTGCTTTGACCCACAAAATGCTCTGTCCTTGTTGAGGTGGCTTCTGTACTGCAGAGCTGGCTAAACTCAGCGGCTCTGTGCCATCTGGCCAAAACTGCATATGCTGTGTGCCAGGTTGCAATACCTTGAGCTGGGAGCTGAACCGGGAGCTGAGCCCAGCCAGTCCTGCAGGGTCAGAGCTGCTGCAGTGAGGGGTGTGCTTGCTGGGCAACTCCCCTCCCCCCAGCCTGCCAACCATAGGGGAGCAGGACCTCTGCTGCCTTCCCAGCTAGAAATGTTGACAGGAATGGATTTGGACTCTTCCTGTCTCTCTGTATTTTTGGTTGTCAAGGGTTGGGGAACTCCTCAAGTTCCATGTCACAGGAGCAAGTGTGTCGGGGGGAGAAGAGGATGCTCTCCTCATTTACAGTGTCACCAACATTCAGGAGATCGTGGCAAGTCATGGAACTTCAGCCAGGGCTGAATGGAGCCAATCTAGTGAGGACACCAGAAGTGCCAGGCCTGTGGAACATTTGAGCCCTGGCTGGAAAGAGGGGGTTGCCCCTACTGGCTGGTTGGCATCTCTAATAGAGATGTGAATGGTTAACTGGTAATAGGCGAGGTTTACTGGTTTTGGTTAACTATTTGGGGATGGAACAGCTCCCCGCCTGTTTTTGGGGTGTGTGTGTGGGGGGGAAGAGGGTGCGCTCCAGTCCAGTAGGGCCTGCCACAGGTTGGGGGGAGGTCACTCCAGGCAGCTGACGCAGCCCCCCCACACTGCTGGAGCAAGTCTCCCCTCCCCAGCCTACCTCATTTAATCGGTTACACATTGTGTTTAACGGGTTAACTAATTCAATTAGATTTTACATCCCTGTTCTCTACTGCCCTGGACTTGCATCAGGAGCAGAGCAGAAAGAGGAGCGGACCGTGGCACTGCAGGAGAGGAGGACCTGCGGCAAGACTCCTCACTGGCGGTAGGGGCAGTGTCACTCCCTGTCGTGGAAAGCCCAGGGCATAGTGACAACCATCAGTCAGGGCCATCCTGCGGGGCCCTCTCCCCAGGGCTGGGAGCTGGCAGAGTCAAGCAGCCAGGGATTCCATAGAACTAAGCCTCCTGCCAATGCAGGGGAGAGACCAATCTGGTACCAATCAGAGCTCTTTCTGAGCTGCAGCCTCTGCTTGACAAACACACTGGACATTTCCTTGTATTTGAAACTCTACCCAGAGGACTGAGGCTCAAATAAAGAGGCATAATCATGGAATACCCAGATGGCTAGTAACCCTAAGAGGAAACAGCCCAGTTGCTCAGGGTAGCTCCTCTCTCCATTCTCCCTGCAAAACCAATCCAGGGAAGGGGCAGTGAGGACTTCCCTGAAGTTCCCCCAACCTGGGAGAAAGGGGCAGGGGCTAAACCACCCCAGAAACGCAGGAGGAGTATGGCCAAACTGTATATTTTAGTATTGGTTATAAGAACATAAGTATGATGCATAAGGATTTGACGTATAATGACTTGCTTATAAGTTCCGCCTGCTTCTATTTCACCCTCTCTCTCCTGATTAATGTTTATTGTAAGGTTGTACTGCCTGTTAGCATAACAAATGGAGTTGTGCCTCAGGGCTGAATTGCAAACTAAGTTGTGTCTTCCAGTAACTATGTATGTCTGCACACTGGCTGGTGGGAGTGGAGAATGTGTGTGAAATTTATCAGGAAGGTCCAGACTTGAAGATGAAGAGAGAACACCCTGGATGCCTGAGGCGAGCTGAAGAAATGAGCAGAAAAGCTGAGCCCTGGAGACAGGCAGCTACTTCCGAAGGTGAGATACAAACAAGAGCTAAGAAAGCCTGACCACAGGCATCAAAGGATACCTGTAGGAAACACAGATTAACACCATTTAAGGATGGATGATTGCACCATGGCACTGCAATACCCATAGACTCAAATGGGAACTTACATGTATAAGACAGGGAGCTGTGGCCACTAAAACTCTGGGTTCAGTCCTCAGAGGAACCCTGAACTCCTCGCTCAGCCAGCCTGGCCAGTAAGACTGACTTGGGCCACGACAGACTGGTAACTGCACCATCTGCAAGACCTGTGTGTGCACGTCCACGCAGGTTTGTCTTTATGAAGCAGATGCTAACTGCTTTTCTACTGTATTCACAATAAATGTGGCATGTTGTCTTTTCCCTGGAAAAACATCCTGTGTGCCTCTTAGAAGCACAACAGAAGTAGAGAGGTGCAGGAGCAGTAGGGGAAGTGGGCAGGATGAACGTGGGGGTAGGAGGCAGAATTAAGTGCTGGGCAGGGGAATAAGCAGGTGTGTGAGAGATTCTGCACTGGGGGATCCCCACCGCCTTACCTCTATCTTTTGGAGAGTTGGCAACACTTAATTGACAGACAGGGCATGGACTGGGGGAGGGGGAGGGCCGGGCGGGGCGGTTAGAAACTGAAAAGACAAACCCAACCTCATTTTTTAAAGTCTTGTCTGGCTCATGATTTTCACCATTAGGCTAGGCAATATCACATTCCCTTTTCTTTCATTGTGCACCCTGTAATCTGCCCTCAGTGAGTCACAGCAGCAACCACCTCTTCTTTCTCAAAGCCAAGCAGGAATGGGAACAGCAGAGACAGACAGCCAGGATGCCTGCTCCTCATCACAAATCCAAGAACCCCAGCTCCTCTCCCAGGAGGCTGGCAGCTTGTGAGAGGAGAGCCAGCAGAGCTAGGGGTCAGTACTGGCTCCTCACCTTGAGCCTCCAGAATGCAACCATCTCCTCCCAGCTGTTCCCTCCTGGCCGTGACGCAGCTGGATGACCCCCAATCAGTCTTGTGTCTGCTCACCCTTCAGCTGGATGGATGACACACCAGAGAACCCCAATGAAAAGCAGGCAGCTTTGAGAGGGCCATCCGCGTGTGTTGCACAGGTGATACAGGAACCTAGCAGTGCTGTGTATTGTGGCCACGGCTAATTTAATTACCTATATTATATATAACCACAATAAAATCAAATTCCTCAGTCATTCCAGAGGCCAGGCATCGTACATAGGATCAGCTCCATCATCCACACCCTGGCTCAGCATGTCATTCTCTCTGTTTGAGAGAGGGGCAAAATCTAATAAATCCTGCACTTGCATAGTAACCTTTCAGTCAAGGATCTCACAGCACTATGTGTCATCCATGTTCTACTGAACTGTACACACTAAGGTGAAGTGACTTGCTCAAAGAGGTATGATGAGTCAACAACAATCAAACAGAAACCAGATCCAAGGGCTGGCTCTAACTAATAGACAACACTACCTCATAGCAGCAGGGATGCCACCACATAAGCTGACCGGAGCACTTTCCCCAACTTCCAGGCTCAAGGCCAGTTAGGGCCCTTAGGTGAGAGCACTAAAAAGGAAAGCACTAGATATTACAGATACTTATGTCAGATTGCAAAAGGTAGTAATTAGATTACTTTTTATTATCTGCCTCCCACGTAGACATTGTGGAATGAAGGATTTAGAGAACGGGTATGGGTACACAAGCATACCTGTGTATAAAATGTCCTTTTGGCTAGCCTTCCAAATGCTGAGTCCAACATGTCTTTTTGACAGACTTTGCTCCCTCAAAGTACAGTGTATTTAGCTTACAAAGATATGGGGGGGCACAGAAATAAGACTCAGTTTCTTGATCCCTCTTCCGCTCCCTTCTCCCCCTGCCCAATTATGAATGAAGGAAACCTACACAATTCACGTTTTATTGCAAAATATTAAAATAAATTACATTTGACAGTTATCCAATATTTACATACATTGTGATTCCAGTGACAATCACCAAACACACAAAGAACAAACAGACGTGTTCATGTGACGGAGTGACAGAAATGACATCACCGGGGCTGCACAGACCTCAGGGTCTCTTTGTAGACTGAAGCCTAGAAGGCAAGAAGAGTATAGAAAAGATAGAGCTCTCAAAGCTCCTATTAAAGGCATTAGGGCTTCTGTGTTTTTTACATTCCTATTTTACTGAGAATGTTGGTATATTTTTATATGTACCACTGAAATCAAATGAAGAACAGTCAGATCTTATGCAGGATAACAAGGTCAGTAAGCACTGGTTTTAAGTTTATGACATCCATTGGCAGCAACAGATTCACACAAAACCCCCAGCACAAAACCCCATGCTCATTTTGTCTATTACTCAGCAGTTTTGTACCAATGTATCAGATTTATTAGTCTGCCTGCCACAAAACAGACACCACTGAAACCCTTTTAGTCACCCTAACTGGCATAAGACAAAGGGAATAACACTGATCGAGAGCTAAGTGGAAGATGAGTCTGCCTTGTCTTTTTAATTTGGATGTAGTCTTCATCACAAGACCCTGTTGTGACTGCCAATGTCTTTAATAGCCTTAGATCATCTTGGCAAATGGTAATCAGGCATGAAAGGGGAAACCACATTCAAATTTAATGGCCCAGAGATGGCTAGAAGTAGGTTAACAGTTATTAGTCAGCTGGAAGGATTTCCCCTCTACATACATCTATATCTGCCATTAATGTTTTTATTAAAGTTAGCAGCTGACCACATAATCCCACTTATAAAACTGAAATTACTGAAGAACAAAGCACAGCCTTGGTTCACAAACCCCAGTCAAATCTAAATGGTGGTAAATCGTAAACTTAAGTTTCTTTGAACTACTTCACATTATACAAAATTTTCCCCAAGCAGCATCTGGGAATTGAAACTAGCTAGAGGCACTTTTATGATCAAGAGCTAAAACATTGGGCTCATGTCTGGTTTACTACACGCAGCTCAAAGGGCAAGGAGACAATGCTAGTTTTGGCCCCAGATTGTTGCTTTGCTAAAACAGGGATGACAGAGACAGCTGGCTGGCTTAGAACTCAAGCAATTCTGAGATGGCACAGAATCTGAAGAATACTTAGTGAAACAAAAATCACCTCTTTGCTTTTGTGTGGGCCCTCTGCAATGTACCAATTCAATTCTACTTAATCTATGGATGCAAAGCAGGATTTAATCGGTGCACAGCCCTTGTGCTGGCCCACTGCAAAGAGGTGAATTTTGCCCAGTAGCTTTACAGTAAGGCACATGGGTGGGCTGTTTTGAGCACAATACTGTCAGGTGTGTTTGTCTCAAAAAAAAGCAAAGCTGCATTTAGTTCTAGGAAAGTTAATCAGTACCTGAAAATCCATGGTGTTTATACTGTAGACTTTTATACTGTAGGTCAGGAAAGTCCAAACAAAAGCTATGTCAGCAGCATGGCAGAAGGCAGACAGCTGCACCTAATTTGATAACATGGAATAGATTATGTCCCTCCACATCTTTAAAAACAGATGCATTTGGATATGGAGGTTATAAATTCCAAGGTGCAACATTCCATCTCAGTCAGAGTAGCCAAGCAAAGTGTCTGGGTCATGTAATTTTTGTATTAAAGAACCACATTCTAAAACTCCACAGACCACATTTTGGCTGCTCCTCTTCTCTATTTAACATAGAATACCAAGCAGATGGACTTACTTTAGTTATCTCTTTGGTGTGCCTTTCTTCCCTACCTTAACCCTCAGGTAACTGTCACTAGAGCTTTGATCTTTGTGTCAACAATGGAAGACAAGCTGGAGAACAAGAATAGTTTTTGGAGTGTTGGTTGGTTTTTTTTTTTCCCAAGTGATGTACATTTCTTTAATGAGACTATAAGACCTGCTACAGTAAAGTCACACCTCCGTAAATGGGGCCCTGCCTCCCATTTCTTATGGTTAGAAAAAACCCTCAGTGGCACTAAGATACAATTATTATCCATGACTCTCTACATAAGGAGGCATACCTGAAGGGCTGGAGTCATGAAAGGCTGTGAAAAAATGACCTATTGCAATTCATCAAAACCATCGTAGTACAGACACTCACTCATTCCTGTCTATTGCAAATCTGATGCATCTAGTCACAAAGACTCCAAAAAGCAGAAAAGTATGAAATTATGCTTTGAGCTAGATTCCCTCTTCCACTATGACATTGTAAAGGTGGAATAACTGCTGAAACCAATTCAGTTAATTCCACTTTTCCCCTCCAACATTTTTTAAACAGAGCAGGATCTTGCCCTTTGTTACAATCAGGTTATACGCTCATGAACATAATACCAATTTCCAAAGCACAATCAATACAGACATTCCTGGTTTTACAGTAGGCGGATTCAGAACTTCTTGTCAACAGGATATCTAACTGAATACCCACGTGGATCATGCTTTTAAAAATACCATAAGCAAAACGCGACTGTTTTTAAAACCATCTCAACTCTAAATATAATCTGAAGTACTAAATTGGGGAGATACAGCAAGGATGTCTAAAACAGAGATACTGGTCATATTGTACAGGTTTCTGTAGCAGCTTTTCAGGTCCATTCGACAGGCATTGAAACATGGAGACAGGATCAGCTACTAAAAAAAAGGTGATTTTTTTTTAAAAAGGAGAGAGAAACTAAAACTTCATCTCTACAGACAAAGTGTATTCAAGTATTTTCTTTAGACTATGGACCATGGAAGGACACTTGCAATGTAAAACGTCTGTCATATCTTTTGTGCTCCTCTACGTTGATCAAGCGGACCTTGTACAGTTCTTGGCTACTGGACACAGTGAACTTTAACCACAAGTGCTTTTCATGCCCCTAAGGATGATTTCGTCCCAGGTAGGTTTTTGTTTGCTAAGCAGGCTCTCTCTAAACCAGTTTCTTTGGTGTTTTTAGTTTAATACTTTTGTTCATAAATTTACTGCTCACCATTTACTAATAGCATTGGCATAAACCAGACAAACACCATGGTAGAACCTTGATGCTTCTTTACTTACTGTTTCCAATGCACCTCAACTCTGACCTTAAGTACATCCTACTATTCTAGTCCCAAACTTCTAGTAGAGAGAAACTACCAATTATGCCACATCTAGCGATAGCAAGTTGGTGATAGGTAGCTAGGATAAGACCCCAAATTTATTTTCACTTGTGATCTACACAGGACTTGTATCCAGCTTTCCAGAGGTGAATGGCTAGTTCAGTAATCTACCATATTCTATATGCCTAAACCAGTTTGTCTGCAACTGGATAGTTTCACACCAAATGAATTCTCCCATAAAAAGCACAATAAAAAAATAGGTCCAGTGTAACAACTTTAGTCATTTCCTCCCACTTCAAAGAACTAGAGTCCCAAGAGGAAGAAAGATGTGTTAAGCTTTGAATTGTCATCTTGCAACTGGTCTAACACAGACAAGCAAAGCTGATTGGACTCCAAAAGCAAACAACTTTTGATGACATTAAGACATAAGAGGTTTTTGGTTTGGTGTTAGAGAGAGAAGGTGCTAATATATTTGCCTTCCTTCTGCATAAGTTCTGAACACACAATATTAACCATCTTCAAAAAACCATTGCCAAAACATGTGCTGCTTCATGTTGTAGCCGTTACATTGTTTACTGTGTTGTACACGTTCATTAGTTGTTCATAAGGCACTGAAATCTCTGACTCATTACTCGTACAGGTAGATTCATCAGAGGATGGGAACTTCACCAGTTTTTTGGGAGTCTCAGGTTCCTCTGCAAGATTGTCATCCATGGAGGACTTTGAAGTTTCCTCATCATCTGAAAGATCTTCCTCATCGTCTTCTTCCTCATTTACAAAAGTTATATTGGCACTTTCTAGGATCAGGGGACGGTTATCCCTGGAGTCCCAAGTTTCCCCTTCTTCCTCGCTGATCCGGTCTAGTTGGTTTACAAACATGGTGTCCTCCAGATGGCTCTCTCCAGTGCATTTGTCATTTAGGTGCCTCATGACATGGCCATTTCTAAGTCCCAGGGACACCTTGTCAAAATCAAAGGATTTCCTCTTTGTGTATATCACTTGGGCATCCTTGTTGGCATTCTGGATATTTGGTTTGGCATTTTCTGCTTTACTCATTTTCTCATTGCTTGTCTTCAAAGCCTTCTTTCCAATCTGCTTGATGAGATCATTGTAAGTTTCTTCCTTCTTGGAAAGGAAGCTGAAGACGTTCACATCCTTGGAGCTGCCCATCTGGAGAGATTTTTTAGAGGGAGAGTGGTTTCCAAAGGACTCTTTTCTTTTTTTCCTCCTTTTCTTGATTGCTTTGTGGACTTCCACAAACATGCTGACCTTCCAATTGACAAAGAGTGAAAGCCAAGCTAAGCCCAGATAGATCCACAATTCCACAAAATATCTGTAAAGGGCATGGTAGTTTGCATTCGGGTTTACGCCTGTAAAGAAGGCAAAATAAGTAAGGTTTTATAACAAGTATATATAAAGCTGAAGGAAGTTTTTGTCTGGATATGATGTAAAATCCAATAAAGACTCTTGAAGTGTTTTCAAAACACCATTTTCACATCAAGAACAAAGCTGAAACTGAAAACATGGGGAGGTCTGCATTTAAATTCTCCTGGAATTAGTTACTCTATATAAATCATTTTTCTATACAAAACCCAATGTTTTTAAATTGGTTAGGAGAAAGAACAATGTAATTATCCAAGTCTAAGCCAGGAATCATTCTGTTTCAAACTCTACTGGGTGAATTTGGACAAGCCAGGTCCACATTTTCAGGACTGCCTTCTATATTATGGCAACGAAGTCTGAATATTGAGCCCAAGATATCTAGAGGTGCTGGTCATCCATAGCTCCCACTGACTTGAGTTAATTTATGAGCTCACTGCACTTCTGGGAAACTAGTAGAACTCAAAGCAAAGTCTAGTTGGCTGAAGTTGAGCACCCAAGATGGAAGGTCACTCAAAGATTATGCCCCAAAAGCTGGTGTCTCATTTTTTCCCATCTGAGAAGCAGGGACAACACTTGCCTAACAAGTATTAGAGGGTTAGCAAAAATTTTTTTTCCTGTGGCACCTTATAGACTAACAGATATATTGGAGCATAAGCTTTCGTGGGCAAAGACCCACTTCGTCAGACGCAAGCCTCATAGTGACTCTATGAGGCTTGTTTCTAAAAAGTTGTGATTGTTGTAGAAGTGTGTGTGTGTGAAATATTTATAACTCACTTTAGGATTATTGAGACAGCCATAAAGAATTCAACTGACTTTCCTGATGTCAACTAAAAGTTGGGGGCTTTATGGTTCCCCAGCTCTTTGGCCTAACCCAAAACTTTTTAATTAATGAGGTTAGACCACAAGCCTTCTGGGTCATACGTAACATGAAGAGACACTAGCAAAGTCCTGTGGTTGCTACGATCAGCACAAGTAAGGATAAGAAAGGAGCAGCATCTCCTACTCCACAGGGTTGAGACAACTCTCCTTACCACTCACTCCCGTCAACTCACTGCTCCGCAGAGACTGGGGAAAGAAAAGAGTCTAGGAATTGCCATTTTTGAGAAGTTGCTTGCAGGGCCAGCTCAAGAGTTTCTTGGAATAATGCTGATCTTTAATAAAAACTTCAGTAATGCAAAAGCCTCCAGATGCATCCACACCTCAGGAAGCTGAAAACACACACACTCACCACTGACATTTACACAGACATTACATTTACATTACACACCTCAGGCAATATATAAATAATAAAACAGGGAATTAACTGACCAGCTACAAAGTCTCCAAATCCTATGGTGGTGATTGTGATGAATGAGAAATAGAGACCTTCAATGTAGTTCCAGCCTTCAGTCACCATAAAGACAAAGGGAGGAATGACCAGATGAACTAAAACTCCCCAGACAATGAAAATAGCTGTGCATGTAATTTGTGCCTTTCGCTGTGAAGGAAAAAGAAAAAAAAAATTTACACACAAGTCGTTTTCTTCCACCCCATGCATTTTATGGCACATCCATCAATGTTGGCCATAAATGCTGCCCACAAACCTATCACCGACCCTGCACAGTGGCTGCTGGAGTAAAAGATAAGGCATGCTTTGGTAGTAAGGAAGGGGGCTGCAAAAGGCCAGTATAGGGAGAGGCACAACTGACAGAAAAGGAGCAAGTGATCAGTGTAGGAGCACTATGGGGTTGACAGGGCTCAGGAGAAAAAGGAAAGCCAGGTATGTTACATGAATTGACCATGCAAAATTCTGAATTCCTAGGCTTCAATTCTAGCAAAGGTTTTTGGAACCCACACAAGCCACTCAAGCTGCATTGGGGGGAGGTGATACCACCAACACCTTTGAGAGAACAACTGGCCTGTAAGTAATCCACATCTGCCTGTTAATTCTCCATGGGCAAAACTTGTTCTGACACCGAGCTTGGGATCACAGCACTTATACTCTGTGCTGGGGACTGAGGATATTGCAATGGGAGTAGCTGTAAGAGTAATCACCACACACACACACTGCAATTCATGGTATGTGTGGAGAGAATTTTAGCAATTTCCTTCCCATTCTTCCCCAACTCCTGCATACACCCCGTTTACTTGCCTGCATACATACACATCTATATTTCGCCTCAACAGTGTCCTGTACTTGCTTGGATTTACTGCAAACACTCAGCTATGTATAATGTTATATGCATCTCTGTTACACTCTTTTGTGACTGTCTCCATAGTGACTAGAACATTATTAAATGTCTGTATGATAGAGGCCAACCAGGGCCCCTTTGCGGTAAGTGCTTTACAAACTCTAGTGGTCATGGACCTTGTCTCAGAGAGCTTACGAACAGGGCTCAGTCCTTTGCTCAGTTCAACCCATGTAAACCCATTGCAGAATATGGCCCTTAAGAGCAAAGTACACTACCAAGATTAAGCAGATAGCCGAAGAACTAGATGTTCAAGTCATATACCAACCACACCCTACAAGAAGAAAAACAAGCAGAAATCCATACCAGGCTTACTCCTCTCTTTGTTAGGAACTGGCCCAGCCTTTTGGCACGCCCACCGAAGAACTTTCCCAAGGCACTGATCCATGTCAAGCAGAGAGGGACTCCAAAGAGGCCATAAAATACACAGAAGACACGTCCAGCGGGTGTCTTTGGAGAAACATTTCCATAGCCTGAAAGAGATAAAAGACAATTACACAGATGCCAATTCAAGGCAGTTCAGCATATATATATAGGGAATTGTAGTCTCTCTCTGGACCAGATAAGCAGGAAATTAAAAAGAGACCTGACTTGGAGAGTTCTAAAAATAATTCTTTCTTCCAGTAAATATTGTGAAAATCTTTAGTCTTATACATTATATCAAACTCGAGTCAGACTTCATCCTCTACACATTTACTAATGGAGACATAAGAATAAGAAAAAAAACAACAAATGGTTGAAGTGCCACGAAAGCTCATTATACCATCTACATGTTTTGCTAGTCTATAAAGTGCTACAAGACCATTTGTTTTTTTCTGTACAGACTAATTCAGCTACCCCCGAAGCATAAGAATAAGAGTATGTCTAAGACTACAGATGTCTGCTGGCATAGATGTTCAGTCAGGGGTGTGGAGAGGTGTGATCCCTAATAGACACTGCTGTGCTGGCAGAATTCCCTAGTGTAGATGCATTACCAATAAAGCTATTCTGTTACCAACATGGTTTGCTTCTCCTGTGGGGTTTATAGGTGGGGGTGGTTTTACTTTACTAGTACTAAGTGCACCTTTAACCATATAGCTACATCCACACCAGCAGTACTTTGTTGGTGTAGTACACTGGCATTTCTATACCAGTAATATGCTCCTAATGAAGACACAACCCAAGGAAGGAGAAGCCAAAACTGTCCTTGGGGCATAAATTTTCCTGGGGAAATCTGCAGATCTTTTTATGAGATCCATCTAAGCTTTGTCCTGGCATTTCCGCAGCTAAAGAAAGCCTGCTAGGGAAGAGGTAGAGGAAAGATTTGACAGAGCAAGATGCCTTGGCCAGGGCTTGGGCCTCCGATAGTGCTGAGCGGATATTCTGACCGCAGTCCCAGTAAGGACAGCTAGCTCCGTCTCTAACCCTCTGCGTCAGTACTTTCTTGTTTAAACCCGTTTTTGCTTTCTTTAACTTTTTACTGGAAGTTTAAAGAACAATGAAATCAGGGATTTTTTTTCCTCCTCAAAAAGATTTTTAATAATAGTAACAAGTAGAACAGTTTGGTTTAGCAGCAAGGTTTCCACCTCTCGTGGTCAGTTTGTGTTTGCAAACACTGTAGGTGTTCCTTATCAAAACAAAAGCAACAAACAGTGCCCCTGATGTTTTCCTGCATCTTGCAGGGCTCTCAGGGCCCATGGGAGATCCATATCTACTACAATGGTAACACAGATCTTTGCAAAAAAGCTGCAGCTAATTTTCCAAGTTCTGCAGCACCATCTGTTTGCATACCCTATGAGGAATAAGTTTTATGGTACTACAGGGTTTCACACGAACAAATCAGCAAACAGATTTAGGAGAGTGACTCAATTCTGCTGAGCTTTACCTATGAAAAAATACAAGAGACAGACAGGACAGCCTTCAGATCTGTCTCTTTCACTAATAACAGTGCATTTGTCAACAGATTGTTTGGGAATATGTGGAACTATACATGCTACGAGAGTTTCACAAAATCTCACGCACATGCGGATGCTCCAAGCCCCAAAGAACATTCCTTTAAGTTAAAGGCAATACTCTGGGCAAGCGTAAGCCTCGACTGACACTAAGAACACATGAATCCCACCTTGTCAGCACACTGCATCTGTAATTACTCTGCAAGGAAACTTTTCTATGATGTATTTCAAGGGACTGAGTACTGTGGAAAACAGACTGAAAAAGTGTCAGTGCCCCACCAAATGTGCCTCAAAGATACATTTTCTAAGTTTTTTATTGATTTATAGATACTTCCTATAAGCTTTTATTGTCCTTCAGCGGACAGCCCTTTAGACATGACACAGCATCATTGGGGCTTAAGAATTAAAGGCCAGAAGACTTTACATGTGAAATACCCACCAATTGTAGTGATTACTGTAGCAGCAAAGATGACAGCATTAGGCCAATTCCAGTTGTTGAAAGTGTTGTTCCCAGTGATAGCAACCCCTTGCCCAGCAGCATTTGACACCTCCTACAAGGAAACAATTGATACATAAAGCCATCTGGATACAATGCCTAACACAAAGCTTGAAGTAGAATGCCCATCAGGTCAGTTCAACCTTGAAAAATGACAATGAAATGTTACTGGGCACCAAGTTTACTCACCCGTCCTTGCTAAGATTGGGGGAGTGGGGAAGGAGATGCAACCAACTATAAGAATGACCCAAAGTGAGTCAGATCAAAGGTCCATCAAAGCCAGTGTTTGGTCTTCTGACAGTGGCCAATGCCAGGTGTTTCACAGAGGGAATGAACAGAACAAGGAATCATTACGTGATCCATCCCCTGTTGCTTATGTCCAGCTTCTGGAAAACTGAGGCGAGGGACACTTCAGAGCATGGTTTTGCATCCCTACCTATCCTGGCTAATAGCCAATGATCTTCCATGAACCCCATGCTGCGGCCGCCCCTGCCCCCAGGGATTATAGAACAGCACAGGACACTGAAAGCCAGGACTGGTGCGGTACGCAAACTTTATGGGACCGCAGGAAAGTTGGCACACACGTGAAAAGTGGACATCCGGCTAACTCCAATCATGCTGGATGATGGATGTTTCCATATCAGAGAGGTTCAACCTGTACTGTGTGTTCTAAGGAGAAGGCTTTTTTTAACCCTGGCCTACACCATGCAGCTGTCTCTCTCTCTCACCCACCTTTCCTTCCTTACCAACTTGGATCAGTTACTGTACTTATCACAGAGACCCAAACCCAATTAATAAAAACAAAGCACTAACTGAATAAATATTATACAACCCAGGTTATTGAATTTTGAGCCCCACTATACAGAACAACACTTCCTGCAATCAAATTGTCCTTAAAGTGCATTTATTGGGTATATAGTGGAGAAAACCATTACAAAAATTAAACTGCATTTCACTATAGGAGCCTATTTAGAGATTAAAGGAAGAGAGCCTTGGAGTCTGGGTGACTACAGATCTCTCTACTGAGGAAACTTGAGAAGCATGCAAGATTGTACACAATATTTGTTGTAGGCTAAAGGCTGTAACTAAGGTGCAGATAGACAACAGGGCTGGTCTGCTGAGGATTGTTATCAGTTGACAGAAACCACAAAGATGGGTGTTGCTGTGATCATATTCTTCAAAACCACAAGTGTCACTAGAACAGCAAAAGGGAACTAAAAGAAAGCTGAATGCACACCCCTCCCCTCGCCACTTGAAATAAACACACAACTATTTTTAAAAAGAGTCACTATGTGCTTGAAACATCCATCCGGAAACTGCAGCGTAAGTATGCAGGGAGCCCAGCTCATTCTGATTCACCCCACAGTGAGAGTGGTAAGGCAATTTCACTGCTATATTAGTGACAGCAAATTATTGACTTGGTCTTGTATCCACGCCCAAGAATCAAAAACTAGATGGGGAGGGGAAAAGGTAATCAAATGATATTTCTTCTAGTTTGCTTCTTCCAATTCATAACTATCATCACCTTCCCTGGGAGGAACATTATGGACTGACCACAATCAAAAGCCTCAACTTTGGTTGGTTGGAAACACCTGGTCTACACTTCAAAGTTAGGCTGACATAGCTACAGTACTCAGGGTTGCAAAATAAATAAATAAATAAATAAATAAATTAGAGTATTCATCTGCAAGTGCCATTGGTTTTGATTATGTGAGGGAGACAGCTCAAAAGGGAGAAGATAACTGCCACGAAAGAGAAGCCTACACCTATGATAGTGCCCTTCACAAGAGATTCAATGAAGGTCCTCAGAAAAGGACACAGGACCAGCTTCTCTCAATGCTGTGGAAACACTTTAAAATGTTGGCTATTTCCACACTTGCACTTGACAAAACACTTGTTGATCATGGGCACTTAAACTGGCCCCTTTCCCCATGAATTTCAATGTTTTGCCATGGCAAGTAAAATGTGAATACTGCTTTGTCCTCAGGAGTGCTCTTCTGTAGACAAAGCAAAAACCTACCGCTTGCAGGCATGAGCGGCAGGTTTGTATAATTTTGGGTGATGCCCCATTAGCCATGCCCCCTTACCCCTTCCCCTTAGTCATGCCTCTGGAGGTAACACGCTTGGGGCAAGATGGACACATGACCAGAAGTAAAAGGTGTCATGTCACTCCTCTCGAAGGGCTTTTCCCACCATCCTCCTACCAACAGGGATTAGTCTGGCTCCCACCAAACCCTCTGCATGCAACTATCCTGCAGTTGCATTATCCCAATGTGTGAGACATTAACTCGGGGGCAGAGAGGCTGGGGGAAGTGTTCCCTCTAAGGCTATGTCTACACTCGCAGCTTCTTGCGCAAGTACAGCCGTTCTTGTGCAAGAATCCACAGAGTATCCACACTGCACACCTGCTCTTGCGCAAGGAAGTTTACAGTACCGCGCGGTAAGAATGGGCATCTTGCACAAGACCTATGCTCTTTTCTAACAGGTGTAAGCTCTCTTGCGCAAGAGGGCAGTGTGGATGCTTGGCAGGGATTTCTTGCACAAGAAACCCCTATGGCTAAAATGACCATCGGAGCTTTCTTGGGCAAGAGAGCATCCACACTACCATGGATGCTCTTGTGCCAAAACACAGCTCGCACATGGCAGTGTGGATGTGTTCTTGCGCAAGAAACCGCCAGTGTAGACATAGCCTAAGAGTTTCCTCCCATGAGCAGAAAGAATTTTGTGTTGTGCAACAGTATTGAGTTCATGTGGCTTCTTTGGATGTGCCACTGTGGCACCCAAGTTATTAAGAAATATTTTTAAACCTTTACCATTTCTCTCTGCTGCCCTGTCTCCTCCCATAGCTCCATCAGCTCCCCTGGTGCCTGCTGCCCCCCCAACTCCTCACCCTCCTCTG
>CM057847.1:51953489-51965598 GCA_030068395.1 Apalone spinifera | reverse complement strand
ATTTTACTTTGCAGAAGCTGCACTTTCCTTTACTCCCCACTTCTTTGCCTCTCTAAGTAACCATTTGGCTGCATTCTCACCCTCTCACCATTTCT
Source organism: Apalone spinifera (assembly GCA_030068395.1). NCBI lineage: Eukaryota > Metazoa > Chordata > Testudines > Trionychidae > Apalone > Apalone spinifera. The sequence continues at coordinate 51,965,503 of CM057847.1, read as the reverse complement.
GTGTTACTCCCTCAACCCCAACCCACCCCCAAACGCCCTCTTGTAGCCCCGCCCCACACCCTCTCCTGCCACTAAGCTCCCTTCCAGACCCTGCCCTCCTCACCCCACTCCGCATCACACTTGCTGGCATCCCCATCCCACACACTGAACCTCTCATTTTTATTCCCACCCCAGAGTCTAAAGGGGTCCACAAAATCTACTAACTCTGGAACCCAGAAAAGTAAATCTGGCCTATGGGAAGCCTTGAACTTCTGTCCTCCCCGTCCCTTCCCCTCAAACAATGGGGGCTGGAGCGCCGAGTGAGGTGTCTCAGTTGGGGGCCATATCAGTGAGGGTTGGGGGATTTTAGGAGGAGTTTTTTTGCTTCTCACTTGCGTGGTCCCCAACTGATTTTTTTGTGAGTCAGTGACCCTGAGCCCCCAAAAAAGTTTCCCACCCCTGCCATAAAGAAAACACTGAAACCTTTTAAGTTGGACTTCATATTTTACTTTATTTAAAATGAAGTTTGATAAACATGAGAAAGTTAAAATGCTTAATCTGTTTAATAATTTAAATTAAACCGTTCTCCCCAGCTGCAGCACTAGCAAAATGGCTCGGGTGTAATTATGTAATTGACAGTGAGTTTCCATTAGCTTCCACCCAGGTGGTCCATGTGGTGTGTGGTGGAGCGCCCCATCCCTCCCAGGACAGCGGCACAGTCCAGGGCAGGAGGGTTAAATCTTGGCACACCACTTCAGAAAGTTTTCTGACCCCTGATCTAGAAGGCGCTTGGGCCTGCCATGAGGGCAGGGGACTGAATTTGATGACCTCTCAAGGTCCCTTGAAATTTGCAGGCAGAGGCAGCAGTGAATTTAAAGGAGTTGAATGTCATCAAGGTACAGGAATTAGGTATTGATAACCGCGAATAAGACTAATAAAACCATTGTGAAAAATACTACCAGATTAACTAATTAGTAACACATTTAATATCACTGGAGGGATAGTTTCCTCCCCCTCAATAAGGGGAAAAAATCCCAAGGAACAGGTGTATACTGTTTATATTCCAAGATAACACATTTACACATAGACCATACACATTTTTTTCTTCTGAAGTCATATATAGCCTTTAATAAAGGGATGTTTAAATGGTATCAGCTAGCAACAACCATTTCAACAAGTGCTTAAACTGACTATTATCTTAACAGGTTCCCATTGCAGGTCAAAAGCAAAGTTAACCAAGTTTTAACTGCTCTTTTTCCAGCCTGACAATGTGCAGGTTGGAGGAACACGAACAAGTTTTTACTTTGAGGTGCATAAAAAATAATCTGGTCGCGTATTCGTCAACATTTTAACGTTCAATTCTGAAGTGTACGCATGTGACCTCCATAGTTTTCCTCAGCCCTCAGAAGAAGGGGAAGCTCTTCCACAGGGGTCAAGTCTATGATGAGAAGTTTTAACAAGATGAGTGGCAACTTTCTATTACCTACACTAGCAATTTGTTTAAATAAACCATAGATAGCTTTAAAGGGAGAACAAGAAGCTTTAATGAGCCCTTAGACAAGTCATATGCAATTTAGTTATCAAAATAAGATAAAGAAATAAAAACCAAAAAAAAACTTTGGCTCTATAGTAGTGAACACCTGTAAGCAATTAAACTAATATTGCTTGTGTTGTTGCTTTTCCATTTGCCTAAGCAGTTTCCCCACATTTCATGCTAATTATGCAACTGTGCAGCTCTGTACCCAGACATCTGGAAGATCCAAGTTATGTTACTTTGTATTTATCACTCCCAACTTGACTCAGTCCACAACCAGGACTTAAATTTGAGCAAATTTCTCCTTACTTCAGAGCCACCAGCAAGCAACATGCTGTCCCAGCCTATGAGTCTTACATTTAAAATATGCAAGTAAATACATGTCTAGTTGCTGCTTTGCAGATTGGTTTTGCAATAGGACAGCAAACCAGGTATGATTTGGGAAGTGGAAAGCCAGGCCAAACTATTTTCCTGCCTTTTTTACAGTCTAGGTCTACTAATTAATCGCTCAGCATCTTCAGAATTCCCGCTGGATTTTTAGAAATCGCTGGTGGAGGCTTTTGTTCCTTTCCCCCCCCCTCATTTCTGCTCTTTGCAATGCTGCTTTGTCAGCAGCCTGGCTATTTTCTCAGGAGAAAAGAATACCTAACCACCTTAGTGCACAGGACTTTGAAACCAATTAGGTTCCAAGAAAAGCTATCAAGCATGGATGAGGCGGGGAGGCCAAAGATCAGTGCTGGAGGTTTTTCCAAATTCACTGATTAGCCAGAAAACACAGAACAGATTGTTTTAGCATAAATACATGAAGATGACAACATACAGCCAGCCACATAGGGCACTATTAATGAGTTTTGATATGCAAAAATATTCTTGCCTCAAACCCTGCACTACCCAACTCCTTGCCTTGAGGATGGGCATGTTTAGTTCCAAAACAAAAATCAATATGGTTATCCAGAGCAGTGTTTCTCAACCAGTGATATGCGTATCCTTAGGGGTACACGAGAGTCTGGGGAGTACTCAACACAAGTGAAATTTGGCAAAAAATGTCCGGGATTTTGCCCTGCAAAAGGGATCGGGCAGGGGGGCGGTGGCACAATTGTCAAATTGAATGTTCGGAGCCCATGTGCCCGGATGTTAACAGCCGCTCTGCACACCCGCCCCAGCGCTGGTGGGAAAAGCATGTGATGGTGGCGGCGGCTCTGGTGAGACCCAGGGCAGTTCCAAGTTGGGGGACGGGTTTGGGAAGGGAGAAAAAAAAAAAATCACTTCCACGGCCCCCCTCTCCTTTCCTCTCTGACAGCCTCCCTGGGATGCTCAAGCAGGGAGGGTGGCTGAACCTGGAGACATGCATCACCCCCACCCCCGCCAGCCGCTCAGTACAAGGCATCCCCATCACCCCTTCCCCATGGAGCTGCGGAGAGGAGTTAAAGGTGGTGAAGCGGCACAATAAGCTTTTGCTCCAAAAAACCTCCCCCCGCATCAGTGGCGTAGCAAAGGGGGGCAGTTGCCCCCGGGCACCATGTTAGCGAGGCGCCAGGCAGGGGTAAGAGTGCACAGTCCCGTGCGGTGAGCCCAGAGCTGGCAGGCCACTTGTTCCCTGCAGACAAGCTGCCGAGGCAGGACCGGGCGGCAGGAGTGGGCACTTCAAAGGTAGGGTTACCGTAAGTCCAGTGCCTGGCTCTGGGGGAGGGGAGGGGCACTGGGTTAGAGCAGGAGGGCTGGGGGTGCCTGGCTCTGGGGCAGCGATGGGGGCACTGGGTTATAGCAGGAGGCACTTTTTTTTTTTTTTAAAGGGGTACTTTATAAAAAAAGGTTGAGAAACGCTGATCTAGAACAGAGGATTAAAAGAAAAAGAAAGGAGCCATGCTGTTGCTACATAAGCTTTAATGATATGAGAACTTAGTCTTCGGTCATGGAGAACTTAGTTTTCGGTCTTTGTACAGGTATGAAGATCATCAACAACTGACAAGGCTCTGAGTTTCCAAAATTACTAGGATACATTACATAACCGGACTATTGGAGAGACAGATGTGACTCAGTTGTCCAGGACTCTGTCCCACAGCTTCTGATAACACTAGCATTAGCCCCAGTAAAGTTATTGAAAGGGGTTCAGGATGAACCTCATACAGATACTGCTGCCGTTGAACTTTAGACCTGCTTGCATAGTCTATAAAGAACAGGCAGAGAACATGGGGAAAGAATCTACTTTCAGTTCTACATCATTGAATTTGAAGAAGCTTTGCTACTTCTTTAACTCTGACTAATACTAGCCCTTTCTCGTTAATAAGTTACAGGTCATCCTTGAAGAGAACAACTTTTTCTGATAAAGGGTGGATTAACTAATCTTCTTTTTAGGTTCACTTATTCTGGTTAAATTGTAAACCTCTGACAAGAAACAAAGAGGCACCCTTTTCTAGACAAGAGAAAGTGAATATTCCTGTTTATACAGATTCCTATCCAGGACACTGATTCTCTGTGACCTGCCTGGAGAAAATGAGTTTGTTTGGCTGAATCCCTCTTCAGAAATCAAGTACAATGATGCAACACCACAAATACAATGGAATGGTGGATTAAGATGCTGCCTCTAGCCACAGATCTCACTTTTTCACAAGCAGAAAAACAGAGTTCCTCTCTAACCATGGCTGCAACTGCCAGTCACAGATTGCGTATTAAGATTGATACCCACCACCAAAACGGTTTCTGCTTTTAAAAGACATCCTTCCCCATTACAGTTACTCCACCAACTATAAATTCTCTTTCCTATCGCTCAGACTGCCCCCATACCCCCAAAATTTCTAGGGTGTTGCTCAGGAAAGAAAACAACATTTTATTTTTAACGTGCCTCAGTTTCTGCATCTGTAAAAAGGGGAGGCCACTGATCTATTTTGTAAAATGTTTTGATATCTACGGAGCTACTTATTATCATTATTCTGGAATAAGAATATCCATACATGGTTTTACTTGGGAACAACTATTACTCCAGAACAACTTCATGTGTAGAGAAGTCCTCAGTAGTTGATTCTTAAAACTTGTAATTGGAAGACACTTGAAGAGCTAGTTTAAAATGACTTTAAGATATTATTTCTGCAGCACTGTTCATGCACACAGCACGGCTTCATACACAATTTCTTGCCTTGGACATTTTACAATCAAAATTGGACACAGGACAGCACGGGATAAAATGCACAGGATGCAGAAAAAGGATTATAAACTTGGGATTTTCTAGTGTGTTCATTGTTAGTATACTTTTAAGTAGTCTAAACTATTTGTCCCACCAGCATTAGGTAGCATCTACAATAAAAATACTCTGACACTGCCAGTTTGACTGTTGCTGATATTCTTCCCAGAGCATGAGTGTGGGGTGACTGGCAGGGAACAGAAGTTTTAGGGAATTCTTTGACATTATCACACAGAAATTTACATCTGAACAAGAAGCACTAATGTTGTGAATCTGCCTGCTGATGGGATTCCTCCAGAGACACCAATGCCCCAGGCTCTTTTTTTTTTTTTTTTTTTTTTTGGTCTCTCAGCAAGACAAGGGCTGAGAACTTTTAAGGAAATGGAAAATATCCTGGGAAATAATGATCATTGACATGACAAGAACACACTCCCCTGGGGGACATTATTTTATTACAAATAAACAGGCAGAGCCAATCTCCCCTCTCTTAAGCCCTCCCACCCATCCTCTGATGTTTGAAGATAAATGAAAAGTAGTGAATTGAGGAATAGGAGTCCTAGGAAGAGATTTTAACTGCACTTACGCCACAGATGTATTCTTAAACAATGAATGTTAAGCCCCTCCCTCCTGACAGTGGAAATGAGCCTGCTCTGGATTTAGATTAACATACAGAAAGCCAAAACTGGAACAAATGGGAAGCTAACTATCTATATATTAGTCCTTTGGGCTCCTAGTGGAGCACAGGGCCTCCACCGTCATTCTCCATCTCTTGCCATCCTTAGCGATAGTCTTGATTTGATCCCACATTAAGCCAGCTGTTTTTACTTCATCTAGGAAGCCAACTGACTTGGCTTAATTCTGTTCTCTCGTAGAAAGAAGCAGGCTCAGCCAAAACAAGATTTAAAAGTAGGCAAGTAGGTACAACTTTTCTCTTGCTGGTCTAAAGACCGAATCAAAGTAAAGAAGGGTCTAAAACTCAGTTTTGGGCTAGGTGCGAGAGAGATGCCATATAAAAATGTTTTTTCAGATCTCTCTCATATGGCATGTGCTGTTAATAATAAACTAGAAATCCTGAGTACAGCCAAGCATTACCATCTCACCTGGGTATGCAGGTGCCATATAAAGCAAGTGCCATTCATTAGCACTTGAGACTTCTAACAAACCTGCAACATATACAGCATATGTTTTGTACTGATTTCAGCTCTGATTCTGAAAATACCCACATTCAAGTTTAACTGTACACATTAATAGTTCTATTTAGGGCTGTAAAGTGATTAAAAGCTAATTGTGATGATCATACCATTAAACAATACCATTTAACTAAGTATTTTGGGATGTTTTCTAAATTTTCAAATATACTGATTTCAATTAGAACACAAAGCATACAGAGTTCACTTTATTTTGTATTTCAAATACTGGCTCTGTAAAAATTTTTAGAAATGTATTTTTCAATTCACCTAATAACAATATTGCACTGCAGTATTTGTATCATAAAAGTTGAGTCTACAAACAGAGCCCTGCAAATCCATAGATATTCGCTTTATATCTCCGGCTTATTTTTGTGAATATGGACACAAATTTTGGATCTAGCACCATGCAAATTTACAGATACCCACTTAATGAACTGTGAATATCCGCATTCATGTGTTTCAGATGCAGATACCAATTTTGTATCTGCACAGTCCTCTACCTATAAACATAGAATTATGTATAAAAAATAACTATTAAAAGTGACTTTAGATCCTACAAGTGCACTCAGTCCTACTTCTTGTTTACCCAACAGCTCAGACAAACAAGTTTATTTACATTTGCAGGGGATAATGCTGCCCATTTCCTGTTTACACTGTCACCTGACAGTGAGAACAGGCATGCAAATGGCATTGTTGTAGCTGGCATTGCAAGATATTTACATGCCAGATGTGCTATAGATTTCATGCTTCAACCACTATTTTAGAGGACATGCATCCATCCTGATGACAGGTTCTGCTCTAATGGCACAAGGCAGAGTGGACTGACATGTTCATTTTCATCATCTGAGTCAGAAGCCATCAGCAGTAGGCTGAAGTTCTTTTTTGGCAGTTCAGGTTCTAGTGTTTCCATTTAAGAGTGTTGTTCATTTAAGATTTCTGAAAGCATACACCACACCTTGTCCCTCTCAGATTTTGGAAGGCACTTCAGATTCTTAAACTTGGTTGAGTGCTGTAGCTATTTTTAGAAATCTCACATTAGTAACTTCTTTGCATTAGTAACTTCTTTGCATTCTTCTAGGCAGGGGGAGTGGGAGAGTCAGCTTAAAAGTCGGTTCCCCTCAGCAACATCTCTGCATTGCAGAGGTGGGGGAGCAAGGGAGGCAGAGGTGTAGCAGTCTGGGACCTGACAAGAGCCGGAACTACTCAGTCCTGGCTCTTGCCAGATCCTGGACATACCCCCGCTGTGGCCCTGAAGTTTAAATGTAGTAGGAGGTAGGCTACCTGTGTGTCCAGCTCCTACTACATTTAAACCGCAGAGCCGCAGCAGGGCCCCTTATCGACTAATCGTGTAGTCGACTACACGATTAGTCAATTACCCGCTTCTTAGCATCCTTACTTAAAATAAACATGTGCATCACCTGAGACTGCTATAACATGATATATATATACAGGTAACACAGAGCAGGAGACATACAATTCTCCCCCATGGAATTCAGTCACAAATTTATTTTTTTTTTTAAGTGTGTGTCATCAATATGAAAGCCTGTCTTCTGGAACAGTGGCAAAAGTATGAAGGACATAAAAATGTCTAGCATTGTTTTGGTTTTGAGTGCAGTTTATCTAGCACATTTTTTTCCATATTTGTAAATTGCATTTTCATGATAGAGACTGCACCGCAGTACTTGTATGAGATGAACTGAAAATAAGGGATGTTAGCATGTTCTCGTTTACACGATTTATTGGGTTCATCTTAACGGTCACATGAACCCCTCTCCCTGCAAGGGGCGAACAGAGGTGGGAGCAGAAGCCCATGGACAGCAGGTTTTTAAGCTGGCTCCCCCACAGTGTGTTGGTTCCCAGAGCCATCTGCTTCCCCACAGGCAGCAGTGTGGAGGGGGTGGAGGGGAAGAGAGAGAGGGACAGATAGGTGAAAGCCAGTGCTCAAGGGAAAAGCCCAGAGTTTTATATAGAGGAGAGAGCATACAATGCAGGGACATTCAACAGTCACAACTTTCCACCAGCCTGTTTCAAGGGCATGCAGGAATTCTCCCTTAGGAGCTGTCAAAATGTTACAAAGGTGTGTCAAAGAAAAGGAAGGCTAAAGGGTGAAAATCAATCACCGTCCAGGCACATCACTATGGAAATAGGTTGGCTAATAAAAACAACCAAACAAAACAGCACACAGTAGAAACTAGTTCATTTCCATTTCTGTGCAAAAGACTCATTACAAAGATGCTAGCTCTTTGGCCACATTTTAAAAAATCCAAGTGAATGAATCAGAAGATGTATTTTATTCCTTTGACGTGTGCCCCAGTGGTGTTCTAAAACTGATACATATTGTTTTATGAAGTCTTGATACTTCCTTATAAACCTCTGCTATTAAAAACAGATCACATTGCAGATTACTTTTTGTGATAATCCACACTGTTCTTTACTTGTACAAAAGCTTGAACACGCCTCAGAGATAATACACAAAGCTGTCCTCAGATTAAGGACAGTTTGCATGCAAATATTTTAATTTGTTAATGGAAATAGGAACAAAATCAAGGTGTGTAGTGCAACTATATACAGGAATAAAAATTCACACCCCCCCCACTTCCCGCCCCCGAAGCTACACATTAAACAAGAGCAGGGCGTTGGTGTCTTTCTTACCACAGCAACTAAGCAGACAATTTCATTACCTCCACTTTAGGAGATTCATTTATAAACAGGCTATATTTTGAGTTTATACAGAAGAGTTCAAGAAATGTTATTCCCACTTTGTAAACAATAAATCATTCTTGCACTCTGCTACGTTCTAGTTGATTCCTGCTATTATTTTTTATATTCCTTCTTCAGATTCACTTGAAATTTGCAGCAACTGTAGAGCCAGTCTTTCTTGCCATACAGCCCCTGCACCTGCCTTCTCTCTCTGCCGCAAAAGGTTTAACTTTCACAGCCGTGAATTCCAGAATGATTTTTTGTAACAAGGATGTTCAGCATTACAACCAGAATTGGATTTTGTTTCCTCTTTCCTTTTAAAAAAAGGAAGCAGAAACCAGACCATCCCTCTTGGGCCATATCTACACTACCAAAATGACACTGGCTGAGGCCGGATCTATATCACACCCAGAAGGTCGGCTTAAGGTATGCAACTACAGCTACGTAAACAACATAAGCCAAGTGGGGCGCCATCTTCAAAGTGGGAGGTTTATAGGAGCAAGTCATAAAATCATAGAATCCTAGAACTGGAAGGGACCGAGGGGTCATCAAGTCCAGTCCCCTGCCTTCCCAGCAGGACCAAGCACTGTCTAGATCAGTAGTCTCCAACCTTTTTACCCACAAGATCACTTTTTGAATTAAAGTGCAATGTAAGATCTAGGTCAGACCCAAATACCCTTGTCCCGCTTCCTTCCTGCCCCTTCTCCAAGGCCTCACCATGCTCACTCCATCTCCCTTTTCCTCCCCATCTTCGCTCACTTTCATTAGGCTGGGGTAGCGGGTTGGGGTGCAGGCTCTGGTCTTGGACTAAGGAGTTTGGAGTGCGGGAGGGGCTTCAGGCTTAGCCCAGGGTGGGGGACTGGAGTCCAGGAGGGGTTTCCAGGTGCAAGCTCTAGGAATGAGTTTGAGTGCAAGGGGACTCATGTCTGGGGCAGGAGGTTGGGTGTAGAAGGAGGTTCAGGATGCAGGCTCTGGCTGGGCACCGTTTAACTGAGATGGCTTCTGGGTGGTGGAACAGTGAGTTAAGGCAGGCTCACTCTATCCTGGCCCTGCACCACTCCTGAAAGCAGCTGGCATGGACAGCAATGGCTCCATGGTGCCATGTGCTGCCCCTCATCTACAGGCACTGAGCCAACAGTTTCTACTGGTTCCCCATGATTGATCAATGGGAGCTGCACGGGTGGTTTCTGCAGGCAAGGCCAGCATGTGAAGACCCCCTGCTCTGCCTTTCTCAGGGGTGACAGAGACATGCCAGCCTCTTACAGGGGCAGCAATTGCCACAGGGATAATCACTGCAGCCACAATAGGTTCGGCATTTGAGAACTCACTGCTCAAATAATTATATTTAAGCTGAGAGAGAAATGAAAATGATGAAATGCACAGGCCAGTCAAAAACCTAGAACACCACACTTGGCAAGCAGTAAAAGTAAGTAGTAACAACCACCCTTCCCGGCTCTCTCTCTCTCCCCTTCCCACCGCCCGTATGTGTTGGGTCGGTAGAGCACAGTGAAGGACAGTGTGTGTTTGCGAGGATGAGAGAGACACACAATGTGTGAGTGCAAGATTTGCATTGCCAAGCTCCCTCCATCCCCTTCTCTCTGTGTGGAGATAGGGTACAGGAGTGGGGGGCACCCTAACATCAGCACACACCCCTTTTCTCCCTCCCCCACCCTGCATAGCAAGCAGGAGGCTCCCAACGGGCAGCTCCGAGGCAGAGGGCAGGAGCAGCATGACAGTGGGGGGAGGGGCAACTTAAGTGCCAGCACTTGATAGCTTCCCAGCCAAACCAGTCACAGTCTCCTGTCAGAGGCTCCAAGATCTACCAGTATATCCCAATCTATTGGTTGGTGACCACTGGTCTAGATTATCCTTGATTGGCATCTGTCTAGCTTGCTCTTAAATATCTCCAGTGATGGAGATTCCATAACCTCCCTGGGCAATTTATTCCAGTGTTTAACCACCCTGACAGTTAGGAAGTTTTTCCTAATGTCCAACCTAAACCTCCCTTGCAGCAATTTAAGCCCATTGCTTCTTATCCCATCCTCAGAGGCCAAGGAAAACAATTTTTCTCCCTTCTCTTTGTGACACCCTTTTATATACCTGAAAACCGCTATCATGTCCCCCCTCAGTCTTTTCCTTTCCAAACTAAACAAGCCCAATTCTTTCAGTCTTCTCTCATAGGTTATGTTTTCTAGACCTTTCATCTCATTTCGGTTGCTCTTCTCTGGACCTTCTCCAATCTCTCTGCATCTTTCTTGGAGTAGTGTGTCCAATTCTGAGCACCACACTTCAACTGAGACCTAATCAGTGCAGAGTAGAGCAGAAGAATGACTTCTTGTGGCTTGCTCACAACACTCCTATTAATGCATCTCCGACTCATGTTTGCTTTTTTTTTTGCAAGTGTCACACTGTTGACTCATGTTTAACTTGTGGTTCACTATGACCTCTAGCTCCCTTTTCAGCAGTACTTCTTCCTACATAGTCGTTTCACATTCTGTATGTGAGAAACGGATTGTTCCATCATAAGAGGAGTACTTTGCACTTGTCCTTCTTAAACTTCATCCTGTTTCCCTCAGACCATTTCTCCAGTTTGTCCAGATCATTTTGAATTTTGACCCTATCCTCCAAAGCACTTGCAACTCCTCCCAGCTTGGTAGCATCTGCAGACTTAATAAGCATACTCTCTCTACCATCATCTAAATCACTGATGAAGATATTGAACAGAACCAGTCCCAAAACAGACCCCTGCAAAACCCCACTTGTTATGCCTTTCAGCATAACTACACTCTGAGAACGGTTATCCAGCCAGTTATGCACCCCCTTTATAGTAGCCCCACCTAGGCTACATTTGCCTAGTTTATTGATCAGAAGACCGTATCAAATGCCTTACTAAAGTCTAGGTATATCACCAGAGCTCGACAAATACACTTGCCTGCTCGCCCGTGGCGAGTAGATTTTACCAGCTGGCGAGTGCAGGGGCAGACTGGCCCGGTGGGCCGTTGTGATGGGCTGGCCGTTGTGATGGGCTGGCCGAAGCCCGCTTTACGGGTGGTGCGGCCCCATCTGATTCACCAGCCAGTGGAGGAGCAGAGCGCCACCGGGAAGGGGGAAGTGTGGCAATTCTTGCCACCGGGCTGCCTGCGTGCAACTCCAGCGCGAGGAGGCAGGGCGCGAGCCAGAGGGCAGGACGCCGGCAGACGCCAGCATGCTGGCGTGATGTGGCCCCACTGATTTTAAAGGGCCGCGACAGCTCGGCTCTGGCTGTGTGTCTCCGGGAGCTGGCTGCGGCACGTGGCACAGCCGGGCCCCGCCCTGCCGGCTCCAGTCCTGCCACAGCCCCAGCCCCCTCGCTGGCGAGAGACTGCTCCCTGTCGACCGCCCGGCTTGCTGCTCCCGCCCCGCGCCCCTTTGTCTCCGTGCCGCCTGTTCCCCA
>CM057847.1:51874017-51885902 GCA_030068395.1 Apalone spinifera | reverse complement strand
TGTGGAGGGATTTACTGCCTTCTCCCATGTGTGAGTCCTTTGGGCTGTACTGGAGACTGCAGAGAAGAATTTTGTGGTCGACAGTCATCAAGGGCCCCAACAAAGAACACGTACCAACGGGACACTGATCTTACAGTTGCTGGGCACCGGTGACCCTAAAAATAGTGTTTTACCCTGTTCTATCTGTCTCCTGTTTAATATAATTGTGTTTACTATAGTGTATGTGTTTGTGCTATTTTCTGGGAGTCTCCAACTATCTGGCAAATACATGGAGATTACCTTGGGCTAGAATTTTTCTCCCAAGCTGCCCTCTTGACCCTGCCAGGAAGGAGTGAGGGGGGTAGAGGCACCGCCAAATAAATCCATCAGAAAAAATAAAGTTGAGTGGGTGGTGGGATCCAGAAGAAGCCAGACCTATCCATCAAAACCTGTAAGGAGATTGGCTTTAAAGAAGGTAACCAGGTGGAGAGGGGGGCGCTACATATGATTCTATGGGGTGGGGCCTCAGACAGAAGAAGCAGGGTTGGGGGGCGAGTCTCCCCCAGGCTGCTGTTCAATAGTGCCACACGCATGCTGGTGGGACTCTGGTGGCATTTAAAAGGCCCAGGGCTCTGACCACTGCTGTTGCTACTGTAGTGGTAGCAGCTGCCAGGAGCCCCAAGCCCTTTTAAATAGCTGGGCCTCAGGGCAGCTGGCGAGCAGACTCTAGTACCTTTAACGGTAGGGAGTGGCTGTTTATTCCAAACAGTTTAATGCTTGTGCACCTTTCACATCAACTCTGCTAGAAGCAACTTTCACAGCTAAGGAATGATGACAATAATCTATCACAAGGCAGTTTCCAGATGGATCTGGTACATATACTACATTCTTGACTCCTTCAGCAGATGAAGGCATCCACACCTGACTGAACTGAAGTTTTTGATTCATGGGATAGGTGCTATTAGTGCTACTGATAGCAACCAGGGAATTACACAGCTCCAGGGGTAATGCCTTGAGGGCTAGCCATCCAAATCACCTACTTGCTTTGCTGATTGCTATGATTATACCCATTGACTTCTTTGTCTATTGATAAAACAAACACTCTCAGGACAATCTTGGTCTGACTTCCAGGAGGCCTGGGCTGGTTCAAGCAGGTTATGGTAATTTGTCTGCTGACATTCTTCTGACAGATAAAACAGTCTCTATTATAAACAGGTTTACTGCCTCTCCTGTTTTAGTGGCAGCTAGCCAAGGAGGCATGCTGAGATTCTGGCTGTAAAATATGCACTGCAGGTCCAGAGCTTCACTACTGTGGAGAGCAGCTCCAAGAGAGCGTGAAAGAAAACAAACTGAACAGCCAGCATACAGACTAGTGCATGCTGGGAAGAGAAGTCTCCAAAACAACCCTGGGAATCAGATGGGGCAGGGGAGGGAAGGCATACAGGGACCGGCACACCTTGGGATAAATTCATCCCTCTGGAAAAGGGCTAAGGCAAGGTCTGTGCAGTATTTAACACCACCTAAACCGGAATGGGATTTATGTGGCCATAGACTTCAAGTTGCTCTGCTGCAAGAATTTCAGCTCTTGAGCTCTTTTGAAGCCTCAGCTTCATCTGCTTAGAGACTAGACACCGTAAGTTGATTCTGACCACTCCTTGTCTTGGTGTGCCTGCAACGTTAATTACTGTCTCACAGTTGCAGGGCTCATTTCATCTCCAGGAATCCCAAGGCACTTCAAGTACATACATAGGTATCATGCCAGCCAGAAACAACACCTTGTTCAACTAAAATCAGTTTTTAAATCTATTTAGTTAAAGTAGTGGAAATAGCCAGGTGGTCACTTTCATAGCTGTTTACACCAAATTTATATCAATTTAGCTTCATATAGTAAACAGACTTTGTATACAGAAAAGGCTCCTAGTCCAGCCACAAGTGGTATGGATTGCAGTATCTGTTTAATAGCATGAAGTCATACCATATACTGAGAATGAAGAATTCCACAGCTAGCTGAAACCAGTGGGATAGTTCAGGCTGGCTGAATGGAGTTGGAGTTGGAGTTGGAATTGGATGTGAACACAGAGTGGAATTCTTAACTCTTATGAAAAGGACATTGAACATGGTCAGAACTTTCAGCACGTAGCTTTGTGTCTCATCTGTGAGACCTCCTCCAAAACCATGGTTGGGCTTTTAATCTGTAGTGATTCAAACAGAATGATGGACTACTCATCACAGTCAGTATCTCTTCTACTAGCACATAATGCTTGTGTTCCTGCGAGCTCCCCATCCAAGCAGTGGTCAGATCCATGTCTGCTTAGCTTGTTTGTGTCAACAGCATCCCAACTAAAGTGGCATCTCTTAAGCAAAGTGTCAGAGGGATCGCTGTGTTAGTCTGCAACCGAACAAACTTCAAATGGTCCCGTGGCACCTTAGAGACTAACAACGATACCATCTACATTTTTTGTTAGTCTCTAAGGTGCTGCAGGACCATTTGAAGTTTGTTCGGTTGCAGACTAACACAGCGATCCCTCTGACAGTACATTATGAGAATACCCTACAATATACTGTTTAGACTGTACTGATGTGCTAGAATAATATTGTCTGACTGCTGTCCTATGCCACAAAAGGGTGATGGGACTTATAAGGATATTCTAGTGAGCAACATTTTAAATCAGTTGTTCCAACACAGTCCATGGGAGCACCAGATGGGACTAGGACAAGAGATTGATTCACTCACATGCTATTGCGGCGAGGAGTCCTGTGGCACCTTATAGACTAACCGAATAAGGTGCCACAGGACTCCTCGCCACTTTTGCAGATTCAGACTAATAGGGCTACCCCTCTGATATTTCACATGCTATTGTAACTCAGAATTAATGCCACTAAAGCTAATTCGGGAACCCTGTAAGGAATGGACCTAAATGAGATCAAAACCTGGCCCAGATTCTAAGGCCTTATATGAGGCCTGTGGGCTCATTGACTCAAAAGTCTTGCTGCGTTCAATAGGATGTCTGAATCCACAAGGAATACATGGAAGGTCTAGAAGGTGTGTGTTGCTTCTGCTTTTTTTGCCAGTGAAATGAAGATGATAGAAACTCTCTGTGCAATACCAGCCAAGTTTCTTCTTTATGTGGATGTCTCCCTGTGATCAAGTGTACCAGGCACTCACTGCATCTGCCCCCCGCTTTGCCACTCCCGCCTTCCCGAGAAGGTGTGCTGTTGGAAAGGAAGGGGTCTAAGTCCAGACTTGCAGGGGATGCAGCTGATTATGGGTGGCTTCTCTCAGCAAGTAGAACTGGTGACAGCAGGAAAAGGGCACAGGTAGGGGCCAATCAGAGCCTTGTAGGCCAAATAAAAAGGGCTGGGTCCTTCTACTAGGTCTACGGTCAATTCTGGTGAAGCCAGGACAGGGAATGAAATCTCTCTGCCTTAACCCTAGTAATCTGACCCAGTAGGGGCCTTACCTTGCCAACATTGGCCTTGCTTCTCTGGGAGTATGGCTACAATACAGAGTTTTGTCAGAAAAACGGCTGTTTTTCTGACAAAACCTGAGTTACATCCACACTGCAATTGCATTCTTCTGAAAGTAAATTGAAAGAACAGAGGGTTTTTTTCTAGCATTGGTAATCCTCATTTTACGAGGAAGAAGCCTTTTTGCAACAGAGCTCTTTCAGAAAAAGGCATGTGTGGCAGGGAAGAGGGAGTTCTTTTGAAAGAAGAGGAAAAAGCACAGGTGCCCTTGTGGCCACTCCATCCATAGTAATCACAGCTTAAATGCGAGATAGCATCCATTCAGCGTGGACATGATCTTTCGAAAAAGCAGATTGCTTTTGTGTCTGGACGTTCTCTTTTGGAAGAAGTTTTTTCGGAAGATCTCTTCAGAAAAAAGGTTCTTCCAAAAGAAGCCTTCAATCTAGACATAGCCTGGGAAGGAATAATGTATATATTGCAGACTGTAGTACCCTGGGGGCTATTTTGAGTTGAGATTTAATTTGTGTGCTGTTAGCTGTGAAAGGGAACTGGACTGGGAGCTGATCTTGCTGGTGGGCCATGGAAGTGTCAGACTGTGGCGGAACCAAGACTCAGTATGGGGTGGAGGAGAGGAAGAACCTCTGTAGCACTGTGGTTTGACATAAGGCCTTGCTGTGGTGGGAAGTGCACACTGTAGCACTCCCATATTAGAAATGCTCCTGTATCTCTTCCGTCAAATTTGCCTCTCTGCCTCCCTCATCATTAGCACATCCACAAACTGCTCGGAGAGGCTCACACCCAAGATGTTTCTATTTTTTCAGTAAGAAACCCAGCAATGAAACTTAGCTCTTCAGTATTGCTTAGCCAATATTAACTACTGAAGCTAGTGCCCTGATTGCAGTCCAACCAAAGCAGGATGCCAGAGACTAGCTAGCTGGAAAAAACAGACTGGATCTACAATTTCTCCTAGTGTCCTGGCTCAAATTTGAAAGCAACTGCTGAGAAGAACTGGTTTTCTATATAGAAATTTATTCACATAACAGCTGTTTAAAATCTATATTGAAGACTTAGGTATGGCTACACTGCAGTGCTATTTCGGGATACTTCCGGTATCCCAAAATAGCTATTCCACGTCTTTGAAATTAGCCTGTTATTTTGAAATACAACAGTCTCATTATTCCAGCGTCCCTGTAAACCTCATTCCACAAGGTCTGAGGGACATTTTGGAAGAGAGCTTTATTTTGAAATTTGGCATGGTGTGGCCAAATTACAAAATAAGCTATTTCGAAATTAACTTGAAATAAGCTACACAATTTGCATAGGGCATATTGCGTAGCTTGTTTTGAACTAAGGGTGCAGTATAGCCGCACCCTTTCGGAACTAGTACTCCACTATGCTGTATGTGTGGAAAGCACCATGATGTTTGTGGATGGTCTATCAACTAATAAACAATCAATGAGAGCTGTGGAGCGTGGTGGCCTGGCCAGCAGCTCAATAAAGCATCTGGCGGCTTGACAGCGGCTTACCCTCACAAACTGCATCTGGCCCATGAGCTACTTATAGCCCACCCCTATGCATTACCTTACAGCTACATTCACACTGGCTTTTAGGCATCTTTGGTGCAAAGGGGTCTTTGTGTAACTGAGAATCAGACTGTAAAAATGTATAGACTTGTTGGAAGAATGAATTCCTACACTCATTCCTGATTCTTGTAGCTTTATGAGCTAGATATAAAACATCTTCCTGGTCCGGGAAAGATAAGTAGGTGGACTTAGAGTTCCAACATGATATGAATTGATTAGGACACATTAAACTGAGGGCCACAAGCTAGTACTAAAAGCATCTACATTTCAGCTGTGCAGAGCAGTAAAACCTGAAAGTTCTCTCTGGAAGTATGCAGGCATATAAACTGGTACAAACTTTTAGAAAATGACATTACCGACACCCGTTCAAAGGGCCCTCCCTTGTCAACTAGAGAACTTGTTAAGTCCAGTTTAAATTGCTCAAAGAAAACATATGGAGGAATCTGCTAAAAGAACTCTGGGAAGGGGATCTAATTAAGATTCTGGAAAACAATGGCTACAGTTACAGAAACAAGGCAGACTAGAGAAGGTAGACTTTGTCTTATGTGTTACTACTGCCTTGTGTATCCTCTGAATGTTGTCAAGACACCCAGGCATAAGTAGAAAAATGATGCTGAAACCATACCTTTGGGGCACCACTGTCTGATTCAGCAGATAAAAATAGAAAAGACCATCACATGCATTCACATTTAATGATGGTGATTAAAAATCCCAGCACATTTTTAATTCAGTACCTAACTCAGTGGATTTTTCCTTTCCTAAATATGCTGACATGCCATAGAAGTGCAAAGAAGGGAAGTTTCAACCATCCTCATTAGAAACAGTGGAACACACACATATTGCCTTATAAACACATTACCAAAAGCTATTACGGTCAATCATTTGTATGGACTTAGATGATCTGGGATATCTTCATTAGATATTGAACCCAGATGCAAATTGTTTGGAAAATGAGCTATCAAGGGGAACTTGCCAGTCCTGGTTATACTAGCTACAGACTGACAGTGTGATACAGTGCTGGATGTTCTGGGGTGACCACAGCTGGCCAGTTTTAATTGTGTCCTGGGCAAGGTGTTTGGGGGGGGGGGAGAGAGGGGAAGGGAGGCACTGGGTGCCCATAAGAGGCAGGATTGTTGCACCCCCAGTCAGCCCCTTTCACCTACCTGGTGATTCTGGCTCTTTTCTGTATGGTTTTCTGAGAAGCAATCCCATTCCATGCACATCCCATTTTCCTGGTACAACCAAACCCTGATCTTGCTTTAAGTTATCATAAGAGGAAGTTGCCTACCAAATTTGGTGATCCTAGTTCTTACTGTTTAGGAGGAGTTCTTGAACAGACAGATGCACAGACAGACAAACTTTTCTCAAATAAATAGCGGATTATTTTTAAAGGATAAAATGTTTTAATCTACCAACAGCCTCCAAAATCTGTTAGTTTGACATTCGTAGCCATGCAGGAGAGAAGAGATTTCCAGCTAGTTCTAATAGAGATATTCATAGAACAAATCAAAAACTGGTCCTTGCTTTGAAATGGTTCCAACTTCGATGCTAGTCAAGACACAATACACTCATCACCCAGAGACCAAACTCCACAGAGACCAGCATAAACCTACTCAAAGCAGCACCAGACTCAGCCAGTGCACCAGAGGCAAAGCCTGTTGACATAACTGCACGGCTGCAATGGTCAGCAGCCCCCACAACACACCTTTCCAGATCCAGTGGTCCCACATTGAACTACCCAAGTTCCCACTAAATTGCACAACGGTGTGGTCATGCAGCTTTCCATTAAGCTCATGCAGGGCCTCTCCCCAACCCCCAAAACTGCTGTGGCCAGTGAGCCAGGGTCCCTGCATGCTGGCCCCAGCAAGGAGCTGTTGCAGGTGGCCGAAAGACTCCCTTCCCCACCAGCCCCAGCAGGGAGCTTCTGTGGCTAGAGCAGTCTGTGCTGGGGCCAGCAGGGATGCAGCCAGAACAGCAGGCCCGGTTGCTAGGCAAGAGGACCACATGGAGCCTCATGCCCCCCACCCTAGGAACCGGGCCTACTGGCTGCTGCTGGTCCGGTATGGTGCCCCAGGACAGGCAGGCACTAAACAGTCTTTCTTACTGCTGTAGACCAGGAGCCTTCCCGGGAAGCCTAAGTCGCAACCCCCCTGCACCACCCTCAGTCCTTACCAACCCAGAGCCACCTTCTGTACTCCAAATCCCTCACCCCAGGCCCTATCTCAAAGCCCATTCTTCCAGTCCAGAGCTTGTACTCACTCCTGCACCCCACCCTTAGCCCTGAGCCCCCTCTTGCATCCCAAACCCCTCATCCCTGGGCCCACTCACAACCCTCATCCCCTCCTGTGCACCAACTTCCTGCTTCAGTCTGCAGCCCCCTCCTGCATTCTTAATCCAGGGGAGCCAACCACCTTCGTGGGCCCTTGCGCTAGCTGGGAGGGGCGTGGCCTTGGGCAGCCAGCCCTTCCCTCCTCAGAGCTGCACAGCACGTGCAGCATAGTAGTGCTGACTGTAAAGGTCCCGGAGTGGCACCAGACTAGTTGCAGGGTAGCTAGTGGCTGGCGGCACAGCCAGGCCCGGAGCCAGGAGCCCAGATGGGACCCGGGAGCAGACCTGGGGGCTGATGGCTGGGAGCTGGCAGCTAGGGGGAGCCCAGCTGGGGCTGGGATCAGAGTCAGTGATCAGGAAGAAAGGCTAGGAGGAGGGGCCAGTGGCTAGAAAGCTGACAGCATGACAGCAGGGAGGCTAGCATTGACCTCCTCTGGTTCAGCAAACTTCCTGGTTCAAGGCCAGTCAGGTCCCAAGGGTGCCAGACAAGGGAGGTCCGACCTGTAATAGCTCCCTATACGACTTAGATTCAATAGGGTTCCCATACGATATACTAAAGTTTGGGGTTTAACGAGAACAACTATTATTGCCCAATAATCAACAGCGTGCTCAGCCCCGTACAAACCTGACAGTAGACACCAGAGCAGGGTGAATGCTCAGATAGACTGACACAATCTCAACATATTTCAAATAAAATACTTTTCTCCGTTGTACACCCTGCAGTCAGCACTTGATCACCGTCCCATCTACAGCAGGTGCAGACAGCACGGCTCAGATGCATACATGGTGCATTAACCATTATACAAACATTCCAATGTTGAGAGTGGCTAGACAGAATTACTCCCATTTGTACAGATATTAAAAATGAATGAGAAACATTCAATAGCTTGTCTGAATTCGCAATGTCAAAGACCAAAGAACTACACTTTCATTTAGCACCACAGTACACCAAAATACACTTTCATTTAGCACCACAAATCAATTCTAACCCACATGGCATGAGATCAGAAAGATCTCTTCATTCCGATGGAAAGAGTTGACAAAATGTTCAGAAAGTACATGACCCTTTTCTCAACATTTGCATCCTTTGGAGAGAAAAAGTTTTGTCTCTCAGAAAAACAAGACATTTTATTATAAACCTCAAGACTTTTGGGTTTTGCGACTAATTTACTCAATTATTAAATATAGAAGTGGCTAGAAAGAACCACTGCTCATGACATTCCTTGGTTGGCTCTCATTCTTTACTGAGCTATTACAGGCGTTGCTTTCAAGCCACATAAATATTGGTTTTGGTTTTCTCTTTAGTAGGATTCCATGCATTTTTAAAGTCTTGTGGACTAGAGAAATTACAGGACAAATCAACATTTCAGGCCAATAAATTAATCATATCACTCATATGTTTTCTATTACCTCTCCGACTGCTGAGGACTTCTTCCTTATGAGTCATTTGGCCCAATGAATTATTTACCAGAAATCAGTTCAGTTATAAGCAATGTAATGTAATTACATATTTGTATATAATGTGCTTACACGATCTATAAATAGTTGTGGGAAAACACCTATGATTTTACAGTAACACTGCCTATTATTTGTTATGGTAGCTGGTGTTCCCCTGAAGAAAGAGGGGATCAACAGAATTTAGACATGGCCCATGTCTATCTGTTTCAACAATGGCACCTTAGAAACTAACAAAAATATATATAGTATCTTGAACTTTTGTGGGCAAAGCCCTGTTCTTCAGATAAGCTTGAATGGGTTTTACTCACAAAAGCACATGCTACTATGTTTATATTTTGTTAGTCTCTGAGGGCATGTCTACATTAGGAAACTATTTTGAAATAACTAAATCTGACTTAATAACTCCCAATTTTACAAAACCAAAATAGCATGTCCCCATTATGCCCCAGAACAGCACTGGGGACTAATTAGTTTAAATTACTCTGGGGAGTAGTGATTTTGAAATAGCGGCTATTTTGAAATAATTATTTTGAAATTAGTGTTATTCCCCAAGAAAATCAGGAGTACAGATTTCAAAATAAGCCTAAATAAGCATCCTGTTGTTTCAAAATAACAGGTTTGGTAGGGTACATCTACACTACAGAGGGAGATCGAAGCTGCCGCTGTCGATCTTCCAGGGTTCGAATTAGAGATCTAGTTAAGACAGCTCATTCAAAGTGAGAGGGGTGCTCCAGTTGATGCTGGTAACCCTGCTTTCATGAGGTGTAAGGGAAATTGAAAGAAGAGTGTTCTTCTTTTGACTTCTTGCAGTGAAGATGAGTTAAGCAACTTCAACTTCAGCTACTCAATTAACGTAGCTGAAGTTGTGTAGCTTAATTCGACTTTGTCCTGTAGTGTAGATGTACCCGTAGTGTTGCTGCTCCACTTATAAATTAGACCTAAAGGTGGTTATTTCGAAATAAAGCCCTAGTGTAGACCAGGGCTAAGGTGCCACAGGACTACTTGTTTTTAAAGTTACAGACTAACATGGCTACACCTCTGAGACTATTTCAGCAATGTAACTAGGCAATACTAAGACATGTCTGTCAGTTAAGGCCAGGTCTACACTATACCTGGAAGGTCGGCTTAGGGTACACAACTCCAGCTATGTGGAATATGTAGCTGGAAGCGACTTACCTTAAACTGAGCTTGACGGCGTCCACACAGTGGGAGGCTGATGGGAGCAAATGGTACCACCGGCTTCCCTTATTCCTTGTAAAAGGAGAAGTACTGGATGCCAGCGAGGGTGCCCTCTGAGTTTGATTTATGGGTCTATATCGAACCAGCTAAATTGAACACCAGATTATCGATCTCTGGTGTGGCATGTGTAGACGTGCCTTTAGTGCATTAATTAGCAATAACATTGACTTTTCAAAACGAAGCATTTATTTGACAGCAATAGCTTTACCAAGCAAGAGTTATCTGATACATTCATATACAAGATACAATTCAGGAGAAATGTCATTAGTTTGCCAGCTTTGTTCGCTGTATCAAGGAAAGTTAGAGGAAAACTTCAGGGGACAGGTTATAACTGCGATGCTGGCATACCGGGTGCCAGTTTTTGCCAAGAGAACAGGCATTAGCTAGGAGCTACTAAACTCAAAGCTAGAGATCAGGCCAGTTAACCTGTATGCTAGTTTTGCTCAAAAAAGGTGTTCGTTTTCTAAGAATAGATTTGATGTTTAGATTCTGTGAAATGCTTGTAAGTAGTCTGACATAATCTCATAAGTAATGTCAAAATTCCATGCAATCAAAGAATATGTAATTTTAAAATGTTTGTGCTGAACTTGTGAACCCAGCCATGGGACTTGTCCACCTTGCCCAGACCGGGGGATTATCAAAATTTAAATTAGCCATTACAAAACAAAAGTTTTGTCAATTGCCCCATCCACCCTAGGGAAATAAAAATAGTTAATGTAAAGATTTTGCATCTCTCTGCTGTTCGAACACTCAAGGGCCAAAGACATTAAACTGAAGCCAGAAATCCCCAGGGGACCCTTCTGAAAGACATTTGGAATTGATGGACAATACAGCTCTATCACTTTCAGGAATTAGATTGCAACTCATTTTAATGTATGTTTGCTTGCTTTACAATGCGCCTCTGCCATGTACATTGAATAAATTGGGCTGTCTCTATACAAAAGGATAAATGTTCACAAATCAGACATTAAGAATGGCAACCTCCAAAAGCCACTGGGGGAGCATCTTAACCCATATTGGCACACAGTTTCCAACTTGCAAGTTGACATTGTTACCGGCTCAGCATGTGCCATGTTTGTCTTCCTCCTGGAAGAAAGAAGAATTTCATCTGCACTAAGTGCAAGCTGGTCATCATTTTGGAAGAAAAAATTAGGGGACTTGAGGCCCAAGTATTAACCCTGTGTTCCATCAGAGAGGATGAAGATGTCCTTGATAGAAGGCAGTATTTAATCTTGCAGGCACAGCAGGCTGAAGAGCCAGTCAGGGCAGTGCAGGACAAGGAAGAAAACTGGCAGGCATGTAACCTCTAGAAGAAGAAGAAAGCCAACTCAGGTCTCCCCCATTCCTGTAGAGGTAAGTAATTGCTTTCAGACTCTCTCCACAGGCACTGCGGTGGAGAATGTTGTGGCAGGGACCTCTCAGGGAAAAAAATCAGAAGGGAACACCATCTACCGGAAGGCATGGGATGCATAGTAATAGAGCTGGGGGTTGCATGACCATCACTCATAAAAGAAGAAGACGGGTGGTGGTGGTTGGGGACTCCTTCCTAAGAGGGACTGAGACATCCATCTGCCGTCCAGACCTGCAATCTCAAGAAGTGTGCTGCTTACCGGGAGCTCGCATTCAGGATGTGACAGAGAGTCTTCCAAAATTGATTAAACCTTTGGATCGCTACCTCTTCCTGCTTCTCCATGTAGGAACTAATGATACAGCCAAGAATGACCTTGAACAGGTCACAGCAGATAATGTAGCGCTGGGAAGAAGGATCAAAGAATCTGAAGTGCAAGTGGTGTTCTCGTCCATCCTTCTGGTTGAAGGAAAAGGTCTGGG
>CM057847.1:51848123-51860634 GCA_030068395.1 Apalone spinifera | reverse complement strand
AAGCACTGATTTCCTACAGTAGGAAGTCAGTGTTCTTGCGAAAATTCAAGCAGCTGATTTTCCGCAAAAACTGGCCAGTCTAGACACAGCCTTGGTGACCCCTAGTTCTTTTATTGTGGGAATAAGTAAATAACTTTTCATTATTCGCTTTTTCCATACCAGTCATGATTTTGTAGACTTCTATCATATCCGCTTCTCTTTTCTAAGTTGAAAAGCCCCACGCTTTTTAATTTCTCTCCATATGGCACCCTTCCAAACCCCTACTAATTTTTGTTGCCTTTTTAAAAATCTTTTCCAAAGCCAATATATTTTTTTGAGATGAGGTGACCACATCTGTACACAGTATTCAAGATGTGGGAGTACCATGGATTTATATAGAGGCAATAAAATATGCTCTGTTATATTTTCTGTCCCTTTTTAAATGATTCCTAACATTCTGCTTCCATTTTTTTGTTCTTTTTTGCTGCTGGACACTGTTTTCAGAGAACTACCCACAATGACTCCAAAATCTCTCTTGAGTAGTTATAGTTAAATTAGTCCCAATTATATTGTATGTATAGTTGGGATTATTTTTTCCAATGTGCATTACTTTACATTTATCAACATTAAATTTCATTTGCCATTTTGTTGTCCAATCACTTAGGCTACGTCTAGACTTCATTGCTTTTCCATTATACTGGAGGTATCCTAGAAAAGCAATGCTGCGTCCAAGGAATGCATCCGCTTTTCTGAAAAAAAATCAAAAAAGTGGATGCACTCTTTCGCCATTCCTGTAAACCTCGTTCTATGAGGCATAAGACGTGTCGAAAGAGCACTTTTTTCTAAAATTTGGCACAGTGTAGACATGCCAAATTTCAGAAAAGTCTCTTTTGAAAGTAAATTGGAAAAAGGATATGCCATTTGCATACCGCAAATGGTTGTATCTTTTTTCAATTTACCACTACAGTCTAGATGAGATCTTTTTGAAGCTCTTCACAGTCTGCTTTGGTCTTAACTATCTTGAGCAGTTTAGTATTGTCACGTTACCGAATTTGAGGGAAGCAGCTGGATCACTGCTGCACCCAAAGGTGGGGGTTTTGGCCCCAAAAATGTTATAAAAGGGGGCTATGTGGGGTGTTGAATAGAAGCTTACTGTCTGCTAATCCTATGTATGCTAGTCATGGGATTGTATAACATCTGTGTGTGTAGTTAGGAATCTGTAATTTGTGTGGATACTGAATATTTCTCTGCATGTGGTTGAGCATTGGGCAGAGCCCGGCCTATGGACATGCTAATTAGCGAGGCCCTGTGGGACTGAGGGCTATCAGCAGGGAACAAAGAGATAGGCCGATGGGCCAGGTGACCTGCTGTAGCCAAGAAGAGACCAGGAAGGAGGCATAAATAGGCCATGTGGTCGACGCCATCTTAGTACTCAGCTCAGCACTTCATCCCAGAGGCAGCAATGCAGGGATCGAAGAGCCAGGAAGAACTGTGGACCCATCCTGAGCCTAGGATGCGCAACAAGGACTTTTGAGCCAGCAGCTGTAACATCTCTGCTAGAGCCTGCATCGAGAACTGGGGGATTCGATGCATGTAATGTACTATCCTTTAACAACCTTACTCTCATGCTTTTCTTTATTGTAATAATAAACCTTTAGATGTTAGATACTAAAGGATTGGCTCAGCGTGATTTGTGGGTAAGATCCAGAGGGTAAATTGACCAGGGATCTGTGGCTGGTTTCTTGGAACCGGACAGAACGTGTTCGGAGTAGGTGGGATTGGGTTCTAAGACCCCCCCACTGGTATATGAGGCCCGGGGTCATCAGGAGCACGGATATTGCTGGGGTGTCGGAGGGGTTTTGCTCGTGAGGCTTCAGGCAGGCTGCTGAAGCGCTCGGTGGGACTGGCTTGTGGCCTGTTTGGAGAGGTCACCAGTCTGGGGGCTGTAAGGAGCCCCGAATTTGAGCAATTCGCCCTGAGCGGACGCCCTCAGCGGTGCCCAGACCGGCCCGGTCTGTCACAAGTATCATCTACAAATTTTGCCACCTCATTGTTTATGCCTTTCTCCAGATCATTTATAAATAGTTTGAATAAGATTGGTCCCAAGACAGACCCTTGGGGGACCCCACCAGTTACCTCTCTCCACTCTGAAAACTGACCATTTATCCCTACAGTTGTTTCCTGTCTTTAACCAGTTCTCAGTCCATGAAAGGACTTTCCCTCTTATCCCATGACAACTTACTTTACTTAAGAGCCTTTGGGAGGGACCTTGTCAAGGCTTTCTGGAAATCTAAGTACACTATATCTACTGGATCCCCCTTGTCCACATGTTTGGTGACCCCTAAAAGAACTCTAATAGATTAGTAAGACATTATTTCCCTTTCTAGAAACCATATTGACTTTCCTCCCAACAAATTATGTTTATCTATGTGTCTTACAATTTAATTCTTTACTATAGTTTCAACTAATTTGCCTGGTACTGACGTTAGATTTACCAATCTGTAATTGCCAGGATCACCTCTACAGCCCTTTTTAAATATTGGGGTCACATTAGCTATCTTTCAGTCATTAGGGACAGAAGCTGATTTAAAGGATAGGTTACAAACCATAGTTAATAGTGCCATAATTTCCCATTTGAGTTCTTTCAGTGAATGCCATCTGGTCCCAGTGACTTGTTACTGTTAAGTTTATCGATTTGTTCCAAAACCTCCTCTAATGTACCTCAATTTGGGACAATTCCTCAGATTTGTCACCTAAAAAGAATGGCTCAGGTTTGGGAATCTTCCTAACATCCTCAGCCATGAAGAATTCATTTAGTTTCTCCTCAATGATCTTCTCGTCTTTGAGCGCTCCTTTGGTTGTTTAGTCGGCTTCCTGCTTCTGATGTACTTAAAAAACATTTTGGTATTACTTTTTGAGTTTTCAGCTAGCTGTTCTTCAAACTCCTTTTTGGCTTTTCTTATTGTATTTTTACAGTTAATTTGACAGAGTTTATGCTCCTTTCTATTCTCCTCACATGGATTTTACTTCCACTTTTTAAATGTTGCCTTTTTATTTCTCACTGCTTCTTTTACTTGGTTGTTACACCTTGAAGGCACTTTTTTGGTTCTCTTACTGTGGTTTTTTTTTTTTAATTTGGGGTATACATTTAAGTTGGGCCTCTATTATGGGGTCTTCAAAAAGTTTCCATGCAGCTTGCAGGGACTTTACTTTTGGCACTGTACCTTTTAATTTATTTTTAACTAACCTCCTCATTTTTGTGTAGTTCTCCTTTCTGAAATTAAATGCGACAGTGTTGGGCTGCTGAGGTGTTTTTTGAATTTCCCGCACTTCATTTGCATAATCGCGTCAGGGCGCTTTTTTGAAATACACTATTTCGAAAGAAAAAACGCAGTCTAGATGGGATTATTTTGAAAAAAAACCCTCTTCTTTTTGAAATAACCCTCACTCCTTAAAAAATAAGCTTAAAGGGTTATTTCGAAAGAAGGTTTTTTTTTAAAGAACCCCGTCTAGACTGCATTTTTTCTTTCGAAATAGGGTGTTTCGAAAAAGTGCCCGGACACGATTATGCAAATGAAGCATGGGAAATTCAAATCTGCCCTTCATTTGCAATTTCACTCAGCTGCATTTGCATTCCTCTCTAGAAGGAGGAATGCAGTGTAGACATACCCTTGCTGATGCTCCACAGGGAACTTGCTGGTCAAATAGGAGTGGATCTTCCCATTGCCAGCCATTAAACTGCATTAACAACGTGTGCAAATACACATATACTTTTCTAATATTTATTTTTCATTTAAACAGCTTCTGTCGCTGGCTGCACAGCCACCTATGGTTGTGAATGGGAGGGGAGCTGGTCTAGGCAAAATCAAATGGAGTGGGGGGGATATCCAGGAGTCAGTCTGTTATGTGGGCCACTCAATTTAAAAGCAAGAGTCTAAAAGCCCCCTGCTGCAGAATGACTTTTTTCTTTACCTGTTCCACAGTCTCTCTATTTCATTCACATTCACTTTGTTTTGTTGGAAAAAGAAGTCAGTGCCAGGTCACTGTGAGCCAGAACTCCGGGGTTTTATTCCTCTCTCTTCCATTTTCTCTGTTTGACTTGGGACAAGGGGTAGAACCTTTCTGTGACAGTTTCCCCATCTGTCGCCATTCTAACAAGCTGTTTTTATACTGTACAAGCTGGTACAACCGGCCAAAACTTAATACAAATGGAAAGGACCGTCACTGAGCTCAGATCCGCCTGCTCCAAAACAATCTCCAGAGCTAACCAGTTCTTCATTGTGGACCATTCAGCCCTCTCTTTAATGCACAGATTGGCAATTGTTAGCTGGCTAGCTTGCCCTTCTTTTACTAACTACTGTACAAGGAAAAGAGGAAAGTGCAGAACAATTATCTCCAAAGCATTTAACACCGACTGAGGAAAGGAGGCCAAACAAACTGTACAAAGTGGTAAATCCTGTTAATACTTATCCTGGCTATAATTACTTCATTGTAATCTGAGCACAGCATCATTAAAAGACTGAAATCCTATTCACTTTGGGGGGATTCCATTCCACTTCATGGCAAGCGGAGTTTCACTCTCAGGCTCTGTCTACATTTAAATGCTTAAAATGGGGGGAAGCAGCGAGGAGCCAGTGCTAAAGCCCTGCTGTAGCCAGCTCTGCTTCGCAGGGGTGTAGTGGCTCTGCATACTGCTGTTCCCCCTTCTCCCCACACTAGGGAAATGTCAGTGCAGGAAAGCTAATGCAGGCACCTGTAAACTATACCCCCATCACTTCCCTTGGCTGAGAATTGCAGCCAGTGGGAGTGGTGGCTGCAAGGGCAGGGCACATGTTCCCCAACTGGTTACTGCACCAAGTAAGTGCCCCAATTCCCTGCCCCCTCCCACATTCTCTCTCCCTCAGACCATCCCTGCACCCCACCCCCCAGCCTGTTCTTGCAACTTACCTCCTGCCCAGACCCTGCTCCAACCTCCCAGCCCACTCCTTCACCCTGCCTCCTGTCCAGACCCTGAACCCCCCACCCCAGCTCACTCCCTGGCAACCCCATTCTGCACACTGAATCCCTCATTTTTTACACCATTCAGAGCCTATGGGTGCCCCCACAAAATCTACTAGCCCCATGTCACACATACAGAATGGGAAGCAACTGTCTAGGAATGAGTACGGCAGAAAGGGATCTAGAAGTTATAGTGGACCACAAGCTGAGTATGAGTCAGCAGTGTGATGCGTTGCAAAGAAAGCAAACCTGATTCTGGGATGCATTAACAGGTGTGTTGTGAGCAAGACACGAGAAGTCATTCTTCCGCTCTACTCTGCGCTGGTTAGGCCTGAGTTGGAGTATTGTGTCCAGTTTTGGGCACCGCATTTCAAGAAAGATGTGGAGAAATTGGAGAGGGTCCAGAGAAGAGCAACAAGAATGATTAAAGGTCTAGAGAACATGATCTATGAAGGACGGCTGAAAGAATTGGGTTTGTTTAGTTTAGAAAAGAGAAGATTGAGGGGGGAAATGATAGCCGTTTTCAGGCATCTAAAAGGGTGTCATGAGGAGGGAGAAAACTTGTTCATCTTGGCCTCTGAGGATAGAACAAGAAGCAATGGGCTTAAACTGCAGCAAGGGAGGTTTAGGTTGGACATTAGGAAAAAGTTCCTAATCGTCAGGGTAGTTAAACACTGGAATAAATTGCCCAGGGAGGTTGTGGAATCCCCCTCTCTGGAGATATCTAAGAATAGGTTAGATAAATGTCTCTCAGGGATGGTTTAGACAGTATTTGGTCCTGCCGTGAGGGCAGGGGACTGGACTCGATGACCTCTCGAGGTCCCTTCCAGTCCTAGTATTCTATGATTCTATGAAGTTCCCAGAAGAATTACTCTGGCCCTGGGGGTAAGTGCTGAGCTTCAGTGCCCACTGTCCCCATGGACTAGTATGTAAGGAGAACGCTGGCACCCCAAATGGCAAGAATGAGGTGAGTGCCTCTTTTTTCTTTCTCCTTCTCACTTAGGGGGCAGGTCAGTGAAAGGTTTCTTCTTCTTCTCACTGGTTTGTGGCCCAGACTGATTTTTCTGTGGGTCAGTGACCATAAAGCAGGGTTCATGTTGTGGAAAGGAGAATGATTCTGCAGACGAGGAGCCATTTACAGTGCCACTTGCTGCTAAAAAATGTTTGCCTTTCAGGGTTTTTTTAAAGCACCTGTGAACAACCAAAGGCTTGTGGTTCAATTGTCAGTGTAGTCAAAGCCTAAGACAATGTCTAACCTTAAAACTGACCACGTGTGCCCCATTTCAGTGTATAGAAACTTCAGTGATCAGAGGGGTCCTCCATTGCTGTATTAACAATTCTTGTGTCAACCAAGCAACTGCCTCGGAAAGAGATGGATTACTGGCAGCAGCACAACCCAATCCATCACTGCAGTGAGTATCTGTACCAAAGTGCTACAGCAACAGTTGTGCCACGGTAGTGTTTTCTGTGTAGCTTTGTCTCTGGTCATATTTTGGGATCAACATGGCTACAACACTGCAGGCAGCATATAATGAGATGCAGGCTTTGGAGAGAGGCACTGAGACCAATCAGCCCACCAGATTGAACTGAATGGCTTGTTTTACACACCACAGGTACTATGCCAGCATACCCCTGTAGTGCAGGTGCACATTACAGCAATGGAAGGAGGTTTTCCTTCACTGTGGGAACACCAAATGGTCAAGCAAGAGTAGCTAGGGTGATAGAACCATTCTTCTTTCAACCTAACTGCTTTTTTCATAAGCTAGGGAGGACACTGACCATCTTATCCCGATTTAAAATGCTCTGCTCCGTGGTCCCCATAAAGCACTGAAATGTCCCAGAAATTCCAATATTTCAGCAGGGGGTGGGAGTGAGAGGGAGAAAGCTCCAATGCTCCCCACTGGATCTGGCTTGTGGGGAAGACACAGAGCCACAGTCTGGCCAATGAGAGCAAAGGGGAAAGCCTCCAGGAAGCATGTCTCTGTGAGGCAGTTCCCCCAGCCGGGAAAAGGGAAGTGACAGTGAGCAGAATCTAGTCAATGGGAGCAGCGGAAGGCCATGTCTGAAAGCGGCACAAAAGCAAGTAAGTGCCCCCCCACGCCAAGACCTTGCACCCCACCCCCCTCACTTACCACTCTGCCAAGACCCTACACTCCCACCCCCCTCACTCACCACCCTGCCAAGACCCTACACTCCCACCCTCTCACTTACCACCCTGCCAAGACCCATCCCGCTCACTCACTGCCCTGTCAAGACCTGCACATCCATTCACTTCACTCACCACCCTGCCAACGGCTTTGTCAGATCATATGCCCCAACTTTTGGCATGGAAAATATGGTGACTGTATAGGTAGGGCATAGCTATGGAATTTGTGGGTGTAGGACATGGGTGACTGGAACCCTAGGCCAGGGAGGGCTTTGCCTTCCCAAACTGCCAGTCTGGCCCTGCCCACACTCCACCCCCAGAAAGCCTGCTGTAGGCATTCTGGGGGCGGAATGTTTCTGTCCCCAGTGCCCACCCGCCCTGTGCTCCTGGCCGGCAAGGCTGGAGCTGCACATCCTCTGTCCTCCCCATACTCTGGGGCTGGGAATGCTCAGGCCAGGCATGTGCTTGCTCATCCACCCTCTTTCCCGTGGGGGAGGAGCATGAGCGTAGTGGGGTGGTGGGAAGGCAGTTTGGCTTCTGTGGGGGGTACTATGCCAGCACAAACCTGTAGTATGGGGGTCCCAGCAGTAGAGGCAGGGTTGGGGGTGGGGTTGGGGGCTTGCCTCTCCCAGCCCTACTTTCACCGACTGCCCATGGTTCAGGACCCTCTATATTGCAAGTTTGAAATTGTGTTGTAGTCACATCAGATGCAATTGTGTGATAAGTGGGTAATAATATATATATTGAAGATTTCTGTGGCCTCTAGTACAGCTCAAGAGCAGCAGGTAAGGAAACATTAGACAGCAAGGGAAGGAATCAAAACAGTGTTTTGCTTTGTAATCAGATGCAGGAAAATGACATCTAAACATGCAGAAACTTCGGGACTACTTAGGAAAAGTAACTAGGAGATGTCCAACTCTCCACACATCTTTTAGGGTCCTTGAGGGGCCCTGGATCCTCTGAGATAGATTTAGGGGCAGAGAGGGACTGTATAAGAGAGAAACTCTGGTGCCGCACAGGTAAAAATATGAGGAAATAGGAGAGAAAGCTGCAAAATCATTCTGCAGTCAGAAAAGCTGGGTGGTCTTTTCCACTTTACAGTCAGAGCTCAGAACATTCTCCTAAATATCCCAAGAGAGGTGGATGCAGACCAGCTGTTAAAGTGCTAGAAACCTTTAGGATATGCAAACTAGAAGCTTACTTTGACTGAAAATACTTGTCATTCTTTAAAGCATCTAGAATGTAACTAAAGTGTCTCTAGAGCTGAATTTGTTGCTAGTGGAATTCAGTGTACTGGGAACAAAACCCTGCTGCCTGTCTATCAAAAGCAGCCTCATGACAGGCCCTTCTTCTGATGTGGCTTTTCTCCATGGAACTGCTGATCGTCAGCCCTTTTTGCATCGTCATTTGGGAGTAAATCAGCATCTGCTTGGAGGCAAAAGACAAGAAGCAAGAGAAGGGATTGCTTATTTAAGTGATGAAAGTGCTATTGAAGTTAATAAAAATAACAATGATAATTAGCTATATTTATAAAAAGGCCCGTTAGCCCCCCCACTTCTGGCATTAGGCAATGAAAAGTAAAACAAAATCACCATTTTAAATGCAAACAAGCAAGAGTGGCCAATGAAGGAAGGAGAAATGGGCATATGCATGGAGCCAAATCCGAAAACATCTTGGAAAGCAATATTGTAGGGGCTTTTTTTGTTTGTTTTGAAATAAAGTGGGAATGATACCCTGAGACAAATACCAGGAAAGAATGAGCGCTATCCCACAGGATCCAAAATTAAAAATAGAATAGTGAGATTCCTGAATAGCAGGTGGTGTTTGGGTATAGATTCCAGGCAGCACAAGGTTCTTGGACCGGGTTTGGGACAAAACAAGGATCTGCTCCCTTAACAGAGTCAATCTGCAATTGTGTAGGGAGCCAAGAGAGAGGGGATTGCAGGGCAGTTGTAAAAATTATGATCATTCAAGCCAGTGAGCAAACAAACTGCTGCGTTCTGAACTTGCAGAAAGAGATAACAGTCCTTCGAAGAGCAATAACTAAGCCTCATGCTCACCAGCATTTCTGCGGCTCACAGTTGTGGGATAGAGAATGATGGAGCAGGTGCTAATTTCCAACAGGTGGAAGCTTTTTATGTGGCTAAAAGTGCACCAACAATTCTTAACCTGACTCCCTCTTTCTGAACAAATCTTTCAACCAGTGGAGATATGTAGGCAGTGCAGTCGGGCTTGAGTCAGTGATGTCTGGTCAACATTGCACAGCTTTTGTTTTCTCAGGGTCGAGGGTGGGAGAGCTCCAGAACATCTAGGCAAGCCTTCAACCAAAGAGGGAAATCTGTAGTATTGACAGGCAAAGAGATAGAGTGAATAACATGGCAGAGACAGCAGCTCCTTGAGGCATTTCAGGGGAGATCCTGGAAACATGTCCCTCAAAACTCCTAATGATGACACAGAATGATCCCTTCAGTACTGCCTGATTCATCTTTCATGTCTGAGTGGAAAACATGGGAGGACAGCTCCTGGCACACTAGCAAACATCACTAAAAACGACCTATAGCCACTGGCATTAAGTTCACTGAACGATCTGAGGTAGACGCTAATTTGAAATCAGCAGAGGACCAGTCATCTTTATGGTGTGGATTCACCTCTGCACTCCCCTCCTAAACTATCCTCTGCCAGCCAAACTAAAATGTATGCCAGTTGTTCTAACATCTTTTGGTGTCTGTCCAACTGCTCCTTTTAGGCCAGTCTCTTCAGTTTTTCACCACGCCACCCTTCCCTGGGCTGTGATATCCACTGCCCTGTATATATAGACTCACACATCCAGAATGTGATTGAATTGTGATGATTCTTCCCACACAAAGCACCTCAACAATCTAGGCTCCCCCTACCCCATTCCTATGGCTAAAACTCTTGATCATCTCACATCTTGACTTTCACAACCGCCTCCTTGCCGGTGTATCAAATGCCACCTGGTCCTCTCCTTCAAATCTGTTCAAAATGCTACTTTCTGAAACACTTCCTGACGTGCTGCACCAGTCATGACACTCCCCTCTTTGCTTCCCTTCACAGGCACTTTCTTTTCCTCCACATCAAATACATATCTGCAAAGACACTGCACAATCATCTTTTTCCTCCTAAAGATGATCCTTCCCAATACCAGCTAAACATTTGACTGTGGCTAGCTGGTCTTGTGATGTGATGGTCGGTTATGATGCCAGTCATAATTGTCTCACTGTTACCTCGTGCTTTCCATTTGGTGCTGCTGTCAAATGTCCAGTCAATAATACAGTAATCATCTGAGCTCAACTTAGCATGATAAACAAGGGATTATGTTGTCATACTCAATGCTTACTTTTATTCATACCTCTGACACTAAATGCTTGGTTTGTATAGTGACTTTGTGTGCATGTAGTCTATATTGTACATGCCGCTGCCCTATTGTTTTGTGAAATGCTGTGAAGTGGCTTGACAGATGGATCACGCGAAAGACACTGAACAAAAACAACACTGCTTATTGTTGTATTTTGTCAAAGCCCCCTATGGTTTTGATCAGGGTTTCCCAAATGGTGAACCCCTGGGATCAGCAAAGTGAAAATAAGAGTGCCATGAGAAAATTCCATTACAATCACATTTTATTATTTAAAAATAATAATAATTAATATTTAAGAATTTATGAATTTTATTGAAAACAATTTTCATTTGTGTTTGCCACGATAAGTGTCCCTGTGTAATGCCAGCTTAGCTAGAGAGTGGGGACGATGAGGTCACTACTCAGCACTGTGCACACAGTCAATCAGTGGTGCGATCGCCTGTTATATACCACTGTAAATCCCCACACTCACTTTCAGGGAACGTGGATCACGTGGGTGACTGAATATGAATACTGTATATTAGCACCACATCGGACAAAGTCGAAGTTTCAGCTGTCAAACCAGTTGCTGTTATTAGGGGTTCTGCAAAATACTTTCAAGTTTAAAAGGGTTCTGTGGCCAAATAAAATGGGAAAACACTGGTTTAGATCATTCCAGGAAGTGACTTAGTTCTTGATAGTGTTGTTCATTTCTGGGATGGCATCTGACAAGTGAGGATGAAGGACTATATATCAAAGAAGGGCCTGTTCTTGTGATGCATTATTGTGCATGAGTAGACCTGGCTCTGCAGGGAGCCCTTCTGAAACCAAGAAGGCTGCTCTGCATGGCTACAGGTTCGAGATATGTGGAAGACAGTGCCAGATCTTCAGGGGTTACATTATAAGCCATGAGAGTGCGCATGGCCTTGTCTTCACTCCAGTAACAAAACAGTAGCCCAGCAATACCTGCCCTGGCATGGCTTTGCTGCTGGTATGGCTTTGATATTAGAGGATGATTAGAAAACCACAAGAGAGTCTACAGCATTAAGAATTGTTTTAGGAGGAGTGGAGCATAATGACGAAAATTCTCCTGAAATTTTCCATACCTCATGAGGACAAAAACTGTGGCTGAGAGGAATGGGAATTTCTAAGACAATGGTGATGTGTTTTCCAATGGTGGGAATACATACCATGCTCAGAGGGACTAAACCAGTGAGGGTGGACTGTTAACTCTTCTTTGTGATGCTAAGTGACCCTACAGAAGGTGGCCCCTGACATAGCACCCTAAAGGGGAGGGGCAGTACTAGTGGGAGGGGGAAGAAGACTCATCCCGCTGGCAATTAGACCAAGGTACAGTGATTTCCATATGGATTGATAGCAGTGTAGCACCTTAAGAGCAGCTTTCATAAGAACATAAGAACGGCCATTCTGAGTCAGACCAAAGGTCCATCTAGCCCAGTATCCTGTCTGCCGACAGTGGCCAGTGCCAGGTGCCCCAGAGGGGGTGGACCGAAGACAATGACCAAGCAATTTGTCTCCTGCCATCCTTCTTTAATCTTTGACAAACAGAGGTCGGGGCACAATTCCTTACCCCCAGCTAATAGTCTTTTATGGACCTAACCTCCATGAATTTATTTAGCTTTTTTAAAACTCTGTTATAGTCCTAGCCTTCACAGCGTCCTCTGGCAAGGAGTTCCACAGATTGACTGTGCACTGTGTGAAGAAGAACTTTCTTTTATTCGTTTTAAACGTGCTACCTATTAATTTCATTTGGTGTCCTCTAGTTCTTATATTATTGGAACAAGTAAATAACTTTTCATTATTCACCCTCTCCACACCACTCATGATTTTATATACCTCTACCATATCAGTTTTAAGTGGTCTAACATCTGCATAGTTAATCAGATTGCCTTGAAGTGTGGCGGCTTCATGGGGGCACAGGGCTCTGCTAGTGATTGAAATTCATGGCCATTTGGCCAAGGGGTGAACATAAGAACATAAGAACGGCCGTACTGGGTCAGACCAAAGGTCCA
>CM057847.1:51828158-51848023 GCA_030068395.1 Apalone spinifera | reverse complement strand
TTAGCTGCTCCTGTTCGCAAGCTCCCTGGGGTGCCTGAGATACAACTCCTGGAGGAGGAAAACAAGAGCTTTTCACAAATCAATTAATGGCAATCATTTTTGCTCGCAGAGATCAAACTGGGATTCTGAGCATCACAGCTAATTCCCACGCTCAGGTACGTGGCATGTACCAGACATTTGGGGAAAGTCAAATTCAAAGTTTCATTGCAAAAGAGATTGCTTCTTTTCTTGGCACATCTAGGATTATGTGGTGCATGTGTGGAGGAAAAGGCTAAGGTTACGTTACAGTCATTGAATCTAAGCTGCACCCAGCCAATGTGCCAAGCCGGGCCGGAAACTTGAAATAAAAAAAAAAAACAAAAAACCACGCTCGTTGTTCCAATCTGCCTCCGCCACTTTCAGAGGGGGCTTTTTATTTTGAAGAAAAGTGATGAGAGCAACCAGAAGGCACTGAGCTGATATTTTAGAAGAAAATAAATTGCACACGTGAATGCTTCCTGGGAGGGGTAGGTGGGGAAAAGAGTTTGAAGATCAGGTGATGGGGAGGGGAGCAGTGGGACACTGGGGCTGCGTCTAGACTGCAGGCTTTTTATGCAAGAAGCTTTTGTCAGAAGAGATCTTCTGCAAAAACTTCTTGCGCAAGAGAGCGTCCACACTGCATGGATGCTCTCTCGAAAGCAAGCACTGATTGGTATGAACAGAATGGCCACCAGGGCACCTGTGCTTTCCCCTCTTTCCTCTTTTTGTGCAAAAAAAACCCCTCTTCCACATCCGCTGCCATGTGATGGGGCCCTGAATCTGGCGCATGGCTTAGCCCGATGCTGAGGAGGGAAGCTTGTACCGCGTCTTTCTCTGCCCTCTCCAATTTGGGTCCAGGCCCCCGCACGCACTAAACTGCTGGCAAAGATGGAGGAGGTTCTGGCTGGGGACAGGGAGGAGGCTCCAGCTGGCAGCAGTGGGCGGAGGAAGAGCAGGTGAGCCGAGGGATGACAGGTGGAGCAGAGAGGGACTAAATTGGGGCTCCCGTAGCGTGGCACCTGAGGGCACCTGCCCCCCCCCCCAGCCTGTTTTACTATGCCCCTGGTGTGGATGGCGTTAAGTTGTGAAGGCATTAGCTGGACTCTGTGTTTCCTGGTCATCAGAAGTTTGAGATTTGCTGAACATGACATTCTAGAAGGCCACAGGTTACTACTGGCCAACCTTTACTCCACAGAAATGAAGCCTTTTCCCATTAATACATCCTTTCAATGACAAGGTTCCACCTGAGCAGTGCTTCAGTGTGTGAGGAGGGACTAGGTGACCCTTTGAACTCTCATCCAGCCCTACCTTTCTGTGATTATCTGACAACACTAAAAATGTCTGACTAGCCATTGGAAGTAAGGGCTGAACATTTGTTTTTATCCAAGCGGTCCCAGTTCCCAGGATTTGTATAAGCCAAGCTAGGCAGCCACCAGATGGGGAGAAAACTGGGCTCTGTTCTCATCCTGAGTTGTCAGCCAGAGATGGACAAAGTCCTGAGTAGTTGTTGTGCAAGACATCTGTCGAGGTTTCTGCAACTTTAAGTGATAAAGTGAACAACAGAAAACACGATTAACCTTTTATAAGAAAGAAAAATCATTATGACGACAAGAGTTTGGAAGAGAGGTGTTCATGTATTATAAGGTAGAATAAGAAGGGTCTTATCAGCCACCACTTCAACTTAGCAGGAAAAAAAAGGGATGATGTGTATGTGCGTGTGTGTGTGTGTGTCTGTGCGTGCACATGCTCACACACATGTATCTGTGCTGAAGCGACTGTGGAGCCTGGCTACAGGAGAACAGATGAACAAAGTTGATAGGAAGTGAGCCGGACTGCCATCTCTGAGTATTTCATGTCTTCTCCTTCTCAGTGTCCAAGGGAGGTGCCTAGACACCATTTTCAGATCTTGTCATCTCTTAGCTCTAGCTCTCCCCAGATGTGCTAGCCCATCTGTGCTAGACAGGGTATTGGCCAAGGGTGACCCCACCCTTCCCAAGGCATATTTCTCCACAAATCCCTTCAGAAACTATGCATTGTTCCCCATGCAGATGTCTCAGATCCTGCTGGGTTGCAGCATGAGCCCAAAGTAAAGCCATTCTTACAAAGTCAATTAAGATTTGCCCCAGTCAGATGTTCAAGAGGAAATAAGGAACGGGGCAGGGCTCAGGGCTTCCATGCAGAGAGACCCTCACTGGGGCCCCTTGGGCAGCCTGGAGGTTTTCTTTTGCTAGAGCTCTGAAACGGCCCAAGCAGTCTTGCCATTTTAAGACACACTAGAGAAATCCCTGTATCCAGGATGGAATCTGCTCCCAGGTTTCTTGCATGAGATCCATTTATTCTGGAGGCTGATGGCCATACAGCAGCTTGAAGAGAGAAAATTTGGTGGAGGCCTGTGGTACCTCACAGATGGCAAGTAGCAGGGGGATGGGACCAGCTGTTACGTAGCTGCTCCGGGGGGGAGGGCGAAGGACTTCCACAGCATCCCTTTCCGTGTTTGAGTGAACGTTTCCACCAGTCCCTCAGTCAAGGGGTGCCACACTGAGGTACATAATTTCTTAGTCCCAAGGAGGCTGCATACCTCCTGAAGGAGCTGGGGCATGACATTAGTTCCCAGGTCTGTGAGAATGTTCTGAGGCAACCCCACCATTTTAAAGTTCTTTAAAAGATGTGCGGCAATCATGCAGATAGTGGCTCTCCACAAAGGGATGGCCTCAGGCAACCACGCAGCATAGCTTCTGACCAAGAGGATGTATCTAAAGCTCACTGTGCTCTCCACCAGCGGTTCTGCCAAGTCCCTGGCCACCCTTTTGAAAGGCATTCTTGCAACCAAGAGAGGGCTTTTGGAGTGCCAGAGAGCGCTGCCAGCTGGCACTCCAGACACAAGGTGCCTTTAATTTCCTGGTGGCTCCCAGCCAGAAAAATGAGCCAGGACCTGCACCAGGGTGTTCTCCCACCCCAGATGATTGGTAGCCCAGTCTTGGAATGGCCCATTGATGGCACTGGGGTACTCCCAATTGGGACCAAGGTGCCTGTGTTCAGGGGAGCAGGTCAACATGGCACAATTGGTCTTGGTTTAATTCAAAGTGTGGCCACTAGGCAGCCTGCCATGAGTCAGTAGCCATTCCATCTATGCAGGCCAGCTGTTCAAAGGCCTGACTCAGCGTGGAGTCTTCCTTCTGGTCCCAGCAGAAGTCCCACTGCCTGGTCTAGGGGATGTCAGCTTCCTGAAGCCAGGCTGTGGTAGGGTCCTCAGCAGTTCTGTGGTCCTCCATTGGGGCTGGCAGGTCACTTGGGTCAGGGTCTTCTGATTTACAGGCTGGGCCATCTGCACCAGGGACTAGTGGTCCACAGTTCATAGCCAAGGATAATGGGATAGAGAATCTTTAGAGCCAGGCCTAAAGACATTATCTGGGTTACCTTGTTGACTGTCAAAAGCATGCTGGCCATGGGGTGGGTCTGCCCATCCCCATAAATGCACTAGAGGTGGATCTGTCTCAGGGTCTGGTCATCCACCAGGATCAGCTACCACTGTGCCAGTGTTTGTCCAAAAACAGAGTCCAGTAGGGCATGCAGTTGTAGCTGACCCACAACTATTGTCACCTTGGTGGTAGGGCACGGCTGGGCACAGGTCTCTCTAGAATAGGCCTGGATGAAAGAACAGTCCATGATGGGGAACTGCTGCTGAAGGTGACCAAACCTGGCCTTATGTGAAGCAGTGGCTGATGTGCGTGGACACTGTACCAGTCCCGGGTTTTGGAAAGTGCAGCAGCAAGGGTCTCCCTCCCCTAACATGGCCCAGGGGAGTTACATGGGGTGTTGGGGTGGCTTGACTCCAAGGGGCATGGCTGCAATATCCCTGGAGACAGATTAGACTTAGGCAGGGCTGGGCCAGTAGGGGCCCATGTCATTGCAATGGCCCCAGGTGACACTGGGCTCTTCACTGGCAGGACGTCTTTCATCGGGTGCATTACCACATTCAAGGTGATAGGGCGATGCTGCATAAAGCTAGGCCCTTCCCTAAGGAGAGGGAGGATAGGCAGGAATGCTCCATAACAAACTGTTCAGCTATCTTGGTGACAGAGCATTGCTCCGGTTGCAGGCATTGCCAGCAAGCATCTCTCAGTTCCTGGGCCATGGTTTGAAGCTGAGCCCCCAAAACTGGCGTGGGAAGGTTTTGGGGGTGATGTCCAACACACCTAGGATTGCAGCCTTTACATCCTGATAGGCACATGGCTCCTCATCGGAGCAGGCTCAATACGCAGCCCAGGACGTCCCTGTTACATCAGGGGCCAGCAGGTGACCCATTGAGTCAGGTTCTAGCCTGTGGCCCGGGCGATTAGGAGCACCTCTGGATTGTCCTCAGGCCTCAGTTTCAGGAGGCGGAGTAGCGTTGAGGGGATCGTGAGCACTCCTGTGCCTCCAGTGGACCAGGCAGTAAAGTGATCAGTTGCTGGGCAGGCTGCCATTGTTATCCTGCTGCTGATCCCCCAGCTCCCATATGAGCTGCTGCTGCTGGGCACCCAGGGTTTGTAGCAGTGGCTGCTGCTGCTGGAGCTGGCCAGTTTGCTGCTGATGTTGACTCTCAGCCCGCTGAGATCTGTGGCTGCCTCTGCTGGTGGCGGGTCAACACAGAATGCGTGTCAGGGGGTGGCCGGTGCCCAGTCTTTCCTACCACACGTAGCTAGCCTCGCTCTCCTAATTAATGAATCTGATACTTGTGCTCTATAAGAGTGCAACCATCATCTCAATCATCTTAAGTAGAGCATTTTACTCTACGAGTTATAAATTATAGGGATGAGTATCAAGAAGAATTTCAGAATGTTTCCTCACCTTCTTGTGGAAGGGAAAGTTGAAAGTGGTTTAGTTACTACGCAATGCATGAAATTAATGGAAATATTTTGCAACCAGAAGATTTTCCATAAACATTTGCAGTGCATTAGCATTGTTTTCTCTGAATTAGCATGACTGTTTTGCTGGCAATTGATGTTGTAGAAGGTTTTTTTTATAAATAAAAGTAGCCTTTATTTTTCCCTCCCCACCCCCAGAAGCCTGTGACCACACAGTCAGTCACTTTCACAGTGGAGAGATCAAAGTATCAAAAGAGGACATCAGAAGAATCTTTTTATGTGGATTCTTGGGTTTTAGGCACTTGCTAAGTTTTGTAGTTAAAAGAGAACAGTTCAGTGAAATGAGCAACGAAACGTTGGAGAACTGCCTGCTATGAGGAGCACAACAAAAAGACATTCCACATATTAGAAATCCTTATGTCCTCACTGGGCCAGCAGCAGCCACATTCCGGATATCCCTTCATTTGGAAGCACTCAGACATAGTTGGGGGAAAGTCAAACCATTGGCATTATCCCAGGGATAAATTTAGCCTGCTGTTAAAAAGCCACTAGATGCCTCATGGAAAACAATTTTATAAGAATGATACTTAGCACTTATATAACATTAATATTTGTAAACATCAACCAATCCTTGCAGTATCCCACTGAGAGAATTGTTATTATTCTCATTCCATAGACAGCGAAAGTGTCACAGAGGTGAGGTGCCAAAGACATCATAACAAATCAATGGCAGAGCTGGGACTAGGACACAGGTCTCCTACCCCCTAGGCTTGGCTTCTAACCACTAGCTTCCTCAATTCAGAAACAAGTGTGTTTGAGTCATCATCGTGCTGCCTTTCCCTCATTCCTGTACTTGTGTGGATGCTTGCACTTCTCCTAGGAGTTCATCTGTTCCTTTTCAGTCTGGTAAGAACTCACTTTACAGCCCTCTGTGGGTTAGTCAGGATTAGTGATTCTGGTGTGTGGGGCCACTACCCCCATTGAATCCCCTTCCAGAGCAGGGAGGGAATGGTCCATTCTTTACATTCTGCCTGGGGAAGCTGAGCTAGTGCCTGCAAGGCTGGGGGAGGGAGGAAGAATTTACTGATGGTATAAGCCAGCAGTAAATTACTACCTGCCTGAGTAGAGAGAACGCAAGCAGGGCAGTGCATCTCTGGCTATATCTACAGTGCAGCTGGAAGTGTCCCTCCCAGTCTGGGTAGACACAGACACTAGCTCTGCTTGAATTGGGTTGCTGCAATCAGCAAGATTGATGTTGTGGCAAGGGGGTCAGCCCAGACTAGTCCTAGAGTCTGAATCTGGGGCTCAGGCAGCTTCCCGCTACCACAATGTGTACTTTCTTGAGCAGAACTAGCAGGTGTCTGCCTGGCATTGGGAGCGGGGCAGGAACAATCCCTCTTGCAGTGTAGCCTCATAAGAACGGCCAGACTGGGTTAGACCATCTAGCTCAGTGTCCTGTCTGACAACAGTGGCCAATACCAGGTCCCCCAGAGGGAGGGAACACACCAGGTAATCCTCACGTAATTCCTCCCCTGTCACCCATATTCTCATATTCTCTTAGGTACAATGTCCCCCAGGGCTACTCCTGAGGTGGTATAGGTTAAAGTTCAGTCCCTGCTCAAGGCTGCCCCTAGTCACAATCCACTCTTTCAGGTTAAGGTTGCTTAAATGCATCTCCCATCAATGCAATTAGAACAATCTAGGAAATCACTACGTCACAAAACACTCGCCTGCAGCTGCTCACAAGCTACGTGTCTTCACAAGCACACATAGCTACGCCCACTGCCTGGCCTTAGTCCTGTCCCACAACAGGTTATCTCCCAATATAGACCTACACACTCCCACAATGCACATGTCCACGTACTCCAAAGCAAACATGTCACCTGGTGCTACAAGAGTAGTACAGGCATGATTATACTTGCCTAGGAACGGAAGGGACGGCAATCCTACTTGGAAAAAGCAAAGCCAGTGCCCACTGCAAGAGGCAAAACACTGAAAAGAGAGGAATTATTCTGACTTGACCTTGCTGAGCACCTCAACTCCCATTCACTTCAGTGGGAGTCGCAGGATAGGTGGCCAAACGCACAAATAAGATTGGAAATTCCAAGTAGAGAATTTCCAGTTATTGGCAAGATTCCTGGAGGTTTCACATTTCTTTCACAGTTGTTTCAGTTTACCCAGGGAACCACATCACATCACTGCATGGCAATAAACGGCCTCCCTTTAAGACTGGGAAAGTGGATCAGGCTTATCTCTTTAATGTGCTTTATCATGGATTGTTTTACGCACCAGCAAGGAGACATTTTCTAGCCTCTTCTGTGCTGCCACTTCCACCACAGCACTTTTTGTACAGGCTTTTCACTGCCGATTATTTAGTCTGGGGTGGCGGTGGAAGAGGAGAAGAGGGAAGTGGCAGAAAACCAACACAGCATACTGAAGCTGTATCTACACTGGCAAATGAATGCCAACACTTTTGCTGTTCAGAGGTGTTAAAATGATACCCCCACAAAAGACAAAAGTTTTGTCCACGCATGAACAGTGCTCAGGAGCTCCCAAGCTGCTCCCGCTCCCAACAGTAAGCACAGCAGTGCCTAACTATCTTACACAGCTATAGCCTATGACTTAAAAAGCCGAGCAGAAGTCCTCTTAAATAGCTTTAAAATTCGGGGCCTAACTCTCTGCTTTGCAGAACAAACACAGTGCCCCACTGACTTCAGCTGACATCATAGCTGCTCAATGCGGCTGAAAAATCAACTGCTAATCATGGCTTACTTAAGCAGGGGTGGGCAAAAAGCTGCCAACGGTAGGGTTGCCAGGTGCCTGGTATTGAACCAGACAGCCTGGTATTTGCACCTTCCATCTGGTAAAAAAATTGAGAAAATACTGCTCACTGGAAGGACACTTGGGACATACTGGAGTTGAGGGAGTGGGGAGAGTCCGTGATTGCATTTTGGTCCTGGTTCCCCCCCCCCCCCTTTTTTTTTCTCAACAACTCCTGATGCCTTTTTTTTCTTTCTCAACAGAATTTTTGCCCGGCGTTTTTTCGGGGGGGGTGAGGGGGGATTGGTATTTTTTGTGAAATCATCTGGCAACCATAGCCAGCAGGTCAGATCCAGCCCACCAGATCCAGCCTGCAGCCCCCTCGCTGGAACCCTTAGGCAGGGCTCAGCTCAAGTTTTAGAAAGCCGGCTGTCCTCTGCTCCATGGCTGAGGAGGGAGGAAGGAGACTTCTCATGCTGTTCCCATCCCCCAACAAAATCTCTTAGCTGCCATTGGCCAATCTCTCAGTTTCTGGCCAATAGGAACCAAGAATTTTTGCTGGGAGCAGGGGCAGTGTAGGAAGCCTTCTCCTTCCCTCCTTCTCCCCTCTGCCTCTTCCTCTCCCTTTCATGCCCAAGCGGCACCACATGGAGCAGCGACCCACCTTTAGCCAGAGCCTGCCTCTGGCACCCCAGTCCGTCCCTTCCCCACCCCACCCCACCCCACATACACAAACCTTCTGCCCCTTCCTGCACTAATACTCCCTCCCAGATCTGGCACCCTAATCTCCCATCCCAGACCCCGCATCTCCTCCATTAATATCCTGAAAGAATGCGGCCCTCAACCACTTTCCAAAATCTTAGAGTGACCCCCCCCCATCAAAAATTATTGCCCATCCCTGTGCTAAAGTCATGGG
The DNA here is from genome assembly GCA_030068395.1 of Apalone spinifera. NCBI lineage: Eukaryota > Metazoa > Chordata > Testudines > Trionychidae > Apalone > Apalone spinifera. The sequence goes on along the minus strand of CM057847.1, from coordinate 51,839,482 downwards.
CTAGCTATCATGAAGTTGGGAAGAAGACCCAGCCCTTTCTTGTATCAGACTAGCAACTCAAGCACTAGACCACAGTGCCTCAGAAAAGCTGCTTGATCTTGATAAGCTTAGTTATGCTGCCTGTAAAATATGTGTGTGGGGGAGAGGGGGCTTCTTGTAGATTTAAAAGGGTTAAAAAAAGGCAAAATGTTATTAGTCCCATTTTACAGATCAGAACACTTACACAGGAGGGCTGTGTCTACACTGGGCCACTTATTCTGGAAACTCAGCCGCTTTTCCGGAATAAGCTGCGAGCTGTCTACACTGGCCCCTTGAATTTCCGGAAAAGCACTGACGATCTACTGTAAGAAATCAGCTGCTTTTCCAGTAAAACTATGCTGCTCCCTCTCGGGCAAAAGTCCCTGTTCCGGAAAAGGGCCAGTGTAGACAGCACAGTAGTGTTTTCCGCAAAAAAAGCCCCGATCACGAAAATGACGATCGGGGCTTTTTTCCGGAAAAGCGCGTCTACATTGGCCACGGATACTTTTCCGGAAAAAGGGCTTTTCCAGAAAAGCATCCTGCCAACGTAGACGCTCTTTTTCCGGAAATACTTATAACGGAAAACTGTTCCATTTTAAGCATTTCCGGAAAATCATGCCAGTGTAGACGTAGCCGAGGGCTGATTAGCTAGCATTGTGGGCAAGCAAGGTAGGCACTTGCCCATGGGTCAATGGACCTCCTTCTGACACTTTACATTTCAGGTCTCTAGCATGACTCTTGTGTGCCTGCCAGTGTACTAATCTTGTGACAACCCAAAGGATAAATACTTTCCAGTTGTTGGAAATGATGTGTTGGGTGGTAGCTACATGTCTTTTTTAGAGACTGGCCTACTAAAGGCTAAAAGAGCCCATGTAGCCAGCGAGGGCTCCCAACTGGTATGGGTCCTCCTAACAAGAAACCAGCTTGGCACTGTTAAATTATGCATGAATCAATCCCTCCTGAAGTTATTTTTAACATTTTGTTAAAAAGGGATAATCAGCAGCTAAGAATAAAAAGTCTAGTAGTGGGAGCCTGATAATTATCACTAGTCCCCTGCCAGGCTAGCAAGCATGTCACAAGTCTCCTGGTAACTGGCCTCTGATAACTTGAGTAATTATCTTATAAATGTATCCAGCGCTCATGGGGAGCTGACTGTTAAGGGACTATCAAGATTTCTGGTTTTTTAACATAATTTCTTTGTATGGAGCTAGGCTTGCTGTCAGAGGGGAACAATGGAGGGAAGTTGTCCCAGGGCCTGGCAATTCAAAGGGGCCTGGGGCTGCCAGTTCCCATGCTGTGCGCTCTGTGTGGCTCTGAGGCTTGAGGGAGGACATTTGTGCCATGTTCCTCGAGGCATGGAGGGCTAGTTGCCCTCAGCCCCGCCTCTTCCAGAGTGTGGGGCTGGCCCTCCTATCTTACCCGGGTCTTGCTGTCAGATCCCCTGTATGGAACAAACATAGGTTGTGAGTTGCATATTGGTTTTCCTTATTATTTACATTACAGTAATCCCCTGGAACCTAATCAAGGATCAGGCCCTCACTTTCTTAGGCATTACAAACAAATAAGAATGGTGACAGACAGACCTTGCCCCAGACAATTTACAGTCTAGGCTTGGTCCACACTTAAACTTTAGTTTGACCAAGCTACATTGCTCAAGGTTGAGAAAAGTTTCACACCCTGAGCATGGGTTATTTCAGTCTAAACCCAGTGGAGACACAGATTCTGTCAGTGGATTACCTACACCTGTGTTTCTCAACTAGTGGTACGCATACCCTTAGGGGTACTCGAGAGAAGTCCAGGGGGTACGTCAACACAACTGACATTTGGAAGAAAACTGAATTTTAGTTTTAAGTTTTACAGCGTTTTATTATTTATGTACTTTTTACACCCAAAAATTTCATTGCCTGCCCATTAAGTTGTTTCATCAAATGTGTTGCAATGGTAGAAAAAAAATTATGTGTCTGAAAAGTGTAGGTATAATTTTTTTTTTAAAAAAGGGGTACTTTATAAAAAAGGTTGAAAAACACTGATCTATACTGACAGAAAAACCTCTTCTGCAGATGTCGGAAGTGACTACCTAGTCATTGCTGCAGCGCCAAAGCTGGAGTGCAGATATATTCTTAGTGGCTGATAATACGCAAGATTGCTTACAATTTTTTCTGGTGTTGGCTAATTTTATCTTGGCAGATATAAAAGGGCTCTTTCAGACCGCTAAAGTGACAAGCTTTATATGGCTAGATGAGAGGTTGTATTCATACATACAGGGCAGATGCTGGACAAAATGGTTTACATTATTAACTACATTCTACATCTCTTCCAGTCAACTTATGCAACAGTAAGAAAATCTCATACAGCTAAACAATGGCAGTTATTTTAATTCCCGTTGCTATAATCCCTGTATTTCTTTCCTACTTGAAGACTTTGCATGGCAGTCAGGCATTGAAATAATTGAATGGGAAGAGGTAAGTTTTAAGTGGGAGGAGGTGGCAATCCAGAATGCCAGGATTAAGGAAAACCATACGCACCCAACCCCCCTCGTTTTGTCCCCGCCCCTCAGAGAGAGACTCATTCACTGCATGGGGGTGGTAAGCCTGTCTGCAGCATGGAGAGCAATATAGCCTTATATGGGCCCACCAATGGGGGGGTGGGAGGAAGAGAGCAACTGTCCTGGGGTCTGGGAATTCAAAAGGGCCCAGGGCTCTGAACCCCTGCTGCCACTTCTGCAGTAGCCATGGTGGCTGGAGCCCCAGGCCCTTTAAATCGCTGCCGGAGCCCATGAGCACACTCCCAGTGGCCCTGAAGGCTTGGGGGTGAGGGGTGCACTGTAGTCTGGGGGGTGCTGCCCAAGGCCCTGCCCCTTTTGGGAGCACAGAGCTGCCCCCTCCATTTTGCTCAGGGGCCTGTGGAGGCTGTTGGTTTCCCCATCCTCACACAGCCCAGCTGTGTTTTCCTGTGGTGATGGTTTGGAGGCACTCCTAGGTCCAGTGTACCAAGTGTAGCCACCGTGCCACCTCTCGGCACCTTTCATCATCTGAGGGTATGTTTATACTATAAGCAGCACAGCTGTGGGCTCTGCCGATGTGCTGCTCTTGCGTAGGCCCTTGCTACCATGACAGATGGGGTTTTTCCATTACTGCAAACCCATTCCCTCAAGAGGCAGCAGCTAGGTCTATGGAAGAATTCTTCTGTCAACCATGCTGTCTCCGCAGTGGGGGTGACGTCAACCGAAGTACATTGCATAGGGGCCAACATTTTTCACAGCCTCGAATGATGGATGACTGTAGTGCTCCAGTGTAGACACTCACAGCAGCAATGGGCGGGGTTCTTCCTTGGAAGCAGTTCATCCATCCCCCTGAGAGGCGCTGGGTAGACAGAAGAATTCTTCTATTGACCTAGCAGTGTCTACGCCAGGAACAAGGTCAGCTTAAGTACATCACACAGATGGGGTGGATTTTCTACCCCCACCCCCCTCGAGAAACATAACTGGGTTGGAAACTTTTGAATGTAGCCCTAGCTGTAGCTAGGTCAATCTAAGTTTGACGTGCACTGCCACAAATTACCTCTACTTGCCAGAGTCTGGCAGTCTGATCAACATGCATTTCTCAGACCACAGGCCCCATTTTGAGATTCGGTACAGCCCTAAGACATTGAGTTTTGCTCCTCTTACTAAATGGGCCATCTCAGTGGATAACAAGAGTCCACTCAACCCAGGCTGTACGTTGCTTTGCTGGCCAGTAATTATTTGTCTTGAAGTTATTGGTATTTCCAGTGCAAGCTTCCAAGCTTACTTGTAATTAAGAATGGTAAGAGGTGGGTAATTGCTAATTGTGTAGTCAATATAATTTTTATCAACTACGCGGTTAGTCGATAAGGGAAGAAGTGCTCAGTCCTGGCTCACACCCCGGCAGCTTGGCTCCTACTACATTTAAACTGCAGTGCTGCAACGCGGGTAAGTCCCGGACCTGGCATGAGCCGGGACTGAGTCGGCTGCCAGCCTAGCCAGACCAACCCAGCCAGCCTGTGCCCCTGTCTCCAGTGGCCCAGGCTGGCTGTGGGCAGAGGTTGCACTGACAGAAGCTCCTGTCCACGGGGGGGACCCAGCTCAGGCCGTGGTGGCTCAGCTTTGTAGCTCAAGCTGTACCCAGCATGGGTCAGTTGTGCTGCTTCTGCTGTTGCCATGCTACTGCAGCGATGCTACCATTGATATTCGAGGCAGTTCTCAGTAAGTTACTGTAAGTGTGTGTACATGAACCAGGAAATCATGTCCCTGGCTCAAAGTATAGATGTAGCCTCAGATAAAAGCCCTAAGACCCAGACTGTGGACCTGTGTGCTACTAATCAATTCTGTGGTATCGCTGGCCATGACATACCTAGTTTCACAAGTAACAAACACAGCAGGAGAGGGCCTCTTTTCCACAGCAAAGTGTTAATTTCCTAGTCATATCAGGGAAGGTGGAACCATCTATCAAGAACCCAATTGTCCTTTGCAAACGAGTCCTTTTATGCGTCTTCCCTTTTTGCACAAATCTTCTACATTTGTGACAGGTATTAGCCTCATGGAAGCTATGGGGATTGAGAGAACACAAACAAAACCACACAACCCACCCCATCAGGGAATGTTCTGCATAGCACCTGGAAAGGAATGAGGAAGCATCACTTATTTTTCTTAACTCCCTGGACATCGTTCAGTTTTCTTATTCTTGCTCAGGCTATCAGTTAAATTATAATTCAGGGTAAATGACCCAGAAAAGAATGATTGTCACATATACAGAGATGCGGCAGAGCTCTGCCTCTGGCCGGATTCCTCCACAGAGTGAGGTGTGCGAAGCCTATGCCCTTCCCTCAGGTGCCCCAGTACTCTGAAGAACTCACTGAGCTTGGACAGGGTCCTTTGAGAGGTCCAGGATCCTTCTCCTGCAGCTAAAGTGTCTTCTTACCAAACACAGAACTTGTATAGGTCATCTAGCTTTCTCTGACCATGGCTAGCCCTGTCATTCAATCAGTCCCCCACCCCACCCTTCCCCGAGGTACACAAACCTGCCTGTCTCTTCCCCTGTCCCATCCAAAACTTCCTGTGTGGCTCTGTGAGCTCTCCCCTTTGATTTTTCAAGGCCAGCATCAATACTATGATTTTTTGTGCTACTGCTAAAGATTTTCTATTCCTCACTGCTGCAGCCCCTTGCAGACACACTTGGTCCATCTGGTTTCTGTAGATCTCAGCGAACCTATTATCCCAAGATGTTTCCACCTGAATAGAAGACCATTTAGGTATACCAACCAACCTAGATCTGGCCTTGCACTGGTGTGCTACAGAGAGACAGTCCATTATTCAGCAATTTAACAACAACATAAATTGTTCAAGACAGATTTCCCAGATCAGTGAGTCATTCACTCCCCCCGTCCCTTTTCTCAATAACAGACATTTGTTTCCTTGGTAGAGCACAACATTATTGCAATTAGTATGCAAAATAACTTGAATTATTTAGGACCACATGTAATACCGGTTGAACTTCTCTAGTCTGGCACCCTCGGGACCCTGACTGGTCCTGAACCAGAGAATTTGCCAAACCATGGGAGGTTAATATTCTCTAGCAGAATTACTTCCACTTCCACTGCTTATTTGGGCCCTTAGAACATATTTAAGGGTACATTAGAGCTAAATAACAGCATAGAACGCTAAGAGCCAAGACTGGTGGCTGTAAACAAACTTTATGGGGCCATGGGAAACTTGGCCACCCCCATGCTAAGTGGACATCCAGCTAACTAAAATCATGCCAGACCATGGATGTTGCCAGACCAGAGAGGTTCGACCTGTAGTTTGAAGGAAACCACGTGGCATTGCCTTTAGTTGAAGGGACTTTGGCTGAGTTATAGAGAAGACAGTACCTGAATGATTTCATTGTTCTACAATAATCTCAACACTAAACTGCCCAAAGCTTGACTCCTACATGACCAGCATAAAGGCCTAGACCCTCCAATGATCAGCTAAGTCAAACAGAACTGGCCTAATCTTTTGGCAGCAATTCTGAAAAGTATGTTCCAGTGACATAATTAAAAATACCAGGTGCATGGAATCAGCAAGAGATTTTGTTAACGATTAAAAAATTAACATCAAGGTCAGACTTTTTTTTTTAAAAGGGTCACAAGGTAGAAAATAATTTACCATGGAAGCACTTTGTGTGAAATTTGTCCTTGGTACTCAAATCTCAGACAATATTATCCATACAAACTTCATCAAAAAATTGCTTTCTCAGTCATTTGTGTTGCGTGGTCTCATTGTAGTCGGAAGCTGTGCTTTGCTCTCACAGCCGCCTCAAACACATGAAATGTATCGAGAGTATCACGAAAGTGTGCTAAAAGACCATCATATAAATTCATGACAGTGCACAACTCAACCAAATAAAGTGATGACTGGAGTCAAATGAGGGTGTGTGATAGCACGCACGCTATTTAATATCTTTTGGTAGTCATGCTCCAGATTACTGGAGATGACCTCCAAGGCGGAGTTGAAATAACCTACAGGATAGATGGTAGCCTCTTCAATCTGGGCCACTTCAGAGCCAACACCAAGACCATAACAATGTCACTGGTAGAACTTCAGTATGCTGACAATGCTCAGGTCAGTGCCACATTGGAAGATGGTCTCCAAGCAATCAATGCATGAAGACCAAGGTTCTCTTTCAGCCAACAATTGCCATATCATTATTCGAACCAACCATCATGGTGGACAACAAAGTGCTAGAGAATAACAGCTTCCCCTATCTCAGAAGCTATCTGTCCAGCAATGCTGACATTGACAATGAAATCCACCACTGAATTTCCAGTGCAGCTTATGGACATTTATGGAGACAACTCTTCGAAGACCAGGACATCAGGACGCAGACCAAGATCAATGTCTATAATGTCAACTTTGCTATAAGGAGCTGAAGCCTGGATTTGCTATAGACGTCATATTAAAGATCTGGAGAAATTCCACCAAAGGTACCTGAGGAGAATATTGGGCATCACATGGCAGGATAAATGGACCAATGTTAGTGTCTTTGTAGAGGCTGATTCCTGCACTACTAAGGCAATAATTGCCCACAGGCAGCTACGATGGGCTGGTCATGACATGCTCTTGCCTAAACAGATTTTCTATACTCAGCTGAGGACCAGGATGAGGTCTCATGGTGGGCAGAGTAAATGCTACAGCGATGTCCTTAAGAACACCTTGGTAAAGTGTGGCATTGACGCTGACACCTGGGACAGGCAGGTAGAAGATCTGGTAACCTCTCCAGACCACTATCAAGAAGGTGCCCGACACTTTGAGATCAAGTGACATCTCAGTGAAGAAGATCAGAGAGCCTGACGTAAGGAGTATTCCCGGGCCCACATCGGTGCCAGTGGAGACAGAGACCTCATTGCCAGAGTGTTCCTTGCCAGAACTGGCCTAATTTCTGATCTTCCCACCCATCAGTTATAGGCATCCAAGGGGAAATCTTACTCAATTCGAGGAATCTCAGACAGAGAGAATGCATCCTGAATAAACAATTGTTGTATTCACTGTAGGAGCACTGCCTGAGACCCACGGAAGCACTTTACCATAACATAATGTGCCCTGCTTCTGGGATTCTTTTAAAGGCTCTGATTAATCCCTTCCCTGGGTTTTCACAAGGAAGGTCAGGCTAAGGGAGTGCCTCTTCATCAACAAAGTATCTTTTGTGGGCCTGGGGGATTTAGAGCGAGAGAGAAAGGAAAGTGACTTTGAAAATGATGAACAATCCTACCCACTGCTCCAGTGAACAGTGTTTTCTCTCCTCCCCCCTTCTCTGAGACCAGCAGTAATAAGAAACTGGGATAACACCAGGCCTGGGTCTGACAGTGATCAACAAGGTAATCGGAATGAGAGGTATGTCTATGGCATTTACCATGGGAACTGTTCAAAGGGATTTCGCTGGCTTTTGTATTCAGCTGGACAAAGCTGTCAGCTTTTTCTTTCCCCACTCAAATAACTTCTAAAGCCTGCAAGAGGTCAGGGTGAAGCTGACGGAGCCAATGGTGCCTAATGGACTTTAATGAGCTCCGCCATAGGTCCAGCTTCTGACCTGCAGGCTGTACAGCTAATGGCTTCATGCAAGACAAAGCAACCAGCTCCTCTTCAGGAAGCAAAGGATGTGGGAGAACTGAATACCTCCTGGTGGCATCCAGAAAAGGGGCGTTGTGGTGCTGATGCTTTGGCTGGGAGTAGCCCCTGCAGGTGCCCAGGGCTGAGGAGAGAGGAGGGCCTGCCCTTGCAAAATAGAATTTATTCCGGGGCCAGAGTTTTTAACGGAGTTTCCCACCAGCCAGTTGTAGGGACAGGGCCTTGATCCGCCTGATAATAGGAAAAAGGTGCCAGTAAGTTGAGAGTGAGGAATCTAAAGTTGCAGGTTCCTCCATCCAGTGGGTCCTTTGTATCCCTGGCTTCAGTAGTCTCCAGTGCAGTCCCGGAAACCATTCACTGTAATGGGCATGCAGTGAGTGTCGTGCAGCTTTCTGAATGCTCATTGCCTTTTCCACCAGCTTGCTCATCCTCTGCCCAGAAAGGTACCTATTGACTCAGTTGGCCTCCCACCACTCTGGGCCTCAGCCTGTTTACTCATCCACCCACTCTGTGACTTACCTTAAACTGAAAATATCCCTCCTTTCCCCAAGCCTGCCTGTTGGCAAGGGGCTACACCCATCCGTTTGGAGTTATGTGTTGGGCCTGATTCTCACCTACACTGAGGTTGCTTGACCCTGCTCCTACAGTGTGAGAACCAGATGCCACTTGTTAACATGCCCATACAAATGCTTCATCAAGATTATTTTTTCCTTCACTGCCCCTCTCCTGGCACTTTTCACCAGCATGAGAGCTGTGTTGGCAATCCTGATACGTCAGCACACTAGCAAACAAGCAAAGTAAAGACTTTGGCTTGAGCACTCTCTAGCCCTGCATATACTAGGGAAATGGCCTGTTAATGCGAGAGCGAAAACAGTTTGGCTGCTCGTACAGAAGGGACAAAATCCTTGTCATTAGGAAGAGTATGGTCGACCTCTGGTAGAAGGAGCTGTCCACGTTCTGCATCTGAAGCTGTTCTCTGAATACATTCTTTTTCCTCTCTCTGCTATCATATCATGGCGCTATAATCAATACATCTTTCCTATCCATACAGAGAAATTCAAAAGCCCTCTTTTCTTCACCAGATAAGTGTATATTTAATAAAAACCCAGTGGCAAAACGTTTCAGCAATTTTCACAAAGCACCCAGAAAACCCACAAATCCTCTTTCAGTTCTGCGGAATCACAGTTCAGCCGTACAATAGCCAGGGTGAATTGGTATTTGGGGTAATAGCCTGAAAAGAAGAATACCTAAGGTCTCATTTTGTTTCAGACTTCCCACAGAATGCATTCCAAGAAGAACTACAGAGCTGCAGCAGACAGCCACTGAACTGACAAGCAGATAGATGGCTTCCCCCCATCCCAGGGACAGTGATGATATCTACTTACAGAGAGGCTAGGTTGAGCGATATTGAAAATACCAGCTGAGCCTCTCCTCCAGAGTAATACAAGTCAGTATAGGTGCAGACTTCACCAGAGCAAACCCCATTTATACCACTTAAGGATCTGGGCTGTTCACTGCATGATTGATACCAACTGTGGATCTGGCTTGTGTGTTTAAAATTTGTTTTCTTAGCTTAATCTTTAGACCTTTTTTCAGCGTATGCAAATCCAACCTGTGAGCTGCCTCACATTGGATCTGGTGTTTTAAAGAGTTTTAAAATGGGGAAATGGTTACATTGACATCTGACCTCCAGCTTTTTTCTTAGATGTTATTTATAATCACTGCAGGATTTACACTAGGCCCTGCTGATATCATCTCAAAAATGTAAGAACCACTTTACTTTTAAAGTCACTTCAAAAGGAAGTAGCTGGAGTTGCAAGGCAATTGAGAGAAATGATAACAGTATCTGATGAACTCCATGCTGTCTACTGATGCCCGGAGCAAGGGTTCTCCATTTTTTTCTTTCTGAGGCCCACCCAACATTTTGCAGCACTCCAAGATCCACTTGGGCCACAGTAACTGGTTTTCTGAAACAAACGCCAGGGTGGGCAGTAGGGGGTTGCAAGCAGGACAGTTGCCTGGGGGCTTGTACCATAGCATGTCTCTCCTCTCCCCCAAGAATATTGTGCAGGTTTCTTCAGCCCCAAGTGGTGGGGCTCACAGACCCATCCATATGCGGGGGGTTTGGCTTTCTGGCATGGGCCCCTGCAAGTCTAAGGCCATGTCTACTCTAGCAGATGTGAAGTGTGGTAATTACAGCATTGCATAGAGCGCCGCAGGGAAACCGCTGTTGTGTGTCCACACTGCAGCACAACCACATGAGCAGCTCTTTCAACCCTGGAGAGAGGTGCGTTGGGGTAGCTATCCCACTGTGCAACTGACTTCAGGGTGCTTTGGGAAGGGTCACACGATACAGGTTTCCCAATCCCATTGCTCCCTGGTTGTCATGCTACACTGATAGCTGCTTTTCAACAAAAGTTGGAGAAAGAGTGTGACAGGGAGTGTGTGTGCATGCGTGCGTGCGTGCTTGCGCGCACGGGTCGGGAGGAAGTGTGTTTTGGTCATGGGCATCTGGTATGCTAGGGGAGGGAGGCTTTGCATTCCCAAACTGCCAGACATGGCCCCCCACCCTCTGCCCCAGAGTGCTTGCACCGGGAAGGGAGCAGGTCACCCAGCCCGAGACATGCTCTAGGCCTTCTGGGGGCAAAGTGTTGCTGCCCCAGTGCCAGCCCTCCCTGTTGCTCCAGTTTGGGGAAGCTGGGGATCATGCCACCTGCCTTCTCTGTGCTCCAGGGGCCAGGGAGGTTCAAGCCATGTGGCCTTCCACCTTCCCTTGTTTCAGGAGTGGGGGAGGCTTGGGTCGGCTTGGGCTGTGTGGCCTCCTCCCTCCCTGGTGCTCTGGGAAGGCTGAGGTGTGCACACTCTTCCCCTCCCGATGTGGGGCAGGGGGACACTCACGTACTTGGCATGCTGCCCTGCCTCCTCCCTGCCTGTGCTGGGGGTGTGGCCTCAGTGAAGTGGGTGGGGCTAGAGGCCTGCCTCCTCCAGCCCCAGCTGCCCATGGTTTAGGCAGATGTGAGCATGCTATCTTTTGAGTTCAGAAGTGGCAGGACACAGCCCTTCTGAGGCAGGGGAAGGGGGAATCCCTGATATCTCAGCTCCTCTTGCCTCCATCCCCAGCTTTTTGCTAGGGGTGTAAAAGAGTAGTCAATTAGTCAACTACTCACATTCCCCCCCCCCCCCC
>CM057847.1:51817760-51828070 GCA_030068395.1 Apalone spinifera | reverse complement strand
GGGGGGGGGGGGAGGGAGAGGAAAGAAGGAGAGGTAGAAGTGCAGCAGTCCAGGACCCTACATGAGCTGGGACTGCTGAGTCCCAGCTTATGCCAGGTCTGGGACCTACCCCCACAGCGGCTCTGCAGTTTAAATGTAGTAGGAGCTGGGCTGCCTGCACACACAGCTACTATTTCATTTAAGCTGCAGAGCTGCAGTGGGGCCTCTTATTGACAAATCATGTATTCAATACAAATTGTATCGACTACACAATTAGTCAATTACCACCTTCTTAACATCCTTACTTTTTGCACAGTCTCACTCTCACACACAAACAGACACCTGACTCTGTGTTCAACAGCACAAGCATTTCATCTGAATGGGTTACTCTGCCTCCAGGAGGAAACCAGCACAGCATGCAGACTGCCCACAATGGAGCTCTGAAAGGGGATATGCACATACCTCCAGGGCAAACCAATGAGTTCTACAAACAAAGCACAGAGGGGACTTGAGGGATTTTGGGCCATTTCTGGAGAGTAGTCAGAACACAAGAATCAATTCAAATGTCCACTCTGTCCCCACAGCGCAGTCTCCAAAGAGAAGCAAGCTCTGTGCTTCTTGTCAAGGTGATTTACCTAGAGCCCAGCAACTGCAGTGTTACCAGTGAGGACACCTCAGGAGTTACGGAGCTGGGAGCTGATTTACTGCACAGTAACTTGCCAGTGTAGACTTGGTCTAAGGCTGGCTCTGCTTGGCAGCCCCCTTGAAACCTGCTTGTGCCCTTGCCCGTGGGAACTCCAGACCACTGGTTGAAAACCAGCAGTCTCGAGGACTGGGTTAGTGTAATTTAGTTTAAAAATTCCCATGTCAGCTGAAAACAAATATCAAACCATAAAACATTCTGAATTAAAGCGGTAGGAAAGTTTTAATATTTTAACATAGCTAAGGCCTGAAGTTTGCATTTTGAGGTAGACCAAAGAAAGCTTTACAGTGCTTATTATTACAGTTTTTCTTTTGAGTTTTTAACATTTTATAAAGAAAATAATTGGTTTGGATCGAAGCCTTCCCCCGGAGCATTTGCAAACTAAACATTGTGGCATTGGGCAAGTGCCTGAAAACCAAAACACGACAATGACCTAAAACAAAAGCAAAACTGACTGGAGTATTTTCACTGAAGCTTTGTAAAAATAATAGAATTAAAGTGAGATTTTTTTAATATTCCCAGGAACAATAAAAGCCCGGTCAATGGACAAGTGTGAACAAAAGCTATCAGCTCTCCGCTTGGTCTCTGCTAATGCTAGAGTTTGCTTATGCATCATCATCTGCCACTGGTAGCACCTAGATTACTTCTCTGAAACTGGCAGACTTACAACTCTCTCTCTCCCAGCAGCAGGTTGCCTACTGTAACCAGCAGGGGACAATACCCAGGGTAAGTAATTGTGTGGGAGTTTATATTATGCTAGCATTTACATAGTACTTTAGAGCTCTTCTCTCCGCCCCAAATACTGTACAACCACTTAACTAGTGAATCCCCAGGGCACCACCATTAGGCAGAGAAATAAGAATCAATTCCATTGTACTAAATGGGAAGTTGGGACAGAGAAGTTAAGAGACTTGCCTAAGCCATAACTTGAGATATAGGCTAGTCTTAAGTGTTACAAGCATATCTATATCATTTAGTAGCATAAAAATAAACCCATACCCCAAAGCAACATAGCTGTGCTCACAAGACTCTCATGTGGATGTTGTATAGCTTCCTTTTTTAGAGACTGGATACAAACTATCCTGGCAAAAGCATTCTGTTGCTTTATAAACAATGCCACCACTAGGAGGGCTGCTGGCAAACACTTCCTGGTGAAGATAAGGCTTGAGTCAGTGACAATATGGTCTTAGGATCCATCTTCTGGACTTCTCTGTCTTCTCCATGCATGAGACCGGTTTTGTTCAACATCTTTCTTAATTACCTGGATGAGGGGATGGATTCCACCCTCAGCAAGTTTGTGGATGACACTAAGCTGGGGGAGAGGTAGATACACTGGAGGGCAGGGATAGAGTCCAAAGTGATTTAGATAAATTGGAGGATTGGGCCACAAGAAATCTGATGAGGTTCAACAAAGACAAGTGTAGAGTCCTGCACTTGGGACAGAAGAATCCCAAGTATTGTTACAGGCTGGGGACCAACTGGCTAAGTAGCAGTTCTGCAGAAAAGGACCTGGGATTACAGTGGATGAGAACTGGATATGAGTCAACAGTGTACCCCTGTAGCCAAGAAGGCTAATGGCATATTAGGTTGCATTAAGAGGAGCATTGCCAGCAGATCCAGAGATGTGATTATTCCTCTTTATTTGGCTCTGGTGAGGCCACATCTGGAGTATTGTGTCCAGTATTGAAGTCGGCAAGCGTGTCTGTCAGTAAGAGCAACTCAACACATCGTTCAGTGCTGATCTGATCTCAAACCAGGTATAATGTCAGTAATCTCAGACTCTCCAACTTTATTGGCTTGGCACTGCTGAGCATTTGATAAGAGAGGGCAAAGCGCTGGGTGTCAGTGCTAATTAGTGTGCTCTGACAGCTCCCCCTTGACTAATGAACAAGCAGTATGGAAGAATGTGGGATACTAGCTTAATCTAGCCAGATGGGACTGAACATCACTTTCCTGTGCTTTTCATTGAATCATGAGGCATGATGGGCCAGCACAACTGTTTAAGATGGATGCTAGCAGCTACTTCCACTCTGACTAGCCAGTTAATGTGTACTTTAACTCTACTGAGTACACACACTGTAGTTACACCAAAGTTAAATTAATTTAGCCAACTGTGCTTTCTATATCTGCTAAAGTATTTGGGGTACTAGATTCCTGTTTCATCAGAATGCCTCTGCCATGCATTTAAGGTCCTGAGATGGGCCTGTGACTGAAACTACTTTTGTATTCATGCCCTACACATTGTGGTAATAATCTTTGCCCAAAATATGCCTTGTGAGGTGTCTATCCCTGCCATCTGTCAGGGCCGAAGGAAGGCCTTTTACAGCTGTCACTTGAGTACTCTGGGAATTTGCCTTGATTTCAACCATCTGTACTAGAACCTGGCGTAACAGCATAGTGCAGACCTCTAGAATCAACAGGATAAACTACAGTAAGCTGGGATTTGAATTGGTGAAGCTTGAAACCAGGCTTGGGAGATGGTCTGGAATGCTGAACGCCCTTTTTTGAGGACTGTCAAAGATGCAGCGCCCTTGCTGGAGAGAGCCCTTGCTGGAGCTTCAATATACATAGACAAAAATGGGGGGGATAGAGTCAATGATACACTCGGGCTATTAAATTAGCTTCAAAGTCAATTTATATCGCTGGAGCAGCACAAAGCAGTCTAAGCATATTTCATAATCACGCTTCTGAGATTGTTCTGTGAGGGAGCTTGTGTTTGTAAATTGCTTAACCCAGTGAGGTCCCGATGTCGATTGAATCTCTGGGCACTGATTAATAATAATCGGTTAATTTAATCAAAGTAGTAATAATCTCCCTGCTATCTCTCCCTCCCCCCTCCCCCCAGCTCAAGGAGCCAGGGAAGAACAAGCTTGTGGATAACAGCGAAGGCCTGGGTTGAAATCACTAATAGGCACTGCACAATTATTTGGGTAAAGACAAGCATGTTAGATCCACCAGGGCCCGTCTATAGAACTAAAAAGTCAAGAACATCTGTAGTTTTCCAATGCAATTTATGGAATATCCCAAGTGAGCTGTGACAAGAATGATGACAGCACAGTGGTTTTGTTTTCTTTATTTACCCTTGAACAGATAACCTTCCAGATTTTGGTAGAGGATTCTGTTTTCTTTAGACACAATGATTGATAACGTTTTTCACTATGTTACAATCTCCCCTCCTCCCTGTTTCTTCTCTTCCATATGGGAAAATATTTATTCATGTCATTTGGTCAGAGAACACATTTCCAGCAAATGCTGCAAAGGCCAAAGACTTGATACTGTGCGGGGGACTTTTTAACTATAATGATGGACTTCATCTACATTGAAACTGCATTCAGCTGTCTGAAAGACTGTCAACAAAGAGTACTAAGAAAACATATTTAGTTGGAGGATGAGGTCTAAAGTGACGTTAAGAAGAGAGCACTCTGATATGTAGGTAGCGGAAGTCACAGACCTACCCAGACAGGTAGATGTTATTTGGTACAGTGTTATTTCATATCTACATAGTGATATTAGAAGAGCGATTCCAGGCATTTTGTCACTACGACGATACTGACTGATACAAACTCCAAGGAGGGAGTTCAGAAAGACCAAGAAGTTAAAAGCAGGAGTTAAAAGATGTATATGAATAGCTTGGCCTGGAACTAGCGATGTGTGTGTACAGGGCATAATGCAAACATGAGGTGGGATTTTTGAAATGGCCTAAAGAAATGAGGTACCCAACTCTTACTGAAATTGCAAGTCTCACTCATGGTTGGTAAATATTTGAAGGAGGGATTGGAAATATTCCAGGATCGTGAAGGAGGAAAATTAGGAAAAATGGGGTAAAACTGAAAGGGGGGGGGGCAAAGGGACATTTAAAATTAATAGCAAGAAAATCTGCTTTAAACTGAGCTCTCAGTCTATGGAATGGGGGTAAAGAGGGAAACACCAGGACCCAAGACTTTTCAACTTAGACTCAAGAATGTGATAGGCCAGTGGGTCTTATTCTTTTCCACACGCAAATCCAGTCTCCTCCCCACACCATCTTCCACCCATCTGGCTTTAATCACAGCTGTCAAACTTGGGAAGGGGGAGTTCTGCACTTGGAAGAATGGGAGAGAAGACTCTTTTACTATTTAACATTAAGCCAATCCATTATAAGCATTAATAAAACTATCAGCATCTGTCCATGAAAGATAAATAAAATAAAATAGATGAACCACACAGAAAAGTTAGTTTCAAAACTCGCCAGAGAATTAACCAGTGTGCAATGAATTTGAGCCTATTAATTCTACACCATATTCCAGACTATATACTGAAGTTTGTTGTAACCCCATCTTGATACTCCTGACTGTTGAAATAGTACATCAGAGAATATGACCATGGAATCTCTGGACATCAGCTTTCCCCCAAACAAAATTCACCATAAAGGATTCCTTTCCTGAAGTTCTTCATGACACTGGTGCCACTACATACCAGCAACATGACTGCTAAGCTGTGTATCTGACACATCAAATAAATCGAAATAAAGGGTTGGAAGGAAGGTCCTAGATAGGTCACCTAATCCATTCCCATGTGGTGGGGCAGGACCAAATTTATCCTAAACCATCTCTGACCGGTGTGTGTCATTCAGTTAGTAATGAAAAGGCTGACTAGCACCAGACCCAGGACAGACCCCTGAGGACCTCACTAGATATGTTATTTCAGTAGGACAGCAAATGATTGTTAGCAACTTTTTGAGTGCAGTCTCTTCAACCAGTTGTGGACCCAATTTATTGTAATTTCATCCTTTCCAGTCCTCTGGGACCTCACCCATCCTCCAGCATTTCTCAAGGATAATCACGAATGGTTCCAAGATTATATCAGCAATTTCATTAAGTACTCTAGGGTGAATTTCATCAGCTATTGCTGACCTGAAAACATCTAAACTTATCTAAATATTCTTTAACCTGCTCTTTTCCTATTCTAGCTTGCATACATAAGAACGGCCATATTGGGTCAGACCAAAGATCTATCTAGCCCAGTATCCTGTCTGCTGACAGTGGCCAATGCCAGATGCCCTAGATGGAGTGAACAGAACAGGGAATCAAGAAATGGTCCATTCCCTGTTGCCCATTCCCAGATTCTGACTAATACAGGCTAAGGACAACATTCCTGCCCATTCTGACTAATAGCCATTGATGGACCCATCCTTCAGAAATGTATCTAGCTTTGTTTTTTAACCCTGGCCTTCATAATATCCTCTGGCAAGAAGTTCCAAAAGCTGACTCCATGTTGCATGAAGAAATACTTCCTTTTATTTGTTTTAAACCTGTTATCTATTCATTTCATTTGGTGACCCCCTAGTTCTTGTGTTATTGGAGCAACTTTTCTTTATTCACTTTTTCCACACTAGTCATGATTTTATAAGACCTCTATCAAATCCCACCTTAGTCTTTTCTTTTCTAAGCTGAAAAGTCCCAGTCTTTTTAGTCTCTTCTCATCTGGCAGCTGTTCCATACCCCTAACCATTTTTGTGGCCCCTTTCTGAACCAAGATATCTTTTTTGAGATGAGCCAACCACATCTGCACACAGCATTCAAAGATGTTCCTTCTCTTTTGTTGTTAATATTGCGCTAGCCATCTGGTGATGATGTGAAGCCAATCCATTATAAGCTTTTTAGTGACGAGTGAAATAAAACAGGGATTTAACACTTCAACTTTGTTTCCAGTCATTATTAGTTCCGCTTTCATGCAAAGTAGTGAACCTACACTTTTCTTCATCTTTCTCTTGCTTCTCCAGTGTATTTTCAGCACTTCTTCTGATTGCCTTTTCTGCTCCTTTCTAGCAATGTTCCCTCTAATCTTTTCCATCTATGTGCAGATTTTTTCCATCTGTGTGCAGAATACGTTTTTATGTGCACCAAAGCCCGTGTATATTTGCACCACCAGTAGAAGCAAAGATGTGGGTGGTCTGCCAATCAGCTAGCTGGCATTTGAATCTCTGTTGAGTGGCCACACAAGTGCACAGCATGCAGGGAACACTGCTTTCTAGGTGCATCTCATTTTTTGCCTTAGCCCGATTTTGTCTCTGCATGTTTATGCTACGCTTTCATATTCAACCTTAGCAATTTGTCCATATTTCCACTTTTTGGAAACATTCCAGGATCTTTGATTCCAGGAGAGTATCAACCACTCAAATATCCATATATTCATGCTTCTGGCCATCTATATTTTCAAATGCTAAACCCTATACCTAAAAACCTGCCTTTTGCATCAAGTTTTCTTCTGCCCATGGCTTTTCTTGAACACAGGTCTCATGCTGGAAGTGAGTAGCTCGTCCAAAAGTTCAAACTTGGCCTAAAAAAACCCCAGAATCTCAAAATGAATGATTTGGGGTGGTGGTAGTACAACAGGAAAGACTGAATGAGAAGACTGGGAATGTGTGTCTTAAGGGTACCAGGCATTCAAATCCATCAGCTCTCTTTAAGGATTTCAACAAGAAACCCCTTGATCACTCTCATAAGCTTAACAGAAGATCCCAGGAGCACTTCTAGCATTCCATCCATCAGGAGGTACTGCCAGCCACATGCCAGCAAGCTAACAGGAACGCACAGATGACTGTGGTCTTTATGCCATGAGAATCTCAACAATTTTCTTTTCAGATTTATATAAATATAAATCTATTTATAATCTAGACCAGATCAAAAGCACTTTTCAGTGTGAGTCATCCCCAGGCTTATCCGCTGATTACAAAGCCTACTTTTGGTTTTCCCTTCTGGCTCTCAATATATGGAAATGTCACATTTTGTATTTACCACCTCAGCCAAAGTAGACTCTCCAAACTCAATTCTGCTGTGTGGCTGAACTTCATGATCACACTACACCAACCATTCTAAGAAGAAGGGTACTGGAACTCATCTCAGGCCAAAGGCTCATCAGAGGCTCCTCCTGCCAAAGTCACACCGGCTCACAGACACTCAGTGTGCGCCATTCAGTCTGCCCCTTCAAGCTTCATGTCCTTGTTGCTGCAGCTCTCCACGTCATCAGGCCTTGGGCTGCTAATTTTGTTGCCATCCATAAATTCCTGCTCTACCTCTTTGCTTTTCTTCTTGCCACACTGGCAGAGGTCACTAGAGTTCTCTAGCAAGGAGATGCACAGGTTGATGACTAGGGCCAGCCAGGCCATCCCAAACAGGATCCACAAAGATATCAGGTTCTTGTACCAGGAGGGATAGGTGCGGTCTGGGTTCATCCCTGCAAGAAAAGCACCCAAACATGTAAAGACATTGGACCAAGCGTGCCATAAAAGACATTTTATAGCTAAAGGTAAAGCAGAGGCTTGGGCTGGGAAGGACTCATAGCATCTGCTCATCATCAACTTTGGGATATGCCATGTACCCTTAACATCCGCCCAGCATGGCAAGGGTGGTATTCAGACAATACGGGGATGGGGCGGTATAAAAATGTAACTGATCAGATCGATATATGGGACAGCTATAACTCCCCATACTGGCTGGTGTGGCATGGTGAAAATATCGCAGAATGGGGCTGCTCCCTGTACAAAACATGAACGTGCCAGCTGTCTCACAGCCAGATGCGCATTGTAAGCCAGACTTGTTTCATGGCTATGTCAGTAACACACCCATAAGTCACTGCCAATTGTCAATATTACCATAAAGAAAAATTAAACCAAAATTAGATCCACTTTCAAACTGAAATTGCGGCCATGGATGGGTTACATGTATACAGTTCTGTTTTCCTCCAGCTTTTGTTAAGTACCAAAATACTGTCACAGGATGGCACCGTTTGCTTGAAGTATCCTACCCTGTTTACAAGTGTTCTTGGCTGGCTTCTGCTTACTTACACATGTAGATGCTTTGTTGAGCCATCTGGCATATAAGTGAAGTGGGAGTGAGTCTCTGAGGGTGAGAGAGACCTAAGGAAAGTGCTAAGCACCCTTTGGAAGAACCCCTCGGAATAGCCATGCCTCTGGAGGTCTGAACTGAACTTGGTTACCTTTAGTTGATTTCTTAATTACTTAGATTGTAAGCTCTTTGGGAAGATGCCCTTTGTTTGTCAAGGCTCCTGGGTGCTATGGTATTACAATAAGTCAAACCCCTTTGGTTTCTACCTCCTGCATAGACTGTATTGAGAAAGCAATTTAGAAAGGCAGCTGCTGGCCGACACCAATGTTCCCGAGATAAGAATCACAAGCAGGAGATGACAAGTGCTTGCATTATTGTTTTCTTTATCAGCACTTGGCTCCTAGCAGTCATTTTTAATGGGAAGGTTTGACATTTTCACCACTGAAACCCATGGGCTGTGCAAACATTACAGAAAAGGACAGAAAATGGCAGAATTAAACAACATATCCGCACATGCCAAGTTGCCAGGCAGCTCTCACCTCGTCATTTATGATCTTATTTATGTAATGTTGAATAATCACCACTGGTTTGCAAAGAGCCCTGTCCTGGAATAAGCAAGTCTGCCACTTTGCCTACATTCTTCCCCTCTGGGCCTAAAGGGCGAAAGTCAGCGCTACACAGAGATGAACACAAAACCTAGGCCCGCCTCTGTCCCACGTAACCCCAGGATGCAAGCAACCCCTGGGATTCACACTAGCTTTGTGCCCAAAGGTGAATTTCAGCTAAAGATGCTTGCAGGTTCCCGAGATGTCAAGCAGGCCCCTTTCACCAGTGAGAACTTCATCTTGAGGCTTAACAGCCATTCTCAGTGAGCACCGCGAGCTTCTTCGAAAAGGAGCGAAAGCCACAAGGTGCCAGACCACTCGGGCCTGAGGACAGGAAACTTTTCTCCTTGGAGTTCACTGGATGAATAAGGGGGCTGGAGTAAGGGCCAGCATCAGGGAAAATGATGCCCTGGGCAAACTTGTGTTTTGGTCCTCTGATCCCTGTGGGCATAACACCACCCATTTTCCCTGGCACCCACGGGCTCCTCACCCTCTGCACTCCTATCCTATGCTCTTTTTACCACTAGCCCTGCATTGCACCCCCTTTTCCCCTAACTTCTGCATAGTGCCCCCTTCATCCCAACCTCTGTGCTTCCCTTCCACTTGTGTTCCCAGCCCCAGTCCTGTGCTTCCAGTATGCCCTGCCACACTGCCCCTGCCCAGTACCCTCCACCGTTTTCCCAACAACCCCATGCCCAGTTGCACCTCACCCTCTGTCTCTGGCACCCCTGACATGGGCCCAGTTAGCTCGGGTCTAAGGCCAGCCCTGTTTGGTGGGGGTGGGGGAGCCATGTGGCAACATCCTGACAGCAGGAGGATTGACCAGGAGTGTAGCTTCATCGATTTCAAGCCCAGAAGGCACCACTGTTGTGTAACACAGGCCATAGAGTTTGACCATTACTCCTGTATTGAGCCCAATATGCCTATGTACTAAGCTGGTGATGGAAGGCAACTTACAAAGCTCCTCAGTAGTCAAGACACTGCATAACTTGGGAAGTTACATCTGTTGCCTGTCTACAGAGCCCAATCACCGGTAATTAAGCACCAAAGAAGAGCTGCGAAGAAAAGAGGGCAGGAGAGTCTATGGGAAAGGGGTATCCTGTTCCTGTCTCTCGGGCCTTGAAGGCGTGTATGTTTCTACAGATCGTGGCTACGTCTACACAGGCCCCCTTTTCCGGAAAAGGGATGCAAATGAGA
>CM057847.1:51803790-51817660 GCA_030068395.1 Apalone spinifera | reverse complement strand
TCATTTGCATCCCTTTTCCGGAAAAGGGGGCCTGTGTAGACGTAGCCCGTGTGTTTTGGCTGGGAAAAGCTTTATCAAAAAGTATGTGCCTGGGCCTAATTCATTTCTTCTGGCACTGGGGTTTGGAAGCTGAGGATACTGTCCGGGGGCCTGACAGGCTCAAGCTAAGTGTCTCTATTGGCTCTTGAGAAAGGAAGTACAATGTTATGGGATTGGTAGATTAGGAGCATGATGAGACAAAATGCTCCAAGTCTTGAGGCTTTACATTGCAACGCATCAAACTTGTAGTATCAGGCTAGTTTTGGTCTCATAAAGGGCACGGTGACTGGATGCAGGAGACTGCTTTTCACATCCTGCCATGCAGAGGAGTCACCATGCATGGCCCGGCTATCGCAGAAATCATCTCCTCCTTCTCCTCCAAGTCAGCGACTTGCCATATTGCATTTGCTGTCAATCCTGGGAATCATCAAAGGGATGAAACTGCCACCTGGGGCTCCAGGAGGCTGCCACATAGTTTTTACTGGTTTCCCTTGGGTGAGAGGGATGAAATCCCAGCTGCTTACCAATCACATAATCTCCAAAGCCTATTGTGCTGAGGGTGACGAAGGAATAGTAGAATCCTTCTTCGTAGGTCCAGCCTTCTACCACAGAGAACAGAAATGGGGGCAGCAGAAGAAACAGCAACAAGCCAGTCACCAGCGCACAGGTCCTCGTCAATATGGTTGCTGCTGCCTAGTCCAACAGACAAGAAAAAGTCACTCAACATAAGGCGGGAAGGTTAGAGCAGACAGCCTACAGAGAACTCAGAACTTCTTGTTGAGCAGGTTGCTCAGATAATAGACATGTCATGGAAGCACCTCGATGATCTGCTATCACTGGCTAAGATGGTTGGGGCAGAACCAATGGTTTTTGTCTTCTCCAGGCCAGGCCAAGTTCAGCCTGTGCAAAGGGACGTCACATGCTCTTTGCCCATATGTCTCTATTACAACCTTTGGGCATTTATATCTTTTTACAGGATGACAATGGCACCATTCACAGTGCTACAGAACAGGGAGTCTCAAACAGTCTATCCTTGGAGACCAGTTGTTAATAGAGAAACTGGCTTCTGGACACCTCCCTTCATGGTCACAGTCATGTGGAGCACCTCCCCTCCCATCTGTGATCACACCCCCAAGGGCGAAATCCTGACCTCGCTGACATAAAAACCCCTCACTGTCTTAGTGGGGCCAGGATTTCATCTGTCATCTCTGTGGCAATTACCACAATTACATCTCATTACTGTTATTGGGAATTCGTATTAGGGAAGTATTTCATATGTTACTAGCTTCTTTTATTGGAGCTGAAGACCAGGAGTGATAGTCCAGGAAAAAACAGCTTGCTATGAATCCTCATATCTTCCTTGACCAGCAATGGGAAACTTTTGCTGTAGAAAAGGCAGCATCAGCACTTGTGCTATCAGTCAGTTTTCAGGGATTGACCGCACAGCCTAAAGTTGAAATGTGTTAGTGGCATGTGCCTTGGAGAGAAATTCTTTTCCATAACCGACAAAATACAGGATGCACATTTAAAATGTCTGGGTATGCGGTGTTTATTTCTGAGCTCCATGTCAGGGATTCAATAGGGCAAACAATGTCTGTGTGGCAGGGGGAATGGTTAGTGCAAGATTAGCTAGTAAACAATAGAAGAGAGTAGAAGGAACTCTCTTGTGACAGAAAGACTCAAGTTGCATTTGGAATTGCACATACTGTACCCAACAGGAAAGGGCTATTAACTAAATTCTGAATGAAACATACAGAGGCAACACACGTGAAACAAAATACTCATTCTCGCTTAGGGGAAATGAGGGTGGGAATCTCCTTCATTCAGATTTGTGCACTGACGATATTAGTGTGTTTCAGCATGATGGGCAATCTCTTCAGCAATTGAGAAGGGGTATAGCAGGGGGTGTGGCACAGGGCAGGAATGGGGTGTATTGTCAGATCAGGAGAGGAAGGTGGAGGAGTAATCAGGCCAGGTCTGGAATAGCAAAGTGTGAGGCAGATCAGAACTGAGATACAATAGCACAGCTGTGGCTGGAAGATTTTCACCGTACCTGAGTGCATAGCATCTGACTCAAGCCAGTAACTTGCTTCTGTGAGCACTAAATTCAGATCTGTTTTCACATCTAATCCACAAATGCTCCTTAGTAATTTGAGAGTGTAATTCTGAGTAAGGTGGATGACAAGCAGATCAAATGTACAGGCACTGCAAACTGCACCCAGAACCTGGCGTTTTATTGCTATAGGAAGCTGTTCATCAGAACAGTAAATGAAGCCATCAATTAACTACAGTGCTTTGTGATAACAGTACAGATGATTTGGCTTCTATAAACCAAAGGTTAAGGCAGAGTAATCAGCGCTTCCCTTGCCAGACAACCCCTCCACCTTAATGTGTTGCTCAGGTGGTTATGGTCAGACTGCTTACCTGCCAGTGCAACTTCTCCCCTAGGTGCTTGGCACATCGCTGAACCCCACATAGCATCAGCTGCCCAATCCGATTCAGGAGGATGAGGTTCAAAGGAATCCCAAAGAGGGCAAAGAAGATGCAGAAGATCTGAGCACTCACAGTGCTGGGACTCAAGTTCCCGTAGCCTGGCAGGAGAAGAACAGAAGGGTAAATTATGATGCACTTTCTGCCTGTCCTGCTCTCTTACAGAGCTAGGCTTCCATCTTCTGCTCGAAAGGAACCATGCCAGCCCCTTCTCTATATAATTTGTATTACTCCCCCTTGTTTGTAACATCCTTTCAAAAGATGGAAAATAACAGGTCTTTCCCTGCCCATTTTTCCTGTTTCCATTTGCCAATCACTGGTTCGCCTCCCCTTAGCCACTGTCCTAGCCAGGGATCTGGTAGGCACATTTACTTCTTTGCTCCAGAGTGAGTATTATGGACGCCAGCATAGCATTGGGAATAGGCCTTGTTAGGCAACTTCTGCGTCATATTGCATATCTTATTTCAAAATAGGGAGTGTCTATACAGCACTTATTTGGAAAGAGAGCACTCTTCCTCCGACTTCCCTTATTCCTCGGACAATGAGGGCTACAGGAGTTGGAGTAAGAAGTCCTCCAGCTTGACAGCATTTTGACATTATTTCGAAATAACTGCCTGCTGAGTAGATGTGAACTAAGTTATTTTGGAATAGTGCTAGTTATTTCAAAATAGTGTTGCAGTGTAGATGTACTCTGAGAGACCATTAGGTACAAGTTCTTTACCTTGAAGAACTGATAATTTGTACTGATCGTGGCAAGAGAAGCCATGGTGGGAAGAGTTGGTGGTAATATGGGGGTAGGGGGAGAAGGACGCATCACACAAAACAGGTTATAGAGTTGTCTGGTGATAAGGTCTGCTGTATTTTTGTGTATTCATTGCTACTATTTTTAAAGGGACTTAGATAACCACTACTGGAGGGCTTTGAGAAAGGAAGGAGAGACACGTGAAAGGATGAGGGGGAAATGTAGGCTCTGTGGACACTCCAGTAGGGATGTAAGGGAGTAGCTGACTCTTTTGTGTGCTCTTACCCTATACTATATAGATTTCATGGGAGACCAACGTTTCTCAAATTGGGGTCCCGACCCAAAAAGAATTGTGGGGAGGTTTCAGGGTTATTTTAGGAGGGTCATGGTATTGCCATCCTCACTTCTGCGCTGCCTTCAAAGCTGGGAAACTAGAGAACAGAGGCTGTAATGTTGGCTGGGAGCTCAGCTCTGAAGGCAGCACATCGCCAGCAGAAGTGCAGAAGTAAGGGTGGCCAGAGAGTGGCAGCAGCTGTATGATATCCCAAGTGAAAAAAGGACAACAAGAAACAGAGGACCAGCCGACCAACCGGAAAAGACACCACAGCCAAATAGGGTAAGAGAGGCAGGTAGAGACAAAAAGACATGTTTTTAAATCTGAAGCAAATTCTACTGAAGAAAATAAGGAGCATAAACTCTGCAATAGGTTAGATACCTCAGTTAATATGCAGACGTGAGGGTGGCAATATCATACCAGGCCATCCTTACTTCTGCGCTGCTGCTGGTGGAGTTCTGCCTTCAGAGCTGGACTCCTGGCCAGCAGCAACTGTTCTCCAGGGGTGTGTCTACTCTGCATCGTTATTTCGAGATAACAATGTGAGCGTCTACACAGCCATTCTGTTATTTCGAAATATTTTCAAAATAATGGACGGCTTATTCTGAAATCTGAATAACACTTATTCCGAAATAGCTATGTTGAAATAAGCTGTGTGTAGACTCTCCACTACTGCTATTTTGAAATAGCCCCTCACCAGAGCCATTCTAAGTTATTCCCCCCCATGCCTCCTGGGCCTCTAAATCGAGATAGCACGTCTACATTAGGGAAGCCTGCCTTGGACTCATTTTGAGGCTTCTCTGCAGGGTAGACATGCTATTTTGAAATAAGCTATTTTGGAGTATTTCTTCCGGAATAGCTTATTTCTAAATAAGCATCGTATAGCTGTACCCCAGCTGCTCAGCTTTGAAGGCAATGCTGCTGCCAGCAGCTGCACAGAAGTAAGGGTAGCAATATTGCAACTCCCATACCTTGTGACCTTCACACAACTCCTTTTTGGGTCAGGACCCCTACAACTAGAACACCGAGAAATTTCAGATTTAAATATGTGAAATCATGAAATTCACTATTTTCATGACTGTGAAATTGACCAAAATGGATCATTAATTGGAATGCGAAGCAGAAGGTTCTAAGATGACAGATCTTTGAGCAAGGGGACATGGTGTTTGAAGTAGGTGCTGAAGGCAATGCAGAGAGTTTGAGAAGGAAGACGTGTGCGTGTGTGCATACATGCAATGGGGAGGGTGGGGGTGGGAAAGGAACAGAGCTGTGAGTGAGCCCAGTGGATTTCACAGTGGCATTTTGCACAGAGCGTAGTGGAATCCTGCAACTAATGGGAAGGCCAGAAAAATTATAAGGTGGGAGACCATCAAGGCAAGGACAAGAGTGTGGGGCAGCAGGGGCAGAATGTAGAGGAAGAAGCAGGAGGATTTAGCAATAGCCTGAATGTGAGCAGGTAAATTACATCCAACTTCTTCTCTTACGCCTCCTGTACTATCTTTCCTCCCAATCTCAACCCCTTGATTTCTGTCATCCTGCCATGGCACCTATGCTGCGGACAACCTTCTTCTGGTCTTTCAAACCACTCCTAACTCCATCCGCACCGATCTCCCATGACTGTGTCCTAGCATGAGCCCCATTACCCTGTACGTCACATTTCTCTGAGCCTGACTGCAAGTTCTTTGAGAAGGGACCATGTCTCTTTACATGCTTTGAAGAGTCAGTCTAATTCTTAGCTAAGCCCTGAGGTCTGGGACCATGCTTCCTTCCTAGTAATGCTCTGTAACGCCTCCAGAACACTATAAACATGGACAGGGCTCTCCAACAGAGGGTCCTTAAATGAAGCTCTCTGACCAGCCCCCTGGTTTTTTCTCTTTGACACTATTCTGCCATCTAGTGGGCATAATAGAATGTAGAGTACCAACGGGATTCATTCCTGTCAAGGGCTCAATCCCACCAATCCCCACTCACTTGAGTAACTTTTTCAGTCTTGCTAATCCCAAGCATTCAACAATCACAAAACTGACTTAAAACATGAAATTTTGATGGATAGGTCTCAAAATGTAGCTGGAAACGGGGAGTCACCAAACAGGTGTTTCCAGTGGTATCGGTTTGTGGTCCAATACTATTTAACATTTGTATGAACTACATGGAAGAAAACATAAAATCCTCACAAATTTGCAGATGACAGAAAAATTGGGCGAGTGGTAAATGTTGAAGAGGAATCTTCACTGTTACAGAGCAATCTGGATTGCCTGGGAAGCCAGGTGCAAGCAAACAATACAAATTGTAATACTGCTAACTATAAACATACAGATGTGGGAACAAAGATTCTAGGCCATACTGACAGGATGGAGGACTCACTCAGGAAAGCAGTGATGCTGAAAAACGTTTGAGATTGGTGGATAGTCAGCTGATGCTGTGGTCAAAAGAACTCATGAGATCCTAAAATGAATAAACAGGAGACTCACAAGTAGAAGTAGGGAGTATTGGGCACTAGTGAGACCACTGCTGGAACACTGTGTCCAGTACTGCTGCCCACAATTCAAGACGGGTGTAGATAAAATTGGAGATGGTTCAGGAAGAGTCATGAGAATAATTAAAGGATTAGAAAACAGGCCTTACAGTGATTGATTCAACTAGCGGAATCTATATAGCTTAACAAAGAGACTAGTGACAGTCTGCATGGAAAACATATTTAATAATAATGGTTTCTTCAATCAAGTGGCAAGAGGTTTAACATGATCCAATAGCTGGGAGTTGAAATTAGACAAATTCAGACTGGAAATCAATGTTTAACCATTGGACCAAATTACCAATGGTTGAGAGGGATTCTCCTTCACTGGCAATTTTCTAAATCTAGACTGGAAGTCCCTCTCAAAGCTTCTGCTCTGGGAGTTATTTTGGCACAGTTCCTTGGCCTGTGTTATATAGGAGGTCAGATGAGGTGATCACAATGGTCCCTTTTGGCCTTGGAATGTATGGGTAGGTCTGCACTGCAATTAGACACCCACAGCCAGCCCACGCCAGGTGACTCAGATTGCAG
Source organism: Apalone spinifera (assembly GCA_030068395.1). NCBI lineage: Eukaryota > Metazoa > Chordata > Testudines > Trionychidae > Apalone > Apalone spinifera. The sequence continues at coordinate 51,811,009 of CM057847.1, read as the reverse complement.
GACTCAGGCCAAGGGACTCTTTAACTGCACTGTAGCTGCTTGGGTTCAGGTTGTAGCCCGAATTCCGGGAGCCTCCCAGCTTGCAGGGTCCTCCAGCCTAGGCTCCAGACAAGCTCAAATGTCTACCCTGCAACTTAACCGCCCCTTAGCCCGAGTCCCAGGAGCCTGAGTCAGCTGGCATGGAACGTACTGAATCCTAATTCACACCCTGCCTCACTTTCTTGCACTCCTAGCTATGACGGTACTTCAGTACCCCCCAATTATCATATTCTTGGCCCATACAAATGTACCTTTAATAAAAAGAGAAACATTCTGATACTGCTCAGATAAAAAATCTGCATTAAGCCAAAAAAGTACCAGTTTAGAATATAGAAGAATTAGGATATTAAGCCCAACACACAAATAATTATAAAACCTTTTTTGTGATTCGTCCTGATTCCCCTGGGGCTCCTCACTAGCAGGCAGAGGTGATCCATGCCCTGTGGGGGAGGGAGGAAGGAGAGGGGGAGGAACGAGAGCACCAGACTTCATCAACTAAAATCTATGAGGGCACGTGTCCCATCCGGGGGGCATGTGACCCCTCTGCCCACCACATCATCTACGCTAGCAGGACACAGGCCAGTCTCCAGCCAGGCATTAGATAGGACACCTCTTCTGACATTCTAAGAACATAAGAATGGTCAGACTGGGTCAGACCAAAGGTCCACCCAGCCCAGTATCCTGTCTGCCGACAGCAGCCAATACCAGATGTCCCAGAGGGAGGGAACATAACAGGTAATCCTCACATGATCCCTCCCCTGTCATCCATTTCCAGACAAACAGAGGCTAGAGACGCCATTCCTACCCTTCCTGGCTAATAGCCATTGATGGACCTAACCTCCAGGAATCTATCTAGCTCTTTTTTGAACCCAGTTAAAGTCCTGGTCTTCATTCATAAAAGAAGAATGGACAGTAGATTTAAATGTTTAGACCAGTGGTTCTTAAACTTTTTGGCCTGTGGTCCACTCGGCTCAACACAAACCTTTCTGTGGACCACCAGCTGCTAATGGAAATTCACAGTTAATTATCTAGTTACGCCGGAGCCATTTTGTTAGTGCTGTATCTGGAAAGAACAGTTTAATTTAACCATTAAGAAAAGAAATATTAATTGAAATTATTAAACAGACTTAGCACTTTAACTTTCTCATGTTAGTTTACCAGACTTCATTTTAAATAAAGTAAAATGTTAATTTATGTCCAACACAAAAGGTTTCAACATTGTCTTTTTTTATGGCACCGGTGGGGAACCTTTTGTGGGACAGGGTCCCATGGACCACTGACCCACAGAAAAAAATCAGTCAGGGACCACACAAGTGAGAAGCAACAAAAACCCACCAGGGCTCTGCGGTAGGGCCAAAATTAGGGGTTCACTGTGTGGGACAGGACTGTCAGTGAGTGGGATGGGGGTACAGGATCTGAGCAGGAGGTGGGGTGCAGGAAGGGATGAGGGTGCGAGGTCTTCGTGGGAAGTAGGGTGCAGGAGCAGGCTGGGAGTAGGGTCTCTGGCCAGGGGGGAGGTGGCAAGAGCAGGCTGGGGTCGGGTCTCTAGCCAGGGGAGAGGGGGCAGGACTGGGATGGGGGGGCCAGGTCTGTGGCCGGGGGGGAGGAAGCAGGAATGGGCAGGGGTGCCAGGTCTGTGGTCAGGATGGAGGGGACAGGAGTGGGCTGGGGTGCGAGGGGGGTGGGATGCAGGGTCTGGGCATCAGGGGAAGGGGGGCACTTACCTGCCTTAGCACCCCCCGCCGCTCCCAGGCACCATGTAACACGGCCTCCCACTACTTCCATTGGCTAGAATCCGGCCAATGGGAGCAGCGGGGAAGGCCTCCAGGAAGCATGTCAGCGTGCTGCTGTTCCCCAGCCAGGGGAGGGTGAGAGGAGCCTCAGCGCAGAGTTACTTCTTCCCCACAAGTCAGATTGCACAGCAAGGCTCAGGGCTTTCCCCCTCCTCCCCCCCCCCACCCAGCAGTAAGCTCCAACCTCCTGGGCGGGGCGAGGCTGGAGCACTGGTGCAGGATCCCCACTGTGAAGGGGGGGACAGGGAGTTGAGCTCGAGCCACAGATCACCTGTAGGGCGTCCACACACCCCACTTTGAGAACCACTTGTTTAGACTGTCTCTTGACTGGTATTTCTGTGCTTCAGAAAAACTGTAGCACTACAAGGCCCTGGCCTCCTAAGAGGAGCCAGCTCATACTAACTGGGTTTGGTCAGACATGCTGAAATAAATGGAATTTTTTTTCTAAACTGACACATACCAAAACTGATTTGGTTTCTATTTAACATTGGTCCATCCATCTTTTGTAAGAAGAACTACATTGGCTTGGTCTGCCTACCAAAGGTACTAATGTCATACCATCATAACATCTGAGCACCTCACAGTCTCTAATAAATTTACCCTCCCAAGCAGTGTTCCCTCTAATTTTTTCCATCCATGTGCGGAACAAATTTTGTTACGTGCATCGATGCATGTGCAGACGTGCACCTCCTGTAGAAACCCATGCTGTCAGCTGTGGACAATTAGCTCTGCTAATTGACTGGGCAGCATTGAATTTCTCCTGCGTGGCTAAGCTTACAGGGAACACTGCTCCAGCGGGGTGATGAAGTGCTGCCGCCTGCATTTTACAGATGGAGAACCGAGGCAGCAAGCGGCAGAGCAAGGGCCTGAATCTAGGTCTCCCAAGTCCTCAGGTACCAGCCAAACCATCAGATCGCTTCCAAGCTGTGAGGAATGTGTGTGGGATAGGGAAAAGACAGACACACACACAGGCATGCAATAGCGTGCCCATGCCACTGGCTTTGGTGGGGGAAAAAAAACCCATTCTGAAATCGGAGTCTATCTATGGGCTTGCCAGTATAAAACATTCCTGCTAGCTTGTCTGTATTTCAGTCAGTGAAGCAGGGGCATACGCCTTACAAGCAGGAGAATCTAAAACCCTCTTGACACTACAAAAAAAGACCCTGCTAGGAAATCATTTTTAAACAAGTTAGTTTTGCCTGGAGCGTAGTTAACTACAGTGTGGCTGAAATGGCTGTGGGGGAATAGACTCACTCTGGTTTGCCTGGAAATTATTGGAGCAGGTAGTTTGGTTTTAAGTCAGAGCTCAGAGCACCCAGTGTCCAAACTTCCCTGCTCTTAACTGAGCAGATAAAAGCTTCCATCTGTATTCTGGAATGAGACTACACTGCCCTCCTGTGGCTTATTCAGACACAAGCACATACAGCAGTTCTCAGCCTTTTCAGAGTCAAAGCCCATGAAAAGTGACCAGAGTGTCCTGGAAAAGCCGAGAAAGTCATGCGGGTGTCTTTTCTTTTTCCCAGCTTGTAGAAAAACTACTGTATTATTACTGCTATAATCCTTGTTTTCCCGGGTCAGCATTTCTGACGTCAGTGTGTTTTCAGAGCAGTACAAGTTCCCCATCTGCATGACATGTAGATAGATTTGGGTCTGAAAACATCAAAGCTCACAATGGCTCAAATATCAAAGATTACAGTGTAAAGCTGGAGATCCAGAATGACCCTTAGGCAACTCCTTTGGCATTCACTGGCTGATGCTTTAAATCCCATGTCAGGGCTATTAATATATTGGCACATTGAACAAGGACAAGCTTTCAGAGCCATTGGATAGACAATGGCTAGACAGGAGGCCACAGGCTTTTATTAATGTTCTATATATGAGCTAATCCGTGTAACCCTATGTGCTTTGGTTCTGTGGAGCATCCATTTGTTGCAGCTTGTTTCTCAACAAGGCGCTAGACCCTTCAGGACAAATGCCATCTTCTAGGTGTTTGTACAGCACGCAGCACAAAGGGGACCCCAGATCTGAGTGGAACTTTTGGGCACCAACACAGCATAAATACATAATCATTAGAATGCAGGGGGAGTCACAATAATTTTTTTTTACACGCTAGCTCCAGAGTGACAAACTCCCATCTCCAAACCATTTCTCCCTGGTTCCCTGCCACTCTGACCCTCATTTCCCCCATGTCCTCAATAGTCACCCCATCGCTCTACCCACAGCCTCGATGCCCTGCAGTATGGGGCTTAGAGATCACACTCACTATACCAGTACCAAACTAGATGGGTCCTTGACTGCGACACAGATCAGCAGGCCGGCCACAAAACTCAGCAGAAGTCAAGCAGACGCTCACGAGAAGAAAAGCGGACTTGGAAGCTGCCCTGCAGTTTGCATTTATTGGAACACAGGTGGCTGGGAAAACCAGCGTCTCACAGAGAGGGAGCAGCGTGTGTTCCCATGGCTGTTCATTCCAGTGCTATTCAGGTTCCACCCAGGTTACGCGCGACAAGCAGCAGAGATCTCCTACCGATGGTTGTTATTGCAGAGACGGAGAAGAAGAAAGAGCCGACAAAGTCCCATCTCCCTAGAATGGTGGAGTTTCCCTGGAGGGTGAGGCCGCTCTTATAGGCCTTGATGATCCCCTGTAAAGAGATGGCAGTGAACACAGGTGAGACTATCAGCCTATGAGGAGGCAACTCAAGTGGTTCTTTGTATAATTGACAATAATTTAAATCATAACCCCCCACTGCTCCAGTGGCTTCTCTCTTAGAAGATGTTATCTACGTGAGCCTAGAGAGCCAAGGGCTGGGAGGACTGCTAAACCCCAACAGCAGGCACTGTGCTGTACAAGCTGTCCCTGTCCCAAAGAGCTTGCAATATAAGGACTGAGTTCTCCTGGTACGCTGAGTAGTACCTTACGCCATGCCTACTCTTACAGGCACTACAGCAGCTTAACTACAGTATGGTATTTAGTAGGGATGACAACGTGCAGTCGACTACACAATTAACCGATAAGCTTAGGCCTATCGGTTAATATTGTCGACTGCACACACCCCTGCTTGCTGCCTCTGTATCAGACACAGAGGCAGCAGTGCGGAGGGCGAGGGGGCAGTCTGGAGCTGATACACGCGGGACGCCGGCTTTCAAGCACACTCCCCACATGTGCTGGATCTGCGGATCCACCTCCCCCCACCTCGCTGCCTTCTTCAGAGACAGGAGCTGGTGCTGGGGGAGCCACCTTAAAAGCTGGTTCCTCCCCTGCAGCAGCTCCATGGTGCCGCAGAGGAAGCGGCGTGGGGAGGGGGGCAGGGGAGACTGCCACGAAGCAGCCTCTGACCATAGTGGCCTGGGCTTGGCCAATGGACACATTTATCTACTGCCTTAGCTGCATGTACAGCAGCGGTTAGATCGGCATAGTTCAGAGATGGTGCAGAGATGTGGGGTTTTCACACCCCTGAGAGTTACAGCTATTTCAAGCTAAGGTTACAGTATAGACCAGGCCTAACAGAAACGATGCTGACTGCAGGTCAAGGGAACCTACAGAATAAAGAGTCTGGGGAAGGATAAAGGGGCCAAAAGGGCATTCTGTAAGTGGGTCACAAGTTACCCATACTATGCGGTTGAGTGGGACAGAGAGGGGGTTCCCACACAAAAATCCAACAAGGGTTAATCCATGTAACTCCAAAGCAAAAGCTCCTGAAAGGCGTTTGCATTTCACAGGATGCACGAAGCAATAAGTAAGCCTTGCCATGTGGATGATGTGTACCAGATCCCTTCCCCACTCTTGGGAGGAATGCATGCAGTAGAAGAAAGCTCTCTGACTGAGAAAGGAGATATATTATATAATAGGACCAGTCTAATCATGTAGGGCAGTCACATTAGAAACCAAGCAATGAGCCACATGTACAGACACTGCCCCATCACTGATGTTACACTGGTCACATGCACAAAGACCTGGGGCGTGATTCTACTCTCACAACAATGTAAAGCTGGAGTAACTATGTTGAAAGTCAGTAATTACATCAAGTTGGGCCCTTGATCAGATATGCTGACACCTTCCTGCCCTTTGTCATGCCAATAAAGTTACTGATGTGGAAAAAATTATCTTAAAATAGCACTATCCTTAGTACACACATAAGCCGCTTTACAACTTTAACTAATCCTCCTGGCACTCTTGGGAGATTAATTATCCTACAATGTAAAGCTGAATCAAGAGTACACTAAACCCATCATCCCTGAGCAAGGCCAAGCCAAGCAGATATTTAGTAAGAGCCTGGTTTCAGTGTTAATCTATTTCAGCAAAAGCAAGGAGTCCTGCGGCACCTTAACAACTAACAAATGTAGAGTACCAGAGCATACGCTTTTGTGAGCTACAACTCACCTCCTCAGATGCTGAAGAGAAAAAGAAAGAGACAGAAATAAATAATAATAATAGTAAAGGATTCAGAGATGAGACTGTGACATCAATGCTAATTAAATCAATTAGCAACTGATGTCATAGTCCCATCTCTGCATCCTTTTTTTCTTCAGCATCTGAGGAAGTGAGCTGTAGCTCCCGAAAGCTTGTGCTCTGATACGTTTGTTAGTCTTTAAGATGCCACCAGACTCCTTGGGGTTTGTAGTAAGAGACAGTCACTGTGCCAGGGATAATGGTCTCCTCTTTCACAATAAGGAGAGTTACTTTCTGCTCAAATTTACCACCCAGATCTGGATTGTGTAAAGATAAACTCTTTTAAACTAATAATCCAGTAAGGTACTTTAGAGGCCACCAGGACTATAGCATCAGGTGCCTACCAACAGATTTAATGAGTGGGTAAGGAAGTGGCCCATTTTCCAGAGGAGCAAACTGAGGCACAGAGCTGGGCTATGACTTGTCTAAGGCCACAAAGGAAATCCGCAGCAAGGCTTGAAATGTACTCTGGCTTCCTGAGTCCCAGTTTAGAGCCTTAATCATGAGGTCTTCCTAAAAACCAACAGAAATGTTTCTGAATACTTTTTAAAATGGCAAATGATGCTTATTTCTTCCCTTCCCCAGACAAATACATTGGACATGACACCATTGAATAAGCACTTAAAAATGATGTTAGCAAGAAAGCAAAAGATGGCAAATGACCAGCCCTCCCCCTTCCCCAACTGTCAGTCTAAGGAGAGTGCGATGCAAAAAAGAAAACAAGCAGAGCAGGTGATGAACAGTAACTCAGTGATGAGAAGGGCAGGAATGAGAACACTCTCCTGTGTTGGTACAGCATCTGATTGGAGATACAGACTGTTTACATCTTTAGAGGGATGTCATCCAGCAAAAAGATGGAGAAGAAATTCTTGGAAAGGTGAAAACTTTGTGGCTACGTCTAGACTGGCATGATTTTGCGGAAATACTTTTAACGGAA
>CM057847.1:51781590-51803690 GCA_030068395.1 Apalone spinifera | reverse complement strand
TCATTTGCATCCCTTTTCCGGAAAAGGGTGCCTGTGTAGACGTAGCCAGCCAGTGAGAAAAGATTCCCCCTCCCACTCTGAAAAGACAGCAGTAAGCAGCCCATTAGCCCCATGGGAGGCCCTGCCTACAACGAGGCTAGTTTTGAAAAATTCTCCTCTTGCTAGTGCTGGTTCGGTGATTCTGGTGAGAATAGCACTTGAATCCCAGATCAAAACAGCTGCTTTTCCAAGGCACAAACCTTGCTTACAGGTGGCATGATCAGAGGCACGTCTTCCATTTACCCAGCGCTCAATTTCATTCAAGGCTGGTGTTCACATGAAGCACCTGTTAAGCCCTGATTACTTGCTCGGTGCTGTACAAGGTACAGGAGACAGTCCCTGTGCCTGTCCCAAAGAGCCTGCAATCTGAGGGCCACATTGTCCTTTCACACTGAGTAGAACTTTGCCTATGTTTTCACTGCAGGCTATGCTGCTGTAATCCTGGCAGTGTCCCTGTATGCTGAGCATTTCAGCGGTCACCCAGGAGAGATTCAAATGCCGCCAGGCTGATTAGAAGAGCTTCCACAGCCAGCAACAGGCATTTCTATTGGGGGGGCACATCCCTCAGTGAGCAAAAATTTATTCCACACATGGATAGAACAAAGAGAAAACATTGGTGCAGATACAGCCTGCATCAATGGAAGGGCTTTTCTGCCACTGTAGGAACTCCGCCTCCCTGAGCTTGATTGGCAGAAGCATGTCAACTATCCGATAAGTATTTGCTTATTCAGTAGTTGACTAGTTGGTCACACCCCAACTTTCCCTATATCAGTGTTGGGGTTTGTAAGGCTGCAAGGGATCTAGGCTCTAATCTTGAATATGCCCTGATATGGCTGCTTGCTGGGCTCTAAGATGACATTTTAGAGGTAAATTAGAGCTAAATAACAGCATTGAGCACTGAGAGCCAGGCCTGGTGGCTGTAAACAAACTTTATGGGGCTGTGGGAAACTTGGTCACATCCATGCTAAGTGGACATCCAGCTAACTAAAATCATGCTGGACCATGGATGTTGTCAAACCTGAGAGTGCCAGTCTAGAGACTATTTTCTCTCTGACACACCATGGATTGAGAGCTATAAGTTAAGGGGTTGATGTTTCTGTAATAATAAAGAAGCCTCTATCTCACTGTGGCATGAAACTTCACTGATGCTACAGGTCAGGGGTTCTTTACCCATGTCAGTGACTCCTAACAGGCCTGACAAACCTACTACACTCAACACAGAGCTGTCATATTATTTATCTACAAAGAACATTGTGTGAGGTATCATATGATAGCTGGTGAGACTGGTCATTAAGATCTTACATAGATGACAAATTAAAAAGTTATGTATGTATGCTGCAAGCATGTCAGGTTATGAGACACCAGCAGAGACAGGTTTTCTCTCAGACCAGAAGTGTTTGATTCACATCAGCTAGTTGGACAAACATTGTAAGCTAAACACAATGGGACCTACATCTGCACTCCAAATCTACATCAGGATGTGAAATTAACATAGGGATCGGCACACCAGAGAACAAGCCAGGGGAGAGAAGGGGTTTATCTGGGAGTGCACTGTGAAGGGGTGTAGTTCAAAGGTTTATTGAACTGTAAGGAGGAAGGCAAGAGGACTCCCCTTTATCCATCACTGAGGAAACTCAACAGACAGTTTCACACGTAACCAGTTCTTACTATCCTGGCTTACTATCTCCTAAAATCACAGCCTTTGTTCAAAAACTGATTTGTTTTCACTATGAACTAGAGCGTTGTCTTGTTACAAGGGAGCTAATAGTTGAATGGAGCAAGTGTGTGTATGTGCTCACGCACTGTCCTCTGGGGACAATTTACCCAGCCATTGCTGTGGAGTGGCCATGCTGGGGGCTAAATGCCACAGAGCGGGAGCTGGCAGAGGGTCTGTCACGACTGCACAGAGAGGGGGAGTTGTGTGCAGGCCTGGAGCCCAGTGTTTGCTGGTGGTCAGGGGATGCTGGCTTAGAGACTGAGCTGCAATAGGCAGAACTGTGCCTCACACTTTAAAGGCAGGTGTCTCACAACCCTGAGCACCCCAAGGAGCGTCATAGTCACTAGTGGTGTCCTGCTAGTATCCGCCCAGCCCAAGACTCCTAGGGTTTCTGGAGGGCTTTTTATTGCTCAACTAAAAAGAAAATATAGTAAAGCTTCTGTGCATGCTGCACGCCCCCTGCTTCCTGCCAAGCCTTGCTTTTGTGTCAGCTCAGCTCAGCGCTAGTCAAAATTGCACAGGACACCAAGTTTTGAAAGCAATAAACACCCCAGGAGACAGAATCACCCTGCAAAGAGACTTGTAGAGACGAGCACTCTATCCAGATGCAGCCCTGGTTCATTGTAATGGCAACATTTAGTTAATAAGACTGATTTATTTGGTATCTGCATATAAAACATTGGGGTAAGCAGAACAGAAAGCAGAAGTAACCTCATCCATTATTCACACACACAGATATTCTACAGATTTAAGGAGAAAAGCTCAGAGCTTTGGCTAAGGATAAGAATGGCCACACTGGGTCAGGCGAAAGGTCCATCTAGCCCAGTATCCTGTCTGCAAACAGTGGCCAATATCAGATGCCCCAGAGGGAGGGAACACAACAGGTGATCCTCGTGTGCTCCCTCTCCTGTCACTCCAGAGAAACAGAGGCTAGGGACACCATTCCTACTCATCCTGGCTAACAGCCATTGATGGGCCTAAGCTCCATGAATCAATCTAGCTCTTTTTTTTAACCCTGTTAAACTCCTAGCCTTCCCCACATCCTCTGGCAAGGAGTTCCACAGGTTGACTATGCGCTGAGAGAAGAAAAACTTCCTTTTGTTAGTTTTAAACCTGCTTCCTATTAATTTTATTTGGTGAGCCCTAGTTCTTATATTGTGGGAATAAGTAAATAACTTTTCCTTATTCATTTTTTCCACCCCAGTCATGATTTTATAGACCTCTATCATATTCCCCCCCTTAGTCTCCTTTTTTCTAAGCTGAAAAGTCCAAGACTTTCTAATCTCTCTTCATATGGGACTCATTCCAAACCCCTAATCATTTTTGTTGCCCTTTTCTGAACCTTTTTCAATGCCAATATATCTTTTTTGGGATGAGGTGACCACATCTGTATGTAGTATTCAAGATGTGGGCATACCATGGATTAATATAGAAGGATTCCTATTACCCTCACTTAGAACAGTTATCAGAGAACTTTTTCAAGACCTGACACTTAAAATCAACTAGTAGACATGAGTGTTCCACCTCCAATTATTCAGAATGAAAGGCTGCTCTAAGAACTCAAACTCTGGACATCAGGCCCAGTCAATGCCACCAATCGCTGGAGGGTGAGTTACATGTAGTGCACTTGAAATAAATATGGAGACACGATGGGGGAGGTAGTATTTTTTATTTGACCAACAGCTGTTGAGAAGAAAGACAAGTTTCTGAGCCACACAGAGATCTTCTTCTTTGAAAACTTGTCTCTCTCACTGACCGAAGTTGATCCAATAAAAGATATTACCTTTCTCACCTTGCCTCTCTCACATCTTGAACACAGACACAGTTACAAATAAACTGCATTAAATAAAGACAGCCAGTCATGAAACTGCTGTGCTTGACTTTGATGTTTTGAGAGCCTGAAATGTCACGTGTCAGTCAAAGGACAACAGCACTGAAAAGAGGAAGTGCATGGAGGAAGTGGAATCTTAGTGGTTAAACAAAACGACAAAGTCAGATCAAGATTTTGCTCCCATCTCTGCTGAGCTACGTGCCGCATGACCCCATAGAAGTCATTTCACTTCTCTGTGCTTCATGCTCCTCGCTTGTAGCACTTTCCCTAGCTCACAGGGACGTGGTAATGATTGTGAGCTCCTCAGACAGACAGGTTACTGTAACGTTCATTCAGTGGGACCTTCAAGATTTCCATACCCTGATGTATCAAAATGCAACTTTGGAGGAAGTTAACTTCTTCCTCACTATCAAGCCTCATCTGTTTAGGTGAGGCAGCATCTGTGGCGTAAGCCCCACTTCAACACACTCTTAAAAAACCTACTGCAACGTTCCACCCTGTTTCCCAGTCAAACTGCATTATCTAACAGTAGCTTCCTGCCCCATTGCCTTCCTGGTGCCACAAATGCCAGCAGCACAAGCCATACTCAGTGAGAGGTGCGACCCTAGGCAAGGAACTGCATTCGCTTCACTCCGCCCTGCAGCCAGAAACCTGCCACAGGAACTGGTGCCATTGGCAGCTCTGGCCCTCCAGGCCAACTGCACTTCAAATCCCTATTTCCTGTACCAGTTACAGCCCCATCTTGTGCTTCCTCTCACACACCACAGCCCCCAGCATTGCCTCCTAACCCAGACCCACTGGCCGCTCATGGAAGGGCTGTGTGTTCCTCAGCACTCACTCTTTCAAAGATCCTCTGGGCCTCTTGCAAACTGCCGAGTGGGCTTTGTCTCCTCTGGGAGCTGTGACTGGCAGCTCACCCATGTTGGATGCTGACATGGCCGAGGGGACAGTCCCCATTTCTCTCGCCAATGGCCACCGCGGGCCCTGCTGTCTCTTCCTCTTTAAGCTTCCAAAGCAACATTCTGCTCTCCTGCCCCAGCACAGCCACCTTCACTGCGCCAGTCTGACCTTCAGATGCCACATTTGGGGCACGGCTACACTGCAGAGGATACCCGGGTCCAAGCCACCTATGACTGCACCGCAGGGCCATATAAACCTACCCCCATGGTTGTATTCACACTGGTACCACAGTTTCCTAGTTTTGGTGCTAGGGTTTGGCATGTGTCGGAGGGAGAAGTTACCCCAGGGCTCCTTCATCTGAGCCTGTCTAGACACAGTTCAGTTGTGTCCTGTGGCAGAAGTGTTCTTCACCTGCTGACGTATTTGGCGGAAGGACTTCCAGCTCTGCCTGCCTCTCGCGTCTGCCCACTCCAGCTGGTGCGACACCACGAACCCAGCACGGGTGTTCCTGCTTGGGGCAGGATTAAGACAGAGGGGATGGGAAATGATGGGCAGCCTTTCAGTAGCTGACCCTTGGAGGGGAGCTCAGCCACGTGGGAGGCTGGCATGGCAGAGCAGAGACACATGCTGCAGCAGTTGCTATGTAGCTCCCAGATACAGAGTGGTGGGATCACATTGTCATGCAGGACAAGGGGGATCCTCAGTGGCATCACAAGGCCCACAGGAGGAAGGTTACATCCTCGAGCTGGGGAAGTGCTTGCCTGACCCTCTAGTGTCACGACACAGCTCAGGGAGGCCGAAGAAGCCCAGGCAATCATTGCTCTCGGCATCTAGACTCTGGCTCCTCCCAACGGCAACAGGTTGGTGATCTCATTTGGGATTTGGCAAGTCAACTGTTGTGGATATGCCTGTGAGGCAGTTTTTGCCATCGTTTCCCCACAGGTGGTGGACACTGCATAGGTATCTGAAATAGCAGCTGGTATTGAGAGAATGGGGTGTGCACTCTGCCCTGGGGCCACCAATGGCACTAATGTGCCCACAGCTTGCTGTTCATAAAGAGCAGGGAAGTACAGGAAGCCACAAAGGGCACGTGGGAATGGGTGCACGGGAAATATGGGATGCCTTGTGTGCCCACGCCCTAGCACCACTGGGGTGACATGCATGGGGGAGGGATGTGGTGCTGTGTACTGCCAAGGCATACAGGTCAATTTATTTGCACTTGGCTGTCTGTGATTATAAGGGTGTTGTATCCAGAGGTTTTAATGAAGTACCCAACTTCCTGACTCTTTCTTCTGTCCTGAGCACTCACATACTAGCATAGAATCATAGAACACTAGAACTGGAAGGGACCTCGAGAGGTCATCGAGTCCAGTCCCCTTCCCTCATGGCCCACAAGACTTGTTATCCTATCAAAGAAAGCTATCAGATTGGTTTGACATGATTTGTTCTTTACAAATCCATGCTGGCTGTTACCTATCACCTTATTATCTTCCAGATGTTTGCAGATGAATTCCTTAATTGCTTGCTCCATTATCTTCCCCGGCACAGAAGTTAAACTGACTGATCTGTAGTTTCCTAGGTTGTTCTTATTTCCCTTTTTATAGATGGGCACTATATTTGCCCTTTTCCAGTCTTCTGGATTCTCTCCCATCTTCCATGATTTTTCAAAGATGATAGGTAAAAGCTCAGATACCTCCTCTAGCAGCTCCTTGAGTATTCTAGGATGAACTTATCAGATCCTAGTGATTTGCAGATATCTAACTATTCTAAGTAATTTGTAACTTGTTCTTTTTTTTGTATTTTACCTTCTAAACCTACCCCATTTCCAAAAGCATTCACTATGTTAGGCATTCCTCCATCATCAGACTTCTTGGTGAAGACTGAAACAAAGAAGTCATTAAGCACCTTTGCCATTTCCAAGTTTCCTGTTATTGTTTCTCCCTCCTCACTGAGCAATAGGCCTACTCTATCCTTGGTCTTTCTCTTGCTTCTAATATATTTATAGAACGTCTTCTTGTTACCCTTTATGCCTCTAGCTAGATTGAGCTCATTTTGTGCCTTTGCCTTTCTAATCTTGCCCCTGCATACCTGTATTGTTTGCTTATATTCATCCTTTATAGTTTGACCTAGTTTCCATTTTTTATATGACTCCTTTTTGATTTTTGCAAGATCTCCTGGTTAAGCCAAGGTGGTCTTTTGACATACTTTCTATCTTTCCTACGCAGCAGAATAGCTTTCTTTTGGGCCCTTAATAACGTCCCTTTGAAAAACTGCCAACTTTCTTCAGTTATTTCCTCTTAGTCTTGATTCCCCTAGGACCTTACCTACCATCTCTCTGAGTTTACTAAAATCTGCCTTCCTGAAATTCATTGTCTCTATTTTGCTGTTCTCCCTTCTCTCATTCCTTAGAATCTTGAATTCTATGATTTTATAATCACTTTCACCAAAGCTGCCTTCCACTTTCAAATTCTCAACCAGTTCCTCCCTATTCGTTAAAATTAAATCTAGAACAGCTTCTCCTGGTAGCTTTCTCAACCATCTGAAATAAAAAATTGTCTCCAATGCAATCGAAGAATTTATTGGATAATCTGTGCCCTGCTGTGTTAGTTTCCCAACATATGTCTGGATAGTTGAAGTCCCGCATCACCACCAAATACTGTGCCACCAAATTCTGTTGGACATACTGTCAACCAAATGAAAAAGTATTAAAATTAACAATGATCAGAAAGCAATGCAGGCTATCGAGGACCCCAAAACAAAGAACAGTGAACATAAAAACCATGCAAGATTGTGCAAACCTGTGCAATTAAATACAGTGCAAGCTCTTCAGTTTCACAAGTAGTGGAAATGGATGCTAGAGGTGTATTTTTTCTTCCTTTCTCTGGCTGTAATGACATAGACTGAACATCTGCCTTGATCAGGCTATGAAGTGATTCATAATGTGCCCAACTCTTGAACTGCCCAGGACCTGGCAGCATGGAGGAGGGTCCGCCCACATTGATGATGATGCTTGAGTTGATGCAGGGGCTAGGTGCTGTTGGCTAGTAGCCACTGGATGAGTAGCAGCTCAAACATCTTCATCCTCGGTCTCCAGTATAAAAATCACACCAGTCCTGTTCAAAAGCCTGCCATGTATGACTGGGGGCTCTGTACGCCGGGTGATTGAAAGCATCTAGTCAAACTCCTAGCTGCAGACAGAGAGATGCCCAATTTATCACTGTTCCCCTTTGTATTGCAGGTGGGCACACTTTAGGGTTTGAATGCACTTCCACAACTGGACAGCCATATGCTTGCTCCCCACATTCCCCAGCCTCTTCAAGATGGTATCATAACAGTCCAGATTTTGAGTGCATCTCCCCAGATCATGCTCTTTTTTGCACTTACACCAGGGGTTAACCAGAAATCCAGTGGCACCCTCTGGCCAGCTAGCAGCATGCTGGGACAGCATCTTCTAGGGTTGCTTGGCTGAGGTGAGCTGTGTACTGCAGAAACAGAGTAGGCTGCATGGATCGAAGAGTTAAACATGAACCAGGCATGTATAAGCCAGGAGTGGATGAGGCATTGGAGGCAAGTGGGAAATGAGTTGATAGAAGGGTCAGAAAATACAGGTGTGGGTGCTGCGGGCTGATACAGGAGGCCTCTTAACACTGAGTGCATTATCCAGGCATAGCTACATCCTCACTGCAAAGTGGGCAGGTCAGGGCCCATCTTAAAGCAAAACCTATACCCTCAGCAAGGCAAGCAAGCCTGGGTTCAAAGCACACATGCACCTGAGCCTTGTGTGAGGAAGGCTGAGGGTTTGTTGGGCTAAAAACTGGGTGACAGCCCAGGATAAGCCTACAGTGTAGACATAGCCCTAGACTACCCTTCCGGAAAGGATTAATGACTTGTTCCTCATCCAAGCTTTGAGACTAAGCCTAAGTCTATACTACAGACGTTTGCCAGAATAGCGATGGGGGCCAGCAGTGTGATGAGATGTGATCCTTGACAATGCAGCTGTGCTAGCAGTCCCCCTAATGTAGACACAGCTATTCTGGCAAAAGTCTCCTTTTGCTAACAGAGCTGGTTTCCTGGGCAAAGAATTCTGTAGAAGCTACATCTCCATTTGGGGAGTTTGCCAATTTAGCTCTACTGCTACCCTAGTGTAGGCCTGGACTATGGAGCACAATTTCTCCTTTAGATTTCCAAGAAAGAAGCTGGTGTCCCCAGTTCTCTCTTCTTTCCTTTCTGGTGATTGCTGTAAAACTCCCTCACACCTCCTCCCTCAAACCCCTTCTGCTATGGAGTTCTTCGAGGCTCTAGCACTGGCCCCTTCTCTTCTCTTCTCCCTATCAATATGTCCACACTGCACAAACCCTATTGTGATGAGTAGTACACATAAACTGCATGCCCCTTAGCATAGGTATAAACAGGAGTGTGCACTGTCAGGCATGGATTGAGTGAGGAGAGTAAAAACATGCATGATCCCCATGGATATGTACCCTGCATGACCCTCTACATCCCCCTTCAGTGTCTTGTTGCTTTCCTGCTGCCAGAGACTTTTCCTCAGCATAGGGAAAGACGACAGCGGTTGGGAAAAGGTTCTGCCACCATCAAAAGGCTCCAGCAGCGTCCTGCTGCAGGAAAAGACAGCGGTAGCATGGAAAGGCTTTGGCAGGGGGTGTGGGAGGCAGTTGGGAAAGACTCTGGGGGAGGGAGCAAAGGGAAGGATCTGGCAGTGCTCACTCTACTGCTTTCCCCCTGCCAAAGCTTTTCACTGCTGCATGGAGCTACCCGCTGCAGAGTGCAGGCAACTGGCTTTTCACCACTCTGTGTGGTTACGCTAGGGTTGCCAGGTGTCCGGTATTCACCCGGACAGTCCGGTATTTTCGCCTCCTGTCTGGTAAAAAAAATTCAGAGAATACCAGACACCTGAGATGTCCGGTATTTTCTGAATTTTTCCCCCAGCCAGGAGGCAAAAATGCTGGGCACCTGGCAACCCAGTGCCCAGCCTTGCTCCCCTCCCCCCCTCACACTCTCTCCTGGCCCCCAAAACTCCCAGTCCCCCGACCCCAGCCCCCATGCTTACCTGGTTTCCAGCACAAAATGGCTGCCGGCCAAAAGACCTAGGGGAAGCAATGCTTTCCCTGGGTCTTAATGCTCAACCTCTCCCCGTTCCTATCCCTGTACTCATTCTTAATGGGGACATGCTGTTTTAATGCTGGGTTGTTTTTTTTTAATTTTTTGGAGTCCTTGGAGTCCTTTTTCTTTTTCTCAACAACTTTGGTCTCCCCCCCTCTTTTTTTTCCCTTCAACAGAATTTTTTCCTGATTTTTTTGGGGTGGGGGGGCGTTCGGTATTTTTGTTTCAACCATCTGGCAATCCTAGATTACGCAGACCCTGCACACGGCCGCCAGCAGTCTGCAATGTAGGCACAGCCATGTGCGTTTCTTAGGGCTAACTGTGGCCTAGGTTATCATTTCTTAGCACATGGCAACAGCTCCCTCCAGTCATCCCTCGTCTGTGTGTGCATCAACCATCAGTGTCGAGCTCCATCACCACTTCCTAATGCTGAGAGCCACAAAGTGTTTTGGGGGTTCTGTTCTCCCTCTCTTGAGCCCTTCAGTTTGCTCTGGAAGCCAGAATTCCTTCGTTGCCACCTGGGGCTCTTAATCTGTACATCTCAACACGTGATATGAAGGGAATCCAGTAGAACTTTCTCCATATTTCACAAATTCACAGGAAGGCTAGAAGAGATCATCCAGTCTGACTCCCCGTGCTTCATAGGACACAGAATCTCTCCCAGTCACCCAGGCAGTTACCTTGTGTTTGACTTAAGTAGATCTAAAGAGGTGCGCAGAAAGCATGGTCAGAGCAGTGCATGCATATGACTAAGCTGAGATGCTGCCCTCCATACGAGCATGATCTTTTCAGGCAGCTGACCTAGTTCCCCCTTGAACATCAGCAGGCAGGGACAAAGCATTCTGTATAAACAACTGATGATTGGAGCAGTTTCTTCTTCATTCAAATCTACCTTCTCTCTACTCCTGGGGAGAAATGGGGAATGAGCGACAGAGTCTCACTCATTTTTGCTGAGGTATAGGGATGTTACATTTTGATTAATCAACTAACTGAGTAGTTGATGAAATTTCCATCAAATGCTCAATTAGTTGACAAGAGATGCCTGCTTAGGTCTTGCACTGCTTAGGTCCCTGCTCCTGCACCTCTCCCTTTGAAATGTACAAGAGCCGCGGACATCTCTTGTACATTTCAAAGAGAGAGGAGCAGCAGTAGGGACAACTCTGCCTCTCCTGCCCCCCGCAGAGACAGTGCTCCGGGGGACCGGCTTTTAAGCTGGCTCACCCCAGCACCGGCTCCTGCTCCCTGATAGAGGCAGCAAGGCGGGGGGGAGAGGGAGGGAGAGAAACTAGTCAAGTGACCACTTGACTACCCAGTAAGTATATGCTTATTGGGTAGTCGACTAGTCACTTACATCCCTTCTGAGGAACCTAAATACCTTTGAGGATCTGGGCAAACAGACTCCCAAGGTCACTGGAAGAACTACTAAGAGGTTTCCTGACTCCAATACACACCCACACTCTTTGCATTGGACCACAACTTAGCTCTCTTCTTTCTGCCACTGTTCCAGAAAATGACAATCATCCACCTGCACATGATGGGAGATGGAAGTATTGAGGCAGATGACAAGGAATGTCAGAGTTCACAGTGGTATTTCAACATGAAGTGCTGCTTTCCCATGTAAAACTGAGTGTGCCTCAGAGACATCCTCAGGAAAGGCAAAAAGAATAAGAATAAAGACCACATGCATCTCAGTACCCAATTCCTCTGGTTGACTTTCACACATTTACACATTCACCTGAAATCAGCTTGTCTCTCCTGGTGACTGTTTACCTGCTCTCAGAAACTGCCATTCTTCCCCCAACTATGTGGGAGAGAGGCATTTCAAAGGCACAGGACCTCTGATAAGGAACCAATTCACCTTTCAATGAGTTTCTATCTCCTATGTACTGGAAATTCTTAAGATTAGTATGTACAATTGCACGGCTCTCCTAGGATAACAGGAGCAATCAGATTACATTAATAAGGTTCACTTTCAGATTAGGAAAACAAAGGTCAATCAGCTTCAAATGGAAAGAAGCTCCCTAGTCAAACCACTGTCATTTATTGGCACAGAATCCCAATTCCTGGCGGGAGGAGGCCCTGTGTTTGAATTCTGCCTGAAGCAGAGAAGACGGGTTGGACTGAAAACAGCGGCTGCCTTGGTTAGTACCACTGAACAAACTGAGACCTGCTTAACTGACTTTTCTACTAGGTTCCTTCCCACATCTATACTAGTGTGCATTAGGCCTAGCTTACAGTAGAAAATGTTTGCCGTGGTGGCTATCCAACTGTAACTACAGCAGCAAATGCTTCTAATGGAGACGCTGGTCATACAGCGCTTTTGCAGATAGCGTTTGAACCAGTTCCCTGAACGTAAAAGCATTGCTATGCCAGTAACATGGTGCCTACACAAGGGCTTTTGGCCAAACCTGAATTAACCAACTTGCACTTGGTGCACTTGCATAAAGTCCCCATCTCAGGGAGGACCCAATTCACCAGAACCGCCCCCTGCCCCACAAAACCCAAACCTGAGCAGTTCTGCACCCTGTACAGCAGGTTGCAATGCTACTCAGTCAAGTCTGGCTCGGTTGCTCCTCTCTCATGACAGAGTAGCAGCCATGCCCAGCCTGAGAGGTACAAGGCCAGGGGATGAGAGCAAGCAGAGCTGGGAAGCTGAGGTCCAGGGGAGTTGCCCTAGCTTGGGAGGGGAGTATGGAACCCATGAGTGGACTGGACGATGGTAAAGGTGGTGGGCAAGGGCTGGGGGTGAGCTGCCAATGGGCTCTAGGCTATGGCTGGCCAAGCTGTAGGGACTGTGGGGAGGGTGGACAGGGAGTAGTGTGGAGAAGGGCTCGGTGACCAAGATGGTGCAAATGAGTTAGGGCTGGTGGGAGCTGGGGCCAGTGTGACTGAGGTGCTGGAGGCTGTGAGGGGCATGGATGTGAGTGAGGGCAGCTGTCAGGATAAGCTGGGGCTGTGGAAGGTGGCTGGGGTGTATGTGTGATGGGAAGGGCAATCAAAGGTCTGTGTATAGTGTGTGGGAGGGGCATGGTGTGCTGGGAGGGGCATACTGAGCTCTGTGGGGTGGGGACTCTCTAAGGAAGGTGGCATCCCCCATTTTCATAGAGGCTCATAGGGGATCCTCAAAATTCATTAACCTGGCCTTGATTTTTACTGGATAGAAATACTCTTTAAAAAAAAAAAAGAAAGAAAACACCATACCCCTCATCAACATAACTTCACCTGCCAATGTTTTCAGCACAGCCCTGGCTCAATAGAGAATTATGTGATCCTGTGCAGTTGTGTATGGCCAGAGTACCTGACTCCTTTAGTCACAGATGGCGAAGGCTAAGCTTATAGGGGACTCTTCCCCCCTCTGTCTATCTCCTATCAGCTCAGCGAAGCATGGCGCACCCCATGTAATGCCATCATGCTCTCCTCTGCCCTCCTCCTAGAAGTGAGAGGCAATAGGCTGGAGCGGCCAACCAGGTCCAGGCCAGCACAGGGACCAGAACGGAGCCAAGGCTGCCTGGGCTCATTGTCTGAATCCTGTGCCCAGCACACAGGGAAAGGAGCAGAGCTGCACTGCCTGGGATAAGTGTGGGGCGAGCTCACTCTCTTTCCTGCCCCCTTCAGGCCTCTGCACCAGACTGGGATGGAGCCAGGCCCAGCCCCAAACAACAATATTCTCACCTTCCACCGAGGAAGTTAGTGCAGCTGCTGACAGAGCTTACAGAGTCTGGAAGACCAGGTAGCCCTCTGATTCATGTGTGATGGACCCTTCTTCCCCACCCCCGTGCCTTAGAAAATGGACTTGTGGACACAGAAATGGCTGACTTAAGGGTTCTTTGGACAAATTACCCCATTTGGGTGACCTATCTATCTTCATGTGATAATCCGCTGGATCTGTGCATCTGATTCTGGCATCTGTATCATCCTTGTGTGTAAAGTCAGACATGGGGCGTATGGAGTGCGGCAAGGTTTTAAATGTCAAAGGAAAGCTAGCAAGGGGGTCTGCAATGCTGGGATGCCTCAATGTCTGGGCAAACACATGTAAACACACTCCTTTGTCCTTTAAGTCTTAGCAGTGGTTGCTCCTAGGAAGTCACATGGCCTCCCCAACCGTTGGGGACTAACCAAGTAACTTCCCCCTGTAAAAGGGAACCCATAAAACAATGGGAAGCTTAGCAGGGTTTGTCTTTGGCTGGCGTGCCACTCCCAAGAAAGTGAGCCAGAGACCCCAGGGAGAAGGAACTTCCCTGTTTGAAGGCTTAGCTGGATCAAGAACCGTTTTAGGGTGAGTTTGTACTGAAGGTCTAGTGTTGGAATTAGCTACGTGCTTTCTGTTCATTTCAATTTGTTACCTGCTTTGCTCTGCCTGTTCTCACTTATAACCAGGGCTCGCCAAGTGGCAGCGAGCCCCGCTCGCCAACCGCGCAGTTTCACGCCTTTCTGCGTTCTGCACATGCGCAGATCGCTCTGCGGGGCTCTTCGGGGACATAATCTACTCGCCCCAGGCGAGTAGATTACATTATTTGTCAAGCCCTGCTTATAACCACTTAAATCCTACTGCTTGTACTTAATAAAATCACTTTTACCTACTATCAAGCCCAGTGTAAATGATTGTTCCCTGGGGGGCAACCAGTGTGTACATTCCCCCTTTCATTGTTAAAGGGGCCTTACCTAAATAATTCATTTGGGGTTCTGGTCCCATTTGGGGAGTGGTATCCCAGGAAGCTGGGCCAAAAAATGCGTTTTGCTTAGACCTGAAAGCTATGTCTACATTGGCGCGAATGTGCTGCCTGTCTACACTGGCCCCAAGTTCTTGCGCAAGTACACTGACGTTCTAATGTACAAAATCAGTGCTTCTTGCGTAAGCACTCTGATGCTCCCGCTCAGGAATAAGCCCTCTTGCGCAACTGTTCTTGCGCAAGAGGCCAGTGTAGACAGACAACATGAATTTCTTGCGCAAGAAAGCTCTATGGTTAAAATGGCAATCGGCGCTTTCTTGCTCAAGAGAGCGTCTACACTGGCAGGGATGCTCTTCCGCAAAAGCACATGACAGTGTAGACCTCTCTTCTGAGAGAGTTTTTGCACAAGAACTCTTCCGCAAAAGAGTTCTTGTGCAAGATCATGCCATGTAGATGTAGCCGAAGAGTTTCAGTGTCTGTATTGCTCCTCTGGGGGGCCCTGATCTCAGCTCTGTGCCTTGGCTAGAGGAGTCCAGGGATCTGGCCCAGCAGGACAGGGCGGTGAGAAGCCCCAGAGAGCAGGAAGGTGAGTGGCAGTGGCCTGTCAGCACCCCAGAAAGTACCCCCAAGTGGTCATGTATGACCTCACCCTGTCAAATTGGGGCCCTGCAAATCTGCAGAGATGATACAGATGTGGATGTGGATACAAATTTTGTATCTGTGCAGGACTCTAGCCATCTACTAGATCCAGACTAGTGGAATTATTCCCAAATCTGCTAGATAGGGGTCCTGAACAGAGCAATAAGGAACAGCATTTATTTATTTTTCAGAACAGATCAATCAGATCAGGTTGGAGCTGATCACTTGTGCGGCATCAGTGTTAAAATAGGAAGGGGGAGAAATTCCTGCTGTGGTGTTCTTCCAGTTTTGCCTTCTGAGAGCCAGCTGTCCACTTATCAAGGGTGTGGCCAAGTTTCCTGCAGTCCCATAAAGTTTGTTTATAGCCGCCAGTCCTGGCTCCCAGTGTACTGTGCTGTTATTTAGCTCTAATTTACCTCTGAATGGCTTCTAAAGAATCCAGCAAGCAGTGAAAGTGTTGGTAATGCTGCTAGACAATACTGATCTCCTGGGCTACGTCTAGAATGGTGCACTTTTGTGCCAGAGCTATGCAAATGAGGTTCAGCGTTGGAATATCGCCGAGCCTCATTTGCATAGCTAATGAACCGCCATTTTCACAGAAGAGGCTCTTGCGCAAGACGGGGCTGTCTACACTGCCCCTTCTTGTGCAAGAAAAACCCTTTTGCGCAAAGCCGTTATGCCTGAAAATAATCGGTATAACGGCTTTGTGCAAAAGGGTTTTTCTTGCACAAGAAGGAGCAGTGTAGGCAGCCCCATTTTGCGAAAGAGCCTCTTCCGCAAAAATGGCGATTCATTAGCTATGCAAATGAGGCTCGGTGATATTCCAACGCTGAGCCTCATTTGCATAGCTCTGGCGCAAAAGCGCACCAGTCTAGACGTAGCCCTGAGGTTTGAGAATTCTCAGGTGCCGGACAAGACAGGGTTAACCTGCCCAGGAGTTTCCCCTGTTTAGGTACCCAAAGACTGCAGTCATTCTTTTGGTCACAGTGTCACACTGGGAGTTTATGTTCAACTGATTATCCACCATCCCTCCCCAAATCTTTTTCAGAGTCATCTCTTCCCTGGAGAGAGTCCTCCATCCTGTAAGTATGAGCCATATTCTTTGCTTCTAGGTATATACATTTATCCATATGAAAATGCATATGGTTTGCATGCACTCGGTCCACCAAATGAACCAGTTCAATCGATATTAGTGAACCGCTCTTCACAAAATACTACTCCCACATTTTTCGGTCAATTGCAGAATTTACCAAGGATTTTATTTTTTCCTTCCAGGTCACTGATAATTATGTTAAAGAGTACAGGGCTAAGAACCGCTCACTTCAGGACTCCACTAGAAACACACCCACTCAATGCCAATAATCTTTTGGGACCTATTGATTAGTCAGTTTTAAATCCGCTGAAGGTGTGCCATGTTAATTTTATATCCTAATATTTGAGTCAAAATGTGTGGTGCCCAGTCAACGCTGCACAGAAGTCTACGTCTGTTACACACCCCGGAGACTATGGAGAAGTGCAACAATTGTAGCAGCAGTGGAGTCCGCTATCCTGGCATATGTCACAAAAAGGGAGTGAGTGAGTGACTGGAAAACCCACTGACCTCAGGCAGAGCAATGCTTCCATCTCATACAGCAAACAGCTATTGAAGAGCAGAATGTTTTATGAACCATAATGGAAAGTAGGTTTGTTTCAGGTGATCTCAAAACCAGAAGGAAAACTGTCTTCATGCCAAGATTAGGAAGTTTAGATTTAGAGCTCTGACTTGAAAGCCTCGCTTCAGAAACCTTCCTCTTAGCTGTGAATGCTCTGTGCCAGTCTTACATCATTACAAGTGTATGTCTGATTCACATGTAGATGGTGCGGTGTGCTAGGAAATTCCTCTACACCAGAAATAGACAACAGGGGGAGGAGCCGGCATGGGCAAGAGGATTCTGATACATGAAACCCACTAACACAACCCAGCTTCACTGCACCTGTGCTTGTCTTGTGCGGAGAAATGTAGTGCAGAAGGAGGCAGGAAAGGAGCCTGATGGGATTGGAAAAGGTGGTGAATACACTTTCAACAGAATGAAAACAATCCAGAGGACCAGATGGCTAAGGGGCCTGGAAAGCAAATAATACTTTATATAACACCAGGCTTAGCCACATAAGCCATCCTCCCTTGATTACCGAGCCTTTCTCATCTAGACCATCTGTCTGACTCCATCAACCCCAAGTTGTTGCTATCTATTGGCTGACTGGTGGTGTGTGCACAACATGAGCTGTGCTCAGTTTAGTTCCATGGGATCAGGTGCCCACATCACACACAGCACCTTTGTTTACAGTCTCAGAAGTATAGCCAAGGAGTAAATAGACCCAGGACACTGCACTTGATTCTCCCCCTGAAAGGTCATCTCTCCATGTTCAGCAGCAAGATCTTGAAAGGGAATCAGTAGCAGATGGGCAAAGCCTGCACTGCTGCTGTCCAAGCTGTACCGGTTCAGCGATAGGTGATGAACTTTGTGGAATCCATCCTGTAAATAGCTGCCTTTTCATGTAGGCGAGAAGGTCACGTAGTTTGAAAGTGTGAGAAAGTGAAACATTTTATCATCAAAGAGAATGTAATCATGCTGAAAGTTTGCCCAGTAACAAGCATGCGCAGAGTAATAGTTTGTTATGTAGCTCCTGCTATAAGAGGAGTTGTAGTTGTATTCTAAGGTAGAACACACTTTGGTGGGTTCTTGCTATGCTGCAGCATTTCTAAATAAACTATTCTCCGTACCTTTTACTGAGTGTAAGGCTCATTTCGACAACTTGGACCTAGAGGGCACCTTTTATGAACACTCTCTAATTTATGAAACTAAAACAATAGGGTTTCTTTAAACCACCTGCCTATTTTACCTCTTGGGGAAAGAAACTGCAGGGAGGAGTCTGAGACTCAAAGCAGCGGAGCAGAGATCAATGCAAGCAGGCCCACAGCCCTGGCTCTCAGACTGCTTGTGTACATTCTTCCCTCTGTGCACTCTGACTACTTGCTCCAGTCCTTCCTGCTCCTTGTCTTTCCATCTAGCACCTCCTCTCATTCCACCAAACTGTTTATATAACATAATTTTTAAAAACTCACTGAACTGACATGACATTTGCAACTACCGCGTTGCACTGCTTACCCTGCTTGTATGTTACCTTTCCCTGCACTGTGTCTGTCTTGTCTAGTTACACCCGAGGGGGAAATAAGCCGGTGCACCACTCCTGTAAGAAGGAACTGGCAGGTTGGGGCACCTGGCTGCCAAGGAGGCACAGTGTGCTCCCCAGCCTACCCCTGGGACTCTTTTGTAGGATGCTGGGCTAAGCAGCAGGCAGCCAAGCATGTTAAAGGGGACTGCCCCACCCCCAAACACCCTGGCGCTATTTAGGGAGGGTAGGGGGGACTGAAGCCCCTGCCCACCCCAAGATGCATACCAGGATGCTGTCTGCTGTTCCCTTTTGTCACTGTGAGGGTGCGTCTACACTGCACCCGGAGCTCGAAATAGGATATGTAATTTGAGCTACGTAAACTGCAAATCTTAGTTCGAAATAGCTTATTTTGTGATTTGGCGCCGTCTACACCACACCAAATTTCAAAATAGAGTGTTATCCCAAAACGTCCCTTAATCCTCGTGCAATGTGATTTACAGGGATGTCAGAATAGCGAGCCCAAAATAGTTGGGTATAGTGGGCTTGCTGTGAAGACGCGGGATAGCTATTTCGGGTTGCCAGAGGTATCTCAAAATAGCGCCGCAGCGTAGCCTGCCTCGGGGAGCAAGAGGGAAGCACACAGCGTGGGCCACTCAATCGCAGCCCGGAGGGAGAGGAACACAGGGACGCCATGGGCCTTCCCCTCTCGCCCTGACTAGGAGGGGACCAGCAAGCAGCGGCCGAGAAGAAAGTGTGCAGCATGCCTAGCTGGAGGGGTGGGGAGAAGTGAATGACCCACTCTGTGTGCTTCCCTCTCTCCCTGACAGTGATGAAGGGGAAGAACAAGCAGTGTCCCAGTACAGGGGCTTCAGCCCCGTTGCCCTCCCACATACCTCAGCCCTCTGCCCCGAGCCCCCATATCTGCAAGCTCCTTCCCTGGCTCCTGTGCCCCCCAGATCCCCACCTTCTATCCATTGCCCCTCGCACACCACAACCTCTTCCCTGAGTCCCCCACACTCCATCCCACACTTAAATTTCTTACAGGTACTGTCATGTCACAACCCATCCCAACTCCCTGCCCTGAGTGTCCTCCCAGGGCACGTGGATGCACAATATGACAGCACTTACAAGAAATGTAAGTTACTTTCACCTCTGATTTACACTGAGCTCATCAGAGCAGGACTGTCTTCTGCTGTGTTTGTACAGTGCCTAGCACAATGGAGCCCCAATCTGGATCAGGTACAAGGCAATCATAATGAATGGGATGAAAAAGAATAATAAATTATATGTTTGCACAGGATGTAGCAAAATAAGACTCCATCCTCTGTCGGGTCCCAGGGCTCTATTGTAATAAATGCGGTTAAGTACAGCATTTAGAGTTAACCCTAATGAAAAAGCTTTGTCTACAAACAGTGCCAAAGAGCTTCACAGACTATAAAATATGAGAAAGTAATTAAAAAGTCCATCCACTGCTTCTGCGTTTTTATAACCAGTCTCCAGCTCTTTCCTAGTAATCAAACTATGTGTGTAGAATACCAACATGCTATCAAGATAGGACCAATCATGACTTTGCCAGGTAACCGGTGAGTAAGCAGATGACTGGGGAAGGACATCATTTTATTTCATTTCTTCTGTGTGTGTGAGTCTGTATCCAAGCAATGCCGAAAAGGAAATTGGAAAAGGAATGGGAAGAGAAGTTGGCTCTTGTGTGATTTGTTTGGGGCTTTTTAATGAGACTCATCATGAAAACCTATTGAACAAAAAAATAAATAGGGCTATCAAGATCATACCAGACTTTCATATAGCAGGAAGTCCGGTACAATTAAAGAACAAGAGTAAGAAAAAATACCCTTTCACTTCCTTCCCCATCTAGGTCCTAATCTCGGGTCAGGCAGGCCAGGACTTGCTCCAAAACTGCCTTCAGCACAACACCGAGCAGCGAGAAGCCAGAGCTCAGAACAGTACCTGGGTCTCCCATGATCACTGCACATGGTACAAACAAATCAGTAAAAAGACAGTGGGAAGGGCTTTCCCTTCTCTGTGGCACTGGGACTAGCTTATCATCCATCCCCTTAACTGTAAACTTTGTCCTTCTTCCCCCCTCACTGTTTGTTGCTCTCTTTCACCTACAGTTGCTTGGTAAGCACCTCAGAGCAAAGGCCATGCCTTTGTATTGATTGGGTAAAGTGCCCAGCATGCCCTGCAGGGCCTCGCAAGGCTTCTCATCTATAGAGGGCTTATCTATAGTGTGCTCATCGCTGTAGTACTGGCACGCCTTCCAGTTTTAAGCAACCAGACTGAAGTCTGTCAGATGTTGCTTGGTCTTTCAAGGATAAAAGTGACACTTTGAACCTGGACTCATCAGCTCTATTTCCCACTTCCTCCAGCTAATCAGCGCAACTCAGATTCTGCCCTAGGTTGTTTGTACAGCTAGCACACAACTGGATGGCATTATTCATTCTGTTATGGTGAAGCCTAGGGGCCAGAGTACATATCAGGGCCCTATTGTGCTAGTCACGGGACTGCATATAATAAAAAGACAGTCCCTGCCCCAAAGATTGGAGGAGGAGGGAGGGGAGAGAATGGGACAATAAGCATAACAGTTTTCACAGCATTTAAGGCAAGGAGGGATCATTTGTTCATTTACTCTGACCTCCTGTGTATCACAGGCTCTTAATTTCACCCTACTCACTGTATATTGAGGTCAATAACTTGGACGAGGGTAAACTGTTTCAGTTCCACAGGAAACTAAACTGTGGGCATCACAGGTATAGAGACCAATGCCTGAGACCCCTGCAATGGCAGGGAATTGATTACATGAGATATGCCTAGCCAATCCTAGGTGATACATGTTCATACTGCAGAAGGAGGAGAAAAAGACCCCTAGGTGTCTGCCAATGCCACTTGAAGGAAGATTACTTCCTGGCCCAAATCTGGCAATCAGTTTGATCCTGATCATGGGAGTAAGTTTCACCAGCCACACATCTGAGAAAGCAGGTTGTCAGTACATTGGTACATCCTATCTGGAGTACTGACTGGAGCTGTGGCTCATCCCGGATGCCTCAGGGGAAAGTGAAACATTCCTCTATCCCTGCCAAGAATACATGTGTCAATTGTGACTAGGGGGCCCGGGTTGTTAAATTCCTTTCTGATCCCTGCAGGTCTGAAGTCCTGAAGCATGAAATCTGGTTATGATCATTTGTCTTAATGCAGAGATGTAAGTGTTATGAGCATGTTAAGGGCAAAGAAGAGCTTCCTGTTCTCTCTGTGACCCTTGAAGGAAGGGATGAACAGTTGAATTCATAGTCACAGACTCCAAGGCCAGAGGGGACCATCATGACCATCCATCCCAGCCTCCCCCATCTCGCCGCTGCGCTTGGCTGTAGAATTTCTTCCAGAAAGCTATTTGATCTCACCTTGAAGACAAAACAATGGTTAATCCACTGCCTGCCCTGGTGAGCTCTTCCAATGTTCTTGATCTTCCCTGCTAGGAAACTGCATCTCATTTTGAGATTGACTTTATCTAACTTCAACTTCCAGTTGTAGGCTCTTGTTATAGCTTAGTCACCAACGCTGAAAAGCCCCCTCCCTATCAGCTACCTTTTCATGTCAACGCTAAGACTCCTAACAAAGCTCTGTGGTGATGGTGGGGTTTTGTACAGATGAAACAAAACTAGAAAGATTTGTCCAAGACCCACTGGTGTCAGAGAGGGTGACATGATCATCCAAACCACCACCAGCATTTGCTCTGGGAAAACCCATCACCTACCTGGAACAGCACTTGGCTCAAACAAAAGCCAGCTCCCTTCGCAGACTGGCTGCCTGTTGCCCGTGCTGCTGCCTCTGACACAGAGACAGCAGGGCACGTTGGCAGCAGCCCCTATGGGGGAAGGGGTTGTCTAAGCTCCCAGACCCTGGTGAGCTGGAATGGAGCCAAGCTGATTCGTGCTAGTGTGGGTCGCTGTCCCATGGAGTGGCAGTCAGACCACTTACAGCGAGAGATAAGAACAAAGGGGGGGGGGGGGGGGGG
>CM057847.1:51755502-51781490 GCA_030068395.1 Apalone spinifera | reverse complement strand
GGGGGGGGGGGGGTTAATTTAGAGAGAGACTGAGACAGAGACAGCTAGCCCATGGCACAGCAAATGTGGTTTGTGTTGACTAGGTTGCGTCAGGAAGGTGTGGATGACAGGAGGGGTGGGTTGGAACCTGGATTGTATGCACAAGTTAGTACAACTTTATTTGATACATGCTCGTGTTACTCAAAAATATACAGTGCACAATGCTTCATAGAGTTAGATAATGTAAGGCAGAATCTAAACTATTCTAAAAGGAGAGGTGTCCGTCACGCTGCCTGTCACAGAGAACACTGGAGAATACACTAGAAGGCTTGAGAAGTTTCTAGAAAATGCCAGCATGAGTGAGAGATAATGAGCTGAAGGGAACCCCACCCTGTGACGGGAGTGGACGCAGCGGCAGGTGGCCCAGCGGGCTGGGTTGGGCAGGGTGCAGCTGGGACCCCTCCCCTTGGGCTGCCATTGGCAGGGGCAAGAGGCAGGGCTTGGCACCTCCCCAGCGAATGGCCGGCAGGTTTGGTGGGGAGCAGGCATCGGTGACGGTACCATGCAGATCTGAGCTCACTGGGGCAGGCGGCTTGTGGGCTGAGGCCCCATGTGGGGGAACTCTCTGCTACTCTGTCCCTCCCTTTGTCCATCGAGCAGCTGCTGCTGTGCCATGATGACTTCTCCGAGCAGCACGTCGGGCCTGGGGACAAAGAGAAGCAGGAGGTGCTGCGAGCAGTGGGGCTGGCAGTAAGTCCCTGCCTGCTGCATTCCGCCCATCCTTTCTTTGGCCCCCTGAGCCCTGAGTCTTCCTGTGCCCTGCCCTCCCAAGCACCTGCCCCTGTGACGCCTGCTCACCCGCCCCACCTCACCGCCCCTCAGTCTGCTGCACTGCAGCTGTGAGGCAGGGCTCACCTGGGCTCTGCTGGCAGCGGCCTGGCTCTAACAAAAGGTCCTGCTTAGGCACAGAGCAAGAGCCTGCAAAGTTTGTGCATGCGAGGGTGCAGGCGCACACCAGACAGAAAGCTGTGAAGCGCTGGCCAACCCGCGGTGCTCACTGACTGCCCTGTTTTCAGAGTATCGATGAGCCAATTGATAAAACCATCCCTCCCAGCATGGCCTGAGAATGCCCCTGAAGAAGGATGACCATATTTGTAAGTGAGCCTTTCACCCTGGACAACTATAGGAGATCTGTGTAAAATCTATTCCTCCCTACCCCCCTTCTCAATCAAAGTAGCTCAGAAAAGACACATTTCTTAGGTTCCATCTGTTATTTGAGAGAAACAAAGCACAAGAGTCTACACTTGCTCACAATGCAGCACTGCCAATTTCCCATCAGACCAGCCTTGTCAATGGCCACCAACAAAAACCAAGGACAAAGCCTCCAGAAGTGTGATATATGTGTACGGTGCCGGTGTTCACACATGGACAAACATATATTGCTATGAGCCAAACTAGAGACCCACAGAATGTCAGGGTGTACTGTGATCAATGCCCCTTTCCTATTCCCAGAGCATTTGGACAATAGATTCCCACAAATGAAGCGGTTATCAGGAATGTTTTTTATAGAGAGGTGATTTAGAAGTTGTCATTTTTGTGGTTTATGCAAAATGCATGAGCCAATTTGTCTCTACAAGTGTCTGGGAAGAAATAAATACATTGATACCAAAAACTTTCTTGGCATTCACTGAAAAGTTACCCTGTGTAGTGAGCACTATTTGAATCCAAGGGGGTGCTTGCCCAATACTAAAGGCCCCTCCCTCAACCTTGCAGGGGGAACCCCATGACCCAGGACTCAGCAGATTATGGGGATAAATGATAAAAACAGGGTCAGGGTGAAGGTCAAAAGTTTAAAACAAGGGAACTGGATGGGGACACCAAGCAGAGAACCTCGGACAGTGCCCACTGCTCCCCAAAGCTGTCCAGGGAACCAGTGGATGCTGCCCAGAGGAACTCTGCGTGGATTTGTGAGACAAGGAGAAGTGGAAATAGGCCCCACAGTCGCAGAGCTCCCCCTCATCCAGCATCCCCCTCCTGGTGCTATAGATGGCAGCTTTCGCCAGGGCCAGGAGGAGGTTGACGAGGAGGCCTTGTGACTTTGTGGGGCCGCGGACGGGGAGTGCATAAAAAGGTGAGGGGAAAAGTGCAGCAAGAGGTTCTGGAGGACCTGGAAAAAGGGCTGCAACCTGGCACATTCAAGGAAGGAGTGAGCAAGGTTTTCCCTCATGCCGCAGAAGGGACAGGCATCTGGGATGGTGGTGAACCGTGTCAGGCTCCATGGAGGAGCTGTCAACTTATGTCCCCAGTGGGCCATGGGATTAAGGGGGCATAAACACTGGCCCATCGGAGTTCATCACTCTCGGCAGGTTTTACTAGGTCCTGCTATTTAGTGTCAGGGCGGGACATGAGGGTGAGGAAATGCAACGTGTGGAGCATGAGCATGTACTGATGGTCTCTGGGCACGGTTCAGAAGCAAACTGGCTGGGGCCTGAAGCCAAAGGCCTGAAGACTGCCTAGAAGATTGTGTTCAACAGGGTGGACCATGGGTATCACCTGATCCAGGGACAGGAGGGCAAAGGACAGTCCATCCCTACACCTGAGCTCCAAGAAATCCCGGACCAGATGCAAATTATCAAAGATGCTGCAGCTGAGGATGATGTAGGTCTGGTGAGGATGCACCATGTATGCCAGCATGGACCGCAGTCACAGCAAGATGTTTTTGCTACTTTGTAGCAGAGGAGCGAGACAGGACACCAGTTCTGAAGGTCGTGGAGGTTCCCCCTCTTCAGTAGCAAGGCAAGCACTGCTTGCCTGCACGAGAGAGTGAGGACCCCGCTCTCTAAGGACTCAGCCCAGATGGTGATGAGGTCTGGGCCGAGGACGTCCCAGAACATGCAGTAGAACTCCATGGTCAGCCCGTCCATGTCCAAGGTTTGTTGGTGGGCATTAGACGTAGGGCTTCTGAGAACTTGGCCAGAGTGAGAGGCAGCTCCAGCTGGTTTCAGTTGCTCACGCTGTTGGGAGTTTAGTCCAGAGCAACCTGCGGGTGTCGATGTCGGTCGGATCTGGGGAGAACAAATTGGAGTAGAAGGCCCTGGCCCTTCCACGCGTCTCCTCCAGATCTGTGAAGGGGGTGCTGTCCTCTGCCAGGAGGCAGGTGACAGATTTTTAGCTCCCTTCTTTTTCTCCAGGGCGTAGAGGAAGCGGGAGCCGCGATCCATCTTCCAGAGGAGACGGATGTGGGATCAAACAAAGTCACCCCGGGCCCGATGGTTCTCAAGGACCCGGAGTTCCTCCCGCTTCTCCCAGTATGCCTCGTGGAGGGGTGGATCCTCGGGGCCGGATGCTAGGCACCTCTCAAGCTTCAAAACCTCCCACTCCAACTGCTCTATCGCCGCATTCCTCCGCTGGCTGCGCCCCGGGAATAGTCACGGCAAAAGAGCCAGGCGTGCACCTTCCCCATGTCCCACCATCGCCGCGTCGAGAAGGACACTACAAAGTCCATGTTCTCCAGCAGGCTATTGTTAAAGTGCCAGTAGGCCAGCCCCAGCCTCTCTGCACTTAGAGAGGCCTTCATAGCCACCAACTGGTTGTCCATGAACAGGGCCGGCCAGATGCTGGAAGAATGGGCCCTTGCTAGATGGAAGCGGGATAAGTATATTCAGTCCAATCAAGAGTGGTGCGACCCATCGTCCCTCACCCGGACATAGGTGTAGGTGGAGGTATCATCCAGGTGGAGGTTGCGCCAGTCGTCCACCAAGGAGTGCTGGTCTACAATCTCCCTGAGGATGCCTGCCACAGCCTGGCAGTTCTTGAGTCCTGAGCGATCCCAGTCCTCAGCGATCCCTGAGCCGCCCAAAGCCAGGCACTCATGAGGATCCAAGGTGCTGACAAAAGTGGGCGCCTGCTAGTAAAAGATCACCCAGTCCAGGCCTGCGTTCGGGGCATTGACATTGACCAAGCTTAGCGTCAGTCCCTCTATGTGGGCCCAGATGTGCAGAAGATGGCCTGGGACGACCTCGGCAACCCCCAGCATCTCGGGCCATAAGGCAGGAAAGAACAGGGTGACCACCCCAGCTTCATGGGTGCTGAAGTGGCTAAAATACACTCCGTCTCTCCAGTCCTGCCACCAGCCAGCCTCGACTGCTGGAGTTGTGTGGGTCTCCTGCAGGAAAATGACTGAGTACTCCGTTCCCCTCTCTCCCCCCCCCGAAGGAAGGAGAGCACCCAGCTCCTGTGGAGACCCTCCCTACAGCCCTGGGCATTTAACATTACAAAAATGGTATATTTCATATTGAGGGCTGGGGTGGATCCTTGCAGGCAGGGTGATCGTCAGCCTCTTGCAGATCCTGCAGCAGACCACTCCTGAACCTGAAGGCTAGGAGAGTGTCACGAAATTTGCAGGTCCAGCGGTAGGCCGCGATGGTCCTTTTGGTCCATCTCCCCTCCTACAAGAGGGCTTTTGTGGCCCAGAGGATAGCATGAAAATCCCCCAATGCTGAAGGGTGATGTGGGACCGAGGGGACAATGGTGGGGAGGGGGCCCACACTGACACTGGGCCCAAATGCCTGGGTGGACTGTAGGTCTGAAGCCATGACATTGCTGAGGATGGTGATGACTGGTGGTACCCCAACAGGAAGGGAAGGTGACCGCTCTGCCTCAGAGATGGAAGGGGTGACCACAGGCCTGGGACCCAGATGCTCAGCATCACCCATTGCCCACAAGGGCTCGGCAGCCTCAGGGGAAGTGCTTTTGGTGGCTGGGCTGATGGGCAATATCAGGGGGAGGGGTGGGTACATTGGGGGTACATATATACATTTTTTAAAGGGGTACTTTATACAAAAAGGTTGAGAAATACTGCTCTAAACCATTCCTTTTGGCCTTCCTGTTTCCTTTCTTCTTTGGTGAGATGGGTGGGCAGCAGTTTTGGTAAAAATATATCAGACATGTGCACACAGTGCCGCTCTACCTCAGCTGGTGCTGGATAATCAGGGTCTCCATTCTAAAGGAGTTGGCATTACTGAGGTGATCGATCCCCCCACGTTTTGTTGCAGATTTTCCAAACAAAATGCTGGTGTTTTCTATCAGTCACCCACATCTCCCAGTCCTAGCAGAGACTTGGGATTAATATGGCTTTCTCAATTAAACGTCTTATACGTGTTCGGATGTTGTGATTATGAACACCTGGCGAGGAAGTCTGCCAAAGGCAAGGCTGGCCTTGAATCTTGACATCTATGGCTTCAGTTGAATGGCTTGTGTGAAATTTGGAAGAGCAGCTCAATGAGTCCTCACTCTTTTACTTAAGGATAGAATCTTACGGCAGCCTGAAGG
This sequence comes from Apalone spinifera, assembly GCA_030068395.1. Taxonomy (NCBI): domain Eukaryota; kingdom Metazoa; phylum Chordata; order Testudines; family Trionychidae; genus Apalone; species Apalone spinifera. Next base: position 51,776,180 of record CM057847.1, on the reverse strand, counting down.
AAAAAGTCCTTGTGGCAGACAGAAAGCCACGCTTGCAGCGTAACCTCAGCCTTAGGCTACTTATTGCTTTAAGTGCCTTCAAGTGAAAGCAATTCTCATGTTGTGTGTTAGTTTTATTTAAAAGTTTTTCTTAGTGTTATTTTAACAGGTAAGTCAATCTCTTACATTCATAACTATGATGTAGTTCATCACTGCGCGCTAGTATGTAAAACAGCTAGGTTAACTGGGTAAGTACTTAGGTAGTTAGGAAATATTACAGATTGCTTACAATAAATTTGATATTCTCAAAATCTTTTTTACCTTTTATTTATTAAAGCAACAAGTTATTCGTTTGCTATAACAGTGGTTTTAAATGCTTGATTGAAATACAGTGATGAAATTCATATTTAGGTTGTTTAACATTTACTTCTCTTGTGTTTTATAAAACTTACATATTTTAAGCATTTGACATTTTTAATATAAAAGACATGCACCTAATGAGAATGGGATATAACAAATTAAAGAGAAAAAATTATTTAACAGAATGTAAACCACAAAAACTAAAATTTATATTTGTCTGTAGTTAGTAAAATAAGTAATTCATTAAACGATAAATATCCTAAGAGGTGGATTATTTACAGTGGTGTAGTGAAGGAAGGATGGGGGAAAGTTGCCCCCCAGGCATTACAATAGGGGGGCATCAATTTAGTCTCCCTCCGCTTCCCCTGTTATCCCTCCGCTTGCCTGCTCCTCCTCCATCCACCACCACCGGCTGGAGCCACCTCCCCCCCCGTCTCTCTGCCCCTAGCCTGACCCTCCTCCATCTCCACCAGTGGGTTAGTGCATGTGGGGGCCTGGCCCCAAACTGGAGGGGGAGGGGTAAGATGCGATACAAACTCCCCCGCCTCCTCCCAGGGTCAGGCTCAGCTGTGTGCTAGGTTCAGGGCCCTGCCACGTGGGGTGGGGAGGGAGGGCGAGGGCACAAATTTTATAACACCCTCGCTATGCCTCTGTGCAGCGTGTCAGCATGTTGTGGTCTGGATCCCTGCTGACCCCAGTGGCAGCCCAGGCTGCCACTGCTATGGCCCTGGGCCAGGACATGGTGGAGTAGGGAGGGCCCATGTTCTCCCTGTGACCCCCACACACTGGATGGCAGTCTCCCCCTCTCTTTCCAGTGATCAGTGTGTTGGTCTGCCCCATCCTGCACCAGGGCATGGGCTTACTATGTGAGCATTTGGCCTGAGGGAGGGAAAAGAGTGGATATAGGTAAGACTTTTTCAGATGAGATTTGCAAAAATATGGAACGCAAACTAACTCACAGAGATACAAAATAGCTGTTCCAGATGGCTGTGGAGCTGATGAGTCTTATACTCAGTTAGGAGACTGTGTGAAGGAGACAGAGGGAAGATCAATGTTAGGAGAGTGGAGACAGACAAGATCTATATAGTAGGTTATAGCAACGTGAGAATGGGGTGATGTTGTCATGGGGTTTACTTCGCAAGCTGAATAACTGGGAACTGTCCACCCTTATTCGCCAGCATTTCAGACTTGAGCACCCATTATGGAGTCTCCAGGTTCTATCCATCAGTGGGGAAAACAGGTACCGGGTAAGATGCCAGATCAAACCTTTGTTGTGAATCTTCTCAGAACCCAGAATCCAGCAGAGCAGATGCTTGGGATGAGTTGCACACCACTCCAGGAAGCACAATTTGTGGCAGATTTTATTGAGGTCTTCCCCACAGTGAAATATCCAAGTTTCTAGTTGGGAGGCTGTCATATGGTAATCAATAAATCATGGGCCACTGCTGGTTAACTCTGTCAGTCAGATTGTGTTTGGAGCAAACTATACATGAAGGTTCCATTTAGAAGAGGTGATGAAGGGTTAATAAATTATTAGTTTATATTGTTAGCATGTCACAGACAGAAGTAGCACATCATAATGATTGTGAGCATATCTGTAGAAGACGTCATTGACTGACACTCTATAAAGTTTGTTGTATGTGTGACCCAATATTTCTACGTTTCAGCGACAGGATTGTTCTAGATGTGTGTGGCTTTCATTTTGCTTGACTAATGTAATAGCTGTTACTCTTGGTTGATAGCAATTGTGAGAAAATCAGACTGCCTGTTCTGACCAACTAAGGCTATGCATGGAACAGAGTCTGCTTCTATCAACCGTCCCTGATCAAGGGACTGGTATTACCAAGGGACTTGGGAAATGAGCTGAGATCAGAATTTGCTATTGGATTTCTGTTTATTGTAGATTAAGCTATTACAATGCAGACAGCTCTGAAATGGACACAGTGTTTCTAAACAATTTTAGGGAAAGCTTTTCAGCCCTGCTGGAGGACAATTGAAATGTAATCCCTGAACATATCGGACAAAGTCTGCCAAGAGGTTTCAGAAAAAGCTTCCTTTGCTGAATTTGGCCAGAATTGGTCAAGTTTCTCTCATTGTGTCTGCTTGGATGCGAAGGGTGATTTCTACTCAAAGTTTTCAGGCTCAGTTCCCTTAATATCAAGTATTTCTCAGCCTAGCGGCGAGGTAGTCACCATGGATTTCTGAAAGCCACAGATCAACAGAAGTCCATGCTAGTAGATAAAGATCAAATCAGAGGGGGGATAGTAATTATTTTTGGAGAAATTGCACAAGGGGGTCATTGACTGGAAAGTGAGTGATGTTTTACAGTTCCACTCTGTCCAAGGTTTTCATTTGGCTGCTGCCTTTATACTTCTTTTCTTCTGAAATTATCTTCTCCCTTGGAGATGGTCTGCAACCTGTGGCTTAGATCCAGCAATCTCTTACCCAGAAAGCTTGCTTGGTATGTTTGAGGTAGCAGCAGGAGAGACTTGCTCTTTCTAAAGTGCTCTCTCAGCTAGGTATGTGGATTCTGGGTTGATCAGGGTCATCCTCCATCTTTGTAATGGCTTCTTCTGTGGTACCAGGCTTATACCACTTTAGCTGAAGGAATTTTTCCATCAGGTCAGCTCCCAGGTTAAAGACCAGAGCAAGCCAGGCCAAACCAAAAACAATCCAAATTGCTGCTAGGCTCCTGTACATTGAGATGTAGTGCTTGTTAGGATCTGTGCCTGGAAAAAAAAAACCCAAGAAACTTCACATATTAGACTATACCCCAGGGCCTGGCAAACAGGCCAACAGAATGCAAGACACATAACCGCATGCAAATAATGCCTGACCTATTAGGAGATCATGTGAGCTACACACATTCCACATACAAAATATACTTACTGGATGTGGGCCTATATCCTAGAATGATTCTCTTGTTTTCTTGCTTTGGTCTGGCCTACACTAGACATTAGATCAGCATAAGTATGTTGCTATGAAAAATCCTCACCCCCCCGCACAGAGTACTTAAGCCAACCTCAGTGGCTGTGTAGACAGCAGAAGAATTCTTCCATCGAGCGCCTCTTAGGGACATGGATTACCTATAATATAATATATGGAGATATACCTATCTCATAGAACTGGAAGGGACCTTGAGAGGCATTGAGTCCAGTCCCCTGCCCTCACAGCAGAACCAAGTACCATTCCTGACAGATTTGCCCCAGATCCTTAAATCACCCTCTGAGGATTGAATTCACAACCATGGGTTTAGCAGGCCAATGCTCAAACAACTGAGCTATCATTCACCCTACTGGTGGGATGTGGATTACCTTCTTGTTGGCAAAAGTAGTGGCAGCACAGCTTGCCTTCTGAGGCTGGGCTTGGATAAAAACTTTAAGGCCCCATCTTCACATAGAACTGTAGACTGGGAACTTGCTACTTTATTTAAGTGCATCACAACAGAGTGAGAGGAAAACTCCCACTGAATAATGAATAAGAACAGCTCCATCCTAATATGCTCTGGGTAATCCAGTCAACTCTATCATGACCACTTTACCATACCTGCTATACAGCTGGTAAACAGGACAAGAAATTGATGTGACTGATTCACTCCCCATGCGGCCTGTCCATGCTTTCAAGCTGTTACTTTCATCAAACTTCAGCTAGCTTGTGATATTTAACCTTAACCAGGGTTATGTAAAATGATTCATTCCAGCCCATTCTGATGGGAAATGACCACGTTAGAACCAAATGAGAAAGGCATGTTTTAGTCTGCAACTGGCTCTCTAACATGTTAGAATATCATTTTAGCCACAAACATGCACCCATAGTTCTTTCTGTACTATGAACAAAGCCTGAGTTCTGGACAGAGAGCATTTGTGGAAGTGTATTACCAATGCCATTTTGCATATGTGGAGTTATGGGGCTGGGGGAGTCACTGACACCCATCTGGCAGTTCTAGAGAATGAATTTGTTGGCCAAGCAGTGCAGACAGTATTCCCATCAACCACTCTGCTGAGACTCTGAGGACCAAGTGCACCACGGATCTCCATAGTGTCACTGCAAGGCCCTACACGCTCTCAATGCACACACAACTTCTGGGAAGTGAGGGGAGGATAAACGCCAGAGAAGCTGACAGAACCTATTGTCCTTTCTGCCCACGTGGACATTCTATACCTTGCCTGTGAAGAACATTGTGTGAGTGAGATGGTGCAGCGAAAGGTCTCCTCTGTGGCCGCAACTCTAGGGCACAACCAGTGCCTTGGCAGATTGCATGTTGCCATTTGATACATCTTCTTACAAGGGTCTCTCCTTGCTACTAGTATTCACCCTGTAATGAGAACTCCTGGCAGTTCAATGTTAAGAGATGGCCTGATTCCCAAAAATATTTGTCAGGGTTTCTTCTTTACTTCATATGTAGGTGGCATTAATTGAGACTAGATAGCTCAAAGGATTGGTTATGTGTGAGAGAGTCTTTCACCTCTTTAGTCTTTCACTCTAAACCAGGCTGGGAACAGTTACTATCTAATCGATGTTCAGTAGGCTGTGTGAAATGAAATTGGTGGGCCTTAGTCTAGTTTTTAATGGGGAAGTTTTCATATCCAGCACTACAATTGGTAAAACTTAGCCGTCTTGTTGGCAGTCTCAGTAGAGACATAGGGCCCAATTCTGATCTCGCATATGCTGGACTTGCACTAATATAACTCATTAACTTTTGCAAAGTTACTCCCAATTTACAGTGGTCTAAGAACGCAGGCCTATAAAGTTCATCCAAGCTCACCCCCTTCATTACCTACTACATAATCCCCAAATCCAATGGTGCTGAGGGTGATGAATGTGAAGTAGAAGCCTTCTCCATAGCTCCACCCTTCTACGTAACTGAAGATCATAGGTGGGAATACTAGAAAAAGCAAGGTCCCAGCGGTCAGAAAGAGGGCCAATGCCAGTGTCTGCACCACCTGCAGGAGAGAAGGAAAATGGCAGCTCAGTATATTTGGTGTTTTTGATTAAAGGTCCAGCTCCGAGGCTACATCTAGACTGCAGGCTTCATTCGGAAGAAGCTCTTTGCGGAAGAGATCTTCTGAAAAAACTTCTTCCAAAATAGAGTGGCCACACTGCAAAAGTGCATTGAAAAAGCGATCTGCTTTTTCGACAGAGAGCGTCCACACTGAATGGATGCTCTCGTGCATGTAAGCTGTGATTACTATGGATGGAGTGGCCACCAGGGCACCTGTGCTTTTTCCTCTTTCCTCTTTTTCCAAAAGAACTCCCTTTTCCCCATCCACACACAAAAGAAAAGACTTCTTCCTCGTAGAATGAAGGTGACTAATGCCGGAAAAACCCCTCTGTTCTTTCGATTTTTCTTGCGGAAGAACACAATTGCAGTGTGGACGTTCTTCAAGTTTTGTAAGAAAAACAGCCATTTTTCTGACAAAACTCTGTAGTGTAGACATACCCCTAGAGTCGTGTGAAAATCTCAGCTTAATTTAAAAACAAAAATTAGTTTCTAGTCCTCTTGGTTGCAGACAGATGTTTGAAAATGTGATTAGAACTCATTCAAAAGATTCAGAAACTAGAAGACAAATAAAAAGTACCCATACTATATTATTTTCTCCAACTTCCACAACTTTGTGAGGCCTATCTCATGATTTTTGAATGCACACCATTGATGAATCCACTGCTACAGGCTGAACCTCTCTTATCCGGCACCCTTAGGACCAGACCGACCGGTTCCAAACGAGTTTTCTGGACCATGGGAGGTCAGTATTTTCTAGCAGCATTACCTACACTTCCACTACTTTTTAAAAGGACATTTGGGGGTATATTAGAGCTAAATAACAGCACAGAACACTGAGAGGCAGGACTGGTGGCTATAAACAAATTATGGGACTGCAGGAAACTCGGCCACACCCATGAAAAGCGGACATCCAGCTAACTAAAACCATTCTGGACGATGAATGTTTCTGGCTAAGAGAGTTCTGGACGAGAGAACAAAATCCATCAACCAGCCCATGGCAGACAATCAATTGCTATTGTAATGAGCTCTGTTTTCTAGCATTTATAACTCCGTTTACAATAGCGCAACATTGTTTTTGGATTAGATTTAGCTGAAATCAGTTTGCCTGATTCTTTGTGGTTTAAATGTTGACGTGTAAAAGAGCAGCCAGCATCAGGTAGATCTTTATTTATCTTAATACCAAAGTCTGCTTTGTGGGTGAATTCACTAGTGACTGTCTTAAATTATACCTGCAAAATATATGGCCGCAGTGTTTGAACATGCAAACAATCAAGGTATGTGTAACTGAAGGAAGAATAGTCTAGTTTGACCATGGGATTGGGTGTCAGTTGCGTGAATTCTAAAGTTGACTGTCTCCCTGTGGGCATGTCACTTAGGTCTTGTTACAGAGTCAATTGAAGACAACTGAAAGACTCCCATTGATGCCAATGGCCTTGGAACCAATAGGTGACTTATTCTGCATGTGCATTTACCTTGAATGGACTTAGTCATGACTATTGAATTAGCAGGTCTGAAAGTGTGGGCTTGATTATCCCTGCCTCAGTTTCCCCTTATATAAAATCTATCTCCCAGGGCTGTGGTGAGGATTAATGATAAAATCCGCACACAGTTTTGAACAGAGGAGGAGCTAAGTATTACTATTATTCATTCCATTTTTTAAAATGTTGTGCAGGGGTCTTGGGTGTCAGAACTTTATCACACAAACCAGTGTAAGGAGAGGGAGGGTGACTAGCCAGGAATGGCTAGAAACAAAATCAATTAATTTCCTAACACTAGTTTTAAAAGATGTTTGAGCAAATTAATGGAGATCGCCTATCTCCTAGAACTGGAAGGGACCTTGAAAGGTCATTGAGTCTAGTCCCCTGCCTTCACAGCAGGACCAAGTACCATCCCTGCCAAATTTTTGCCTAAATCCTTAAGTGACCTCTGCAAAGATTGAACTCACAACACTGAGTTTAGCAGGCCAATGCTCAAACCCCTGAGCTATCCCTCCCCCCAATAGAGTATTTGAAAGTCTTATCTTTTATCTCCAATTTCAGGGGCCAGTCACTGAATCTTTATTCAGAAACACATTTTCTCCATTTACCCTGTTTTCCAAAATCTGGGTTGATTCAGACTGTGTAACCTACTGACAGACCTTACCCACAGTGAGTGAATATCTAGAATTATGGTAAAAGAGAATAACAGAGTGAAATTAAGTGCAGAGGTGCTGGGCAAACTGGTGAAGGGATGTCAGATGAGAATGGACCAATAAAAATGAAGTTGTCTTGGCATACAGTAGAAACTTAGAGTTATGAGCACCAGAATTATAAGCTAGACAATTAACCACACACCTCCTTTGGGTCCAGAAGTATGCGACTGGGCAGCTGCAGGAGAAAGAGAAGGATATAAAGTACCATACTGTGTTAAATGTAAACTACTAAAAAATAAAGGGAAAGCAGCATTTTTCTTCCGCATAGTAAAATTTCAAAGATGTATTGAGTGAATTGTCAGTTGTAAAAATTTACAAGAAAATCATATCATTTTGTTCAGTGTTACAATCAGCCTCCTCCATTCATAACTCTGATTTTCTACTGTAGTTTTAAATTACTAAGGCTTGATTCAGTATAGCACATAAGGACATGCTTGTAGTATATTAAAGTCAATGGGATTTGGGCACAGGCTCAAAGTTAAGATCATGCTAATAGGTTTTGGTGAATCAGGGCTTAGGATGGGCAAAGATCCTTTCCTTCAGACAAGAGCAAATTACTTCCAAATCCTCATCTATAAATGCAACATGTCAGCTTCTTGCGAGGGAGAAGATATGATTACTGTGTCCCAGGTGATACAGACAAATAAACAGCAGTGTGGCCCTAGGTGCCACCCGTATGTGAAAACTGATTAGCTTTAAAATAGATGCGGACCAATGATAAAGGGACACTGTACCTGTGCCCGACCCGGCTTGTGCATCCATCTCTCAAGAGTGATCAGGTGTGCGTTGAGTGCTTTCCCCAGCTGATTGAGAAAGGTCAGGTTAAGTGGCACCCCAAACAAGGCATAAAACACACAGAACACCTGCCCAGCCACTGTACTGGGGGCCAAGTTACCGTAACCTGCAGTGAAGGAGAGAAAAAAGGAACAATTACATTCAAAGGCTGTACAGTCATTCTGCTGGGCAAAGGGTTGGAAGCTCAGTTTAGTTCAGTTTCATGAAGGCCCAGAGGTCTGGATGCTTCTCTACACCTTTCTAAGCAAAATTCAAGCTACAGCAATTGGCACAGGGGCTCCTTGGGCCCCAAATCATTGTCAATATCAATGTGAACACTGGATGTGACAAATTATTATTTAAAGATGCCTTATTAGGAGCTGATTTTTTTCAGTTTTGGGACAAATGCAAAATAGTTTGTGTAAGCAGAGTCTGTACGTGTCTTGCACACACAGAGCAGTCGCCCAATTTGCATATGCAAATGAAGGCTTTGCAGATGCAGAATGGTGCCCACTTTTGAAGGTGGAGTGAGCTGGGTGTGCAACATAAACATTCAGCACGGGAGGCTAACTAAAGATGCGGTCTTTCAGATATTCCCCACACTGGTAGAGACTCTCCTGAGAGGGCTGGCCGAATCAGCAGTCACGTGGGAGTCAGTGGTTCACAAACCAATTGGAGGGAGCATCTACCGACAGAGGAAGACCGAATAGGAAGGGAGGCTACCTCACCTATAGTTGTGACAACAGTTCCTGCAAAGAAGAAAGAGTTGCTGAAGTCCCAGTTGCTGGGGTTGGTAGAGTTTCCTTCTGGGTGGACCCCTTTCTCCCATGCTTCCAGTATGACCTGAAGCAGAAGAAGAATGCAAGACAGCCCAGGTGAGCAGCATGTATAGGCTCATGACAAAGCGGCTGTCAGTTAAAAAGATGGACCAGTGACTGTTGATGGACGTCTTGAAGCTTAGATGTGCAATAAGCAATGGACTTTCTAGACAGGCTAGCGTTTGACCAGAAGGACCTGATAAAACTCTCAGTGGCTCACCGGATGACAGATGAATAAAGCTGGCTAGGGTCCTTAGAGGAGTACCCAAGCAGGGACATTTCAGGAACTTGGTGGGGGTTGAAGGTAAGGAAATGCAGAGGGCATTGAAAGTGCTTGAATTAGGGAAAACTATGATGTTATGCCACAAACCAAAGATTGTTCCTCCTCTCTCATCCTCCCTCCCAGTCCCCATCTCAGCCCAAACTGATGTAACTTATGCATGTGTGTGTGGTGGGGAAGGAATGGCTGGGTTACCGCTACGTGGTGAGGGCAAGTTCTGTTTTTAGCGCTAGCTTCTCAGTATCTCCCAATCATCTCCAGCCCTTTCCTTCTCGTTTGACAACTTGGAGTTAACTAATGAGACATCCTCAGCTGCTCTGGACTGCTCTCATCGGCTGGGTTTTGCAGAGTGTCAAAGTCAATGAGGGCTCAGGCAGTGCAGCTCCCCAAATTCAGTTGTAATATGAAATATTTTACTTGTCTATCAAAAATCATAGACTCCTACTGCTCCTCAAGTCTTCATCTAGTTCATCCCCCTGCTCTGCTCAAGACCAGCTATACCTAAGTCATTCCTGGAAGTTACTTGTCCAACCTGTTATTAAAAATCTCTAATGATGGGGATTCTGTAGCCTCCCTTGGAAGCCTCTTCCAGAGCTTAATTACCCTTCATTAGAAAGGTTTCTTAATTCAGGTTGGATCTCTCAAAACCAGGACTCTGTCATCCAGCAACATCATGGATGTTCCTGGACCAGGGAGTCCTGGCTGGGAGCTCCAGTGGCAATAGGGCTGGTGGCTTGGAGCCCAATGGGATGGAGGCTGGGTTTGGGGATGGAGTCCCAGTAGTACAGCTGGGGCTGTGGTATCATTAGGAGCAGGGCCAGGGCTGTGGCAGCCATAGTAGTGGAGCCAGGGCTAGGGATACAGCAGCCACAACTACCCCAATAGAGGGGCCGTGTCCAGGGATGTGGCAGTCCGGGCTGCCGGGGCCTCAGCAGCCTGGCAGTCTGGCGGCTGGGGGGTGGGTAGGGCTGGCAGCAGGGAGGGGTGGTGAGTTGGGGGGCCGGTAGCAGGGGACCTCTGCTAGTCTGGCAAATTCCCTTGTTTGGGACCGGTCAGGACCCAAGAGTGCTGGATCAGACAGGTCCAACCTGTATCTAACTTAAATTTCCTTGCTGCAGATTTAGCCCATTGCTTCTTGGCCAACCCTCAGAGGACATGGAGAACAATTGATCACAGTTTGCTTTATAACAGCCCGTAACATGTGAAACCCATTATCAGGTCCCCCCCTTGAACGTCTCTTCTCAGGATTAACCATCCTGTTATTTAACATTTCTTTGTAGGTTGGGTTTTCTTCTAGAAGTTTTGTTGCTCTCCGTTGGACTCTTTCCAATTTGTTTACGTGTTTCTTGAAGTCTGGTGCCCAGGACACAGTTCTCCAGTTGAGGCCTCACCAGTGCCGAGCAGTGTGAGACAGCTGCCACCCGTACTGCGTCTTATGTACAATACACCCACTGCAGAATGATACTCGTCTTTTTTTGCAATTGCAGCACATTGCTGGCTTATATGCGACTGGTGATCCACTGTAATCCCTAGATCCTTATATCCAGCTACATGCCTCTACAGAATGCTGCTTAGCTGCTGGGATAGTCCATCCACGGAACAGCAGCATCTGTTCTCTTTTCCTCTCACCACTTCTGAGTCATCCTTCCACCAGGTGACAATGAGACTTGTTTGTGCACCCACCCACTTGTCCTTAGCCAGCAGAAAGGGTTGCTTCTGAGTAATGCAAGATCTAAAGGGGGTGAGTGTGCTGCTGCCATGGGCCCAATGACCATGAGATCAGTACCAAACGTTGGGGGATGCTCATTCAAAGTCCAAACTGCACAACCAACACCCCGAACAGATATGGAATAACTGGAATCTGCAGGAATTTTTGCAGAATCGACTCAATTGTTAAAAAGACATTAACTGGATGTCACATTATAAAGCCAGTCTCCCTGGCCCCTAACAACCGCATTTTTTACATGAAAGTTAAGAATGGGATGCTTACAGCCCATTTAATTAGCCTCATTAGCACCGGTCCTACAATTGACAGGTACTTGCATGCCCCCCTTCCCATGCCCCCCCATCGTGTAGCCATGATGCCTTTTTTATGCCACTTTTGAGAGTAAAGCAATACTTTAGATTGGGGGTAACCAGGCTTCTCTTGAGTAGGGTCTGATACACGGTGTCTGATACATTGGTGCCCTCTGCTGGTTCTTGCTAGACTAGCTAGCAGTTGAAACACTCTTTTTGCAGTATTCACTACAACCAGAGACTTAGCAAAATTCTTCTCTCAGCAACACCAGTGCATCCCCTTGACTTTTAATAAAGTTTTGTTGGTGTAAGACTGGAGAGTTTGATCTCCTGTGAGCTTCCTAGGCTACTGGGCCTGACCTAAATAACCTCTGAAGGTATGCTAAGTAAGCTCCAAACTGGAAGTCACCCTCTCATTGCACCTAGGCATCAGGGCTCTCTTGTCTGCCAGCATTGCCGCTGTCATGTTCTGTACAGTGCAAAGCACTCACCAAGTAATAGATCAGAGTATCAGTCATCACCAAGCGGTCTCAATGCACCAACATTCAGGCAGAATCATTCACTTCCTGTTACCTTTGTGATCTGTACTCCACTGTTCTATCAAGTGCATCTCCTGCGCCAGGGCTCTTTGTTGATCAGACAATTGATCCATGGAAACCCATCAGACCAAGAATACAGTGCAAATTTGCCTCCCCTTTAGAATAGTTTAATGGCCTTACTGAAACAGCAGAGGGAAAGGCTCCCAGTCTGCTGCTACAGAAATTGCAAGAATGAAGAAAAGATCTTATTGATTCAAGGATTTCTTATTGCCCTGTTATTGCATGCTACTACCAAGGAGCCCAGCTTTCAGTAACCATAGAGGGTATTGTAACTGGCCATTAACCTATTTTAAGTTTAAAACCCATTTATTTAGAATACACATTGGACCACAAGCAAATATATGTTGTGTTGATTCCTCTAAATGCTGAAGTAAATGAGTTTTAAAGAACTTAATGTATATGAATCATAGAATGCCAGGGCATTGTAAGAAGAGATCTCAGGAGGTGATTGAGTCCAGCCCCCTGCCCAAAACAGGACCAACCCCAACGAAATCATACCAGCCAGGGCTTTGTCAAGCCAGGACTTTAAAACCTCTAGGGATGGAGATCCCACCACCTCCCTAGGTAACCCATCCCAGTGCTTCACCATCCTCCTAGAGAAATAGTTTTTCCTAATATCTAATCTAGACCTCCCCCACTGTAACTTGAGCCCATAGCTCCTTGTTCTGCCATCCAACACTATTGTGAACAGCCTTTCTCCATCCTCTTTGCAACCTCCCTTCAGGAAGTTGCAAATCCCCCCTCACTCTTCTCTTCTGCAGACTAAACAAATCCAAATCCTTCAGTCTCTCTGCATAGGTCATATGCTCCAGCCCCCTAATCATTTTGGTCGCCTCCTGCTGGACCCTCTCCAATGCGTCCACATCCTTTCTGTAGTGGGGGCGGGGGAGCCTGGAACAGGACACAATATTATAGATGTGGCCTCACCAGAACTGAATAAAGGGGAATAATCACTTCTCTGGATCTGCTGGCAATGTTCCTGCTAATGCACCCCAATATGCCATTAGCCTTCTTGGCTACAAGAGCACACTGTTGACTCATATTCAGCTTCTCATCTACTGTAATCCCCAGGTCCTTTTCTGCCAAACTACTACTTAGCCATTTGTTCCTAGCCTATAACAATGCTTGGGATTCTTCCATCCCAAGTGCAGGACTCTACACTTGTCCTTGTTGAACCTCATCAGATTTATTTTGGCTAGGGTTGCCAGGTGTCCGGTTTTGAACCGGATAGTCCAGTATTTGAGCTTTCTGTTCGGGAAACAAATTGAGAAAATAGAAATGTCCGGTATTTTTAAAAGAAGATGTAATGTAGATTGTGATGTAATGTCAAGTATGTCTGGTATTTTTGTTGAAACCATCTGGCAACCCTACTTTTGACCCAATCTTCCAATTTGTCTAGATCACTCTGGACCCTAGCCCTACCCTCCAGTGTATCTACCTCTCCCTCTAGCTTAGTGTCATCTGCAAACTTGCTGAGGGTGCAATCCATCCCCTCATCCAGGTCATTAAAACTATGTGGAACAAAACTGACCCTAGAACCCATCCTTGGGGCGCTCTGCTTGAAACCGACTGCCAACCTGACATTGAGCCATTGATCACTACCCATTAGGCCCAACAATTTAGCCAGCTTCCTATCTACCTTACAGTCCATTTATCCAATCCATATTCCCTTAACTTGCTGGCAAGAATATTGTGGGAGACCGTATCAAAAGCCTTGCTAAAGTCAAGGTATATCACAGCCACTGACTTCCCCATGTCCACAGAGCCAGTTACCGCATCATAGAAGCTAATCAGATTGGTCAGGCACAACTTGCCCTTCGTGAATCCATGTTGACTATTTCTGATCACTTTCCCCTCTTCTAAGTGCTTTGAAATGAATTCCTTGAGGATCCCCTCCATGATTTTTCCAGGGACTGAGATAAGGCTGACTGGTCTGGAGTTCCCTGGATTGAACTTCTTCCCTTTTTTAAATATGGGCACTACATTTGCCTTTTTCCAATCACCTGGAACCTCCCCTGATCTCCACAAGTTTTCAAAGATAATGGCCAAAGGCTCTGCAGTGACATTTGCCAACTCCCTCAGTACCCTCGGATGCATTAAATCTGGCCCCATGGATTTGTGTATGTTTAGTTTTTCAAATAGTTCTTAACCTGTTCTTTACCCACCAAGGGCTGTCTACCTTCTTCCCATACTGCGTTGCCTAGTGGAGCAGTCTGGGAGCTGGCCTTGTATGTAAAGACAGAGGCAAAGAAAGCATTGAGTACTTCAGCTTTTCCCACATCATCTGTCACTAGGTTACCTCCCTCATCCAGTGCTTTCACCTCTACAGAGCCAGTTTCAAATACTGCCTGAGGTAACAAATGAAGTGGAGTTCACACATCTTAACTTGGTACACACTGAAATAGCAAGGCATGGTGCAGGGCAGGGTGTAGAGATGTTATAGATCTGGGTGGAAGTGTACTGGCAGAACTGTTTCCCCCTCTTAATGCTTTCAATAGTGTTGATCAGTGCAGTACTGGAGGGCTGAGCTGGGCACAGGACCAGGAAAGTGGAACTACAGTGAGTTGCATCAGCAGAAGCATGTGTTTGGGGATCGTCAAAATGGAAAACAGCAAGAAGTGCAGAGGTGAAATGGCAGAGCGATGTGGACAGAGTTTGCACTCCCTCTGCCTTTCTTTAGACAAGTTCTAGGTTAGATAAATGTCTATCAGGGGTAGTCTAGACAGTACTGAGTACTGCCGTGAGAGCAGGGACTGGACTTGATGACCTCTCAAGGTCCCTTCCAGTTCTAGTATTCTATGATTCCTGGACATTCAATCAACCTAGGCAGTATTAGTAAAAGTGGATAAACCCTCCAGGCTCAAACTAAGCCTTGATCTGAGACTGAGGCAGCCTGCTCCTCTTACCTGCACAAACTGCTCCAGGGCTTGTTTATCCAAGCAAGTGTAGTTCTGCAGGAACTTGAGTTTTTCTAGCTGGAATTGGTCCCGAGTCTGGGCCTCTGCCTGCTTCTCCAGCATCTGGAATACCATGGCCCCTAGGAGGAGGTAAAAGAGATACCCCAGCACCAGTACCAGAGTCCAGTTGATCCGCCAGCCGCATACAACGAGGTGAGCCATGCTGCTGCTGCAAAATGTAGCTCTCCCTGCTGAGCACTCACTGGGTTAATGTGCCATGAGGCACGCTGCCCCAGGCGCCCAGGAATCACACGGTCACGATTCCAGCAATTGCTGCTGAGATTCTGTTTAAACAGCTGAAAGACATCAGGCCTGTCTGAAATGAAACATGTGCAAACAGCGTTCCTCTCCCCTCGTCTTTTCTGTAGCCAGGAGTGAACTGACTGGCAAGCCCCAGGAAAGCTTTCCTCTTAAAGTATCTTTTCATCCAAGAATCTCACCAGGCTTTCCAGCTCTTGATGAATGAAGCCTCACAACGCCCTGTGAGGTGGGTATCACAGTCCTGATTTTCTATAGTGGAGAACTGAGGCACAGAGTTGGCAAGTGACTTACCCAAGGTCACACAGTGACTCAGTGGCAAAGCCAGGAAGAGACTCAGTCTTGACTCCTAGCACTTTGCTATAACCACTAAACTTCAATACAAGGAGGTACTATAATATCTCTAGTGAGAGGAGGCATCCCAGAACAGACAAAAGTATGGAGCTGAATGCACTGAAAAGTCAGTAGCTGCAGGGTGCACCATACAAGCATTGGTGGCATCATTGAACACAACAGGATGAAGGGCTCAACCATCCTGAGTTAAGCTTGGCGACAAAGTGGAGTGTCGAGCGACTCCACTCTCCTGGCTATCTGGCTTGTGGGTTCAAACTCTTTATCAGTGGACTCCACGCTGGAAAAGCCCCTAGTCTCTCAAGATAGGAAATGAATCACTCATCTTTGCTGCTGCTCTCCAGGTTTCCCTTTTAATCCAAATGACCGAGCAGGAGGAGGGCTAAAGGTTAATCGTTAGCTAAAAACAGTCCCATAGACTCACTCATGGGAAGCTCAATGATTTTCATGTGTTGGAAGGGAGCTAGAGTTTTGTATTGGATAGGAGGAAGAGCCAATGGCTCGTGGCCAGAATTTGGCTGAAAGAAAACAGCCATGGCAAGGAAGCCATGTCTGGTGCATGGTTTTGTTATCAAACTTCCTCCCTGTTCAAATGCTCTGCACAATGGTCGTCGGTCTTTGCTGAGTGGTGGAGGGTTTTTTCACCAGCCTGGAAATGGTGCTTGGGGAAGTAGAGGAAAGGCTGTGACAGGGTCAGGTCCACTTCTGGGAGAAACTTCACATGCTCCATTTGAACTGCTGTTTGTAAGAGCCAAATCCTGCCGTTCCACATGTTGACTGACTGGCAACTCAGCCTTGGAAGCTCCTGACAAGCTGCCTTATGAATAGAGCATTCCTGGGACTTGGCTCAGCACATCCACGACTATTGTGTTGCTGGGGAGAGAGGGGCAGGGGAGGAAGGAGTCTGATAACAGATGTTATGTTAGGGGACCCAGAGGGTTACAATCTCAGTTCTGGGCAATTCCTCAGTTGAGGAGAGGGAGTGAGGAGCCAGAAGCAGAAGTGAGACTGATAGCGCCAAAGTCCAGCAAACCCTCCCAATGAAATGGCAAAGCAGACTGATCTAGAGATGCGGGCTGGCCAGCTTGCTCCAGGCAGCACTTCTGATAGCTACGAAGGCAAGGGCCTAGCTAGAGAACCTGCAGCAACAACTGCTGTTTTCTTTCTGCTTGCCCAGCAAAGAGGCAGAGCCCATTTGTTGTGGATTTTGGGGAATGCTGTAGGGACATGGCCTCGGACCATCTGGGAGTGGCTGCAAAGCACTTGCTCCAGCAAATCTGCATACTCAGCGTCTGCTGGCTGGGGATCGTTCATTTTCACAGTGTAGGAGGCTGAGTCCTCCTTGCCCATGCGTCTGGGACCTCTTCCTCTTGGAGACCCATCAGAAACTAGTCAGCAACTTTCTGGGATTGCTGGAAGTCTATTCATTTTGCTTAGCATTTGATAAACTGGGTTAAATTTCCACAGTTGAAGATGTCCTGATGCAATGTACTAAAGCAATTAGTTAAATGAAGGACTAACAAAAAAAACTGGCCTGCCTCATTGTAGAACCTTTCTTTGATCAGAGTTCAGGCAGACATCCCTCCTCCTCCAGCCCTCCAGTTCCTTTCAACGACTAGGGCCAATGATCAGATTTTGAAGCCTACAAAATATATCCTAGGAGAGACATCTGGTGATGCTGGTGGACAAGAGGAAGAAAGATGATCACATGAGAAGAAAATGTTCATGTAGGTTTAGCTAACTTGAGTGAGTATTGTAAGTACCGGGGAGTTTTATAAACTGAACCTCTAAGTTTGCTGATGTTTGTTCAACACAATACTTGAGACACTTGTCGTTAGAGTGTCTTCTGCATGCATCAGAGATGGACCCCCATTTGGCTGGGCTGAATGGAATGATTTGTAATGGACTTTCATTGGAGGTGACATTTTCTTTAATGGCAGGAATTAACTAGAACCTAAAATGCATTTCAAAACAGTAGGCACCAAAAATCAATTAATGGAAAATAAAATCTACCCAGCAGCTGTGGCAAAGTTAAAAAGAGACCTGGAGCATGTGATAAGAGATGTCCTGAGGATGACTTAATAAGCAGGGTTTCAGTGGGAAAAAGAAAAGCAGATCGATTATGTGTGCGAGAGAGAAAATGCAGAGTAAATACACAGCTGGGGATGAGGGCCGTTCCAGCTGAATAAGCTTGACGATAAGTGCAGAGAGAAAACCACACAGCATCCATTTAACAAAGGCATTTTCACTCGCACACACAACGCCATGCAAGTGAACAGAACAGTGTGTTCTGAAAATGTCGAATAAAACATGAGATAAAATGATTACAACGAGTCTGCCCTTGTCATCTCCTCCTCTGGGAAAATCATACTTCAGGTGAGGAAGCTATTTGAGATCTGTCCCCTCGGTAGAGATGGTTGTAGGGTTTAAGAAACACTTTTTGGATTTTGTTGCTTTTGCTCTAGAATCTGGAAACTTTAACATATTTCATTTTCCCCTGTCATCAGTACTGTACCACCTTCCAAGCTCCCATTTGTTAGCACTTACACATCGATTTTCAGTTTCAAAATGCTTTAAAAAGACTAAAAATGCAGTGAATAAACCTCTGATTTGAAACTTCTCCCATTATTGAGATGTTGGACAGAAGAACTCAGTTGTGTTTATTTATTGGTTGTAGTATTGTATGTAACATGTAGCAGCCGCAATCATGTGCTGGGATGCTACTGTGCTAGTTGCTGTACTAACACAACAAAAATGGTAGCTATTCTAGGCTGCGTCTAGATTGGCAAGTTTTTCCGCAAAAGCAGGTGCTTTTGTGGAAAAACTTGCCAGCTGTCTACACAAGACGCTTGAATTTGCACAAGAACACTGACTATCTAATGTATGATTGTCATGTTCTTGCGCAAATACTATGCTGCTCCCGTTCGGGCAAAAGCCGTCTTGCGCAAATGTATTTGCGCAGGAGGGCCAGTGTAGACAGCTCAGGACTGTTTTGCGCAAAAAAGCTCCGATGGCGAAAATGGCGATCGGGGCTTTCTTGCTCAAAACCGCGTCTAGATTGGCACAGACGCTTTTCCGCAAAAGTGCTTTTGCGTAAAAGTGTCCATGCCAATCTAGATGCTCTTTTCTGCAAATGCTTTTAACGGAAAAACTTTTCCGTGAAAGCATTTGTGGAAAATCATGCCAGTCTAGATGCAGCCCTAGAGTTTACAGCAAACCATTTAGAACTTTTTTATTGTGGGTTGCTGCTTTTTCCCTTGAGTTTTTCATACATTTTTCTCCTAGCCTTCGGCTTCACTGCCAGTTCTTCTGGCAGAAAATATGCTATCTCATCAGCATATTTTCTGCCGTTTCTTTTTGCGCAAGGGGGGTTTTGCGCCAAAAAAAGCAGTGTGGACGGGGGTTTTTACACAAAACCCCCATTTTGCGCAAGATCCTTATGCCTGTCCCAGACTGTTCAGATTTTTTTAACCCCTTGCGCAAAAAGAAATGGCAGAAAATATGCTAGTGAGATTGCGACTTATGCTAATGAATCCCTCATCAGCATATTTTCTGCCAGAAGAACTGGCAGTGAAGACATAGCCGTAGATTTAAACCACTGACTCCCAAAAGCACCTCATGCAACGGATACTGTAAAGATTCTCACTGGAAAAGTCCTTTTGCCCTGGGCCTACATTACACCAGAGTGATCAAAAATCCAGCCCAGAAGGCCCTAGTCACCAGCTGAGAACTTATGTTTAGCTAGATCCAGATGGAATTCAAACCTGCAATTTTGGAGTCCTAAACCAAGAACTGATGCATCTGAGTGAGTTCTAATTTTGGCAGAATGTGCTAACTACTCTCTTGTCCCAAGTGAACCAAAATACTGTATGGCTTCCACAGGACAGAATTCAATAAGGGAACATGCTAGAAAAAAGAAGATCGGAAGCATCCTTCTGATGATCAGATGGGCTGTGTCTAGACTGGCAAGTTTTTGCGCAAAAGCACCCACTTTTGCGCAAAAACTTGCCAGCTGTCTACACGGGCTGCTTGAATTTGCTCAAGAGCACTGACTTTGTAATGTACAAAATCAGTGCTTCTTGCGCAAATATAATGACGCTCCCGTTCGGGCAAAAGCCCTATTGTGCAAATGTATTTGCACAAGAGGGCCAGTGTAGACAACTAAAAAGTGTTTTGCGCAAAAAAGCCCTGATGGTGAAAACGGCGATCGGGGCTTTCTTGCGCAAAACCGCGTCTAGATTGGCACAGACGCTTTTCCGCAAAAAGTGCTTTTCCATGAAAGCATTTGCGGAAAATCATGCCAGTCTAGATATAGCCATGAAGTATAAAATCCAATCCCACTTCATAATCCCACTTTGTTCTTTGTGTTCAGATTTTTTTTAACCCATAGCTAGCTGGGATGGGAACAGATTAAGCTCTCAGTGGGCCTTTGGCACACATATACTCCTGGGCCTGAACCTTCTAATACGAATAACAAGAAACGGTTGATAAATTGAAAGAAAGGGGGAAAACCACACTTAAGTGATGCTCCCTCCCATATATGCCACTTCAGTAAATGCCCATCCTAGCCTGTTCACGTATTGCTGCTGGAGAAGGAAGTGGTTCAAGTGTTCACCCCTGATTTTTTATGGCTAAAAATCACTTGATAGTGGCAGCAATTCCCCAGAATCTGTGTATTGTGATTCTATTCCCTCATGCTGTGGCTGATGAAGTCCTACACTGGCCACCTGGACCCACGCGAGGACCACTTCAATGGCTACCTGGGTAGGCCCCGTATGCAGGCCGAATGAACCTTTGGGCGCATGAAGGTGAGGTTCAGGTCCCTCCTGACCTCGATGTCGAGGGGGAGGGGTGGAGGGGTACAACATCCCGCAGGTGATATCTGCTTGTTGTGTGCTCCACAACATCCTGGTGAGGAAGGGGGAGGCATTCGTTCTAGGTTGGGGTGCAGAGGTTGTCTGGGAGGGACGGGTCTTTGAGCAGCCACACACAGCTGCCATCTGCCAGGCCCATCAGGTGGGGGTGCGCATCCGGGAAGGCCTGAGGGAGAGTTTCTCTCAAGGACCCCAGTAACTCTCCCCAGGGCCTTCCCA
>CM057847.1:51733138-51745114 GCA_030068395.1 Apalone spinifera | reverse complement strand
CACCCCAGCCAGACAGCTACCCCCAATGAGCAGAGGGTGCAGGGGGAGAGGAAGGGAGAGTGGAAGAGGAGTTTGGAGAGTGGAGGTGGAGAGGAACGAACAACTGATAAGGAGACTCAGGAGCTGAGCAGAACATCAGCACTGCTACAGGCAGCAGGGGGAGGTAAGGGGCTCTGACAGGGAGTGTTGGGAGGCTCCCTTCCCCACAAGTGGCCAGAAACTTCAGCTGGTGGCCTGGGAGGACTGTTTTCTCAGCCCCAACTGGCCAGGGGCATCAACCCCAACACCCCTTTGTTTTGCCGAGGGACAGAAGGTGAAATGCTGAGAAAAGGCAAGTGGGACTTGTACTTCAGCCCCTAAACTGTGGGATTGGGGGCAGAACAGGGGCCTGGGACACAGGAGTGGGGATGACCCTGCTAGAGTGTGTATATAGAGAGAATTTACCTTTCCTCTGCATGATATTCTGTCTGGCTTTAATGAAAGCCAGAATATCAGCATCAGTCTGGCTGTCTCCTGTGAGTGGGATAGATGTACTTGAAGTCCGAGGGGTCCTGAAATAAGCAAATATATTAAAGTATTCGGCTGAATAATGATAGAGAAATAGAGAACATAAAATCAGTCTCCTTTTTTCTGTTTGGGAAAAAAAGATAGATGTGTAAGGGCTTTCTCTTCAGGCTGTGTGGGCAGAAGTCAGCCTAAGTTAGGGCACAGTCAAGACCATGGCATTTTAACTTTCTGATCTATACAGGCTTTTAAAATACACCTGTATTCCCACAACTCTCTAACAAACTGCAGCCTGTTTAGTTATTACACACCCTCCCCTCACACAGAGTTTTAAAATAGTTTAATGTCAACCCATAGAGAATTACTGGCATAACGCAAGGAGGTTACTAGAGAAATGCTGGGTATATCTGTGCAATGCGACTCCTTGCTACAGAACTGATGCTACTATTTGCATTGTACAAGTCTGTTGCATCCTTGCCTCCTAGAGGCAAGCTGAGTGAGCATTCCAGGTTCTGGTTCTTGGAACAGCATGACCACATGGCTGTACATGTAGAATTAAACTATGGATAATCTGATGTTCATGACATCTGTCAGCAGGCACTGCACCCAGGAAGAGTCCTAGCGGATAAACAACAGTTTATGGTGCTATATTTTTGCCTATTTTAGTTCTAATCAGATACTGAGTCCCTGTGCCCATATGTCTTCACACTGGTTTAGAGATGAACTAGTCCAGTGGTACGCAACCTTTTTTTGATCTGCAGGCCCCGCGCTGCAGGGGCCACCAACTGTTGGGCTCAGCCACCAGCTGGCCATATCTAGGCACTGCGTGATGGGGGCCGCCAACTGCCGGGCCCAGCCTCCAACCCCAGGATCTAATTTCTGTGGTGGCGCACATAATAAATAATAATAATAATATCAACACTTCCCAAATAGAAACTATTTTAATCAAAGCATGATAAGAAATGAGGAGAGGAATCATAATTATATACATAGACTACTACCTAAGTAACTATTCTGCTAGTGAGGTAACTATTATGGCAGTTTGTAATCTTGGTTGATGTCTGATATGCATGTCTATATTCTGCTAACTAAGTCTATAGTTGGTAAATAGTGGTCTCCTGGCATAGAATCAAGATAGCAATTATACCCAAATCATTATAAACTCCACAATGTCTATTTTATCTAATTTAACAAGGATATTCTAAAATTGCAACAGAAGTCTGTTTCTTAGGATGATCTTTCTAGTAGCTATTAGTAGAGACATGTCTATAAAAACTATAAGGGCTGAGTGAAAACTGAGGACCTCAGGGGAGAGTCAGATATTCTTAGTTAAGGAAGTAGATTACAACGCACTTTGTCGCACGAATATCAACATTCTCCTTTGTGACCTGGAGTTACTGCTGTGCATCATCTCCTGGGTTCAGCCTCAAGCCGCTAAGCAGCCATTATCAAGAAATGATTCAGTACAATACAGTGACTAGTTCATATAAATGTTAAATTTTCTATACCCTCTGCTGAATTTAATTAGCAGCAATGTTAACAGTGGAAAAATGTACAGCACATAAGAGCAGGTACTGACTAACTTCCATTTTTAACTTGTTTTTCTCTATCTTTCTCACACAAAAACACATTTCTGAAATACTCATTTTTGGGGAAGACATTTTCCCCATTTTGCCTCTGTCCCAAAAGTCGATTATTTTAGAAAATGTGAGAGAAATACTGACTGCTGTTTTTCCTATTGCAAATGAATAAATAATAAAACAAATTCTCACCACATTTTCTTAGATATGGCAACCCCAGAAAGTGTTAAACTTGAAGCACAGATAGGTTATGTTGAGTTTGGGGGTAGAGGGAGTGAACGTGCATGCACAAAAAGTGATCCTAAAAACTCTCAGTATCCTCTGCTAAGAAATTCATTGAGCATAAGGTTGCTATGTCTATTTTGAGGAAACAATACAAATTCTCACTGTCCATCCTGGGAGACACAGGAGTTGCTATTTTCAGGTTGTTACTGGAATAATTTGCAAAAGGACGATTGTGAATGTCTTAAAGAAATATACACAGTAAAATCCTACTTTAAAATTCTGCTTTAACACTCAGGCCAGATGAAAATGAGGGGTTAAAAAATATTGTGGGTCTCTTGATTTTAGCATCTCTGCATCCTACATTGGTCTAAAAATTCTAAGATCCCCATTTAAAAAAAAAACAAAAAAACCACAAAAAGATCCTTTTAAGTTGTTATGATAGAGTTTTGACAACATGAACCATCTGAAAACTGCCGCCAGCCAACTAGGCAGTGTATGAAAGGAGGGTGCATGCGGTACAAGTGAAGACACAGACTTGCTCTTAATTATACATTTAGATTCAAAATTAGCAGCTTCAGCATTTATTAAGAGACACAGAGAGAGGACTATGGAGCATATAGGGTTCTAATAAACAGAAGATAACATGCCAGTCTACCTTACCCTCTGAATGGCAGAAACATATTCCCTACCTTGTACTTGAAGCTGAGTTGCTGAGACTGCTCACATTGTTTTTCCTACCAGGATCTGAAGAACTGGAGGGGGAAAACACAAGGGTAATGAAGAGTTTGGGTGGAGAAAACTTCTAAATCTTGCAGGAAGAAGAGGAATTTTCTGTCCAGCGTATATGATGACAGCACATGCATAAAGAATATGGCTTGAAAAGTCACTCATAGGCTTTAATGTTTAGAGCACTGGTTCTCAACCTTTGCAGATTACAGTACCCCTTTCAACGGTCTGATTAGTCTTGTGTACCTCAAGTCTCACCTTGCTTAAACTAATTGCTTAGAGAATCACCTATAACAATAAAGAAGTGTCACAGTACACTGTTACTGAAAAATTACATACTTTCTCATTTTTACCACACAATTAAAAAGAAATCCATTCAAATATAAATTTTGTACTTACACTGTCAAATGTAACCCTGAAAGTGGTAGCCGTGTTGGACCGTAACTTTAAAAACGAGTAGTCCTGTGGCACCTGGCCTTAGGGTGTGTCTACACTAGGAAATTATTTTGAAATAACTTATTTTGAAATAATAACTCCTGAAATGATCATTTCAAAATGGCATGTCCACACTACAAGGCAGCATAGAAATAGCTCAAAATTATTTGGAAATAGCACGTCCATACTGATTGGAGCCTGCATTGGATTGAAAGCCCCTGGAAGCACTCCAGAGAGGCACCAGGAGGGCAGACACTTCCTGTGGCTGCTTGGTGAAGCTAGCTGGGATAGGGGCTCCTCTCTATGGCCGCATCTCACACACCACTCCTCCACTTGTGGAAACCAAGCGCACATTGTGTGCTCTGATTGCCCTTGCGGATGCCACAACATTCACATCACGGAGCCTGAGCTGCTGCAATGCAATGCCAGGCTCATGGGCCTCATGCTACACCTCATGGTGCAGTTCATGCAGACTGCCCAAATGTTGCTCTACCAGGATGATGACCAGCCCCAAACAGAGAACCCGTTCACCCAGGTCCTGGAGCTCCTGCTGCAGCAAATGATCCTCACCATGGAATGCCACTTCTGGCGGAGGGAGACCAGTTCTGACTGGAGGGACCGCATTGTCCTGCAGAGAAGGGATGACCAGCAGTGGCTCCAGAACTTCCACATGCAGAAGGCCACCTTCCTGGAGCTCTGTGAGTGTCTCATCCCTGCCCTCAGGCAACAGGACACCCAACTGCGACCCACCATCCCTCTGCAGAAGTGCATCGCCATCAGACTCTGGAAGCTCATCACGCTGGACAGCTACTGTTCCATCGGGAACTAGTTCAGTGTGGGGAAATCCATGGTCGGGGCTGTGCTCCTGCAGATAGTCAAGGCCATCAATAATATCTTGCTGCGGAGGGTCATCACGCTGGGGAACATTGACACCATCATGGATGGCTTTGCTGCCCTGGGTTTCCGCAACTGCGGGGGGGCCCTAGATGACACTCACATCCCTATGTTGGCCCCCGACCACTGGGACTTGGACTATATAAACAGAAAATGGCACTTCTCTCTGGTGCTTCAGGCCTTTGTGGACTACAAGGGACTGTTCACGGACATTAACGTCAGCTGGTCAGGGAAGGTGCATGATGCCCACAACTTCCAGAACTCCTGCCAGCACTTTTTTCCCCATCAGGGTCAGAGATGTGGACATGCCCATCTGCATCCTGAGTGATGCAGCCTACCCCTTGCTCCCTGGCTCATGAAGCCCTCCATGGTCAGTCTGGACCCCACCAATGAGAACTTCAACACCAGGCTGAGCTGGTGCCGCATGGTTGTGGAGTGTGCCTTCGACCGCCTAAAGGGGAGGTTCAGCAGTCTCCTCACCTGCCTGGACATGAGCAGGTACAATATCTCATATGTGGAGGTGACTTGCTGTGTGCTCCACAACCTACATAGAACAAGAAGGAAACTTTCCTGACAGGGTAGGGGGCAGAGACTGAATGGCTGGCCAGAGATTATGAGCAGCTGGACATCAGTGCCATGCAGAGAGCACATCAGGGGGCTGTACTCATCCGGGAGGCATTGAGGGAGAGTTTCAGCCAAGGCCACCTGTGAGACTCTCCCGTGGGCTTCTGCACAAAGGGCTTCTGCATTCCCTCTGTGTGCCTTTCCTTCCCCACCACTCCCTTCCTCTGCCTTCCCTCTCCCCCTCTCCCTCCGCCCTTGCACAGTAAATAAAGAAACCTCTCTTTAAAAACAAAACAAAACCCTGTTTATTTGGGGGATATACAACAGGAGAGGGACTAGGGAATGAACCTGGAATGGGGAACGGGGGAGGAGGAGTGTGGGAGGTTTAGGATTGGGCTGGGACTGGCGCCTGCCTTGGGTAGCTCGGGAGGCTTTGGCTGTCCAAGAAGTCCCACCTCCATGTGTTCTGGGGCCCCGGCGACCCTTGGGGGGACTTAGGGTTAGGGTTAGCTGCTGCTGCCTGCCACAAATGGAGGCTCTGGCTCCAGTCTCTATTCTGGCCCTCCCCGTCCCTTCACCACTCCTGTGGAAGGACTGTACTTGCCAGGGAGGAGCAAGTTCTCCAATCAGGAAGGACTTAGAGGGATCATGTGACCCAGATCATGAGCTGCCAGCTGAAGGTGAGGAGGGATCGGTGCTTCATTGCCTGCCACCGGCCATGTGGAAAAAGCTGAGTAAGTAACAGGCGCAGTGGGATCAGGTCAACTTGTCTGCTTTGCTCCCAAATTCTCCCCTGCCCTGTGAACTGCTAACAGGGTGGCAGCCCCCCCTTCCTGCTTATGCCCTAGCCCTCTCATTGAGGAATTGGCCAGATAGGGATTCCCTGTTTTCCCCTGTGTTACACTCCCCTGCTGTCCATTCAGTTGCCTGTTTACTTATCTGCCTGGTACTTTTTCCCCTTTCTCTCCAATTTGCACCCCTCCCCTCTGCTTTATGGTAACAAGACAGTGCCTCTCTTTTCCCCTTCTGCTGTGCTTCCTTACTTTCTCCCTGTTTGGAATCAGGTCAGTATCTCCTCCAGTGAGAGCAAGACCAAACTTCTCCCTGCGCTGTCACTGAAAATGGGAAATACCCTCAAGTTTCAGCCATCACTCTGATGACTTTAGGTCCTCCTACTTTTTGTTAACTCTCTGGTGAGTTTCATGCTTGGAAAGCTTCCCTCCCTAGCTGCAGGAAACAGGACGGCCACAGCCTACACGTGCAGAGGCTGCAAATGGGCCGGGGGCAGTTTTTTTTTGGTTGTATCAAAACATTTGGTAAAGATTTTTTTGGGGATGGGAAAGAACCTTGTGAGGAGACATTGTGAGAAATGAAACATATCATAGAACAAAACTTTGGATAAAAGAGAGGAGTGATTTTGAAACTTTGTTTTGCCTTGGGAACAGTGAAAGCTGGAGCCTCTGGTAAATTTGTTCTATAGGTGTTATCTTAGGGTACGTCTACACTTGCACCATAGTTCGAACTAGGGATGCAAATGTAGGCGACCAAAATTGCTAATGAAGTGGAGATCTAAATATCCCGCATTTCATTAGCATCATCTCGCCAGTGCGTTACTCCGATCAACAGCTGTTTCGAAAGAGAAAGTGCGCGCCGGGAGGCATTAGTTCGAACCAAACCCCTTGGTTTGACCTAACATTACTCCTCATTTTAAGGGCAGTGTTAATTTTCCTTTTATTTGATTTCATATTAAATAAACATCATAAGCATTGCTCCTTGTTAATTATCCCTTGTTTTAATATATTCCACAACTATAGACTGTTTAAAATATATATTTATGTCTAGGGTTTTTGTTTGTACTGGTGGGTGCACATCCATACTCTGCCTCCATACTGGTGTGGCACATAAGAAATTTTAACCTGCCCAAGAACAGAAAATGTTAGAGGGAACACTGCTCGCAGACCACTGCCTGCTCCCACGTGTGTATAGGGAAAGTTATAGAACTCACCTGAAGTGCCTTTGCCAGGATCTTCTGAGGCCTGGGAGACACTCTGGGATGGGGGGACCAGCTCCAAGCTGATAAGAAGCTCATTGCTGGCAGGCATGGTGGCCTGGCTGGCCTGCTCATCCTCCTCCTCCTTGTCCTCCACAACCATGCCCTTGTGTAGGCTGATGCTGGGTGTTTCCTGGACTCACCAATGATGGTGTGTGGGTGTGACAGACCCCTCTCTTAGAATGGCACTGAGCTACTTGTAATAGCAGCAGGTGTGAAGAACTGCCCCAGAGCATCCACTTTGTTCCCTGGCCTCATTGTAGTCCTGCCGGAGCTCTTTTATTTTCATGTGGACCTAGTTGAGGGTTTGTATGTGTCCTTTTTCTGCCAGGTTGGCAGACATCTGGCCATAGGCATCAGCGTTCCTCCTCATGGGGCAGACATCCTGGAGGCTGGTCTCCTCACTCCAGACCTCAATGAGGTCCAGGATCTTTGCACCAGTCCAGGCAGGTGCCCTCTTTCGTCCTTTGGCCAGAGGCAGGCCAAAGTGCTGCGGGAGTGCTGGCAGCTGTGTGGGGCTCAGAGGGAGTGTGAAGTCCAACATGGCTCCTGAGATTTGTGCTGTGTGGCACAAGGCTGTGAAAGGTCCCCACATGTCATAAGCCCTTTTCCTTCAGCCTGCTGCTTTAAGCTCTGCAGGTGAAGGGAAGCATTGGAGATATCAGGTGTGTGGCCAGAGTGGCCACAAGTGCAGCTCTGAGAGGCCTCTAGAGGCCAATTACTTTGAAACAGCAGCAACTAAGCATCTACACTCATGCTATTTTGAAATAGCAATTTCAAAATTAGCATTATTCTTTGTGGAAAACAGGAGTTGTTATTTCAAAATAATGGGCTTGGTAGTGTGGCTGCTCTACTTGTAATTCCCTAGTGTAGACCAGGGCTTTGAGATGAATAAAAATATATATAGTATCGTGAGCTTTTGTGGGCAAAGCCAAAGTGCTACAGGACTACTTATTGTATTTGAAAATATAGTACATAGAGAAGTATAAACAAGTTATTGTCTGTATGAAATTGTAGTTTGTACTTTTTATGTAACCTGTTGTAAAACTAGGCAAATATCTGGATGAGTTGATGTACCCCTGAAAGACCTCTCTATATGCCCGAGTCAGCTTACACCTGGTTGAGAACCACTAGTCCAGAGTGATAAATAAGGTGGTAAAGAATCAGAAGACAATGCACCATTTTACTTTCTATGCAGGAGTTTTAATTTCATGATGGAGTATTTTGGTATATTTTAGAAATACATTTTGTGGATTTTTTCTCTTCTTAAATTTATACTGTGCCAAATGCTGAGGCCTTAACTCAATTTCTACTCAGCCTTTACGCAGGCAAGATTATTACTGAAATAAAAGGGAGACGGGATAAAAACTGTGTGAGGACCTATGTATGTGGGCTTGTTGATTCTAGCAATACTTACTGCAAAAGCACATTCTTCCCCTGGAGACATGCCATTCGGAGGGCAGATTTCTGTGAGGGGATATCATTTTCCCCTTGTCCAGCAGCTTTCCTGTGTCTATGGGGTTAGCATATACAGCAGTGTTGCTTATGCCAGTATTAAGAGAGAATTACCAGATGGAATTATTCGGGAGCAGTATGTTTCCGCTAGGTGGTGGGCTTGGTGTATTCTTGCTTTTTTAACCCTGCAGTGGTTTATTCACTTTGGCTTATAAATTGATGTTTCTGGCAGAGAACTTGAAAAAGGAAATAAATTTATTACTAATATTTTACTGTGTTACATCATGCCAGGTTCAGCTTTGCAGAATATACTGTGCCCAAGAGTGCAAGATGTTTTCAAATGAGCAGCTTGTAGATTCTGGGGTTGAACATTTCTCTTTAACCCCAGCAATCTTCTGCATTGAAATGACACTCACTTTAAATTAGTTAAATAGAAAATACAGTTTCAATAGCTGTTTAATATTTCATGTTTAGCTCACTCACCCTATTGTGTCTGAGTGTTACAAAGGCCTAAGAAAATGGGTGATGTGTGATTTACTATTATTATGATGCAATAACAAGACACAAAACAAATTCTACTTTCTTCAGAGCTATCAAATCAATGCAGGACTTCAGACCTTGAGTAACATTTTTAAAAACATCCAAGGCCTGGTCTACACTAGACCAGGAAGGCTGGCATGAGGGACACAACTACAGCTATGTAAAATGCTTACCTTAAGCCAAGCCTTGGCAGAATCCACAGAGCAGGAAGCCAATGATTCCACCCAGACTCTGTCCCTAGAATACCGGCAGTAGGTGTTCTGGGAGCAGAGTGTTGCTGTTCCCAGCACCCACCCTCCCTGTGCTCTGGGTTGGGGAGAGTGGAACTGCGCGACCTCCTCCCTCCCCTGGTGCTCCGGGATCTGTGCCACGCAGCCTCCTCCCCTCCCTCAGTGCTCCAGGGAGGTTGGGGAGCTGTGCTGCATGCACGCGTTCCTTCACCTCTCTTTCCCTCCGCCGCTACTCTGGGGAGGTGGGGAACACTCCCGCTCACCTCTCTTCCCCTCCCCAGTGCTCCGGGGAGGCTAGGGCACACTCAGTGCATTGCCCCACCTTCTCTCCTCCCCATGGGGGGTGGGGCCTTAGCAGAGAGGGCAGGGCTGTAGGTGGGACTGGGGTCCTACCTTCACCAACCCCAGCTGCACGAACCGCCCATGGAAATTGGAATGAGAGAAGGGAACTTTCCGGAGTTTCTGAGGCTTTGTCCTCACTGGCAATTGAGTAACCAAGCTTTTGTTGTGCACAGGTACTTAACCCCCTTCCTACACACACCACAAAAGCTTTCTCAAGGCAAGTGCTAGTGTAACCATTGCTTTGTCAGAGGGAGTGCTCTCCCTGATAACAAAGCAAATGCTCTTCATGGGGGGTGGAAGGTTTTTGACATCAGAAGTGTCACCAAACAGTGTTTACACTGATGGACTTTTAGGGTATGTCTAGACTGCATCCCTTATGCCTTCTGCAAGGAGGTTTACAGGATCTGTTGAAAAAGGCTTTCTTTCTCGACAGATCCCCCTCTAGACTGCCGCTTTTTGCCGACAAAGTGCTGAGTCGGCAAAAATGGTGGCCATTTTAATGCAAATTAGGCACGGGATATTTAAATCCCCGCTTCATTTGCAATGTCAACCTGCCTAATCTGCATCCCTCTGCCGACAGAGGGATGCAGTCTAGACATACTCTTAGTGACTTGGCTGTGCTGACACAGCCGTGTTGCTAAAAGCTCTATAGTGTAGACATACCCTCAGATGATTTGTAGATGAGCCAACATTTTCTAGCCTCAAGGCGCATGCAATATGTGAACCGTTCCTTCCTTCACTAGCAATCAATCTAAATATTCAGAGTGCATGCAGGTTCCTTAAGGATGATATTGTAACCGGAGCAAAGCAGCTGCCTCTCCCGCTGCCTGGGTCCTGTCCCTGCAGCCAGTGGCAAGCTCCATGCTGGACAACCTACCCCTGCTGGTTTGTTCCTGGAGTAAGCCCGCAGTGTAGCTCGCATCTTCCTGCCATCGCCGGCCACTGCTAAAACTAACTGCCGGCTGCCTCTGTGAACAGTTCCAGCCTTCAATAGCAGTCATTCATTCAGAGAGTAAAGATGAAAATACAAATCTGATAAACTGCCTAAATAGAAAACAATGGGATAGAGGGATCCAGGAATGCCCATCCACCCAGATCAACAGGACATTCTCCTGGGCTACGTCTAGATTGGCATGATTTTCCGCAAATGCTTTTAACTGAAAAGTTTTTCCGTTAAAAGCATTTGCAGAAAAGAGCGTCTAGATTGACACGGATGCTTTTGTGCAAAAGCACTTTTTGCGGAAAAGAGTCCATGCCAATCTAGACGCGGTTTTGCGCAAGAAAGCCCCGATTGCCATTTTAGCCATCCGGGCTTTTTTGCGCAAAACGGTTCTGGGTTGTCTACACTGGCCCTCTTGCGCAAATACATTTGCGCAAGAGGGCTTTTGCCCGAGCGGGAGCGTCATTGTATTTGCACAAGAAACACTGATTTTGTACATTACAAAGTCAGTGCTCTTGCGCAAATTCAAGCAGCCAGTGTAGACAGCTGGCAAGTTTTTGCACAAAAGAGAGAATGCTGTTTTTGTTTTAGAGCAGAGCACCTAAGAAGTACTAAGCTAGTGACAATGTGTTTAAGTGAGTGCTTTTTCCTTCAGATGTTTTGGGAATTTCAGCAGGTATACTTTTTAGTAAAATATCTCTTATTCTTTATTTCATATGTCCTATTTCCACTGATCTACATACAACATTGCTTGGTGTATGATTCATGTCAGCTTCCAGTATTGTGACCAGTGTGCCTGATGGTGATGATGATAGTATCAATTTATACAAAAATATTGCCAGTTTCTTGGTGAATTGGCTAACAAAGGGCCATTTGTGAACCAGGACTATGTAACAGAGAGGGGAAGTTATAGCCACAGTCTCATCCTATATAACGATGAGAATTAATGGGAAGAGTGCTCTATTTCGAAATAACTGCTGTGCAGACAGTGCCAAAAGTCAAAATAAGCTATTTCGACTTAAGCTGTGCAATTAGCGTAGCTCAAGTTGCATACCTTATTTTGAATTTAGCTCTGCTGTGTAGATGTGCCCTAAAAGAGCTGTGTTTCTAATTATGCATGCATACAAAGAAAATGTATCTGTGTAACTTGTTTAAAGAGCTTAACATAAAATAAAATTAACTCTCCGTGAAACAATGAGAAAAGAACAGTGATTTTCAAAATATCACTAAAAAAGTATCACCAAAGATGAAATTAGATCTAGGAAAACAAAATTACAACTACACTTGCTCCTCATAGAACATCACATCAGTTCATGGCCTCTGTTCTCACCTTCAAGGTGCTTAATGACTTAAGCCTAGAACATATAAAAAGCCAACTCTGGCGTTGAAGTCGCCAAGGTTGAATAGCGGCTCGTGGGAAGATACCTCACTGATAGAAATACTAAGTTCATCATAGAACTTGTCCTTATCTTCCTGGGCAGAAGTTAAAGT
>CM057847.1:51721073-51733038 GCA_030068395.1 Apalone spinifera | reverse complement strand
CTGTTCCGAAATTTCCCTAACTGTCCCCTTAGTTTCAAAGGTTTGTCACAGCCGGGGGTGGTAGTGAGGGTAAGCTCCCACTATGTATAAAATGCTCCCATGGCGTGTGTCTCTAACAACCAAAGTCCAGCTCCTGGCCTTCATGTGTGGCTTAGTCTTCTAAGTCCGGCGAAACTGTTTGCACTGACAGGAGAAGGGGCAAAGGTGGGTGACTGGCGCCTTAAAACCAGTTGTTTCAGGCAGGTGGGGTTCGTCAGCCTGGGAAGGCCACCCACCTAGGAGAAGGGAAACTCTGAATTAAAGCCTCCACTGCCTTGCAGCGATACCTAGTTATGGGAAAGGCTTCGGGAGTAAACCCCAAGGATAAATCTGGAGATGGAGCCCCTAAAGCAGTTTGAGGTTTCTGAAGATTGCACAGCCACAGAAGACGCTGCTCGAATCAGTCCAACAGGGGCACAAACCCATGATCCCTTGGGATCAAAGGATGCCTACGATACGATGTTATAAAAAGCACCTAGAACTCCATGACTAGGATGACAGTAAATAGGTAAACATGTCAGGCACAATGGGATACCTCCAGTGTAAGGTAAAGATTACATAGGAGAAATCATGTTTTCCCTATTGGGTTTCTTCAGTTCTTTCAGTTCAGCAGCCCTTTTTCTTTATCCTAAGCAAAATGCTGTAAGCAGACACACACTGATCATTTACAGTGGGTACATTAACTATGGTATTTGTAACATTCCCCATTCTAAACACTGCCAATACCATGATAAATGTATTACTATAATACAATGTATGTTAAGATATTATGGCACCCACTGCACATAGATGTAATAATGTCATAGTACAAATTAACTTGTGTCTCAGCCACGTGCATATCACAATATTCAATATTTACTGGCACTCATGAGGTAACTTGAGTGGTTCCAAAGCCTAGTACATTGCTGTAGTACAGTATCTTTATAAACAGGGAATGAGGCCATCCATAGCAGGGGATGAGAGAAGAAGATGAACACACTAGAAACAGAATGTGGTCATCGGTTGAATCTTTGAGCATGGAAACTGGTAGATTCATGTGAGAACTCTCTCTACATCTGTGAAATGACATCACTTCACAAAATGGATGGATTGCAACAGTTATCTTCTCATCCTAAAATTGTAGGCTTTGAAATCAAAAGAAACACATGACAGGGTGGGGAAGATTCTAGCTTCAGAAAATGCTTCCCTATTCTGAGATATCAGATTTGTTAGCAAAGTTAAGTGAAGAACAATAACTAATACAAAGGGGACTTTTAACAGTAAAACATGGTTTCACATGACAACAAGCCACCCTTCTTTTGTATCTATTTATTCATTTCATGTCCATCATTGTGGGACCTCAGCAATACATAATTTTTACAAAGCTGTTTTCCATAGAAAATGTTTTTGTAACCTAAAGAAGAGCTGAGAGGCAAAAGTGCCAGTGAATACTGTAATTAGCTGCATGGATGGTGTCTGAGTAAGGGCAAGAAACCATTCAGCTTACCTGTTGTTGTACAGATCTTGCTGGGATTCAAGAACCTGGGGGGAAGCCCTTAAGGCACTTGCTGAATTGCTCGTTGGTGGTTTCTCTTGCTGGTTCTACAGAAACAGAAATGTGCAGGGTAGGATTCTTTTGCCTAATTCTGTTCCCATTAAAGTCAATGGGAGTTTTATTATTGATGGCAACAGAGCTAGGCCAATTCTCAGTGCTTTCAGGAATCACAGCCAAAGCCTTGTAACCACACAATACTTTCCAATTCATATGCATCCTCCTGCAGATCTTATCACTGGCATAAGAACTCCTGCAGGCATTAGGAGAAAGTGGTTAGGAGTTGTTTAAGAATTTCTAAGCTCTGGTTTCAGGTTTTCAAAAATTCTCAGCAGGTGTTGGCTGACTTGAGTTACTTAGGGTGTATAGATCTATAGATAGGTCAGGGTTCAAGGTATCAAAGTCATTAGTTCATCCAGTTTTATAAATCTTCCACTGATGAACCATGAGAGACTGATCTTGAGCCTCTCTTGTGGACAGCGAGTACAGGGATTATAGCTCACACGGCTCTCTGAAAGGCGGTGTTTGCAGACAAGATCCTTAATTTCTCCTCTCCATTGCCAACCACATAGTTTAAATGTTTTGACTTAACATCTATTTTGCTACCAAAGCTTGCATTTAAGGTAGTTGAGTATCAGTTGGAAAAAGTTGGTTGGAGAGCCAGGAGCCGTGCTGGCATTGTGAACTGAGAACAGGTGAACCACAGGGTAGCATAGAAGATCTGTAGGGCTATAACAGTCATCAGAACCAGGGAAGGTGGAAATCAGTTGCTGTGTGGGCCTTCGTGAATGTGCTATTGGTGGTAACCGTGATCTTCCAAATCCCATGTAAATCCTAATTTTAGTGAGTAGTAAGAGATAATCTGGCCCTAAGTCTCCCCCAATCACTTTACATTCTTTACAAGTCATTGGAATCAAATGGATCATTCAACTATACTCAGTATGCTAGTGAACAACTTCCTGAGTAGGCCTTTCCCCATCTCAGAACAGGCAGGGTGCAAAATGTCATCAAGATCTTTTAATTCCATTTGAAATTCCTCAGACAAGTGTTTCTGAAGTAAAAAGTTTAAAACCAAGTTAAAAGGAATTGAAAACATGATTAACATGTACTGTTTCTGAGTTACACTTTATGTGAAAATGGCTTCTTTGGAAGATGTTTCAAAGGGTGCCAAACTAGAGCACATAGAGTGCGTCTACGCTGCACCGTAACTCGAAATAAGAGACACAATTTGAGCTACGCAAATTGTGTATCTTATTTCGATGCTATTTCATCATTTGGCACTATCTACACAGTACTGAATTTTGAAATAAAGAGCTATTCTGAAACATCCCTTACTCCTCGTAGAATGAGCTTTACAGGGACATCAGAATAGTGAGCCTGAAATAACGGGCTTGCTGTTAAGACACAGGATAGCTATTTCGGGCTATCTCGAAATAGCATTGCAGTGTAGACATACTCATTGTGGGGGAAAAGGGCTTGATAGTCCTTTCACTGGCACCAGCTTTACACTACTGTAATTGTATTGAGTTCTGATTTACACCAGAGAGAGAGAGGTGAACTGACCCAGCGTTGCAGCTGTAATAATCCACTTCCTATCAAATCAATGGTTTCTTTAGGCAACACATACAGATTTAATTTTACACTTGCATAGTGTTGAAGGAGACACTCCGATACCTGCAGATTTGATGCCTCTTCAGACCACCAGATTTCAAAGTCTTTTTGCAACTTCACCTTTGCTTTTTCCATAAGAAACTGCAAGTGTTCAATCTCTATCTTCAGCCCTTTCAAGTGATTGAACATTGTTTTATAACTGCAGTGAGAAAGAAGAAGAGCATTTGTTCAGATCATACAAGGTTTATCTTTGACTCTGGGAAAACATGTCAACAGATCATTAGTGTGGTTTTATGCTACCCAGGGCAGTTACCAACCCTGAACTTCAAAACAACTTCTCAAAGCCAGGGATGAGAAAGCATCTCATATTTTATTAAAGCTTCTTATGAGCACAGATACAAAAACTCTACCCTGGCAAAAAATTTATTGCTCCTGAATCAGCTACAGCAGCAAATAACAGATAGATAAATACGTTGTCTTGGTAGCACTCCCAACCCCTATCTGCTCAGGACCAAAGAGCAAATATCTAATTCTGATCCCAATGAACAAGCTCCTAACTCTCGTTGTTAGTATACTGTACTATTTTTAGACTGTCAGACCAGGCTTACAAGTTTCCCATTGATGTGCTATTATATCTTGCAGGAAACCAGATGACATTTTTGACTGAGAGTGGAAAGTTAGTTGTGAACCAGAAAGATGGCATTTTTGTAATGTCAAAGCAAAACTGAGGTTAGCTGTGAGTACTGAAGTCTTATGGGGACACCCTGTGCATATCCAGATGCCATTTTCAATTGATATTTGAAGTACTTGATGAGGTAGAAACACCTTTTTTTCTCCTCTTCAATTTGTGCTCGAAGCTTTTCTTCCTTGGGATCAGATTCATTCAGCTCTTCAGGATTGGCAACTCCTACAAACAGAAGTTATTAGAGGTTAGCTCTGATCATTCAGAGCAGGGATGAAAAAGAGAAAGGCATTTAAATTAGCATAACAACCTGACAAGTGCTAAGTTGTATCATAGGGTCCAATTAATCCTTCCCCACTGGGGATCTGGGTTCCAAACACTACCTTGGGCCTTGTTCTGATTTTACTCACACCAACTCCAGTGACTTCAGTGGACTTAATGTGGAGTTATCTGAATGAAAAATCAGAACTGGGCCCTTATTGTAAATTACACTGAAAAATTAACTTGGCTTTCTCAGTGTAGTCACTTGTGTAGCCACAGAGATTTAAAAAATTAATCATGATTAATCACACAGTTAAACAATCAAGGAATACCATATAAATATTTGAGATGTTTTCTATATTTTCAAATATGTTGAAT
This sequence comes from Apalone spinifera, assembly GCA_030068395.1. Classification (NCBI taxonomy): domain Eukaryota; kingdom Metazoa; phylum Chordata; order Testudines; family Trionychidae; genus Apalone; species Apalone spinifera. The sequence continues at coordinate 51,728,536 of CM057847.1, read as the reverse complement.
TCAACTACAACACAGAATACAAGTGTATAGAACTTTCTTTTATCTCCTTATGCTTCTGGCTGCCTGATTTGTATTATTAGCCACCAACAGACAGGGCATATGGGATATATGTGTGATAGTAAGCGAATTAGACACTAGGGCTGCATCTAGACTGGCATGATTTTGTGCAAAATGTTGCCACCTGTCTACACTGGCCGCAAGTATTTGCGCAAGAACACTGACTTTGTAATGCACTAAATCAGTGGTTCTTGTGCAAATACTCTGACGCTCCCACTCAGGGATAAGCCCTCTTGCGCAAGTATTCTTGCACAAGAGGGCCAATGTAGACAACCACGTTAATTTCTTGCGCAAGAAAGCCCGATGGCTAAAATGGCCATCAGAGCTTTCTTGTGCAACAGAGCGTCTACAGTGGCACGGAAGCCTTTGCGCAAAAGCAAATCTTTTGCACAAAGGCACATGCCAGTATAGACGCTCTCTTGTGCAAATACTTTTAACGGAAAAACTTTTCCGTTAAAAGTATTTGCGCAAAATCTTGCCAGTCTAGACGCAGCCTTAGGGTATGTCTACACTGCACAGCTATTTCAGGATACCAGAGCTATCCCAAAATAGCTATCCCACATCTACACATGCCTCCTGGTATTTTGAAATATTTTTTGAAATAATGGGCATGCTGTTTTGGTATCCTGGTAACTCTCGTTCCATGAGGGTTAAGGGATGTCTCGAAATAGGATGTTGTTTCAAAATTTGTCACTGTGTAGATGCGCCAAATTTCAGAATAAGCTATTTCAAAATAGATTCAAAATAAGGTACGCAATTTACATAGAGCAAATTGCGTATCTTATTTCGAGTTTAGGGTGCTGTGTAGATGCACCCTACCAAATATTATGGGCCTGCAAATCCTACTAGAAGAAGCAGCAGCACTGGCTCTCCCTGCCAAATGGTGCTTTGCCCCTCCCACTGGCTGTCCCTCCCTTCCACTTATGCACAAGAAACTCTGGACCTGATAGTTCTTCATATGACAGACCATTTGACATAGAGGACCACAAATCTCTTCTCTGTCTCAAACAACAAGGCCTAGTTTAAGTGCACAAGCATGTACTCTCTGTTCTAGAAAAAGCTCACTGTTCAGAATGTTACTTGAAATTGCTCTAACACTGCTTCTATTGCTTCCAGCAAATCTTGCAAGATCTGGACAATAGATGCATAGATACAGGGAAATACATTTCTCTAAATATACTCAGGCGTGATCTACAATTTAGCCTCACTTGTTCCTCATGATAACGGGGATTGCAGCCTTGGCTGGGCCCCCGCAGGACCTCTGGGCCCCAGTAAAGTACTCTTCTCCCAAAGTGGGGGGTCCAGGAGGAAGTGCCTGGGACTAGAATAGCAAAAAGGAGCACTGATCTACAAACTGTGGGGAAGATTATCTTTGATATGCACTACCTTCAACTACTGAATATAAACAAGGAGAACTGCTTGAAACTTGATGTGCTGCAAGAGATTGGATGAAGCAAAAAGAAATGTTAGGGGAAATACTGCCATCAGATAGAGTCTAAAATGTATGCAAAGCAAGTTAGGATCTTTTTATTTTTTATTTAACTTTGTTAGCCTGATCCTTTCTGCTGGACAGTATACTTGTGCTTCAGCGGCAGTTTCCCCAACATTTGCTGAAAGTCAGGAGGAAGATGATACTTTAGGTCTTAGTGGAGTCACAAGTTCCTAGATGGTTTCTACACCACAATGCTAGAGTGTGTCTGATGGTGTGATGCTGGCAGACTAGATGCCAGCTCATGCCAAGCCCCTCCGTTCCAGTGAGCATGCTCAGTACACTCTAAGCAGCAAATTCTGAGCACGGAGTGTAGCAGCCACAGTGGTTCTTACTGAGCATGCTCCATTCCAGTGAACATGCTCCATTCCAGTGAGCATGCTCAGTACCCTCTAAGCAACAAATGTGACACAAAGAGGAGCTGATTCTCCCTCTCACATTTGGGGAACCCTGGGGGGCATTGGGAGATGCATTTGCACCCCTTGCACCCTACTGCATACAGGCCTGGTTTGCTCTGTAACTGCTAGTCACCAGACAGAACCGTGAATGAGTATGAAATACCAGCTTCCAAGTGTAGGGCTACATCTAGACTGCAGGCTCTTTTCGGAAGAAGCTTTTTTCGGAAGAGATCATCTGAAAAAACTTCCTCCGAAAGAGAGCGTCCACACTGCAAAAGTGCATCGAAAAAGCAATCTGCTTTTTCAAAAGAGAGCATCCAGACTGAATGGACACAATCTCGCATGTAAGCTGTGATTGCTATGGATGGAATGGCCACCAGGCACCTGTGCTTTTTCCTCTTTCCTCTTCTTCCGAAAGAACTCCCTTTTCCCCGTCCACACATGCCTTTCTGTGAAGAGCTCTTTCACAAAAAGGCTTCTTCCTCATAGAATAAGGATTACCAATGCCAGAAAAAACCCTCTGCTCTTTCGATTTGCTTGCGGAAGAACGCAATTGCAGTGTGGACATTCCTCAAGTTTTGTCAGGTAAACGGCTGTTTTTCTGACAAAACCTTGTAGTGTAGACATACCCTAGGTGTCAATTCTTGCCAGAAAAAGGAGGCTCATCAACACCTATGACCTGTTGGGGAACATCAGGGGAAACAGGATTTCATTAATTGCCCTCTGTTCCACATGAAGATGTGCAAGTGAATTAATTCCAACAGCTGAATTTGCAACATGAAGCAGAAGGGGAGAAGGAATAAATAGACCACACAAGGAGGAACTGTATCTCTTTGCTGCTTGGAATCTTGAGAGGAGGAGACAAGATTCCTAGGTATAAACAAGGGAGTTAGTCAGTGCTTAGCCTGGTTTAGCCTGAAGGGACACAGAGAGCTGGTTTATTATAGATACTTCTCTTACTTTTTGTAACTTAAGACTAGAACTCATTTGTGTGTGTGTTTGCTTGCTTTAACCTTATAAATAACTCTTTTCTTTCCTTTCCTATGTAATAAATCTTTAGATAGTTTATTATAGGATTGGCTACAATTGTTGTCTGTGATGCGAAAGGTACAATTGACCTGCAGTAAGTGACTGGTTCCTTGGGACTGGGAGTAACCTGAATACTGCTTCAGGGGTAGCCGAGTTAGTCTGTACAGGATAAACTTAAAAAACAAATGGTCTGGTAGCACTTTATAGACTAACAAAACATGTAGATGGTATCATGAGCTTTCATGGGCACAGCCCACTTCTTCAGATGACCAGCTGTGATCTTTGATGTAAGGGACCATCCTTCACAAAGGTAAGCTTACCTGGGTGATAAGACAGATAACTGTCTCGGGCTCCATGTTAAGGCTGTTATAGTACTTCAGGGCTACGTCTAGACTGGCATGATTTTCCGCAAATGCTTTTAACGGAAAAGTTTTTCCGTTAAAAGCATTTGTGGAAAAGAGCGTCTAGATTGGCACGGATGCTTTTGCGCAAAAGCATTTTTTGCAGAAAAGCGTCCATGCCAATCTAGATGCGGTTTTGCGCAAGAAAGCCCCGATCGCCGTTTTAGCCATCGGGGCTTTTTTGCGCAAAACAGTCCTGAGCTGTCTACACTGGCCCTCTTGTGCAAATACATTTGCTCAAGAGGGCTTTTGCCCAAACGGGAGCAGCATGGTATTTGCGCAAGAACACTGACAATCATATATTAGATCGTCAGTGTTCTTGCGCAAATTCAAGCAGCCAGTGTAGACACAGCCCAGGAGTATACACTAGATAATTAGTTGATGAAATCTGAATATAGGACTCTCAACCAATTCAGGGGTTTTGCCCTACTTCTTTACAGTCTGCCCTGAGTTTGGTACTCCTGCTCTTTGACATTGCAGGACAGCTTGACAGTCAAAATGGGGCTTAGAACTAAACTTCCACTGAACTACCATACACATTTATTTTCTTGTTCTGGGAAACAGCCTGCCCCACAAGGGTTAAAATAACTGGGCTCAGTTCTGCAATGAAGGAAATGTCAAGTTACCTACAAAAAAAGCACAACTATTATAAAACCACTTTCTATTTGTAGAAAACAAATTTTGACTTTTTAACTAAATAGAAATAGAAGGAACAAAAGATTTGCTGTACAATACACTTAGGTTTCCATCTTAATTATTATTTCAGCCAAAAAAATAAATTATATGTGAACCTTTCATTAGGTCTAAGGAGTGTACCCTAGCTTCAAGGAATGGAATTCTGGCTAGAACATGAGGGCAGTAAAGACTTCTCTTTGCCTGCCAGGGCTCAAGCTAAAATCATTAATCTGTTCTTATAACACCCTGTAGCTTAATCAAAAATGAGACTGAAACATATTTAATTTCACTAACGCACGTAAGGTCAAGTGTGTAAATACAGACTAAAAGCCAAGGTGAACAAAAACCACACACAAAACGTCTATTCCACACAAACAGAGTCTAAAGTCCATGGTCACAAGCGCAGTGAGAGCATGGCAGACTAGTGTGCAGTAGACTTCCACCTAAGCTTGCAGCAAATTAATTTTCTGTTTAGACAAGTCCTTTGAGTTTTCTATTAACAATGGTCAACTGCACTGTGGAAGCTGCAAGTTTTGATAGCTAAGGAGGAGTCAGTTGCAATTTTGGCACTTGGAGAAGTGCGGGAGGCAATTTCAGATTGTGGGATAAGCACATATCCAGACGTTTTTCCTTAAATGATCACCAGTGAAAGAGCTAGCAGTTTGTTTTAAAAATCATCTTCAGTTTTCAGAGATGACAACCGACTGAGATGAGTGAGGCAATTCCTCTATCTGACCTATATTTGCAGGCTGTCTGCTAACTCAGGAACACCACCCAGCATCAGTTTGCACTCACTTCATGTCTAAGGTTTTCTTCATAACCAGAAGAGTTAGAAACAATGTTTAAAATGAAAGCTGAGACTGTGGAGTACCATTGAGGCAATGGGTAATACTGCAGCAAATTCTATAGCTAGGGAATTAAAAAAATGCACAAGGCAACTGATATTACTTACCCACCATTATTAAGCATTAAGACAAGTGTAATTCAGAGGTGCTGAGACCACTATAGCAAGTGTAGTCTGCTCCACAGCCTTAGCTTGGAGAGCTGGTTTTTGGATGATGTGGTAGAAGCTCAGGCCTTAGCCACAAAGGTCCTAAGTTCAATCCTACCTGCTGACAACCTGGGTCTGTTAATGTTACACAAGCATGGATGGAAAGCACTATTTTCATTAAGTGATACAGAGCATTAGCAGCAGCGTAACCATGGCAGACTTTTAGTCAACTGACTTGAAAAATTCTGGCTTATTTTTATACACTATCAAACTGAAGATCAATTTTGTAAAGAAACTTTATGACTTTGAACTTTACTTTCTCTAGGAAGCCCACATATTACTGGCCCTGAATTTGTTCTAGGAGTCAGACACTCTAGAGATTTATTGTCCTAGTACCTAAATTAACATTATGTCCTGCTCTTCAGCTGTACCTTTGCAGTCAAATGTTTTCATTTCAGCATCAGACAATCTTGTGTTCAACTACTTAAATTTATAGTCACTTGAAAATAATCACAGAGCTGTCTTCAATGTCCAATTAATCTTTGTATTGCTCTTATTTATCAGTTCTGCTACTCTTGGCAAACTCAGCCCTGATGTGGTTGTGCCACTACGCTAGAGCATGTCACCCTGTTTGGGTTGATTTAAAAAGAATTTCCCTTTCTTTTTGTTCATAGGGGGAGTGGAGATCCTCAGACTTCTTCTTTATATTTTGGTTCCTTCCTTAGGCCAGCTCAACATGAATCATTTGATTGAGGAGGAGTGGATTTGCCAACAGTGTTGTAAGCAAGACATGAGAAGTAATTCTTCTGCTTTACTGTGTGCTGATTAGGCTTCAGCTGGCATGTTGTGTCCAGTTCTGGGCACTACATTTCAGGAGAGATGTGGAGAAAATTGAAGAAGGTCCAGAAAAGAGCAACAAAAATGATTAAAGATCTAGGAAACATGATTTATAAGGGGAAACTGAAATATTTGGGTTTGTTTAGTTTGGAAAAGAGACGACAAAGGGGATATGATAACAGTACTTAAAAGGGTGTTTCAAGGAGGAGGGAGAAAAATTGTTCTCCTTGGCTTCATATGATAGGACAAGAAGCAATGGGCATAAATTGCCGCATCAGAGGTTTAGGTTGTTTATTATTTAAATCCCCGCTTCATTGACTATGTTGGGTAAACTAGTTTATATGGCTCCGTCGACGGAGCCATGTAGTTTAGACACACCTGGAGAGTTCACTGCTTATGCTGAGTACTCCCCAGAAAATAAATGTCTAAAAGGGATAGCAAACTTATCTGATCCAAAATCAATCCCTCTAAACACCTTTTTAATGGCTTGCACATGCACGCTTCTTGTTTGAAGAACATGTTGATCCGTTGCTATAATAATTTGGTAGCCTTACCAAAACCTTGGAAACTGCAATCAATGTTATTTTTAGTTCAGACAAACTAATTTTATATCATTTAATGGACTTTGCTCTAAGCCTTCTTTCAAGAACAATTTTAACATAACATGTCTATAGATTAAAATGACCACCCCAACACTTTTTACCCACTTTTGGCAATGTAAGACTTCAACCTAAGGTAGGGTTTATCTCAAACTCATGCTGGTAACACCTTTATATTCCACCATGCCATCCTGTGCATCCTGTATTCAGATTTTGATCAAGGAAACCAGGAATGAAAGTTATTTTGCTGTTTGAATTAATACCACTACAACTGTAAATCAAACTGGGCCATCTCTCAATTATCCAATATAAAAAGTGAAGATGATGGTGGAGGGGCCAAAAGGGAAGAAGGACAAAAGTATTGTTAGTATTGCAGCATTGTTCATGAAGTCAATAGATTTTGAATTTGGGATTGCACTGCGTGTGACATCCAAATCTGCTCAGTGAAGAACAGATGGCTTCCAGACACTTCCAGAATGAGAGAAGTGAGAAAATCAACGTGGCAACAACATCAGCAGCAACAGAAGCTTTGCTGGAAAGGATCTGAACAAAGTGTTGGAAAGACAGTTTTATAGCTTCTTTCCAAGAGGTCTGAAAACTATCAAATTCAGTTGAGGTTGACTATGGGGAACAACATTGTTTCTAGACACGGAACCACACTGAGCTAACAAGACAATACAAACTGGGAAACATCCTGTGAAAGCAACCTTTGACTATTCTTCTCTCAGACTGACAATAAGCACATTCTCACATTTTCAATGACTGACAATTCTATTTACTATGACAACAGGAAACTCAGAAAAGCAGATGATCAGACAATCAGACAATTTCCAGTAGCTCTAATGCAATGTTTCTCAATCATTAGAAAATTGAAATCCCCTTTCAGAGGAATGAAACGGATTGCATACCCGCTGCCACGTGCTGTTAAAGACTTACATGTTTTAATGTATATAACTTCTGTGTGCCCTGATACCTACTTTGGGAAAA
>CM057847.1:51696909-51720973 GCA_030068395.1 Apalone spinifera | reverse complement strand
CCATCCCTGGTGTAGAGCTTAAAACAATAGAATCACATAAATATAAGACTGAAAAGGATCTTGGTAGGTCATCTCATTCAGACCCCTTCACTGAATTAGGACAAAGCATTATTTAGATCATGTCTGACGGGTGTTTGTCTAACTGGCTCTTAAACACTTTCAATGATGGAGAGTCCATAACCCTGCTAAATAGTTTATTCTAGTGCTTAACTACCAATAAAGTCAGGAAGATATTATTAATGTCTAGCTTAAATATTTCTTGCAGCAATTTAAGCCCATTATTACTTGTCTTGTTCTCAGCAGACAAAAAGAACAATTTATCACCCTCCTCTTTATAACAATCTTTTACACACTTGATGATTATTATCAGGCCCCCTTCAGTCTTCTCTTCTCCAGACTAAACAATCCAATTTTTTCAATCTTTCCTCATAGGTCACATCTTCTAGACCTTTAATCATGTTTCTTGCTATCCTCTAGACTTCTCCAATTTGGCCACATCTTTCCTGAAGTCTGGAGGGTAGCGAAGCACTGGAATGGGTTACCTAGGGAGGTGGTGGAATCTCCATCCCTAGAGGTTTTTAAGTCCTGGCTTGACAAAGCCTTGGTTGGGATGATTTAGTTGGGATTGGTCCTGCTTTGGGGAGGGGGTTGGCCTCGATGGCCTCCTGAGGTCTCTTCCAGCCCTGGGATTCTGTGGTACCCAGAGCTGGACATAGTACTCCAGTTGATGCCTTAGTAGTGATGATTAGCATAAAATGGCAAAAAAGAATTTTTAATGTCTTGCTTACAACAACCCTGCTAATACACCTCAGAACAATTTTTACTTAACATTGTAATAGTGTTACATTGAAGACTCATATGTAGTTTGTGATCCACTACAAACCTCTGATCTTTTGATGCAGAATTCCTCCCTATGCAGTCATTTCCCAGTTTTTTGTTCAACTCATTATTCTTTCTGAAGTGTAGTATTCTCTAATTGCCCTTAGTGAGTTTGGGAGCTGGACTCATAAGGCAGCAGTTACGGAACTTGCTGCAGCTGGGGGAGGTACCTGGAGGTAGGTTTGCTCTCACCTTCCCCTGTGAGAGCAGCTATACAGGGGAATAGGAAGTCTTATCCTTCCTCAGCCAAGCTGGGAATAGCAGCTGGAGCATGGTGTATGGTCAGAGCTCCTGATTGGGGCGACATTGGTCCTGCCCTTCCCCCCTCCCAGTTGCTCAATTGCATGGGGGGGGGGAATCTGATTTCATGATCTCTGACATGTTTTTCACAGCCATTAATTGGGTAACACCCTACTAATAGCTCAGAGATCTCTTCAGCCAGTTTCTTATTGGTTAGGCCCAATTGACTTGAAGATATCTAACAAGTGTAAGTAATTCTTAACTTGTTCTTTCCCATGGGTGGAGGGTGAACTTTGGCTCAGGGAAGCTAGCCAACAGCCCAGCCTGCCTCTTTTGCCCAAGGGCCTACTTCTTATCCTTTCTGGAGCCTAGGAGCCCCACTCTGTGCTCCCTCTCAGCATCAGGCTGACTAAGTGCTCCTAGTCCTGGCGTGCCAGGGAGATAGGCGGGGTGGATCTACCCCCATGTCCACAGCCTTAGGAGCACAGCATGGTACCACCCCAGCCCTGGAGCACCAGGAGGGCTAGCAGTGTGGCCCCCCAGTCTCTGAACACTGGAGGGGTGGGCCTCATGAGAATCCGCTTCAGCTACCTGGACTCCCTAGCCACAGGTCAACCCCAACTTCAACCCCAGCCCAGGGCTCTGGTCAGGAGGGAAGAGCTGAAGAGCACCAATGGGAAGTAGGAGGCAGCCTGGGGGTGGAGCATGCTCCATGGCTGGGGCTCTTGTACATTTCAAAGGAGGAATGCGGAACTCCGTGTACAGCCCAGGGCCAGCGGGAAGTCCTGCTGACTCCAGGCTGCACACGGATGCCTGCTTTGAAATGTACAAGAGTCCTCCGCAGGGGCTCTTGTGCATTTCAAAGCTATGGAGCCCAGGGTCAGCGGGGGACTTCCCAGCTGATCCCAGGTTCCGATGAAGTGACGTGGGGAGCCTGCGATCAGCTGGAGAGTCCCCAGCTGACCTGGGCTCCACTGCTGCCCCTTTGGAACATGGAGGCAGTGTTTCAAAGGGGCAGCCGCTGCACAGCTTATCCCAGGCTCAGTTGTGCGGCACTGCCCCTTTGAAATGTCAAGGCGGCATTTTACAGGAGCACTGCCACATAGCTGAGCTGGGGATCAGCTGTGTGGCACTGCCTCTTTGAAGTACCCCTTCCCCTCCCTTTGCTGCCTCTATCTCATAGGGAGGGGGAGAAGGAAATCAACCAGTACTGACCCTTACTCAGTACAGATGTGTGGAACCTGGGCTAGGGTATCATCCAGCTTACTCCCTGGATTACTTCCTAATACATCTCAGCCTCTCCAGAGGCATAGTGAAGGCTTGGTTTGCAGCCCACAAGGCATCTCTCCAAGAAAGGGGTCAGAGATTACTTTCTCCAGTCACAAACAGCTACTTCACTGTCTGCTCTGAGTTGAGTAGAAGCTCTGAACTGAGGCTCGCTTCAGGGCTGTGTGAGGGCCCTACTGGATCCTGCACACTTAACACCCTGACTAATCTGTGCTGTGCCCTTAAATTCCACCTCCACTGACAGCACACCTAGCATTGAGGTTAGGTAGGACCAGAGCTGCTCCTTAACCCCTTTCCCAGCATGGAGTTCATAAACACATCACACTGACACAGAAATCCTTCAATGGCACAGAACCAGCGTAACAGTTGTGCACACCTACCTCTTATGGCCTCTAGTGGAGAGGGTGAAGTCTAGGGAAAATGGGATACAGAAGGAGGATTCCTGTACTTTAGCTGTCCCTGGCTACTTTTATAGCTCTTTGGGTCTATGGGCAGAGGCTACTCTGATTTAAACTGGGGCCAATGCAGACCTGTCCAGTCCCAGAATCAATATCTGCTAAGATACCAACAAGCCACTTTTATTACTACTCTGCAGACCAAATTGTGGTCTCTTTTACAGTAGTGCAAATCTGGAATAAGTCCACTGACTTTAGTGTACTATAGGTACTACAATGATGGGAGATGTGAAATACCCTCATACAATTTCCTCTGAAAATACTCTGTGTGTGTATGTTCAAAATGTACCATACATGAATAGTTCTAATATTTGTTTAACAGTTGCTGTTTCTGCAAACATTCCTGCTAGTAAAATAATTTGCTACAACAGCCGAGGAAAGTGAATGCCAAGGAGCATGAACACAGTCAACATAAATTCCATTTTTTTAATCCAAGCAAATATTCATGGAATGTTCGCTCAGCTTTGCTATTGATGTCCTTGTGCTAGAATTAGAGGAGAACTGAAGCTTTTAAACAAACATAACCTGATCCACCTCCTTTCAGACTCAGAATTCCAAAACAGACCTCAAGACTAAGCGTTTCCAATTGTTTTCCATCAAACTAATAGGAGGAACACTGGAGAAATGAAATCTAGTCCTAAGAGAAGTGGCCTTGATGCCACTAGAGGTCACTCTAAGAACTGAATCAGTACACTGCAAGCTGCTTGGAGCAACTGTGAACTCTTAGGGTAGATATATCTACACTGCAGGGCTATTTCGGGATACCAGAAGTATCCCAAAATAGCTACCCCGCGTCTATACAAGCTGCTAGGTATTTCAAAATATTTTTCAAAATAACGGGTGCACTATTTCACATCTCTCATTGCACGAGGGATAAGGGATGGCCCGAAATAGCACATTACTTTGCAATTTGGCACTGTGTAGATGTGCCACATTTCAAAATAGGATATTTTGAAATAGATTATAAGTGAGATATGCAATTTGCACCACAATTTGCTGTGTAGAGGTACCCTTACAGAAATATTGTTGCTTCAGCTTTGAAACACAAATATCCAGAGGAACAGAACATACTGTAATATTGTAACATAATCAAAATTGTGCAATATTAAGAAAAATTGCTCTTTTTTACCATTTCCATTCATGCCATCATCTCTAGGTCATTCAGTAGCATTACACACTGATTGAGCAGCTTTAAGAGAAATTGCTTCTGTTTTGCTTAAAAATTAGTGAACTTTAAAGATTGAAAAATTCAGCTATGTATAAATATATGCACATATATACACAACTATAGGAGGTACCAAATTACAAGAACTTCTTCCGACACCTCACTGCACAGGGCAGACTTTTTTGTTGTTGTTTTGTGTGTGTGTGTGGGGAGGGAGGCGGGTTGGTTATCTCACACTAGTGAGGAGAAAATAATCCTTCAAACTTTAGGGCTGTTTAGTAGACAATAGTTGGATTGACTTTCAATGCCAGAAATGATTATGTTAAATCAGATCATTTTTATTTCAATTAAAGCTGTTATCCTCCATGGACTGCCTATGTGGGAAAACTCAGACTACCACTTTTCTCGGCTTCTGCCATTTTATGACTGAAAACACTTGTGTGTCATTTTGTCATGGCATTACTACAGACAGAGAACTTGTTTCTTCACATGAACAATTTAAAGTGGTTTCTCGGTTATGAAAAATAAGGTGATGGAAGAAACCAAACTCAGGTTATATTGGGGGAATAAGCATGAAGTAAACCAGTGTTTCCCAAAGGGTGTGTCTAGACTACAGGATTTTTTCGAAAAAAGTGGCCTTTTTTCGAAAAAACTTCCACTGCGTCTAGACTACTGCTGCATTCTTTCAAAAGTAAATTGAAAGAATGTGCAGGTTTTTTGACTGCAGAAAACCTAGTTTTACGAGGAATAACGCCTTTTTTCGAAAGTGCTCTTTCAAAAAAAGGCACTATGTAATGCAAACTGTCCTTTTTCAAAAGAAAGCATCCCCAGACTGCCTGGGTGCTCTCTTTCGAAAAAGCAGCTTGCTTTTTTTAAAGTACTGGTTGTAGTCTAGACACTCTTTTTCGAAAGAGGCTTGCAGTCTAGATGTAGCCAAAGTGTGGCATGCAAACAACTAGTTGAAAATCATGGACAGATCTTTCAACTGTTCTCCAGATTATTTAAAAACAAAATATATCTCCAGTTGCTATGGCTGCAGAGAAAAATTCAAAACATGATCTAAGTATAACTGATGCAGCAACCTTTGCCTGAGTTTTCAGAGACAATAGCTCTGAGGTGTGAACTGTCCTATTCATTTCAATGGATGCTAATTACATCCCCAATAACTAACCAGCTACAAGCATACATTCTCAGGAACTCCTCTACTCCTCTGTGTGTGTGCGTGTGTGTATGTGACAGGGATATAGCTCCCTCCCCACTTTCGTAAGTGAGAGGGCTTTGCCCGTTTACTTTTTAACATGGACGTAAGTTTGGGGGACAGTGTGTTGTCCCCTCAAACTGCATGCTTCATACAAGTGTGAAGTGGCGATGGCAGGGATTGGGCTTTGTGGCAAGGTATCAGCTCCCCTGCTGTGAACCACAACTGCTACCAGTGGTGCCAGTCTCTTTCCAGTGGGTTTGGGGAGGATGAGGTAGGCCTTAGGCTCCCCTTGCCACATGGCCTGGCCCCTTTCCATGGCCTTGTCCTTGCTGCTCCTCTTCCTCCTAAGGCCCTGCCCCTGGCCAGGCTACAAGCCAGAGCTGGGCTGTGGTAAGAGCCACCTAAGGCGCTTGGGCCACTGTGGGGAGCCCCGGACCTCCCACCTGCCCTGGGCATGATGGCCTGGAGGTGAAGACATAGGCTGGGACTGCACTCAGGCCTTGCGCTTGGGGCAGATGGAAAGTGTTCTCTAGGTGACCTGTGTCCTATCTCTGAGGAAAGAAGTGAAGCAGGCCTGCTTAGATAGTCTGTCTTTTGTTGCAGAGATGAAAGTACAGTCAAGGAACTCTTCAGCCCGGAAATATCGCAGTCTGATGAGAAAGATGAATAACTCCACCCGGAAGAGGCAATAGCTGGGGAGCCAGAAGTTGAGAGGGGTACTCTTGCTGGACCACAGAGGGGAAATGCAGGCACAGATACTCTGAACTGTGAAAGAAGATGGTGGGAAATGGTTGCTTTTACTAATATAATGGGTAGTAACCCTTTAAACAAGGGAGGAAGGAATACACCTGCGGAAAAGCTGTGGTTAGAGGACAGTTCTTATCTCATAGATGTGTATTAGCTGACATTGCTCACTATTTATAACTGTTTCACCTGCAACATCTTGGATAAACAGACTAAAAGATTATCAAGTTTCACTGTGGCTTTTATAAGCCCCTGTAGGTTTGAAACTGTGTTACACCAGCTTTATATTAATGCAACTCCAATGGCTTTATTGACTTCAAGGGAATTACAGCTATATAAAACTGAAGTAATAGTGGAGAATGAGGCTTTCTATATTTTACTGGAATTCCATTTGATATATATTGTGATTCGACTGCCCACTGAATCACATCAGTTGTAACTATGCCTTCTACAGCACAGCAAACTCAGGGGGATTTTTTCCTTTTTCTCTAGGAAAGGAAGCCGACTAGTGTCCCAAAGGTTGTGCTATTCTAGGACTGTAATCCTGTGTATGCTCATACAAAGGCACCCACATGTCAGAGACAGATCTAAAAACAGAGGCTTAACTTGAGACAGAGTTAAAAGGTAGAGCAGAGAAAGACAGTAGAAGGCTTGAGAGAGAAAAAATAAGAGGAAAAGGGTGAAAAGAAAGACAGGGAAAAAGAGAATAGATGGGGGAAATGAGACATCTTAGGCTATGTTCACACTCCAGCTGATGTCAAAATAAAAATGTATGTAGCACAGGATGTGACTATTACACCCCAGTGAGCAACAGCAACATGAGTTACTCTGACATAAGCATTGGTGTGCTTTCACTGGAAAGGGAAAAAGGGAAGCAGAAAGAATGGACAAACTAAAGAGAAAATAAAATGTTAATCTGATCAGTTTGGACTTGATTCTGCTACTTCTCATGATGCTTCGGTATACTTTTCTCTGTGAGTGTTCCTATTGAAAAGAATGGAATTACTTGCATGGTAAAGTGCTAATGAGTATCAGTAAGGATGGCAGAATTAGGCCCTTTTTCAATTTTATGCAGTTTCTTCATTACAGAACTAGATGATCAGAACGATTTGATGACCTCTGCCTCCACTGAAATTCTCCATCTGATGGAGTGCTTTGTCATATGCAGAAAACAATGATTTAAAAGATGAGACACTAAGAACAATTGGCTGAACAGGGAGATTTCCGTCAACGAGAAGTCCTCATATGAAGTGGGGAAAAAAGATCATGATTTTTAAAAATCCAACTAAACAGCTCTTTAAAGTGTTATGATCACAAAAGTGCTTTAAGTAATAAAATACAATAAAATAAATAGAAGAGTAATCTTCTCTTCTTCAAGGAGTGTCCCTGTGAGTGCTCCACCTTAGGTGACTTTATAGCAGTACCAGTAACAGGAGGCGGGGGCTTCGGCTAAGTGCTGTGTTGAGCTTTGATAAGGACTGTGTGTCCGAATTCAGTGCCCCATTTTAGGTGAGCCTCCAGGACATAGTGTCTGGTGAAGGTGTGTGCAGAAGACCAGGTTGCAGCTCTGCCAATGTCCATGAGAGGGATGCTGCTAAGTTAGGCCGTAGAGGTTGCAATGGCCGTTGTGGAATGTGCGTGTAATTGGAGTGGTGGCTCCTAGTTAAAGCTGGCGTAAGCCAAACGGATGCAGTCTACAGTCCACCTGAACAGTGTCTGGGTAGAGATTTGCATGTCCAGGGGTCTTTCAGAAGTGGAGATGAAAAGTCTGTTGGTTTTATGAATTGACCTTGTCCTTTCCAAATACAAGGCAACTGCACGGTGCACATCATACATGTGCCATTTAGCTTCCTCGATGGTGGCATGAGGCTTTGGACAGAAGACGGGTAACACCAGAGTGTCATTGCAATTCCAAGAGGTAAATATCTTTGGTAAGAACTTAGGGTGTGGTCGCAGAACCACCCTGTCCTTGCGAAATATGGTGAAGAGTGGGTCAGCCATTAGAGCCCCAATTTCGCTCTCCCTTCTAGCTGACATAAGCGTGACTAACAGAGCAACCTTCATTGAGAGGTGCAGCATTGAGCACATAGCCATAGGCTCGAATGGTGCATGGGTAAGAGCGCGAAGTACGAGATTGAGGTCCCAGGCTGGAATTGGTACTCTAACAGGCGGGAATGTGTTTTGAATGACTTTTAAGAAGTGCTTAGTTGTCGAGTGGGCAAATAGAGATTTGTTTTCGATGGCTTGGTGAAAAGAACATAAGAACGGCCACACTGGCTCAGACCAACGGTCCATCCAGCCCAGTATCCTGTCTGCTGACAATGACCAATACCAGATGCCCCGGGGGGCGGGGGGAACACAACAAATAATCCTCATGTGATCCCTCTTCTGTCACCCACCTCCAGAGAAACAGAGGCTAGGGACACCATTCCTACATATACTGGCTAATAGCCATTGATGGACCTAACCTTCATAAATCTATCTAGCTCTTTTTTGAACCCTGTTACAGTCCTAGCTTTCACCACACCCTCTGGCAAGGAGTTACATAGGTTGACTGTGTGCTGAGTGAAGAAAAACTTCCTTCTGTTTTTTTTTAAACTGCTGCCTATTCATTTCATTTGGTGACCGCTAGTTATTAAATTGTGGGAATAAAGTAAATAACTTTTCCTTATTCATTTTTTCCATACCAGTCATGATTTTATAGACATTTATCATATCCCCCTTAGTCTCCTCCTTTCTAACCGGAAAAATCCAAGTCTTTTTAATCTCTCTTCATATGAGACCCTTTCCAAAACCCTAATCATTTTTGAAATGGCTGTTATGGCTGCGAGGTGCACCTTTAATGAACCAAATGAAAGACCTGAATGTTTTAGGTTTAACAGATAGTCTAATATATCAGCCAGTGGAATTGTAGATGGATCTGCTGATCTTTAGCCCACTCAGAGAGAGAATCTGCGCCCCTTGTATAGGTAGGATTTTCTTGTTGCGATTCTGCAACTATTTATTAAGATCTACCTGACCTGATCTGTAAATGTGGCTTCTATTAAAAAGAGCCAGTGAGGATCCAGGCCCGGAGGTGAAGGATCTGGATGGATGGATGCTGGATTTGACCCTCTTGCTGAGTCAGAAGATGAGGGAGTCTTGGAAGCTGCCAAGGAGGTCGCGTGGACACGTGGAGCAGGTAATTGTACCAGGTCTGGTGTGGCCATGCTTGAGCAATGTGTATTACTGATGCTGCCCCCGCTATTATTTTGTTGACTATCTGGCGAAGAAGATGGATTGGCAGGAAGGCATATAGATGGAGTGCGTTCCAAGGTATTGTAAAGGTATCCCCCAGAGAGTGTGAGCCAATGCCCGCATGTGAACAATACTATGAACACTTCTTGTTCGCATTGGTTGCAAATAAGTAGATTGTGGGGAATCCCCAGCAGTTGAATATCATATGAAGTATGTTGTCATCCATCTTCCATTTGTGGTTGGAGGTGAACTTCCTGTTGAGGGTGTCTACTTTAATATTGTCCTTGCCCAAGAGCTAAGGGTACGTCTACACTAGCCCCCTAGATCGATCTAGGGAGGCTAATGAGGGCGACCGAAATTGCAAATCAAGCCCGGGATTTAAATATCCCACGCTTGATTTGCATGTTCCCGGCTGGTTGCCATTTTAGAAATTGACTAGCCCGAAGTAACTGCCCGCGTCTACATGCGGCAGTGAAACGGGATTCCGATTTAAAGCCCTAATTCGAATTAGCTGATATTCCTCCTGCAGTGAGGTTTACCAGCTAATTCAATTTAGGGGCTTTAAATCGGAATCCCGTTTCACTGCCGCATATAGATGCGGGCAGTTACTTCGGGTTAGTCAATTTCTAAAATGGCGACCGACCGGGAACATGCAAATAAAGCACGGGATATTTAAATCCTGGGCTTGATTTTCAATTTCGATCACCCTCATTAGCCTCCCTAGGGGCTAGTGTAGACGTACCCTAAGAGGCTTGCGTGCGGACATTGTGATTTATGGACCAAGACCATAAGTGGGCCGCCTCCTTGCATAGGTGATAAGATCTGGCTCTGCCTTGCCTGTTTATCTAGTACATTGTGGCTTGATTGTCTGTAAAAATCTGTAGAGTGTTGCCCTATATCTGTTGCAGGAAGTTCTGACATGCGTATTGTACTGCTCTGAGCTCCAACACGTTGATGTGCAGGGAACACTCATGTGAACGCCATTGATCCTGGACTCTGAGGGGGCCTGAGTGCGCTCCTCACCCCAGGAGGAGGTGTCCATTATGATTGCGATTGTCAGGGGACTTCTGAGGAAGGGTTCCCCAGCGCACAGGTTTTTTGGATCCGCCCACCCACTTACTGAGCATTTGATTTTGTTTGGGATGGAAATCAGCTTGTTGATACTGGTGTAATGGGGTCTGTAGACTGTTCTGAGCCATTGCTGCATTGGCCTTATATGCAACCTAGTGTGCAGTACCACTGATGTGGCTGCTGCCATGTGGCCTAGTAACTGGAGGCAAGCCCTTGCAGGAACTTGTAGGCTGATCTGCAGCACCTTGATAAGGTGCTTGATAGACTGAAATCACTGGTGGAGCAGGGATGCTGTTGCCTGAACACCATCGAGCTATGCTCCGATGAATTCTATAGCCTGAGTGGGTTGGATCTTGCATTTGGATAGGTTAATTTATATTCCCCAGAGCCTGGAATAGGCACATGACTAAGGAGACCACTTTGTGGGCCTCTTGGCTCTTGGTCGCTCTGATCAGACAGTTGTCAAGATAGGGAAATATGGATATCCCTCATTTGGGGAGATGGGCAGCCACCACTACAATAATTTTTTAGAAGACCTTTGGGGCTGTGGAGAGTCTGAAGGGTAGCACTGTGTATTGGAAATGTGCATTGCCATGTGTAAACCTCAGGTATTTCTGGTGTGCTGGCAGGATGGATACATGAAAATAAGCATCCTGGAGGTTGAGAGTCAATAACCAGTCCCCTTCGTATAAAGCTGGTATTATGGTAGCTAAGATCATCATCTTGAACGTTGGCATCATATGTGACAATTGAGCCTCCTGAGCTTGAGAATTGGTCTCCACCCTTCTGATTTCTTTGTTTTGTGAAGAAATAATAGGAGTAGAAGCCTTTGCCCCTGTGATGTTGGGGTACAGATTCTATGGCCTGTATGTGGTGAAGATGCTCAATCTCTTGGAGTAGAACACTCTCCTGAGATGGGGTCCCTGAAAAAGGACAGGGATGATGGGAGGATAGAAGGGATATTTGTAAAAGGAATGCAGTACCCAGTCTTCATGATGTCTCGCACCCACTTTTTGGTCATGATAGAAGACCAATGGTGGAAGAAGTGTAGTAGATGTTGGCAGACTAGCAGGTGGGCCTAGGGCTGTTCTAGACAGCTGAGATGTGGCAGTGTCCTATCTATGCCTGGTTTGTCGTTGCTTACTCCTGTTATCAAAATGCCTCTGAATCTGGTTGAAAGGGGAGGATTTGTATCTTTGATTGAAATATCTGTTCTGTTTGTGTCTGGCTGCAGATACATGAATACCAAGGGTTTTCAATCTCATCCTGGAATCCTTGAGTGAATGAGGAGATGCATCAGTAGTGTCTGTGAACTGCTTTAATCCCTGGAAAGGGAGATCATTTACCATGGCCTGCACTTCAAGAGGAAACCCTGACAGGTGGAGCCAGGAAGACTTTCTCATCACAATGGCAGTAGCGATGGATCATGAAACTGTGTTAGATGTGTTGAGGGCAGCCTGTAGGGCCGTGTGGGAGATCAGAATTGCTTTGTTTATATTGGCAGAAAACTGTTCTTGTCTGTCATCTGATACATTGTCAATCAAGAGTGAGAGCTGTTCAAAGATGTGGTGGGTGTATTTTGCCAACATTGCTGTGTAATTTGATATACGGAGATGAAGAGAGGATGAGGAATAGGCCTTTCTGCCCATGAAGTCTAGCTGCTTCCACTCTTTATCATATGGGGTTGTGTGCATGGCGCTCTGGTTACCCCCCTGATTAACTGCACCCTTCACTATTGAGTTGAGGGACAGATGGGAAAATAGGAAAATAGGAAATCTGCGCCCTGTGGGGCCACGCAATATTTATGGTCAGATCTCTTCCAGACCAGTGGGATTGTGGCTGGTGTCTGCCTTATGATTTTGGCAGAGTCCTTAAGCACAGGGTCCATGGGTAATGCCAGTTTGAAGGCCAGTGAGGCATGGAGTATGCCTGATCAGCTTGTGTTGAATTTCAGGAAGGAAATTTCAGGGTGTTGTCTGAAGAAGAGGAGGAAATGTGTGTTGTAGGATAGGAGGAAATAGACAACTCCTCATCACTGGATGTAATTGCCTCTTCTTCTTGGTAAAGCGATCTGTCCTGTGATGGCAGGGATGTTGCTCTGGAGATAGGAGCAGTTGGCATGAGCTATTGCACCTGTTGTGGGTGTTGGGCTCGATATGGTGCCCACAAGTCCCAAAAGGACCAACTGGAAGGAAGTTGTATGGTAGGGGGTAGCCATTGCAGTGGTTGTTGCTGTACTGCTGCATGGTGTACTTGTGGCTGATGCTGCTTTGGGGAGGAATGCCGACCAAGGGCTTCTCCTCGTCATCACTCGACAATGGTGGTGCCGAGCCTGGTGTGCCTGGGTGTAAGAAGCTGCCCAACGCAGGCGTGCCGTTGGTGCTGAATAGAGGTGTTGTGGGCATCGAGGACACCCTGAGCTCCTCCGCAGTTGTGAATGGGGCCGGTACCTGCGTATGTGGTGCCGAGGGGAGATGGGATGGGACTACGGCTACTACCTGCAGTGCCAACTGTACTGAGAAAGTGTCGGTGCCGCATGCTTGTGCCTCTTCGGTGCAGGGAGTGGCATGGATGCTGATGATGCCATATGAGACTTCAGCTTTTTTGCTGCCACCAGTGCCATGGCCGGAGATGGCTTGGTCTTATCTTTCCTCGGTACACATGTGTGTGCCGATGGTACCAATGGTGTGGATTTTTACTTGTCTTTGCCTGGCACCTTGCTCAACTTAGGTCCTTGGACCCTCGGGAACCTTTGGTGCCGGACAGTCCTGGAACCTCCCTGCATGAAGCCCTAAATGGAGTTGGAGCAAAGGGCACTTTGGGTGCTTGCTCCCATGTTTTTGAGGGAAAATCACCTTTATTGGAGGAGTGAGATCTCTTCCTAGGTTGATCAGAGGAAGAGTGTCTTGAAACAGAGCTGCCAGACACGGCTCTTTTGGACATGGCCAGAGGTGACGGCTGGCACGGGGGAGTGGAGTGCTCTGGATCGGAGGCAGGTCTCACCATTTTCTCCAATGAAAGGAGTTTTAATTGAAACTCCTGTGCCTTCTGTGTGCGAGCTGTTAGTTGTCTGCAGTGCTGGCGCTGTGCGGTAGCGTGTGCCTGACCGAGGCAGTGAACACACTGGGAATGACTGTCTGCGACGGGGATGGAAAGCCTGCAGGAGACAGAGCATTTGAATCTCAGGGAACCAGGCATCCCAGGGAGAGTAGAACTGTTGGCCAAACTGATGGCGATCTAACAGAGAAAGTCTTTCCTCTTCTTTTTTTTTCCTTCTATAAAGAAAAACCTTAACTCTAAACTATCAAAAAAAAAAAAACCCCAAAACTCCCCCAAACCCTGTAACACTAACTAACTATTAACAGGGTAAGCACTGAACTACAAGATGAATTAGGAGAGCAACAGTTGTTCTGGCGGCGGCAGAGAAGGAACTGAAGGAACAGTTGCTGCCCATGTGTGGTAGTGGCACCACGTGCTGCTTGCCTCGCGTACACAGCCTACTGGAGAGCACTGCTACCGTAAATCTCTGACTAGGTGCATAATGGTGCCCCAAGGCCTAAAGTGGAGCAGCCAGAGGGACAGTCCTCGAAGAACCCGTATCTCTCTCCTCCCAGGTGAGTGCCCCAGTGACAACAGGCTATTCTTAGGTGGGTCTCTCTCAGACTCTTCTTTTGAAAGTGTTTCACTTTGTGTCAAATATTTTAGAAGTCATTGAGCAAGAAGCAAAGTGAGAATGACTCCATAGCCTCATGGGTAGGGCATGCACTTAGGAGACGGGATACCCAAGTTCCTGCTCTACAGTCTGAGCACCCAAACTACTTGGCCAAAAGTTATAACTGGGCGCTATCATCACTACCACCTTTCATTTTGTGAATCAAGCCCCACTCCTCCTTCGGGCTTGGGTTTATGTGACGAAGTGGGGATTGTATTCACTCTGCTCACTTTGTTATGCTGTATGTGATTCCTACTGTCCTGGGCTGTTCTGTAGTAACTCTGTGTTCATGCCTCAGTTTCCCTGGGCACTGCACTGGTGCCTACCGGGGGATGGGAGTTTTGGGAGAGACTCTCACTGAGGGAAGGCTGCCCAGCCCAGCATGTACACAATGGCTGAGGCTCTCCTGTAACCTGAGCCTAGGTGAGAGATTCAATCAGGTGAAGCCAGACAAAGAAGGAGATGGGGCTGCCTGCAGGGCTGGGATTGGTTGCTGAGTGTGTGGGTTGGTCTCTGCTGGCTTAGGATACAGGGAGTCTAGCTGGCTTGGGGAAAGGGAGGGCTCTGGGCCCCCTATTCCCAAGGAGGAGTGTGCTGACTGCTTCTGGTTCCTGTGCTAACAAGTCTGTTCTACACTGCATCCCTGTGAACCAATAAACCTTCTGTTCTACCTGCTGACCGAAAGTTACATCTGGCTGCCGATGGGGGTGCAGAGCCCGGTGGCTCCCCCACAATCTGTGACCATTGCATGTATTATGTTCACACCCTATGTAAACACTGGAAAGGACCTTCTCTTCCTAAATGCACAATTTATTATCCATACAAAGAATATTCTGCTCTTACCTAGAGCTGCCCTTTGCATGTGCCGCTGGGTTATCTCTCCTTTCAGATGGTCTGTGAAAGACACATAGTGTAAGTGGTTAAACAGCTTTCAAAAGCCTGAGAGACTAATGAAGTCCTACTTGCATCTCACCACTTGAAATTTCCCATGAGGCCAGACAAATTACATGGGTGCACAGGAGTGGAAGTACATCTTAACTCTCCCCAACTTACCTACTGTAGTTAAACTGGACCTGGTCTATTTCAGTTCCATATACCCTAAAATATAAGAAACACTGAGTGTTTCCTTTCTTAATGTCATTATCTCCTTACCGCTAAGTATGTTGCCATGACCTATGCAATTTCCCTTCAAAATTCTATTATCGACTGTCCTTTGATCTTGTGACACTGGTTTAGTGCAACGATTATTTCATACCATAATTAAATTGGTGGATGAATAACCATTATTCATTGATAAAAGTTCAACCAATTAAAATACAACTTTGGCCATTATGTGTGTTTTGAGAACAGGTGGCACTTTCTGTTTCCCCAAAATTTCAAATTAAAAAAGCCTTTCGAGACAGAGATGTGAACAAGTACTTTACTGAGCTGCACCTCTGGATAGTGGGAAAAGGAAAATGCAAACATTTGATGATGGATTTAGATTTTCCACACTGACTATAAAGGCTGCCTCTATTTCAAGATAAATTGTATCTTTAAAATGTAAAAGCAATTATTTGTAAATATGAACAAATTAAACCATTAAAGATGGCATGTGTTTAAGAGGATTGTCTTAGAGCAGGAGGAAAATGTAAACCATTAAAGATCTTTACCACCAGCCAGCTCCATTTCCTGAGAACCCCAGGCCAGGGCTACTCAACATGTGGCACGTGGGCTGCATGCAGCTCGCAGCTCATTTGTTTGTGGCCTGCGGTGCAGTTTGGGTACACATGGGACTCAACATGTGGCCCGCAGGTGGGACCCAATACAAAAAAAGTGGTCAATATAATGGTCTTCTGTTGATATGTGTTTTAGTAGTTAAACTCGTGGACTGTCATTGCTCATTAAAAGTGCTGTCATATGGGTGGAAATCGGTAAATATTGCATTTTATTAATATCAGCAGAACTGACTTAAATGGGGCCTGCGTGTTGTGTAGTCTTGCCTTAATATTTGCATTCATGCCCATCAGTGCCAAAGAAGCTATTTGCATATATTTGCATACATATTTGCATGTATATGCAACCACACTTAAGTTGCAGCCCTTGGCATGTGCCGTGAGTATCATTGAGGCACCCGGAGCTTCCAAAGTTGAGTAGCCCTGCCCTAGGCTCCTCATATTATATCAGGACAGTTGTGCCATCTATGCACATCCACAGTGGGCTTCCAGAAACATTTAAGGCTGCTCGGACATCAGTAGCACCAAGGTTGGGGCAACCTGCCCTGCCTTTGCTCCATGACTGGGGAGGCTCGAGCCACCTTCCCTCCCCATGCTCTGGGGCCACGAAGGTTGGTGCCAGGCACCATCCACTCAGTGGAGGGAAGGTGGGGGGCTAAGGGCCTGACAATGGTGGGGGCTTGACTCCCATGGGCCTTGGGAGTTAGGGACAGGGTGTGGGACAGAAGGAGCAAGTGTGGGGCTTGCCTACCCCATCCCTAAGTTCATCCACTACCCACGAATTGTTGTATCCATGCTGCCTGGTTCAGTGCAGTGTGACCAGCTGGACACAATACAGAGCATATGAGTTGTTAAATATTCAAACCAATAAAAAGCAATTTTGTATTTAATCATATTTCAGTGAGAAGTCTCTCCAAGAGAGTTGTATTCTAATGATTTCAAAAGATGTTTATTGTGAGCAATCATTTCACTGAATCTTTATCTGTAACAACCACTTCCATGTGATCTGCTCTCTCTAGTTAAATCAGTACTGAAAATAGCAGCATTTGACTGAGGGTTTGAGTTCCAGGGGTGGAGGAAGGTTGTTTTGGTATTTTTTACATTTCCTTCAATTAATCTGCTTCTCAATATTCAAAGATCTATATTTGTATAATAATTTTAAGAAGAGCATTTAGTACAGAGAAGAACATGGGACCTTTATCAAATTCGGAAAGACATTTACAGAAAAGGGATCAATCTTATATCTCTTGTGTACTGAAAACTTCCATTGGCACTAAACATCACAGTGTGGACTCTTCTTCTCTCCATGGCTCAGGTGTCTTGAGTTTACTGTCAGCACTGCTGGCAAAGGATGGAAGTGGCATGAGCTGGATATTAACCAAACATGGTAGCTCACCAATTCTGAGTTGGCCAGATACTGAAGGGTCTAATAGTATGTCTGAACAAGAGCCAGGAGAAATGATTCCCAGCTCAAACAGATGTACAAGCCCAGCAGGGACAGCCTCCCTGCGGCTGAGCCGAAACGCACCAGACACCTTCCAGCAGGACAGTGAGTGGTGAGTGCTACTCTGCAGCTTCGCAGGGGAAGTGAGTGGGCGCAGAATTTTTTGTACACAGTGGCGCAGGCACACCCCTTAGAGGGAACACTGATTGGGAGATGTAGCTGAGCCAGGAAGCCTTGCCTATAGGGGGAAATGGCATTAGACACTCAAAATTTTGTTCCCATGAGGCACTGCAGTGGCTCAGGTGGACATGGTTTAATATTGAGCTGACCTGAAATTGTTTGAAATATTTCAGTTTGGATCAATTTGAGCAAAAAATAGATATTATGTTTGGATTTTCCCAAAATAAACTTTTGGGTTTCAGGTGAAAATTCTTGGTTTTCAATAAAACGTTGAAATTTTGTGGAGAAAAGTTTTCCCTTTTTTGTTTTCATTTACATTTTCAGTGAAAAAAAAAATCTGACCATGTCTACTCACAACTGCTCTAGAACACAGGTAATCCTAAGGTAAGTCTGAAAGTTAATTAGTGACAGAATTAGGAGATAATTCCAGAACTATTACCTGTACAAACCTTTTCATATAAATAAACAGAAGATTTCAGTCTCTAGTACTGCCAGTTTATAATCTTCACAAACACAAATATTTATTCGAAGTACAATGAGGAACCACATGCTCACAAAGAAAATATCTCTTGATCCCAATAATGTAAACTTATGGACAAGGTACTTTTAAATGTGGTTTGCAAAAACTGAATTTAAGACTTGGCGAACATCTCTTTCCTTATGACTAATTATGTTTTCTGAAGTCTCACCAAACAAGCAGCTAAATATAGTCCTGCAGCTGATACCAAATCATTTTTTCCAGTGGAGTCATTCTTCATTTGGAGATAACAGTCCCAATAAAATGTTGAATGCTGCAACTCCACATGTTTTGGCAAAAAAGTAGTTTTGGGGAATTTAAGAATTCACTCAGCATGCAGCTTGCTGTCATCAGGGCTGAGATATATCTGTTGTTTTTGGCCTCTGTTCCTGGACACATGTACCATCCTGAGGTATGGAAAGGAGATGGAACAGTAACAGAAAACTCTAGCATTGTGACAGGAGTAAAAAGGCGCACAGAAGACAAACAGAAAAATAAAAGCTAACTGACGAATAATCTGAAGCATGGGAAAAGCTTCATTCATGAGAAATAAAGATCATATTCAGTCATTTAAGGGGTACAGACTTCTTCTCAAATTACATGTAATTAACTAGCAACTAGTATGAAAACAAACTATGCCAAGTTTTCCTTTAACTTCCATTTTAGCAAGCCTGTTACTAAATGGCTGCATTCATAACTCGATAATGAAGTCAGAGAACCCCTCACCGAGGAAGATGCCATTAAATGGGAATGTTTCCAGCTTGTATGTAGTTTAAATACAATACCAAACTTGTACAATCTCAGCTGAACTACAGTGCTTGCCATCTCCTACAGCTAGGATCTGGAACCAGTTTAGGAATTTCCCTTCTAATGGAGGATAATATTTAGGCAAGATGAAAATCTACTGTAACATTTTTTGTTTTTAATAATGTTACTTCAGACTCTTTCAGAGATCCGAAGGGAGCTATGTTCCAAAATATCACAGACAAGAAAGCTTTGACTTACCACATAAAAGAAATGAGCACTCCAAAATTTTAGAAATATTGGGGGGAAAGATTTTTCAGGGCTTCTTTTGAATTTTTATCACATTTGAAGTTTCTTTTATGCTGAATCTGACATTCCACAAAATTATTACATTACAGATTATGAAGTTAGCAGGCCTGAGAATGAAAAGTCTGGAAATGTTGACATTGAAATTGCATATGCAACTAGAACTGATCCAAATTTCCATCTTTCAGGAAATTTTGATGTTTCAAAATTTGTTTTTTTGTTCTGAACTGGAGCAAAATTAATTTTAGAAACGGAATTTCCAAAATGTTTTAGTTTTGGAAAAGTTTTATTTTGTAATTTTAAAATTTTGTATTGGCTGTTGCAGAATTCCATTTTGTTTTATGCTTTTTCATTGCTTTATTGTTCATTTCATTTTATAATTCTTACATTATTTCATGATAAGTCAGTAGTAGTATTGCATTATACAGTAATTCCTCATTTAACATGTGACTGCTTAAAACATTTTCATGATAGCACGATTTTTTTTTAGGGAACGTTTTTTGAATTACACGACCATCCTCAGAATAACACGATTTCCGCAGCCAGCCCATTGCTGGTGGCTGCGCAGGGCTTCCCCTGCCTCCCTGCAATGCGGTGGAGGGTTTGCCGCTTGCCGATCACCGTGCCGTTCCCCGCTGACTCCCCCTCGCTGGACTCCTTGCCCCCTCTCCTCCGCCTCCGCTTGTAGGCCGGCGGCTGGATTTCCCCAACCAGCCCATCGCTGGTGGCTGCACGAGGCTTCCCCTGCCTCCCTGCAAAGCGGCAGAGGGTTCTCTGCTCACTGCGCCATTCCCCAGCGACCCCCCCTCGCCGGATGCAGTGCAGGTCCCAGCAGACCCGTCACAGGGGCATACTCCCAACCCAATCCCCCTTCCCGCTCCTCCTCTTCCTTTCTCCAGAGCCAAATACCTCCCCTCCGTACTGTAACCCAGTCCCCTTTTCCCCCCAACTTTATGTCCTGGTCCCAACAGACACCACCACTTGAAATGCAACCCCCACCTTTTCCATTATTTTTAATGGGAAAATTGACCCTGCATAACACGTTTTCACTTACACGATCATTTTCTGAAACATATCTATAATGTTAAATGAGGAATTACTGTACAAGAACCACAGCCACAGATTTTCAGAACTTCCCAGCTCTCATTAGACCCTTTTATATAGGACAGATTTTGAAAATTGCTCAACATTCAGGAACTCTCATCATGACACTTTTGGTAAGATTTGCAAAAGAGCTGACCCAATTTGTTGTGGTGGTTTTTGTTGTTGTTGTTTTTAGTTTTTTTTTTTAAATCTGGCCTCTGTTCTGGCTCATAGTAAGTAAGTGTCAAATTCAGAATGAAAACCAAGGTCTTTCGATCACACTGCTATTGTGGTGGCAAATGGGCGTAAAATGGAATAACTATTTTTATGAGGCGTCCTTCTGAATTGAGAATTCTCTTACTGGTATAGAGTTGCTGTAGTGCCAACATACCACTTGCGCTTGGCCAGAGCACCCCTATGCTCTGGTAATTTACAACTCTCAGAATATTCCAATAGGACTATGTGCAACTTGGTACAATTTAAAGAAGCTCTTGGAGACTGCTCCATAGGGTTGACCATGACCAATACATTTTTAAAGGTGTTAAACATTGATCATACTAGTTTTTTTTTAAAAAGTGTTGGTTAAAATGCTTTAACCAACACATTTTAAAATCTGACCTGGTTTCCTAATCTAGGCAGGAGCTAAATGAACTCTCAGATTTTGGAGCACAATCCTGTTACAAATGATGAATTCCATGGCTGCAGAATCACAGAATAAATGAGGTCCCGAGCATAACTAATCAAAGAGATTTTCAGGTGCATTATTAACTGTAATAGTTTCCCAGTGCCCTCTGAACTCTCCAGTTTAGTGATGTTAACAACCTTTTTTGGTATCTAACATTGAAATTGTGCTTTCTAAGATGCAAGCCAATGCATATTTTGATGTTATTATTTTAGAACTGTCTTCTGGGAGCATGCTGTCTTAACACAAATTGGGGTCTTATCTTGCCACCTCAAAGTCCTAAATTAGTATGTATGCTCAAACTATAAGCATACATATTTTCATCTCCTCTGTTGGAGGGCATGCAGGGAACTGATGCACATCTGGAATATATTGCTGAGTTGTTTTCGTATCTATTTGTCCATGAATTAAATAAAGAGCTGGTCCATTACTGTTGTTTCAAACCAATGCCATATGGATACTCTATATAAACCAATCCCATCTTAATGCTGATACTGCAGGTTAGTCTTTAACGTGCTAGATGCTTTTAGACATGACCAAATGCAGTTTGTATCTTCACTAATTCTTAGGAATTAATGTATGGAAGTACAGCAAGGAAATAAAATAAGAGGAACTGGTAGTGATTTGTGCTTCTCATTTTTTCAAATGGCCATTACTGAAAAAGCACCATATTTATACCAATAGGACAGCAATTCATAGACAGATAAATACAAAGGTATTTTCTTTTTCTGACCAAATTTCTGACGATCTTATATTGAACTCCATTCCTATTCTGAGTTGACAGGAACCAGATCCAAAAACAAACGAGACAGAAAAGCAAGTTTTTGTTAAAGCACCCAGAACCTTGTGCCATTATTTTACCTATGTACTTACTTGCAGTCTAGTTTCATCTTGTGTTGTCCTTTCTGACCAGTAACTGCCTAGTAGAAAATCACTAAAGAATTCCAGGCCCTTATTAGAATATGCTTCACTTTCAACCAACTTGATTTAAAATTGTGGTAGCCTACCTCAGTTGTTGCCTAGGAATTGTACTCAATTCACTCTGTAATCCCTTGTCAGATGAGACAAAATTGGCTTAGAGCTAAGAACTTGACAGATGGGGCACAATATCCACCATGGATGAAGTTTTCAAAATATTTTTTTGGAGGCCTGGAGCTGTGAGACACAAACAAGTAACTCAGGAATGTTAGGGTTTTGGAAGATGAATGTAAGTAGGATTAAAGGAGTGAGGGTGGCGTGCTTTTCCATTCCTTCATTTTTCCTATTTACAGTGAAACCTCAGAGTTACGAACACTTTGGGAATGGACATTGTTTGTAACCTTGAAATCTTTGTAACACTGAACAAAACATTATGGTTGTTCTTTCAGAAGTTTACAACTGAATATTGACACAATCCAGCTGTGAAACTTTACTAGGCAGAAGAAAAATGCAGCTTTTAACCATTTTAATTTAAATGAAACAAGCAGAGAAACAATTTCCTTACCCTGTCAAATCTTTTAAAACTTCCCCTGTATTTTTTAGCAGTTTAACACAGTACTGTATTGTGTTTGTTACTTTCCCCTCTCCCCTTTTTTTGGCTCTGCTGATGCCTGATTGAGTACTTCTTGTTCCAAATGGGGTGCATGGTTGACGGGTCAATTTGTAACACTGGTGTTCATAACTGTGGTTCTATTGTGCCACATACATCCCTAAGAAGTGTCTTTCTAAGGGTTGTGTGTGCATCCTGGTGAAATCTGACATAGGGTCATTTGAAAAGTAATTCCTCAGCAGAACAGCAATTTTCACCCCAATCTGATTATGCATGTAGATTTCAGAGCACTTGGATCTGATCAGCAGAGAGCTCTACTGAACCTTAATTATACAGGGATGAAAGGAGTGCCCCAATAGTATGGTCGATAGTTCACTGTTGTAGACTGCTCTGCTGCTGTAACATAAAAAAATGTTGTGTGGACACTACTAATCCTATATGATTAAACAACTAATCAACTTAGAAAATGGACAATGTTATAATTTACTACAACAGTTGTGTGAATGCTGTTGGGTCAGTAAATGAGTCACATGATTCTAGAAATGGTTTTTCTCTGTGCATGATAAGGAACAATCCATTACCGACAGTCAGTGAGCTAGTGAAATGAGTTATATTAGTGCAAAGCTGGTGTAAATGGGGTGGAGAATCAAGCTCTATGATTTATGCTAGACCCCAAACTAAAACAAAAATGATCAAAGTAAGACATCCAGCTTTCAGTAAAGGCATGTCCAAAAGGAAAGATGAAAAATTCCTTTGTAAGCGACTGTTCGGATTTTTAAAAAACAAACACAATGTAAACTAGCTAACTGAAATGTGATGGACCCTTTGCTGTGACACCGATGACGTTAGCTCTTAACCCTCACTTAGCATCTTCCCTCTCAGAGTATGTCTACACTGCAGAGTTTTGTCGGGCGTTCAGGAGGCAGGGGGGCGAGTGTCACTCAGGCTGCTCAGGCTGGACATTGTCCTGCGGTCCACACACATGCAACCATGTGCAGTGTTAGTGTGCGGCACACAGACGCAGCTGGCAGCCCCTGAGCATGGGTGGGATCCTGCTGCCAGGCTCAGGAGAGGCCATAGACATGTCCGACCCCAGAACCTGCTATGCCTGGAAGCAGGCTAGCCACAAGGGCGCAGGCACGACCGAGGAATGCCACACCTCTGCGAGCCACAGCTGTGTGTGCAGACACCAGGGAGAGCCAGGCTGCTCCTGGATCCTCTCCCGCCCATGAGAGAAGCCCACTGTGGCCGGACACTTCCTTTGCCTGCTTGTAAGTGGGCCGGAGGTGGGTGGGAAGTGGGCAGTACAGTCCTCTGGGCACCTTGGTGCCCCGTAAGGCACGACCTGCTGTGCAGGCCACACATGGCCTTGCTCCCGAGACATCCCCCTGCTCTGCCCTGAGGGCTGTTGGTCGCTGCTCACAGAGGAGGGCACGGCCTCAGGGACGGTGTGTGCAGGGATGACTGATCGCCTCTCCCCCTGTGTGTTCTCCACTGCTGGACCAGCCGGGACTGAGGAGCCAGCCACACCAACCGAGCCAGCCGCCAGAGCCTGGGGGACCCGAAAGCATGCCAGGGTCCAGGAAGACCTCATGCGCCGTATGTCAGCATCCTATGCGACATGCAGCAGACCCTAGGGCAGAAGGTCCACAAGGATGCTGAGTGGCGGAACCACACATGGGACCAACTCATGCAGCGGTGTGATAGCATGTGTGCCATCATGTCATGCATGCTGGCACGCCCGCCTGCTGCTGCTGCTCCTGGCTTCCACCCTCCTGCCCCTCCTGCTATGCTCATTCCCCCTCTGCCTGCCCCCCGGCTGTGCCTCGGCCCTCCCCATACCCCTCCCGAAGTGATGCCTATGTCCCCTTCCC
>CM057847.1:51650543-51662238 GCA_030068395.1 Apalone spinifera | reverse complement strand
CCGCACCATAATAACTCTAACTCAGGAACCAATCCATGCCTGCCACCGGCCACGTGGAAAAAGCTGGGTAAGTTACAGGTGCAGCCATATTGCCTCCATATTGAGGGCAAGTAGAGAAGGGTCAACTTCTCTACTTGCCCTCAAATCCTCCCCTGACCTGTGAACTGCTAACAGGGCAGCAGCCCCCCACTTCCTGCTTCTCCCCTAGCCCTCTTGTTGGGGAATTGGCCAGGCAGGGATCCCCAGTTTTTCCCTGTGTTACACTCCTCTGCTGTCCATTCACTTGCCTGTTACTTCTCTACCTGCTACTTTGTCCCTGTTCTCTCCAATTTGCTCCTCTACCCCACACTTTGTGCTAACAAGACAGCACCTCTCACTTCTCCCTCCCCTGTTCTTTCTTACTTTCACTCCGTTTGGAATAAGGTCAGTATCTCCATCAGTGAGAGCAAGACCAAACTTCTCCCTGTGCAGTCACTGAAAATGGGAAACACCCTCCAGTTTCAGCCATCTCTCTGATCACTTTAGGTCCCCCTCCTCTTTTTTTTAACTCTTGGTGAGTTCCATGTTTGGAAAGCTTCCCTCCCCAGCTGCAGGAAACAGGACAGCCACAGTCTACATGTGAAGAGGTTGCAAATGGGTTGGGGGAGGGGGGCAGTTTTTTGGTTGAATCAAGACATTGGATAAGGATTTTTGGGGGAAGAGAAAGAACCTTGTTGAGGAGACATTGTGAGAAATGAAACACATGGTAGGACAAGACTTTGGATAAAAGAGGGGGGTGATTGTGAAGCTGTGTGTTGCCTTGGGAACAGTGCAAGCTGGATCCCCTGGTAAATTTGTTCTGTAGATGTTCGCTTAGGGAGTTAAGAGAGGGGTGACTTCTTGGAATTTCCTTGGAAAGGACCTGAGGGGGAGCAAACTACATGGGGATGGGAGGGGTGTGCCAGGACATTTGCATGATTACATTTCAAACAGTTTACATAGGTGTTCATGGCTTAAGGTAAGAAAGTTTCTCTTAACAGATTTTTTTGGAGTGCTGTAGATATCTAAAGCTGTGGTCTTAATGATTTTTACCTCCTGTGTTATTAATTAATACATGGTAAATTGTATTGCATTAAGGCCAGATCTTTGCTATCTGGTATAGAGTTCTGGCTCTTATGAGTCAGAAGTAGCAAGTAGTAGGTGTGATGCTAGCTGTTTTGTAGGATGAAAGCTTATTTGCAAGCTCTTTGAAACATGGATTAACCCTGAAACCATATGTTAATTTGCTTTGTGGCTTCTACTCTTTGAGCTGGTGACATACTCAAAGGTGAAAGTTTCAAACCAGGAAAACTTCTGTTTTTAGAGGTTGGTTTCACTTGTATTTGTGTAGCATGGATCCTAAACATTCCCCAGATAAACTGTAAGCCGGAGTAAATGCTTTTTACTCTCCTTTCCAGTGGCAATAAATATTGAATTAATATTTGCAAGGAGAACATGAGTCTATGACACTGGTTGACTCGTAGATTTCATTAGCGTCTTAAAGCTGAGCTATGTGTGGATAATTTTGGTGTGTTTACTAACGTGAGTTGTTAGAAAGGACGATAATATATGTAATCCAAGGGCAATGTTGTTTTTCCTTTTATTTGATTTCATATTAAATAAACATCATAAGCATTGTTCCTTGTTAATTATCCCTTGTTTTAATATATTCCATGCCTATGGACTATTTAAAATACATATTTAGATCTAGGATTTTTTTGTGTACTGGATACCACATACTACCTCCATATTGATGTTGCACATAAGAAACTTCAACCCGCCCAAAACAAAATTCAACCCACACTAAGATGAAAAATGTTAGAGGGAATACTGTTGACCATATGCATCTACTATTCTACTGTGAACTTCCTGTTAGAGACAGTTGAAAAACGCATCTGCTCATGTATTCCTTTTGGAAATTGGGTGAAAACTATTGGCTCAATCTTGCTGTTCTTACCTACTACCCAATTGTTGAAGTCAATGATTGCCAAAGTTTTCACTAAGATTAATAAAACCAGAATTTGCCTTTGTCTCAGGCAAAACACCCATGGTAGGGAACATGACTGGATGGGGCCTACTTTAAAACATTAAGCTTCCTTCTGGAGATAGTTCAAGTGATGGATTTGTTCCTGCCATTACACATTTCTACTTATCAAATATTAACAAAGGAATTATGGCCACTTTTTAAATTATGCTGAAAGGAATGTGAAATGTTTTTTGTAGTAAAACATACTATTAGAAGTGTTTGCACGTTTACACATAAGCATCATTCATTGTATCTCCACAAGGATCCCTTGGATATTATCATATCCATATGCTTAGCATGCAAAATAGTAAACGTTTTACCTTGCTGGAGAATAATGAACTAATAAAAGATAAACACTTTATAAGACCAAAAAAACCAGCAGAAATATTCCCCTGCTATAAATCTCAGCTCACTTCTGCATGAAGAGTATGTGCAATATATCATACTACCTTCCTTGGTACAAAATGGGAAAGACTTAAAACCCCTGCACCCCTGCAGTGGCAAACAGCAGAACGATGACAATGCCCAGATTGAATGAGCTGAATTAAACTCTGGCACAATCTAATTTCACGAATACCTTTGGCATTTAATCTGCTTATACGTGATGATAATTTCAGAGTGGGGGGGAAAAGAGCAGCTTTTTTAGATGGTGATCACATACATTTGAGTATAATCCCTTTGAAGCAAATGGCTCCAAAACATTTCATCCAAAGGGATGAAGGTCTTCCCTTTGCAAAGGGCTAGCACAAGCATCAGAGAAATCCAACTTAAACCCTCAAAATAGGTCTTCAGTGAGATGTAATGGTGCCTTTGCACATGGGTGCATTACATTCACACAAAACTGGTTGCAGAATCCAGAGTATTTAGTGTATATATAGGGGTCATTAAACCCATCATCAAAGTGAAGCTCTTCAGAGTGAAATGCTGCAGCTGTTTGCTAGAAGACAATGCTGAAGTATAACAGCCAAGAAAAATGGAAAAATAATACAATTTCCAATGGAAAAACTTGGATAAACAGCATATGATTACCCAATATGG
The DNA here is from genome assembly GCA_030068395.1 of Apalone spinifera. Lineage (NCBI taxonomy): Eukaryota > Metazoa > Chordata > Testudines > Trionychidae > Apalone > Apalone spinifera. The sequence goes on along the minus strand of CM057847.1, from coordinate 51,659,156 downwards.
AATCAGGCCAAGATTACCAGGATTAAAAGGACACCAGTTTAAATGTGCAACAAAAAATAGACTTTGTAAAAAGAAGCATTTACAATAATTAAGATCCACAGAAATAATTCCACGAAAATTGTTTACAAAAATTCCAGCAGAAACATATTTTTAAAAACAATGCCTATTCCTTCACAGGTGTTATAATCCTAATATTGTAGTGTGTATTATTGAATATGAACCTGAAAGTTCAGTTGACCACAAACTGACTTTAAATAAAGCAAAGCTGGTTAATCTCTTTTAATTGTCCAAGATGAGAGTGATGTAAAAAAGTAATCAAGCAGCATACACTGTGAAAAGTATTTTGATTTTTTAAAAATTCCTTCAGTTTTATGAATCCAAGTCATTGATAAGGGAATTTGTTTTAGTACCTCTTCAACATCCTAATAACTCTCGCAACAAGGGTCATATAATTCTTAATGTCCAGAGGGTCGGGACTTCAGTTTTATGTATCATTGATATGCTGGCACCTCTACTAGTACAGTGCTCCTCAACATCCCTCCCCAGGCAGTAGTTTAATACTAGCCCATACAAGACAAGTGCTTGGAAGACAGTTAATCTCTTTGCCTCGGTTTCTTCACCCGTAAAATGGGGATGCCTAACCCACAGACATATTGAAAAAAAAGTTTTTAAACTATGATAATAAGAAGTACTAAATAAATGTTAAGTGTTTTTAACAACTAATGAATTATCAAAACCACTTCCTTGCAGGACCATACATTTCCTTATAGGGGGCTTTGATCCTAGGACTATTTTGGTCTGACTCTGATTAACTTATGTGATCTGTCAAGTTCACAGCTTGAAGTGGTATGGCTGCAAGATGCTACTGAATATCTGTTCTAACATCAAGGATTTACAGTGGCTACAGTTAATATATAATGTTGCCTAGCTGTGCTTTTATGTTTTCTTTAAAGAGCCAAGGAATAGTACTGCTCCCAAATTTAAGGTTGGGGTGGAGGGACAGTAAGGACACAGAATCTGGGAATCAAAAAACCACTTACCATAAACAAAATGTTTGCAGATGTCAGCAGTGAAGTAGGGTATTTGTTGGTACACACAAGTTTGGCCAAACCATGTATTTTATATTCTGATATAAGTATTACTAAGGAAACATTTTCCATCTCATGCACCAGGGTTCAAAGGAGTTAAATGAATGACTCTGCTTAGCCCCTTTTTCTTTTATCTACTGATCAATTCCTTGATCAAGCCTGCCTATAAGTTTACATATTTGCTTTTTACATGCACGCACACATACAGACACATTTAATTAGTAGGTACACAGAGAAAGGAGTGAGTTGTGCTAACGCATGGCAGTCTTGGCAGATGCTCAAGTGAGTGCATACAAAGGAAAATCTGAAGTCAAACCCACAAGAACTTTAGGAGACCCACCCAATGGTGCCACCACATCTAAATAAATAAAAAGGAGTCATGTTTGCCTATGCCAGAAATCACACATTTCACATAGCTTCTGACAAACAGGCTCTATATCACACACCACACTCTCAGTTTATATTAAGGGCTGGGCATTAAAAACAGGTTATGTTTTTTTTCCTTCTTAGTAACAGTGTCTAATTCTCCTTTGCTCCACTGTTGATGCTATTGCAAGGCTTTTGCTGGAGCAGGATAAGAGAGAGCTAAAGTGTAAACCCAGTGAGTTCAGATCCTGTGAAACTAATCTTTACATGCAGGCAGTTGCAGGTGCTGTTAAAGCTATGGTAGTGACATGAGTTATTTTCCATATTGTCTTGTAAGACTTAGCAACATAAATCAATCTTATTCAATGGTGTTATGTGAATCCCAGAGAGGCATAAGGATCTTGCGCAAAAAGGGTTTCTTGCACAAAATGGAAACGGCCACACTGCTTGTTTTTGCGCAAAAACCCTTTGCGCAAAAACACATCGGAAGAGATTATGCAAATAAAGCACGAGAAAATGCTAATCAGCGCTTCATTTGCATTGCCTTTTCTGGGAAAAATCCTTAGGCTGCATCTAGATTGGCATGATTTTCTGCAAATGCTTTTAACGGAAAAGTTTTTCCGTTAAAAGTATTTGCGGAAAAGAGCGTCTAGATTGGCACGGACGCTTTTGCACAAAAGCACTTTTTGCAGAAAAGCGTCCATGCCAATCTAGACACGGTTTTATGCAAGAAAGCCCCAATCGCCATTTTAGCCATTGGGGCTTTTTTGCGCAAAACGGTTCTGCGTTGTCTACACTGGCCCTCTTGCGCAAAAGCATTTGCCCGAGCGGGAGTGTCATTGTATTTGTGCAAGAAGCACTGATTTTGTACATTACAAAGTCAGTGCTCTTGCACAAATTCAAGCGGCCAGTGTAGACAGCTGGCAAGTTTTTGCGCAAAAGCAGTTGCTTTTGCGCAAAAACTTACCAGTCTAGATGCAGCCCTAGTGTAGACATAGCCTAAGAGACATAGTAAATGGAAAAAACAGATGGATATCTACTGTTCTGGCAAAAGAACAACATATTCTACTCAGAAGGAATAAAAGAAGGAAGGCACATAAATTAATTCCCACTTAGTTGTTTAGTCCCTGAACAGTGAGTTGGCAAATAGTACTCCACATTGAAAACCAACAATAACCTCAGCTAGTGAGAGGAGCAATAGCATATCACAGCCATTTTTTCCAAAAGTAAATTGAACGTTCCCTCTCATCTTTCTCTGAAACTAAGTCTAACATCAGCCATACATTTACTTCTCCAAGGAGACTCAGATTGGATTTCTTCTCATACCATCTTGGTTTATTTTGACCTGTTTCCATTCAAATATATTTTGCGGCTTTAATGTTCAAGCTACATCATAAATGCTGACCTGACACATTCGACCTTTGTATGGTATTGGGCCTATTCACTACTGGACCTTCTTGCTCAACTTCCAAGAATGCTAATAAGAGGGGCATGTTGGTGTAGCTTTATATCATCTAGATGTAAAACTACTTCTTTTCTACTGTCTGAGCTGTAGTTACGTTTATATCTCATGTGATGCAGCTTTATCTTATCATAGCAATCATGAGATTTTTAGCATTACAGGTGCAGCTGAAAGGCTTAATTTGAATGTATACCTGACCTTTCAGATCATGAACTGTAGAATATCACACAAGGGAAATGCTGTGCTTCACAGAAGAGGTGGCTGCTGAAATATTTTAAGACCCTTCTCTCAGAACCCAATTAACATCCATTTAAAAGAAGGATGTTTGCTGGTCAGCTGGACCATTTATCACCTTATGTTATACTACATGGTTCAGATGAAGAATGGAAGACAGAAAAGCAGTAAAATAAAAGTTCAAAATTCCTATAATTAACTAAATATACACATTTTGACATTCTGCATTTAAATATGACAAAATATGTAATGAACACTACCTTTAAATAGTAGTATGACTAATGGAGCTCACCTCCTGCCTTTCCACATATCTCTCTGGATCCCTGGAAGATTAATGTGAATGATAGGGCAAGAATATTTCTAAAGCCCTACAAAATGTCTGCCTGCACCAATGAAGTCATTACAGCTTGGATCAGAGACAAGATAAGTTTTTCCCCAGAGACAACCATATGACTCTGCATGTATTTCTGGTGCCTGGAGAACCAGCTTCAACTCCAGTCTTGACAGTAACACTAGAAACCACAGAAAGGCATATTTAGTTTTCAGAGAAATTTGGAGTCCAACAAAGGAAAACTGGCTTGTTATAAATACATATTTGGGTTTGGAAACTCACTGAACTTTAAATTCCAAATTATTTCTGTTCTCACAGTTTTGTTTTGCAACAGCTCTTTTCTTTATTAAGATAACTGAGAGTTTCTGCAATTAAAGGTGATATATCCTGCATCTCTGGTGGACATGCCTATGTTGGCAGCAGCATGTAAAGTTTTCTGCAGGAGAGTCTACTCCTGCAGGAGAGTCTACTCTGCAGAATTAAGAGTAGATGGAGAAAACACAGAGATGAGTTACCACATTTTTGTGTGGGAACTGGAAACAAGAGGCAAAATTAGCTTGGAAAGAACTTGGTGCACCCATTGATGTCACTGGAAATCTCATCTGCTAATGTGAACATACTGAAGTTGGTATGAGTGAGTCTTCAGCTGTATGCAAGGAGACATTTAAGTCCAATCCAGCCTAGGTACAAGTGAATGATAAATTCATTTATTTCAAAGATCTAATGCCCACTTACACATAGGCTGAATTACTCCTGCTTGCTTTTGGCTGGTGAAAAACAGTGGTCAATGGAGTAGGAAAACTGAATGCCACAAACAACTTTGGTCCCTGATTTGTTGAAACATGATACGAGTTAGTCCCTGAGGGCATGGCTATACTCGAAATAATCTATGCAACTTGCTAGTTGAAATATCTTATTTCAACTTTTGGTGCTGTCTACACACCACTTATTTCGAAATAGAGCATTCTTCCCCTGACTTCCCTTACTCCTCATATAATGAGGGTTATAGGAGTCAGAATAAGAAGCCCATTATTTCAAATTTATTTTGAAATAATGGGCTTGCTGTGTAGACACACACTATGTTATTTTGGAATAATGTTAAATATTCCAAAATAATGCTGCTGTGTAGACATAGCCTGAAAAGAAAGCTGATTACCAATTGAGACAAACATCAGGTCTACTTTTAAGAGGCTCTAGACACCTATGAATCCAGTTAAAATCCACTGGAGCAGCAGATATCTAATGATGCTGAAAAGCAGACCCATCACCACCAGAGACTTAATCCTGTAAGGTGCTGAGTGCCTGTTGCTTGGCACTGACCGTCCTCTATTATCATTAAAGCAAATGGGGGTTGAGAGCACTGAGTAAGTTAGGTGTGACAATGGTGCCCAGCCACCCAATGGAATTCTCTGCCCCAAACTAAATCAAAGCTCCCCCTACAATACCTGAGGAGAGTTAGGTACCTGAGGGATTCACAGAAACTAGTAAATTGAGTGCGGAGCTACCTAAGCCAAAGAAAGAGGTGTAGCCTAAAAACCACCCCTCAAATGTACCATACTCCTCATGGAACTTAACTGTGAACTCAGGAACTAAGCTTCTTGGTTTCATTAAGACAGGGGTGGGCAATATTTTTTGGCCAGGTGCCACTCCAGGAGGGGTGGGGCCTAAATCGGAAGGGGCAAGGCCAGGGTGCTTCTGAGCTTCCCCATCCCCAGACCATGATTGATCTGGGGATGTGGGAGCCTCTTTGCCCCTCCACCCCACCCACTAGGCACCAAGACCCCTGGCAGGGAGGGAAGAGGCTTCACACTCTCCCCCACCCCAGGACAATCAGGACTTAGGGGCGGGGGAACACGCGAAGCCACCTCCCACCCTATCCTCCCCCCAAAGGAGCACATGGCACTTCCATGCTCCTCGCAGAGTGGGAGTCAGGCATCACACACTCTCCCTGCCCCCAGGCCAATCAGGGCCTGGGGGCAGCGGAGCTGCGTGAAGTTTCCTTTGCCCTGCCCCCACCCGGCATGAGCATACGGCACTTTGAAATGCCCCACGCTCCTTGCAGGGTGAGGGGAGGGTGGAAGAAGCTTTGCGCAGCTCACCTGCCCCCAGGCCAATCAGGGCTTGGGGGCAGGGGCATGCGTGACATCTCCTCTCGCCCTGCGAGCAGCACATGGTGCTTCAAAGCATCGTGTGCTCCTCGCAGGGCAGGAGGAAGTTTCGTGCACTCCCCAGCCCCCAGGCCCTAATTGGCCTGGGGGTGGGGGAGCGGCAGGGCCTCCGCGAGCTGGATCAACCTGCTTGGCGGGCTGGATCTGGCCCACGGAGGTCCTTTTGCCGACACCTGCATTAAGACATAGAGGGCTTTGTGCATGACCACAAGCAGAAACTAAGGTTTAAAGAGAACACAAGAGGCTTTGGTATGCTGTCAAATATAAATTAATTTTGAATGCTTTAGACACTTCTTTTATCCCTCATCTTCACCTTGTTGCTAACTAACAATTCTTAACAAGTGTGCTCTGTATGCACCCACATATAATTAGGAATCATGGTGTTCTCACCATCTGGTAGAAGCCAGCTGAACTTTAAGCAAACAGTCAGTTTTAATATGTTAGCAAACTGTTTGATCGACTCTGGCACATCTAATTTTTTTTTAAAAAGAACATCTTTATTAAAAGAACACAGTTTGCTAAAAGAGAACAGGATGAACTATTCTTTCCAGAACATACGAGCAAAAATGTAATCCAATCCTACTAATGGCCAAGTAAAAAGGTATATACATATCACAATTGAAACATGGGATTACAAAACACATCAACATGCTGTACTTTTATATTATACATATACAAGTTTCAGATCTGTAAAATTCTGTACCTAAAGATTAATTTTAATTTGAGTCTACTGAAGATGCCATACAAAGTTCAATTCAGGTACTCAACTTTGAATCATGACCATGAGCAACCTTTCTTTCTAGCAGAAGTTTCAACTCCACAGCAATCATGTCTGATTGAGCAAAAGGTAAAATGCTTCAAAGAGTAACAACACATGTGATAAAACACAAATTGGCTGGTCAAATGTCTTGAATAGCTTTCAGCAATTTTGAGATCTTTGGGGCACACCTTAAAACTATGATTTAAAGAAAGTTGCAAATTATTCCTACTCACAATTGCTTTATTGTTCTTTGGGCAGGAGGGAATTAAGTAGTTTTTCACTCTCTTTTTTATTATTTTAAGACCTTTTCCTTTCTCAGGCTGAAATCATTGTTTGCATGGTGGCACCAGCTGGTATTTTTACTGCTCACATATTAAACTTATGTACACTATGCAAACATTTTCATTTAACTTATCTATTGTGTGATGTATCTTTAGCGTGTAATACTGCAGTATTGAACAACATAAAATAATGCTTATAAAGCAGCAGTTTGATAAATAATAAATGTATGCAATTATCTTTCAAGCCCATAAAACAACTTCCTAATTTGGATTAGGAAAAAACATTATTCCAAAACAATTGTTCAGCAATCTAGGAACGGATCCTGCAACCAGAGCAGCCTTTGGTGTGTTTCCCTCTTTGCTTAGGGGACCTGCTAGGCAAAATGGACCTTATTTATCATATCCCATGCGCTCTATGGAACTTCAGAATGCAGCAGTCTTAAGTTCCACAGAGTGTTTTTTTGGATCACACAAATGATATACGTGCAAAGCATTGTTAGTATTAATAGGATGCCTTAACGGGGGAGTCTTAAAGTCACTACACTCCTTAAAGGACCAGTGGCTTTCTGGTCTATTCTGGCTGCTCTTCAAACTTAGAGTTTAGTTTAGACACAATTAAGAATAAATATTCAGCTTTCTCTTCATCCTGTGTTATCCTGAAAGTTTAATAAAAGTCATTGGTAGGATTTTTTGTTGAGGAAAGCAAGCATAAAGTGCTTTTTTATATAGTGGTAATGGGAAAACAAAATATGCTTTACATCTATTAAAGAGATTGTCTATCCGACAATTTTAGAACATCTGCATTTCCAGCATGAATTTAAACCACATTTACTTTGGCTGTACTTCTTCTGAGAGATAATGGGATTTGTGTGCATATGTAACTCTGAGCCATCCCTTGAAAAAATGACCCCAAGAAGTCTCCTATCTGCTTCAGATTAGCTAATGTGTTATAGTATAGATAAACGATATAACTATATAACGTAAGGTTTTGAGACATGATTTTCAAGTGTACCTTAGTTTGTAACAAAATTTAACTCCTTATGTGGATCCTTTTTGACTAGTACAAATTATTTACATTTGAGATGCGGACTTCGGAAAAGGGATCTGTGAAAATGTATTATGGTGAAGGAATGCATCCCACAAAATTTAAAGCTGTTTTGTATATAGTTTTTTTACCATTATGGTTTTGTTTTAGTCTTTAGTAGTCACAGTACTCTGACCTGAGATCTAAAAGTGAAAGTACACCTCTCTCCATAATTCAAAGCATTGCCAAAGGATGTAGCTACTCTGGAGTGGACAGAAAGGACAGCCCAGTGGTTAGTGCAGTAGCCTGGCTCTGCTCTGCTGCAGACTTCCTGTGTGATCATGAACAATTCAGTTACCTTTTCTGTGCCTTAGTTTCTCAGATGTAAAAATGTAATACAAGATAATAGCACTAGAGCTCAAGAGCAGTGCAGGACTTCTGGACTTGACTTTCTGGTGTTGGTTAATATTTCAAAGATAGAAACACATTTTTGGATCAAGATGCTAAACTACGAGCATTTACATGTGCCAGAAAATGAAAGATTTATTTCAGAGCTAAAGAAATACTATGGCATAATTATGGCTTCTTTGCACAAAGGCATGCAGCCTTTACTCTATCCATTCCATGCCCCCTCTGATGCAGGATCATCATAGAGGAAGGAGAAGATGCAAGGAACCCCTTTTCGCCACCAATAGAAAGCAGTCATAATTTGACTTCTAATACAGTAAGGGCAGTCCTCTCAGCACTTGTTACTAGAGCTTGTGTGGGAAATGGCATTCCTATCCCAGAGTAGCCTCAAGATTTCAGAAATCTTCCCATTCCAAACTGGGGCCAAACTGAGACCTTTTGGAAAGGAAGGAAGGTCACTCTTGCCCAGAGGATAGGGCACCACCCGTGAT
>CM057847.1:51635539-51646179 GCA_030068395.1 Apalone spinifera | reverse complement strand
GTGGAGAATAAAGAGAGAGGGTCAGTCATCCCAGGGGACACTGTGCCTGAAGCCCTGCCCTCATCCGTGAGCAGAAAGCGACAGTTTTTGGCTCAGTTTAAGGTGATGTGCTTGGAGCAAGGCCATGTGTGTGCTGGCCAGTGGGCCCTTTCCTACAGGGGCCTAGATGTCCCCAGGAGTGGGTGCTGCCCCGAGAGTGTGGGTATGCCCTTATGCCATGTGCGGGACTGCTAAGTGTGTGTGTGTGTGTGTGTGTGTCTGTCCATCCCCAGCCTCCTTCTAGAGGTGGCTAGTGGAGGGAGGGTGTCCCATGGTGTCCCACCCCAGGGTCATGAGCATGGCAGGCCTCCCCAGACATCCTGTGGCCAATAGCACAAGGGTCCTCTGTGGCAGCCTCCTGGGCTGTGTGCCCAGGAGTGGCCACGTGCACAGGCTGCTGCACTATACTGGGGCTGCAAGAGCCAAGCGTGGAGCACCCAGCTACTCCTCGCCACCAACCACCTCCACCCTCTGTGTGAAGGGAACGTGATGGCACTCACATGATGTTCCTTCTCCGGCCTCTGATGGCGTCTGGGACACATGCACAGGGAGGGGTACTGGCTCCAGTGTCAACAGGGTGCTGATGCTGGCCTCGTTCGGCTCCTCCTCCGCCTCCTCCTTGTCTCTCCCCTGCATGAGGACTACAATGGGCATCTTGAGCCCTGATGTGGTACAGCTCTTTAAAATAAGGGCAGGCATGGGATTCTGCCCCAGCGTGGGAGCTGTCCTCCCTAGTCCTGGCATATGCCTGGTGAAGCTCCTTAAACTTCATCCACACCTGCTCCTGTGTGCGGATGTGCCCCTTGTTGACCAGGCTCTCAGCCATGCGGTCATAGACATCCATATTCCTGCATCCTGTGTGGAAATCCTGGAGGCTGGTCTCATCACCCCAAATCTCACTAAGGTCCAAGATCTCAGCACCAGACCAGGAAGGCACACGCCTCTTTCAGCCCTAGCAGGCTCCTAAGAACAGCAGACTGGCTCATTTTTTGGAAAAAGTGAGGTAAGGGCAGTTGCTCTATGGCTATAGGCTGTCAGTGCCTCCCGGTAGCCACAAGCACTTTCCCCTGAGAATGCAGCTTTAAGGGCTCCAGGGGAAGGGGCGGGTGTGGATATAGAGTTTGGCTGAGTGTGGACAGAGCAGCCAGCAGGGAACCCTGGGAAGGGCTGGAGGCCCCCTATTTTGAAATAACAACTGCTGCCCTGTCTACACAGCCCCTATTCTGAAACAACTATTTCAGAATAGGTGTTATTCTTCACAGAATGAGGTTTACAGAACTCAGAATAAGCCACCCCTTATTTCAAAATTATTTCAAAATAATGGAATTGCTGTGTAGACGCTCACATAGTTATTTTGGAATAACAGCCATCATTCCAAAATAACTTTGCTGTGTAGACCCACTCCTCGAAGATAAACATGATAAAAATATATCTGCTCATGTAACATCTGTGGCTCAAATTGTTCAAATGAAATTATAAAAAAGCTTTTGTGAAATGTCATGAATGTTCAAATTGTCCCAGATTATTCCTTTTGGGCAAAGGCACTCATCAGAGAGGACCTAGAAATATTAGGGAAAAAATAACTAACAGGATTATTGCCAATAATCCATATTTTAAAACAGTATTTCAGATCCTTTGAAGCTTAAAATGAGATCTTTAATCCAATTCAGGGATCTTAATATCCCCAGCATGCAATGTCATTTAATGAGTTTGGAAATGTGATCTTAATTTAAACTCAATACAATGTCTATATATCATTTTTCATGACATTTCATTCCTGTGAATTTCCAAGTGTTTACTGATATAAAACAGCAGAGAGAGGGACAAAGTCATTTTTAAAAGGCTCAGTATGATCTTAAAGATGTTTGTTTCATTTTGCATTTTAACTGTGTCTAACTCTAGTACAGAGGTTATGTCTAGACTGCTGCTTTTTGTTGGAAAATGGTACACAAATTGCACTCCCTGATTTACGTACCTTTTCCCAATAGTTTTGTCGGAAGAAGCTTTTCCAAAATTTGGCCCGTCTACACTGGGCCAAATTTCAGAAAAACCTCCTCTTTCGGAAGAGCCCTTCTTCCTTTGGCATGAGGAAGACAGGGCTTCTGAAAGAGTGTGTCTGCTCTTCGGCAAAAAATGTCAGAAGAGCAGACAGCATTCCCTGCATGCGGCAGAGTTTTTCTGGGATATTTCCACAAAAGAAACAATCATTGTTTCCAAATATTTCCAGATGTAAAGACATAGTAACAACCCCCATTACGGACACCAGCCATCCAACTTCTGTTTTTTTAATTCTGACAGTCTGTACATAGAATTAATTTTGATTAGCAATTCCTCACTCCATTCAATATTAAGAATGGTTTCTCTCCAGAATAACTAGCCTGGTCTCAAGGGGCTAGCAAAGCTGTGGAGATCATAACAAGGTCCTCATCATCCATCCCATCTCTGCCTACTTCTGAATTTAAAAATCATTCTATCAATTAATGAGGCTGCTTGGTTGTTGGGTTTTTTTGTTTTTGTTCTTTCTACATGGCCTGACTGCAGTTCATCTGAAATGAAAAACCAGAGCTTCAGCTAACTTGGGCAGCTGAAAGAGTGCAGAATAAAAATACAATAGTGCTTACAACCTGCTTATTGCCATCTTGTTCTGCTTCCCTGGCATCCCAGCTTCAAATAGTGGTCTATAAAATATATTTGCTCATGGCTTGCTTCTGGAACCAAAAATAAACAATCAACATAGTTCTCTTTGCAGACTATGAGGTTTTGATCAAGGACCAAAGCAGTCCACTCACCACAATACTGAATTTCTACCAATCAGAATAACATAACTAGGGGCCACCAACAACAGAGATATGTTAATCACTGGCAAAGGTAAATGACAGAAAGAAGAATGAGGTCTGGTGGTTAGGATTAGGGGCTGACTGCTAAGGCCACTTAGATTTCATTCCAGGCTCTGCCGCTGACTCATTGTGTGACTAGCACAAGTAATATAACTACTTTGTTTACACAATCCCAAAACAGTTTTATAATATAATGGTAATACTTTAAACTTTGGATGACTTTTGTGCATAAAATTATAAAGTGCTTTAGAAAGACAGGCTAGTCTCATTTATTTACTTTACAGATGGGTAAACTGATGCAGATAGGTGAGGGGATTTGAGTAAGTTCACAACAAAAGTGAGAAAGGAATAAAAGCCAGGTGCATTGAATCTGAGTACCATCCCCTGGACCAGAGTGCTTCCACAATACAATACAGTCCAGGTATTGTGAGGTTTATTTCATGCAGAAAAGTACTGTACTTGGAATTTTCAAAGTGCACTTGGTAGGTAGAGGTCAAATCCATAAAGCAGTTATGGTCTCAGTGTGCAGATCTCATGAAGCAAAGATTCTGATTGAGAGGAATTTCTGTCTGTGGCAAAAGTTTTGGCACAACAATATGTCACACTATTTGTAAAAATGTCAGGAAATCAAACATTAACCTAGATACCAATATGGAGGTCCCAAAAAAGAAATGACAAAAATGAAAACAGGTCACTAAAAAGAAAGCAGATGAAGTTTTTGCTGAACACTGAATGATGAAATACAGAGGTGAAAGTAAGAGGGTGTGCTCTCGTGCACAGCTCTAGCAAGAGAGGGCTGAGCTGTGGCAAAAGCCAGCAGGGAACTATTTAAAGAGCTGGCAGGGACCCGGGTTGCAATAGGATAATACCTGTAAGAAAGTCTAAGTTACTTTCACCGCTGATGAAAAGAGAAACACAAAAACAAATACATAGTTGTTGCAGAGAAGAAACAAAAAGCAAAGAGGCAAAAGACAAATAAAGCCTTCACCCAACAGCAGATTGATAGCAGCAGCTGTTTGTGACTTAATATGGAGATCCTTTGCCAACTGGGAGAGGTGCATAGGATTGCCTGTATTTATGCTTGCCTTAATTATTGCTTAGAAGAATCACTGTTTCCAAGACATTATTTTCTTGTCTACAGTACAACTATTAAAAGCAAGAGAAAATTTAAATGTCCCAAAAAAGATGTGAGAGAAAACTATAAATACTCAGACTAAACAATTTGGAAATGTTCTATTCTTTCAGTAACAGTGACTTTACGTCAGGTAGCACCAGGAATTCATTTTTTTTAAATTTGTCCATTACCTGTGAACTTTATATCATTTTTACATACAAGACTTTTTTTGCATTAAAAAGCAATTACTTTCTTCTTTAAAACTTCTGGTTTCTGTAGCCAAATTTATAAGGAAACAGTATATTTTTTTTCAAACTTTTCCACATGATCCACATTGCAGCTCATTATAATTTCTTATTCCTTTGTTCAATGCCAGAATTTCTCTTTTAGCATTTTAAAAACAAGCTTTCACTTGCAATAACTCTTTAAAATCAACTGATATAAAACAGCTTTTCAACCAGTGCATTTCATGCATCTGATAAAGATTTAGGAGTGGACCCTAAGATTAAGGGCACAAGCACAAGAAGGCTCTGATGATATTACAGGCAGTTACCCAGCACTACAAGGAAAATTTCAGGGGAGGTTATTGTAATATCCAGGATATTTGCCTTAAAAGAGAGAGGGGGAAAGAGAAATAGAAACAAACAAACCACAACAACACATTCAAAACCAACAAATTAGACTGGAAAAAGCTTTACTGTAAAGGAACAACAACAGACATCTTTTTCTAGAGGCTGTGGGATCCTTTCAATTTAAAATGATTGAAAAAGTGATGAAATCTTATAGTATGTTAGAAGGCATTTAAAACAAAAAATACTGTGTCCCCCTTCTGAGTCAAAGTTGTTGCTGAAGGCTTACACAATATATGTGGTCATAAACTTTGACCCCCTTCTAGCCATAATTTTGGAAATAAATCACAGAATAATAGAGCTGGAAGAGACCTCAGGAGGTCATCAAGTCCAGCCCCCTGCCCGAGGCAGGACCAATCCCAACTAAATCAACCCAGCCAGGGCTTTGTCAAGCCGAGATTTAAAAACCACTAGGGATGGAGATTCCACTACCTCCCTAGGTAACCCATTCCAGTGCTTTACCATCCTCCTAAGGAAATAGTTTTTCCTAATTTCCAACCTAGACCTCCCCCTTTGTAACTTGAGACCACTGCTCCTTGTTCTGCCATCCATCACTACTATGAACAGCCTTTCTCCATCCTCTTTGGAACCTCCCTTCAGGAAGTTGAAGGCTGCTATCAAATCCCCCCTCACTCTTCTATTCTGCAGACTAAATAAATCCAAATCCCTCAGTCTCTCCTCATAGGTCATGCGCTCCAGACCCCTAATGGTTTTGGTTGCCCTCCACATTCTTTCTATAGTGGGGGGCCCAGAACTGGACACAATACTCTAGATGTGGCCATACCAGTGCGACATAAAGGGGAATAATCACTTCTCTAGATCTGCTGGTAATGCTCCTCCTAATGCACCCTAATATGCCATTAGCCTTCTTGGCTACAAGGGCACACCGTTGACTCATATCCAACTTCTCATCCATTGTAATCCCCAGGTCCTTTTCTGCAGAGCTGCTACTTAGCCAGTTGGTCCCCAGCTTGTAACAATGCTTGGGATTCTTCTGTCCCAAGTGCAGGACTCTACATTTATCCTTGTTGAACCTCATCAGATTTCTTTTGGCCCAATCCTTTAATCTGTCTAGGTCACTCTGGACCATATCCCTACCTCTCCTCCTAGCTTAGTGTCATCTGCAAACTTGCTGAGGGTGCTATTCATCCCCTCATCCAGGTCATTAATAAAGATGTTAAACAAAACTGGTACTAGAACCGATCCTTGGGGCACTCTGCTAGAAACTGACTGCCAACCTGACAGCAAGCCATTGATCATTATCCATTGGGCCTGACAGTCTAGCCAGGTTTCTATCCATCTTACAGTCCATTTATCCAACCCATACTCCCTTAACTTGCTGGCAAGAATTCTGTGGGAGACCGGTAGGGCCGGCCCACAACATTTTGGCACCTGAGGCGGGGAGCTCAAATCATGCCCCCATGGCCCCTCGCTTGGGCCAAAACTTTGAAAGGTCTCAATTCTCTGGGTCCTAGTGGCACCCCCCCCACAGTCTGGCACCTGAGGCAAACACCTCAGTTTGCCTCATGGTAAGGCCAGCCCTGGAGACCATATCAAAAGCCTTTCTAAAATCAAGGTATATCACATCCACTGACTTTCCCATATCCACAGAGGCAGTTACCTCATCATAGAAGCTAATCAGATTGGTCAGTCATGACTTGCCCTTTGTGAATCCACGTTGACTATTCCTGATCACTTCACCTCTTCCAAGTGCTTCAAAATGGATTCCTTGAGGATCCCCTCCATCATTTTTCCAGGGACTGAGGGAAGGCTGACTGGTCTGTAGTTGCCTGGATTGTCTTTCTTCCCTTTTTTAAAGATAGGCACTACATTTGCCTTTTTCCAATCTTTCGGGATTTCTCCTGATCTCCACGAGTTTTCAAAGATAATGGCGAAAGGCTCCGCAATGACATTTGCCAACTCCCTCAATATCCTCAGATGCATTAAATTGCCTTACCAATAAACAGCCTTTTCTCTTTGCCAACCTCAAAATCTCCATACATTATCTAATAAATTTTAAAGTGGAACCCGGTTAAGACAATGAGTGCAATGGTTAGGCACCAACTATTCTCAAAAGTTTTTGTTTTTGTTTTTGTTTTTGTTTTTGAAGGAATCTACAAATTAGAAAAAAGTTATGTTACCTTGATTAAGCCTTAGAAAATGGATCAAGTCTTTTGACAGTTTGGGTATGACGGACCAGGCCGGGTCTGGGCACAGCTGAGGGCATCTGCTCAGGGCAAATTGCTCAAATTCGGGGCTCCTCACAGCCCCCAGACTGGAGACCTTTCCAAACAGGCCACAAACCAGTTCCACAGAGTGCTTCAGCTGCCTGCCTGAAGCCTCACGAGCAAAACCCCTCCGATACCCCAGCAATATCCGTGTCTCAGATGGCCCTGGGCCTCACACAAAGGTGAGGGGTTTTAGAACCCAATCTCACCTTCCCCGAACAAGTTCTGTCTGGTTCCAAGAAACCAGCCACAGTTCCCAGGTCAATGTACACTCTGGATCCTACCCACAAATCACGCTGAGCCAATCCTTTAGAATCTACAATCTAAAGGTTTATTACTACAAGAAAGAAAAGCATGAGAGTAAGATTGTTAAATTATCATACATTACATGCATCGAATCTCCCAGTTCTCGATGCAGGCTCTAGCAGAGATATTATAGCTGCTGGCTTAAAAGTGCTTGTTGCACATCCTATAGCAGGATGGGTCCACAGTTCTTACCGGCTCGTGATACCCTGCGAGGCCGCATCTGGGGTCAGAAGTAGATCTGAAGACATCATGGAGCCAGCCATATGGCCTACTTATACCCCCTCCTGGCTTCTTCCAACTGGAGGGAGTCACATGGCCAGTGGCGGGTGTATCTTTGGCCTTCAGAGGCCCATTGTTCCCTGGAGCTTTGCTCATTAGCATGTCCATAGGCAAACATTCCTAGCCCATTACTTAAGCACATTCAGAGAGACTTCCAGTCTCCATACAGAGTACAGATTCCTAACTCCACACACAGACATTATACAGATATATGAAGAGCAGATACAGAATCAGAAGAAAGTAAGCTTTTGTTTGACCCTTCACATGGTCCCCTTTGTACCACTTTTGGGGCGAACGCCCCCCCCCCCCCATGGGTGCAGCAGTGACCTGGCTGCTCCCCTCACAATCCAATAACGTGACATTGTGTCAAACTGCTTTCATGCACTATTTTGGGCATGATTCTTCCTTCTCCCTTTAATGTCCCCTTTGCTATTTTCTTTCCTATGATACTCATTTGCAAGAAGCAGATTACAGAAAACAAAGTTACTTCTTTAGACGCTAATGCCAAAGCCACTTCCTGTGCCCACTTGGCAGAAATGTATAGGTTAAAAAAATCACTCCTTCCTTTCTCCCTCCTTCCCTCTCTCCCTCCCTCTTCAGCATCTGAAGAAGTGAGTTGTAGCTCACAAAAGCTTATACTCTAATACCCTAATACATTTGTTAAGCCTGGTCTACACTAGATCAGGCAGGTTGGCTTAAGGCACACCATGCAGCTATGCAAAATGCACATGCTCCCATCAGCTTCCCTTACTCCTCACTGATTGACTTGTACTGGATGCGAGGGCTGCCCTCAGCATTTGATTTGGGGGATCTACACTAGACCCGCTACATCAAATGCTAGAAGATCGACCTCCCCAGAGGTAAACATGCCCTTAGTCTTTAAAGTGCCACTGGATTCCTTGTTACATTTGTGATAGGTGCTCAGGTTCTAGTGGTTTCTCAAATCGGCAGGCCACAAACTATTTAGGAATTCACATCTTAAGACCAACACCTTTAGCTCCACTCAGAAATCAATAGGCAGCCACTGAAGACCATAGAACATTGATGTCACATCTTCAAAGCAAACAGTTCCATTTAATAGACAAGCAACTGCATTCTACACTAGCTTCACTTTTCAAATGTTTCTAAGGTATCACCCAGTGCAGGGTGTATTACTGTAATTTAACCTGAAGGCAAGAAAGGCATGGAACACTAGCACAGTCCTATATCTGAAAGAAAGGATCTAACTCATCTTGTCAAGCGCTGGAGAAAAATACATTTTTCAATAACAGCTACAACCTAAGCAACCAGGAACAACTTGTGATCTAATAAATCCCATCTTGTGAACCCACATTACAAACTACAGGTGGGCTTTCTAAGTCAAGGATGTTACCATAAATCCACTCTAGTCTCCCTAGTTGTTTCCCTTAACATTTATCTTTGATTTACCCAAAGTGAGCGTCTGAAAATTAATCCTTACCTAAAACCCAATCTCAAAGCCATACTGTGAACACTTTAATCAAAATAGTGAGCAGTTACTCACATAAGTAGTTTATTGAAATCAATCAAGTGACTTGTGTCAGTAGCTGCTTACCAATGTCAGTAAGAGGTTTAAGTCTAAATTGGGGAAGAAAGGCAGGTTTTATTTTTTCCTGGTAGGGAACTCAAAATTTTGGCAGATCTAGGCTCTATTCAATCCTAATTTGATGACAGACATATAGATAAATAACATCTAAAAGTGACCTGAAAAAAATAATAAATACATAAGAAAAGGGAAGGGAAGAGACTAGATGATCTGGGAATGGGATATAGACCGTTTTTTAGTTCTGGGTCACCTC
Source organism: Apalone spinifera (assembly GCA_030068395.1). Classification (NCBI taxonomy): domain Eukaryota; kingdom Metazoa; phylum Chordata; order Testudines; family Trionychidae; genus Apalone; species Apalone spinifera. The sequence continues at coordinate 51,636,930 of CM057847.1, read as the reverse complement.
TCCAAAGAGCAGGGAACACGGCTTTAAGGTCCTGATTCGGCAAAATACTTAAGCACAGTACTTCACTTTAAGCATGTGTTTAGGTCTCATTGATGTCAAAGGAAATTGACCATGTTCTTAAGTGCTGATTTAGGACCCAAAATGTGACTGGTAAAGCACTAACAGTAGAGGCTGCCAAACAGATGCAGTGATGCTGGTCAATTCTTTCCACTTTGTGGGATATACCAGCCAGCTTTAGGGTTCCCCGCAGAGCAGGAGTTTGGGATTTTTTCTGTTGCTCTGTGCCTGCTCCTGTTAGACTTTCTGCTTTGAAAAGCCTTCAGCCTGGGTTTCTTTGGCAAAAATAAATCTGGCCAGAGATGTGTAGGTGCAATATTTTGTTACAGGCCCTCTGCTCGCTATGCTCACCAACCCCCCTGTCTCAGGGTAGACAGGCCTGACACTCTCCCCGGCCACAGGGGAGGGCCAGGCTGCACCAGCCCCGACCTCTTGGGCCTCCCCCTGGCTACTGGGGAGGGCAGGGCCGGGGCCAGGACCACACGAGACTCAGCCTCTTGGTTCCCCACCCCCCGGGTCATCAGGGAGGGGATGGAGAGAGCCAGGACCACTTCAGCCCCAGCCTCTCAGCCCCCCTATCTCCCACCCGGCCACTAGGCTCGCACCAAACCTAGCCTCTCAACCCCTCCCACACCCTTCCCGGGCCGCAGCCCCAGTCTTTTGGCCCCACTCCAGCCATGGATGGAGGACCAGGGCTGAGCCAGGGGGCAGTGGCAGTGGCTTCTCGCTGCGCTCTGGGGCCCCAGTTCTCTGGGACCCAGCGAAGAACGCCTGCCTCCGCCTGCCTCAGGCTAGGCACTCGGGCCACCACCTGTCTGGTGCTCCAGCCTCGTTCCCCTCACTACTACAAGATTAGAGCACCAGCACCAGCTTCCGGGGGGCTGGAGGAGGATGGACCCCAAGGCTCCACACCAGCATTAGCTTGCAGAGAAGTGCGCACGCTGCTGTGGGGAGGGGAGGGGCAAAGGCCTGCTGCAAACACTGGTGGTGTAAGAAGGTCTCAAAAGTGGCTGCAAGAATGTTTTGTAATGGAAATGGTTGGACAACCTACATATAGGGATTGATATGATCACTCCCTAAAATACGCTTACATCTTTACAGAATATTTTAAAATCAGTAATATTTACAGAACATTCATGAAGCAGTAATGTGAAACAGTGAATAACATTTAGGATAAAGTCTTGTACCCCAATTTTCTGGAAGAAATACATCACATCTGAGGGCCAGAAAATAAATTTAAATATGCTGCCATAATCATTATTATTATTTTATTTTATTTTATTTTATTTTATTATTTCTTCTTCTTTAAACAACTAGGGTGTGTCTAGACTATA
>CM057847.1:51608961-51619482 GCA_030068395.1 Apalone spinifera | reverse complement strand
GCATAAATTATATTTCTGGATGCGCAGGAATATGTAAGCTTCTTTTTTATGTGTAAGCTCACCAAGGATGTCCCCGTAAGCCAATGTGGTCTCCTACCATATTTGCTTTTCTTACTGTGTATCGGGATAGTTTCTTCCTGTGCCTTTAATAAGGCTTCTTTAAAATACTGCCAGCTCTCCTGGACTCCTTTCCCCTTCATGGTAGCATCCCAGGGAATCCTGCCCATCAGTTCTCTGAAGGAGTCAAAGTCTGCTCTTCTGAAGTCCAGGGTGTGTATTTTGCTACTCTCCTTTCTTCCTTTGGTCAGGATCCTGAAATCTACCATCTCATGATCACTGCTCCCCAGGTTGCCACCCACCTTCTCTACTAGTTCCAACCTGTTTGTGAGCAGCAGGTCTAGCTGCGCATAGCCCCTGGTTGGTTCCTTCAGCAGCTGTACCAGGAGGTTGTCCCCAACAATCTCCAAAAACTTCCTGGATTGTCTGTGTACTGCTGTATTGGTCTCCCAATAGATGTCAGGGTGATTCAAGTCCCCCATGAGAACCAGGGTCTGTGATCTGGAAGCTTCTCTTAATTGTCTGAAGAAAGCCTCGTCTACCTCATCTGCCTGATCCAGTCGGCAATAGTAGACACCAACCACAACATCACCCCTGTTGCTTCCACCTCTAAACTTAACCCATAAACACTCAATAGGCTTTTCTCCCGCCATATACTGGAACTCCAAGCAATCATACTGCTCTTACATACAATGGAACTCCTCCCTCCTTTTCTCCTCCGCCTGTTCTTCCTGACCAGTTTATACCCTTCCATGACAGTGCTCCAGTCATGTGAGTCATCCCACCAAGTCTCTGTTATTCCAATCAAATCATAGTTCCTTGGCTGGGCCAGGGCTACTAATTCTTCCTGTTTGTTCCCCAGGCTTCTTGCATTCATGTACAAACACCTTAGATAATCAGTTGATTGACCTACCTTCTCCATTTGAATCAGGGATCCTTCTTTGTTGTTCCTTCCTCCTTGTGTTTCTTCTCGGTATCCCACTTCCCCACTTACCTCACGGCTTAGGTCACCATCCCCCAACGAACCTAGTTTAAAGCCTCCTCACTATGTCTGCAAGCCTGCCCATGAATATGCTCTTTCCTCTCTTGGTTAGGCGGATCCTATCTCTTCCTAGCAATCCTTGTGCTCAGAACAGAGTCCCATGGTCAAAGAAATCAAAGACCTCTCTCCGACACCACCTGCACAACCACGTATTTACTTCCACGATTTGACGATCCCTACCTGGACCTTTTCCTTCAACAGGGAGGATGGACAAGAATACCACTTGCACCTCAAATTCCTTGATTCTTCTTCCCAGCGTTACATAATTTGTAATGACCTGCTCAAGGTCATTCTTGGCCATATCATTAGTTCCTACATGGAGAAGCAGGAAGGGGTAGCAATCCAACAGTTTGATCAGTTTTGGAAGACTCTCGGTAACATCCTGAATTCGAGCTCCTGGTAAGCAGCACATTTCTTGAGATTCCAGGTCTGGACGGCAGATGGATGACTCCATCTTTCTTAGGAGGGAGTCCCCGACCACCCCATCCATCTTCTTCTTTTGGGGGTGGTGGTCGTGGAACCCCCATCCCTAGGACTATGCATCCCATGCCTTCTGGTAGATGGTGTCTCCTGATTTCTTCCCTGAGAGGTCCCTGCCAAAGCATTCTCCACTGCAGTGCCTGTGCAGAAAGCCTGAGAGCAGTTACTTAGTAACTCTGCTGGAATTGGGGATACCTGATCTGGCCTTCTTCTCCTAGAGGTTACATGCTGCCAATTTTCTTCCTTGTCCTGTACTGCCCTCAGTGGCTCTTCAGCCTGCTGTGCTGCAGTATTAAATGCTTTCTTTTATCAAGGAAGTCTTCGTCTTCTCAGATGGAACGTAGGGTTGATACTTGGGCATCAAGTCCTCTAATTTTTAATTCCAAAATGGTGACCAGCTTGCACTTAGTGCTGATGAAATGTCTTCTATTTTCCGGGAGGAAGACAAACATGGCATATGCCATTAGAAGGCTTATCCTATAACAGAACGATATATATATGACCTGCTGGTTTTATGTACACTGTATACAACTACACAGACTGATCTTGGTCAGTACCCACTTATGAAACCTCTGGGCACATTTCCCAAGTTATATAGGGGGGCGTTTGTTAACTTCCTGCCATAAGTGGGAATCCAACAGTGAAATCTACAGGCAGATTTGAAAAAAAACCCATACTGTATGTACACAGTCTATTCTTCTTAGTCCGTTTTAATATAATACAGAGCTAATACTGAACTTCCTTAGAAAGGAAACCTGCAGAGTCCCCACAAAGAAAGTAAAAGCAAAACAATGTGATTATTACACTTCATAAAACAATATTGGCATACTCAGTAGAGAGGTCAAGGAATGAAAAGGCATGGATACTCAGGAATATGCTTGCATTTTGTGGATCCTCCAGGTCAAGAGGGAGGTATATGGACAGTATACAACCAATGCTGTCCTGTTAATCACATTTCTGAAGCACAATATTTACACACAAATTTCTTAAAACAAAACCACTATAAGATATGTTATTAATTATTATTATTTTGCTGTTATTATTATCATTACTGTTGTACACAGCAGGAAAGTAGAAGACCAAATGATGCCAATATTCATTACTATCTGGGTGGGACAGAAAATCTGACAACTTTAGGGAGGGTGCAAACTAAAATACAGAGCACAGCATTCTGAACAATCTCTCTCCCTAGTCCCCACAGGAAGATGGTCATGATTTTCAGAAAGGGTGCCTAAATTTAGGCTTCAGGATTCATATTTAAGCACTATCATTTTCCAAGACTGCATGACTGATCCTGTGATATGAACTGGTACTATATGGAACTTCACAACAACATGGGACATTGAATTAGGCCTGCCTGCTTCAAAAACCCACAGGTGATATCTTCAAAAATGGAGAGAGAAGCAATCATGACAGGTAGGGGGATTTAGCTCATTGTCTCATAATTCTCATTGAAATTATTAGGAGTTAAGTCCTCAGTTGGCTTTGAAAGTCTTGACACAGGTCTCTACTACTTGGGCTAAAGAAGAATCTGATATTAATATTGGACAGGGATTGGGTATGTCTTGTCTTTGAGGCTACTTACATACATCCCACAGTCCTAATACTGCCTGCCCTGGAAGCAGCAAAATCTGCATTAAGAAGAATATGGCTATTGTGTCTAGGTTCCTTAGGTTGGAACCCATACTAGTGGGTAGGTCTGGGTTCCCTTCCTGGCCAAAAGAACCCCAAGAAGAGGACAAACCTTTTTTGTGACTCAGAACAAAAGCCTGCATTTTAAGGGATCAGAGCTGCAGCTGAAGACTCTAGTGAAAAGTCATGGACTGCTTAGTTTTGGATTCTTTAATACTCTGCAAGGGGTTCAGTTGCTCCTTGAGACTCAGTCAGGTGGCCAAGTTGTAGAAGACCAACCAAGTCAGTTGGCAGCCTGCAGGGGGCACCAGAAGTGAAAAAGGACTATAATATGTTACCTTATCATTTGGAGGCATTGTTGCAGGGAGTTATGGAATAGTTTAGCACTTGTGCCACCTATAAGGAGAAGGCAGAGGCTCACTTGGTCTTTGGCCAGTTCATTATAGTACAAACCAAAAATAGCTAATTAAGCAAAGTAATTAAAACTTGTCTTATTACATTTACAAATTTTTCGCCATTAATCTTTAAAAAACAGATATTAAAATGGATCCCAAGATACCAAACCAGCTCTAGGGCACTAGTCATCTTTTAATATAACATAAAAGATTAGGTCAGTTCATGTGATCTAAGTGGCATAACATCCTTAAAGCACTTCATACTGTACAAAAAGATTAGTAAGGGTCACAAGGAAATAGTTCATCAGAATTTTGATGACACCATAAATCACAAAAGTACCATTATATTCAACTAAGTTACAGCTGATTCAAGTTATTGAAATAAATTCTACTAAAGAGAAGACTGTAGTCACCCAGGCACTATATTAGTTAAGGCTATTAAGAGCCAATTTCCCCAAATTAGATACTTGCAAATTGTTACTAAAATTTCCATGCATATGGAAAAAATACCCAACATGGTATTTAGGAACCTTGTTCATCATATGTTTGCACAAATTCCTATACTGAGTGCAGACTGGAAATCTGTGACTAAATTAGGTGCCTGCAATACCTAAATTTAAAAAGCTGGTTCTTAAATTAGAATTACTACACCATGTATTCAAGTTTTATTAATACTAATGTTCTATTAACAGATTCTCATGTTCAGCTCACAGCATGATTAAACTTTATAGATCATGTCTAAATACAATTATAGAAATCAGCCATGAGGTACATTATAATATAGCCCCATCCCTTCTAAGACATATTTTTCTATGCCAAATAATTGTATTTTGTTGCTATTTTATTGTTTAAAGATTAAAATGAAAGTGCTGATAGAACTGTATCAGCAGTGTAACAACTGTTACAGCAGAATATAATATGACTAGTGTTTCACAACACATGATGGAATCCAGCTACACTATATTCACATGATGCTTGCAGTTTTCAACATTTTGGGTGTGTCTAGACTACAAGGTTTTTTCAAAAAGTGGCCTTTTTTCAAAAAAACTTCCCCTGCATCTAGACTGCAGCCGTGTTCTTTCACAAGTAAATTGAAAGAACATGGCAGTTTTTTCGATCGTGGTAAACCTCATTTTATGAGGAATAATGCCTTTTTTCAAAAGTACTCTTTCGAAAAAAGGTGCTATTGAATGCAAACTGCTTTTTCGAAAGAGAGCATCTAGACTTTCTTTCAAAAAAGCGGCTCATTTTTTCGAAAAATCTGCTTGTAGGCTCTATACTCTCTTTCGAAAGAGGCTTTTAGGCAGAATGGTGCCTTTGGGCACCTCAAGGCCAATTTCTGATGCTTCCTGATCCACCTTGATGTAGGGGAGCAGAACATACCCCAAGTGGTGTCCACGTGTTGTGTGCTGTGAGAGGAAGGGGGAGGCGTTCCTCCCTCAGTGGGAGGCAGAGGCCAGCCCGGAGGGAAGGGCCTTTGAGCATCAGGCAGGGGTGTGCCTCTGGACGATCCTGAGGGGGAGTTTCTTACAAGGACCCCAGTAACTCTCCCCTGGGTCTCCCCACTAGGGACCTGTGCCTTGCCCCTCTCTGCCTTTCCACCAAGACCCCCACTTCCTGCTTCCACCCCTCTCCCCTGCAGAGACCATAAAAAACGGTTTGGTTTTGAAAAAAAATAACTGTTTGGTGATTTATTTGGGGTAGAAGTCGCTGGGGAGGGACCAGGGAAAGAACCTGGAAATGGGGGAGGAGGGAGCTGAAACAGGGTAGAGGGGGGAGAAGAGGCTCAGGGCTGGGGCTGGGAGTGGTACCTGGGTCAGGTAGTTCATCCACCTCATGTGCAAGGACCTCAGCAACCACAGGGTGGGGGGAGGGAGGGTCTGGGGAGGCTAGGGGAAGAAACAGGAGGAGGGGCTGGAGCAAGTGCTGGCATGGCAGGGGGCAGAGGCTGGCATGGTGGGTGAGTCAGGAGATCCTGCATGGTTGCACATATGTCAAGTCCCTGCTGCTGCAACTCTGTCCAGTTCTCTCTCCGCCACTGCACGTCCTCCAGGACCTTCTGGACCAGAGTATCGTGCAGGGCCCGAAGTACAGAGATGTGCTCCAGCAGTAGTTCCTCCTGCATTCCCCAGTGCATGCGGCTCCGCAGTGTTGGGCGGCTACCTTGGATAGTGTTGCCCGCCCCTCTCTTGCAGCTGGTCCGACTGAGGACAATAAAGAGAGACGGTCAGTCATCCCTGGAGACCCTGTCCCTGAAGCCCTGCCATCATCTGTGATTCAAGACCGACAGTTCTTGGGTCAGATGAAGGAGATGTCATGGGAGCAAGGTCACACATGGTCTGGACATGAGGCCCTTTCCTACAGGGGCCTGGGATGTCCCCAGGGGAGCAGGCTTCTCCCCACCCCCCAAGTCTAGGGGATGAGTAGGCACGGGAAGTTGCGAGCCACAATGGGATCCTATGTGTGGGAGGGGGACCTCAGGCTGGCTGGGCTTGCCTCAGTGCCACACACGCCAGGTCCGGCAGTGGTGGCATCCCAAGGGGAGATGACTTGTATCCGTGGCTGCTGGGGAAGAAGGGGTGAGAGTGTAGAGGGGGAGGGGGATGTGAGCAGCAGACACACATACACCTGGCAGCACTGTCCCCGGGAGGGGATGCTGTCTCAAGTGTGCAGGCATTCCGGTGTGCGGCACTCCTGAGTGTGTGTGTGTGCACGTACACGCGTCCTTGGCCCCAGCCTCCTCCTAGGAGCAGGTTGTGGTGGGAGGGTACCCCCCTCCCCAGGTATCTGAAGTGTTCCTGGCTTCCCTAGAGCCTGTGAGTTGGAGCCCAGGGGTGCGCAGATGCAGTCTCCTAGGGCTATGTGGCACAGACTGGCGCTTCACCTGCACCCACATGCATGGACTGCCGCATGATTCCCCAGGCCAAGAAGGCCAAGCGACCCCAGCCCCTTGCCACCTGCAACCTCCACACTGTCTGTGTGAGAAAAATAAGGTCACTCACCTGATGTTCCCTCACCAGCTTTGCATGGTGCCTGGGACACATGCAGGTCATGGGGTACAGGCTTAAGGGTCAGTGAGGTCATGGTGCTGACCGCATCAGGCTCCTCCTCCTCACCATCTCTGAGCCCTAAGCAGGTGATGATGGGCATCTCCAGCCCCAAGTCAACCACCAGCGGTGGGGAAGAGATGCAGGTCTGCATAATAGGGGCAGGAGTGGGGTTCTGCCCCGGAGCAGGAGCTGTGCTCCGTTGCCCTGGTGTAGCCCTGTCGAAGCTCTTTCAGCCAGACCTGGTCAAAGTGTCCCTTTGTAGCCAGGCAATCAGCATATCTCATTGTTGAACCATGTGGAGCAGAGATGCTGGAGGTTTTCCTCCTCGCCTCGCACCTCAATGAGGGCCAGAATCTCCACTCCACACTAGGATGGCACACGCCTCTTGCGGCACCTGGCACACTCCTGGGAGCCATCAGACTGCTCCTTGGGAGTGATGGAGGGCTCTTAGGGGGCTCGATGGTCAGCCATCCTGGCCAGATGTTGTGCTATGGCAGCAGTGTGGCTAGAGGCTGTCTGGGCCAGTTTCCTGACACAAGCCCTTTCCCCTGTAAGGGCTACAGGGGAAGAGGAACTATAGAGACCTAAGGAGTGTGGACAGAGTGGAGAGCAGGGCACCTGTGGGATTTCCTGGAAGCCTCTTATTTTGAAATAACTCCCTGTGCTGCATCCACACATATACCCTTTAGAAACAGCTATTTCAGAAGAGTGTTATTCCTTATGCGATGAGGTTTACAAAAGTTGGAATAAGCTGTCCATTATTTCGAAATAATGAAATTGCTGTGTGGATGTTCTGTTATTCCACGGTAATGGCTGTTATTTCGGAATAATGGTGCAGTGTAGACGCACCCTGTGTGCACACACATTTCTTCTTACTACTTTAAAAATGGTGGCAGCATTAATCCTTCAGTTCATTTCAAAAGTCAAGCAGCTTTTGAGGAACCATTCGTTATCTTTTACAAAACAAGCATCACAATAGTGTGAATATTTTTATTAAAGCGTCCTTCTCAGACAGTTGCAGCTCATGATGTGCTTTTAAAAGTTCCTTTAGCATCACTTTGGAGGGTGGTTTGGTTTTGTTAGAAAATCAAACAGTTAAAGGATGCAGTGAGTCATCTGGGGGCTTCTGGAAAGCTGAATAGTTCCAGGTGACTATTTGGAACATATACTCAAGAAACATAAAAACACTAAGACCATTGCTATGTTAAAGAGAACAATATGGCCCCTTTCAGCATTGGAATTGAACATGCAGGCTCTCTCATTATTTCAATAAAACAAAAACAGACGTTTAACCAAAAAACAAAACAAAAAAAATCCCTAACTTCTCTCTCGCTTGGCTGAACATTTCAAAAAGCCATGTGTCAAGTGAGCCATGAATTCCATTTCATTTTGCTTTTTAAACAGAAATAAGTTGAAAAGATGTTAGCCAGAAAAGGAGCTTTTTAAAATCCCATGTAATATGGCACCTACTTTCTAGGTGAAAGAAGGATAAAATACACAACATCCTATGAAAATAATGGGCATATTTTCTCTGATTTAGCTAATTTATAGCAAGATATAATGCTGGGATAAAATAGCAATATTTTCAAAATGCACACAGATCATTTTGTTGTATGTAATATTATTGACATTATTTGCTGGTTCTAAAGTAGTGTGGGAAACTTAATGGGACATTGAAATTTAAACTGCTTTTCCAATTGTTATTGTAATATTCTACTTACTATAAAATAGTACATTTCCAAATATTGTGAATATTTTTTAGATTGCAAAAATATGTTTTTTAAATGTGTTACATGCAGACTGAGGTTTGTCTTTGGTCTGAAGATGAGTGGAAAGAATGAATCTGGCTCAATCTTTTGTGGAAATAGAAAATGGTGCTTAGATGGTGTAATTTATATTCTTGTACCACAACCCCTATGCCAAACCACTATCCTCTCCTCAGGCAGATGCCTCCTTAAGACTCATTCTTCCATGATGCTCTCAGAAAATGAATCCAAAAAAGTTTTTTTTTTAAATTCCCAAGACATTATTCCAGCATGATGGGCACATGCTCTAACTATCATCCTTTCACCTCCTGTAAAGCAATATTTTTTAAAGTAATTGCATTTGGCATGCTTATACTTAAGTCAAAAACCTTAAGCTGTGAGTTTACAAATGCTCTTTAGAAAATCTTCCTCACCAGAAGAAAGTATTAAAATAACTGAATTAGCATCACTAGGAAGGGCTTGAATTCTATGTAAGTGCAGAGAAACTGCCCTTCTCCTGAAAATGACATTATCTATCACATGGTTAAGTTGTATTTTGTGTACTGGCTAGCCTAATCAAATACAGTATTTGTGAATTCAGCTGTTTCCTAATCTCCTTTGGCAAGAGCTGCATTCTTGAATATTCTTCCTTCTCCATTGTGATTTAAATGTTTTTTCATAGAAAACTTCAACATATGAAAATATAAGCATTCTGGTTTTATTCTTACAAACCAATGTCACAGTTCAGCAAGGTAGTCAGTCAGTGGAACTATTCACATGCTTCAAGTTAGTTCCCTGCTGAAGTAACTTGCTAAAAGAGGTCCATGCCTGATTGCATTAACATAGTAATGATAAAAAAACATTACAATGGTTCATTAAAAATGTCAAATAAAACCAGTGTGTTCTACATAATGTGAAACACTGTGATTTGCTAGACAGCCAGAGAGAGAACTAATCAACTTTCTTTTCACTTGAAGAGGAGAGGATTACTTTCCTATTTTGAAGGACAAAATGAAGGAGAATTAAAACCCTGCTCCCTGCCCTTGCCACTAATCATGTCTGAATGAACCTTCTTTCATTTCAATGTTAACTATTTACCCTGTTTTTGTTAAGTTAGTGGTTTGAGCTTTCCATGGGAAAGATGCCCTTGATTATATTATAAATGAGGTCCTCAACAATCATTTACATTTCCAACATTTGAGTCCTGTTAGCATATTAAGTTATCAAGGTAATTCTGTGTGTAAGTGTTGGACAAAAGCAAATGAGCACAAGAATGCTGATGCTGAAAGTAAAACTCTTGTAAAACTGCACACTTAAGAATGATAAAATTTAAAGTCATCATGTGAGTCATCAAGTGGATACTTGCCTATATAATTCATTTTACTAACCTGCTTGTCTAGGAAGAAAAGCAGCTCTATGGACTGAGGAGCTGAAATCTTGTGTATCTTTCACATTAACACGTGCAGATGACCTGTGACCTTCTTCAAAGCTTATAGAAAGGGAACTCTTGGAGACTGCAAGGTCACTGGAACCAGCACTGAGCTGAAGGAGGGCATCCTGTGCTTTCTTCTTTTCTTTCTTTAACATATTTACTAGAATATCTGCAGGATGTTTTAAGGAAATTATATGGGAACTTCTTTCCATATATAACAATCCACTTGCTCTGTAGGTGACTTGTTCATAAATGTAGTTTTGTAGAACTGAATGGAACTAGTCACATATGCAAGGCTTATTAACATGAATATGGATTACAGGATTAGGACCATATGTTATGCCTATTTATTAAGTATCTTTCCAAATACCCAGTTCAATCTGCTCTGAAGATGACATTACTGACATCTAGTAAGATGACATTGCTGAGTGGGATAATTGTCTAAGGTCAATCAATGTTCAGATAAAAGTAATAAATACTGTAAGATTTTGTACAAAAATAGAAATGTTAAATTCTATGTACTTCAAAATGGTTGACATTTCCTTTATTAATTTTTGTAACACTGAAACATCAATTGCACCTTGCAAATTTCCTATGTCAAACTTAAAAGTTGTGTCTAGACTGGCCAGTTTCTGGAAAAATCAGCCGCTTTTCTGGAAAAACTTGCCAGCTGTCTACACTGGCCGCT
>CM057847.1:51581030-51598135 GCA_030068395.1 Apalone spinifera | reverse complement strand
AGCCTATGAGTTTAAATGGTCAGGTTAGACCAGGTTTCTAAAGAATGGTATGAGGGAGAAGAGCAAAATAAAGACAATGGCTTTCAAGAAGACAGACTTTAGCAAAGTCAGGGAACTGTTAGGTAAGAGCCCATGGGAAGCAAATCTAAGACAAGCTCTACATTAGACCTGGCAGCTCAGGTTAAGGTATGCAACTCTAGCTGTGTAGAAAACATAACTGGAGTTGCCTTACCTTAAGCTGAGCTTGGCAGCGGCCTCACAGTGGGAGGTTGATGGGAGCAAACACTCCCTTGGGCCTCCCTTACTCCTCGCAAAAGGAGGAGTACAGGATGCCAGCGGGGGTGCCCTCAGAGTTTGATTTAGTTAACATAATTAAGACTCACTAAATTGAACTGCACAAGATTGATCACAGCAACGGCGATCTTTCTTTTGGTGTAGACAAGGCCTAAGAGGCAAAACAATTGCAGCAGCTGGCAGTTTTTCCACAGAGACATTATTAAGGGCAAAGAACAAACTATTGCACCGCATATGAAAGATAGCAAGAGACCACCCTTGCTTAACCAGGAGATCTTGAATGATGTAAAAATAAAAAGAGTCCTACCAAAAGTGGAAACCAGGTCAAATTACAAAGGATAAATACAAACACACATATGTAAGGGCAAAATTAGAAAGGCTAAGGCACAAAATGGAATCAAACTAAGTGGAGACACAAAACTGGGTGGGTGCGTGGGGGCAGAAGTGGAGTGGGGGCAGAGCTTGGGGTGAGGGGATGGTGAGCACTTCCTGGTTAGAAGGAAAGTCAGCACCTATGTGCCCACCTGTTAAATTTTCAATTTGGCTACAACTACTCAAGAGAGATCTTGGCGTCATTGTGGATAGCTCTCTGAAAACATCCACTCAGTGTGCAAAGCCAGTCAAAAAAGAAAACAAAATGTTAGGCGTCATTAAAAAAAGATAAAGAATAAGACAGATAATATCTTATTGCTACTGTATAAATACCTGGCAGATCCACATCTTTAATACTGCATGCAGATGTGGTTGCCTCAAAAAAAGATCTATTGGCATTGGAAAAGGTTCAGAAAAGGGCAACAAAAATGATTAGGGGTTTGGAACGGGTGCCATATGAAAAGAGATTAAAAGGCTTGGACTTTTCACCTTAGAAAAGAGGAGTCTAAGGGGGGATATCATAGAGGTCTATAAAAACCATGACTGGTGTGGAAAAAGTGAATAAGGAAAAGTTATTTATTTATTCCCACAATATAAGAACTAGGGCTCACCAAATGAAATTAATAGGTAGCAGGTTTAAAACAAACAAAAGGAAGTTTTTCTTCACTTAGCACAGAGTCAACCTGTGGAACTCCTTGCCAAAGGACGTGGTAAAGACTAGGACTTTAACACGGTTCAAAAAAAGGGCTAGAGAGATTCATAGAGGTTAGGTCTATCAATGGCTATTAGTCAGGATGGGTAGGAATGGTGTCCTTAGCCTCTGTTTGTCTGGAAATGGATGAGAGGGGATCCCTGTTGTGATCCCTCCCTCTAGGACATCTGGTACTGGCCAATGTCGGCAGACAGGATACTGGGCTAGATGGACCTTTGGTCTGACCCAGTATGGCCATTTTTATCTTCAAACAAGCATCTAAGTGCTTTCTCCCGTGCTACTCCTCACAGTCTGCAGCTCTCTGTAAATATCAGCAAATCTTACTGAATATTATCCTTTGAAATCCTCCTTAGGACTCTCCTTTGCCATTAGCCCTATACAAAACTTGATAATGGCTAGATTACTGGTGTTCTGAGACCACTGTCTGTCATGCTGACCCACTATTGTCCCATTTGTTCTCCTGTACTATCCCATCTTTTTGCTTGTATCTCTCAGTTGTCTCCTGTATTATACTCATATTGTAAGCTCTTTAGAGCAGAAAATGTCTTTTTTCTGTTTCTATACCTCCAGGATAAAAGGGGACCCGGGTCCATAACTGGAGCTTCTAGGTGCTACAATATTACAAACATACATAATTATTTCACAGAATATAACTGGACAGGACCTCAAGAGGTTACCATGTTTAGTCCCCTGCCCATAAGAGAAGTTAATGTGTTTCTACCTTCAGTCTCTCTGTAAACAAGCCCTTAAGTTTTAAAGGTCAGTCTTGACACACACTAAATTGCACCCGAAAATGAATAAGGAATTAGTGCAATCTTTAAAGCATAGGTGTGTGTGTGTGTGTGTGGGGGGGGGGGTCATCCCCCCATTGGCTACGCCACAAAGTCAATGCCCCTCTACCGGGTTGAAATATGGCTCTAGCAATCTAATCCCCAAGGACAGCATCCCCCTATCAGGATAAGTCCAGCTCTAACATCCTAAAGTCATTGCCTCTTTATGAGGGTAAATCCAGCTCTAACAGCCTTGTTCAGAAGTCGGTGCCCCTCTATCGGGGTAAATACGGCTTCTAAGGCCTAGCTGCCCAGCAAAGCCTGTCCTGGACCAGGGGTTGATTGCCCAGGGAAGAGAAAATGGGTGGTAGGGGGACCCGGGCCTTCCCTCTCCACCAGGTCCCAGCCCAGGGCCCTTTAGGCAGGGACTATGGCTCCTCCCCGCTCGGCAAGGAATCTGGCCGCTACATGCCGAGCCATACTTTTAGTCCTTTGCCCTGGGCTGCTTCTTACCACACCCTGGTTCCCCTGCGGTCCATTTGCCTCGGAGTCTGTACCTGCCAGGGCTGCTGTCAGGGTTGTGAGTGCAGTCCTGCCTTCCTGAGGTTGGCGGCGGCGGCTGGCTCTGCCTCAGAGTCAGGCCCAGACAGTGGCTCTAGTCTCAGCTGCTGCAGAAACACCAGCACAGCCTAGACTCCTCCATCCCCTGTGGCCTCCCTTGCTGCAGGGCTCTCTCTGCTTTTATACCCAGGCTCTGCTGGAAGCATGCTCAACAGGGCTGGAGGGGTGGGGCCTTCTCAGCCAGCTGTGCCTGGGCTAGTCCCTGCTCTTCAATGTGGGGCCTGTCCGCCCCATCACAATAGGTAATAGCTTCCCTGTAATTAATCCAATAAGTATGTAGACTGCCCCTTTTTTCATTAACTGTAGCTTCTCAGTGGTCTCCAAGTGGACACATTATAGAGAAAATACGAATAAATCCAAAAGTGTCCCTTTATGTATTTCACCCCCTTTGTTCTTGAGTGAAGGGATTGTAAGCTATTAAAGCTCAACAAGTTACTGCTAACCTAGTAGCTGTAGCCCTCTCCAAAAGGTGATTTTCAAAACACAGCGCATTTCCTCTCAATACTGTTGGCAGGCCTGACTCATACTGTTGGAAGCTAGAGTGTGCTGAAGTCAGTTGCCAGAACCCTGTTGCCTCAGGAAGAATAGTTTCCCCTAACAGAAGCTCCCCAGAGAAGAAAGAAAAAAAAGTAGCATACAAAGGCTCTTTTCTGTAGGAAAAACAGCAAACAAAGAGTTTTCTCGCTTAATGCTCATCCAAGAAAAATGAACAAATAGAAAGCTCAAGTTAGTAAGACTCTCCCCTCCCTCCAAAAAAAATCCATTATTTTCAAAACAATCAGCAGCGATTAAGTTTAGGGCCAGTTTTAAAAATTCATTTACAGTTGATCTAGTTACAAGACAACATCCAGGGAGCCAAGGATAGGAAGGTAGCATTAAGTGTTTAAGACAGACAAAAAAAGCAACAATTAACAACAACAAAAAATAGGTTATACTTTTCTAAGATAACAGCTTGTCTGTATGGTGAACTGTAAATGAAAACAAAATATTCCTCCTGCCTGATACATAAAGAAATATTTTGATTTTTTTCCTATTAGTATTAGAAGTAACTGGTTCTACCTTTTCACTTTTTTTTTTTTTTTAATAAATGTTTCACTGTTCCTAAACTGTATTTCCACTGGAAGTACAGGTTGAACTTCTCTAGTCCAGCACTCTTTGGTCTGGCAACATCCGTGGTCCATCATGACTTTATTTAACCAGATGTCCACTTTCCATGGGAGTGACCAAGTTTCCTGCGGTCCCATAAAGTTTAGTTAGAGCCACCTGTCCTGATCCCAGTGTTCTGTGGTGTTAGTTAGCTCTAATTTAACCCTAAATATCTTCTAAGAGCCCAGTAAGCAGTAGAAGTGTTGGTAATGCTGCTACACAATATTGACCTCCTGTGGCCAGGAAAATTCTCTGGTTCAGCACTGGTTAGGTTCCGAGGGTACTGTACTAGTGAAGTTCAACCTGTAATAACATTGTGCAGATGACCAATTTAGCATTGTGACAAGTTCTGAGCAGTATTTTGGATGTGCACACTGCAAATGAAGGGATTATTATAGCACAGGTCAACATACCTGCATTAGTGTTAATCAAACAGTGGTGGTGTAGGCAAGGCAAGCTGTAGTTCTAACATGAGTAGTTAGTCAAGGTAAACCCTAAGCTAGACGCTATCAGCTAATATGTGTTAAAATAAAACCTGTTCTGTTTCCATCAGGGTTTTAGCAGGTGCTACCACACAATTCCCAGTGTACACATAGCCAGAGGATGGAGAGGTCTTCCAAAAACATTGCAAAAGTCCTCGTCCTCACACCAAAATAAATAATAAATAAGAATTGAAAGAAGATTGGATCTGATATTCTGAATGTACAAATAAAGCAGAAAGTTTATTTTGGATTTTTGTGTATAAAGAAGAAAATCAAAACATGTTATGAGACTCTATATATCCATAAGTATCAGAGGGGTAGCCGTGTTAGTCTGAATCTGCAAAAGCGGCGAGGGGTCCTGTGGCACCTTATAGACTAACCGAAGTGTTTGGAGCATAAGCTTTCGTGGGCAAAGACCCACTTCGCATCTGACGAAGTGGGTCTTTGCCCACGAAAGCTTATGCTCCAAACACTTCGGTTAGTCTATAAGGTGCCACAGGACCCCTTGCCGCTTTTATATATCCTTAAGAATCCCTTAATTTTTCCCCTCTTCTTTTCAGTTTGATTTCAACAGACTTGAATTGTTTCTTATGATAACTACAGTGGCAACACTACAGTGAAAGTTTTAGCAGAAACAATGTCTTTTCTAATGACCAACTTTTCCCCCTTGTCTTGTTTTAATTTTGTCTCTTTTCCATCGTATGCCATTCCTAATATCCCATATTTGTACAGGTATTGAGACAATAGTAACTCTTTGGTCTTTTATTACCCTTTTCTTTATAATGTTTTTATGTGGTAAATAAAGACATTTCTAACTATCTGGCAATTACAGACAGATTTACAATATCAACTTTACCTCTATTCTACCACCTTCCATCCTCTCATGAGTACTTCCTTAATTAAGCCTGCCTGCCCACACTTTAGTCAAACCACACAAAACCCCACAAAAGCTGCCTATCCATATTACCTTAGATGGGAGGCAGATTCTACAATAATTCACCTGAAAGATGATCAGCTAATATCTGCTGGCCTGCAGTTTTATCCTCTTGAACAACTGACTTTTACTTCTTTAAAGAATATTCAATTTGCATTTCCACTTCTGAACCAGCCCATGTCTGAACCACTTCATGTTTTTATGAACCAGGATGCAAATGACACAGCTGAAATACATCAGACACAGCACCATCAGCCAGCTTTTACATTATGTTTTTAAAAGTTTAGAGCTTTTGATAATATGTAGGATGGAGGGTCTCAAACACAGGGGCAAGAATTCAAGACTTCTAGGGATTTTGGAAGCCCTTATTTTGCCCTTGCTTTGTGTATGATGATTCATTTATGGAAGCACTTGTTTTTTAACCACAGACCACTGGTACCATATATCACATACAAAAGTGAAGAGAACAACGAATTCACAAATAGAGAACAACAAATTCACAATTTAATGTTAGCTGTGCACTCCATGACATGTGAACCTGAAATTCAAGACTATGAAAAATAGACTGTAAACAAAAGAAGCTACTGAAACATTTCTGGGTATGTCTACATTGCATTCCTCCTTCGAGGGAGGAATGCAAATGCAGACGAGTAAAATTGCAAATGAAGCATGGATTTGAATTTCCTGTGCTTCATTTGCATAATTGAGTTATGGCGCTATTTAAAAATAGCGTTATTTCAAAAAAAGAAACGCTGTCTAGATGCGGTTATTTCTAAAGAAAACCCTTCTTTCAAAATAACCCTTACTCCTTATAAAATGAGGTTTAACCTATGCAATAGGGTCTCTGGCCTGCTATTGTTAATTCATACCATGCCCTGCCAGTTTACTTTTTGAAAAAAGTTTTAGCTTTTATAATGATCCCAATCCATAAAAAAAAGCAAGAGCAGATATCTGACCATGGAATCCTGCTCCTGCCCCACTTCCCTGTCGTTGGAGCTGCTGCTGCTCCACCCTCCTGCGCGGGGGCCGGCTCCCGACTCCCATGAGGCTGGAGCAGCCCTCCGCCTGTGGTGGGCCACAGGTGAGAGGCTGCTCCAGGGGTACCGGTTAACTGGTACCTGGTAAACATCACTCAGTAAGGTTAACAGGTTACCCGTTCACATCCCTACCTTAAATATAAGAATTTATATTGTTATTTATATTTTAGTGGGCTCTGGTTTCAGTTTTTTCAAAGGATATGTTTACCTTGTTGTCTAGAAGCATTTAGGCATCATCTACACTTTTTAGGGGAAAATCTTTCACCTTTGCACTAACTCCACAAATAGTAACAATAGCAGGGAGCGGTAGCATAAATGACAGCAGTTCTGTGTCATCCAGACTTGTTCTGAGCAGTTAGACAACACGGTGGTGAAAAAGCAAATGTGCCATATACATTGGCATTCTCACCTAGTTACTACCACTGGAGCAGCAACAGTGATGAATCAGCCAAAATAGGGACTGTTGCACTCACAGGAAGGGGATAAAAGGGAGCCCAGCTGGGGCCACCCCTGACAAAGGACTGTGCAGGAGAAACAGCCCCATTCTGGGAGCACCAGGATCTAGACTGTGCCTCCCTTTTCTCTCTATGCTGCATTGAGGGAGAACAGCAGAAAGCAGCCAACCAGAAATTCCAGCTGAGAGGAACAAAACCAGCCAAGGCATTCCAGTCAAAAACGTATGCCATTCTGACTGTCTCTGCCCTGTGCTGATTAGGTGTTTGCACCAACCATGCTCTCTCCTCCAATCCCTCAGTCTCTTCATTGCTGCTTCACAACGTATCTGCCCCTCTTACACTCTCCTTGCCGACCTGTTCCCTTCACCCCCACTACCCTTTTGCTCCCTTTCTATTTAGCTGTTCCTCTCCTAAATTAATTCATCGAAAATCAAGCAAATAAATCAAGGAACTAGCATGACATTTTTCACCATCACACTGTTCACTCTGCTTGTGTGTTCTGTCTCTCCTACCATCCTGTGCCTGTTTTGTCCAGGAGTGGGCAATAAGTGGCTTGCGGGCCAGAAGAAATTCACCAAGGCTAGCCCCTGGTGGGCCACCAGAAGCTTTATTTACTTGATTGTATGCAGGTATGGCTACTCGCAGCTCCCATTGGCTGCGAGTAGCCATTCACCATTCCTGGCCAATGGGAGCTGTGGAAGATGATAGCCTGGTGAACAGTGTGTGGGTTTTTACACTGCTGATCACCACAGACATGCTGATATAACTTTTACGTACAAACCAAGCCTAAGGCATCTGATTTTTCCATCCAGAGGATCTTGGCTTAAAAGGCCAAATCTTGCTTGATTTACTCTTCGGACTAATCCTGCTGAAGTCAATGAGGCAACCTAGATTTAGCCTTAATTTTGGCTTATATCATTGGTTGACTATGTCTGTAAGGAGAACTTTTGTTTTCCTTCCTTTTTTAATAATATAGTTAGTAACCATGTAAAGTCACAAAAAACTCTTCTGGTAAACATTGTGCCAGATTCTTAGATGTCTGCATAGCTCTGAGAATCAAGCTTCAGTGTGGTTGTCTGTCAGACAGCAAGATCACAGATTTGATCCTTCTGTTTTGCTACTCTGTTCTAGTAGTTCTTCCAACTCTCTAACTGGATACCTACAAGGCAAAGTTGAAATTATCACAGATGTAATGGGAAAGCTTTGGTCACAAACAATAGAAATCTGCTGAAAATTGTGATAAAATATACAGATAATTTCCCTCTTGCCCTTCCTCATGTTATATGTGGAAGTTCCAAGGGGTTTTCTATTTTGTTTTTCTTGTTTGCACTTTTTCTTTCATTTTAATGCTAGATTATGAGAAATAAGATGATAGTGGTGACAGTGATGACATCAGTCAATATCCCTGGTGAATAATATGCCATAGTGAAAGTCAGTAGATATGGGTTCTATCCTCAGCTCTGACATTGACCCACTATATGACCTTGGGCAAGACACTTCAACTGTCCTTTCTCTATCTGTGAACTAGAGATAATTATACTTTCCTCTGTAACACATTTTGAGATCTATGAATAAAAAAGCCTTAGGTAAGATCTAAATATTATTAATAATAATAAATGTCAGTTTATTAATGTGAACCACACTCACTGTAGTTGAACAGATTTTTGGGACAGCACTTAAAATTCTAAAGTTGCACTCAATAGCATGAACATTTTTAAGCTAACACTACCACAAACATTGGGCCTGATCCTTTGAGGTGCCAAGTCCATTCATCTTTCAGTGATGCCAAATGGAATTGAAGATGTTCAGTTCTTTCAGGGGCAGGCCCATTGCTGTTCTATTAATTTTTAAGTAAAGCAATGATGCCTCCAACATGGTCAGGGATGCAACTATGCTCTGGGAGTCCTAAGCCTCAAACTAACAGAAACTAGGAGTGCATTAAAGGGCAGATCAAACAATAATTACCTTGCTTTTTTAATTCCCTCTGAAGCAGCTGGCACTAGCCACTGTGGGAAGACAGGCTACTAGACTAGATAGACTATTAGTCTGACGCAGTGTGGCCTTTCTTATATTCTTATAAATGTAGGTGCTCAGATGCTATGGTGATGGGTTGCAGTGTGAAACCCTAATATAAATTAATCTGTCCATCAAATTGATGCATTTTACGAAGATAATTTTGTGGAAGTACAGCACTTCTGCACACCTAGAGCTACATCACCAGTCTGTAGTGAATTCAGTTATAGCCAGGGGAGAATATGGTAAAGATTGTTTCTTCTTTTTCACTTCAAGACCTTTCATAGCTATCTTAATCTGAGACAAGGCAATTATACTCTTTGCTCCCTACACCTTGTAGTTGATAGGAACTCAGTATCAGGCAATAAGAGCTCTTGATCTATATTTTCCCTTTTGTAAGTGAAAATACTATCCTCATTGTTTGTATACCTGCCTAACCCTTGTGTGACTGTTAAAGCTCCATATTTTATAACACAGAACTGTATGGTTAGTACTGTGCTAACATAAAGATGTCAAAATATTGAACTGGGGAAATAAAAGCCAGAAGGGACTGATGACAAGTCCAGCACTTGAAAAAGATGAACGATAATTGATTGATTAAGTTAGAAATAAAAAAACCTCCCACAATAGTGTGTGTACCTCAAAGAAGTAAGTTAAAGTTATTAATAGACTGAACTGCTAAGCCAGTATTTCCAGTCCTAAGTTTGGAGAGTTCCAACTGGCATAGATTCTGGAAGTGTAGGTGCTATAGAACATAAACGTTTTGATTTGAAATCCTGATTTTCTGGGCATGAAGCTAAGTTTGCTAGGGAGCTCATTCAGAGAAGGAAATTATACCAACATCATTCAAATGAAAAGGCCCCTCCCTTTTATTTCTGGCATGCTACTTACAAGGCAAAAAAGGAAAAAGAGTCATTTAAGTGCAACTTTTTTACATTTTAAATTAGAATACAGAAATCTTTGAGTATACAATTACCTTCTAGTGGGAAGTGGGTCTGGCCCACGAAAGCTCATCACCTAATAAACCATCTTGTTAATCTTTAAAGTGCTACATAGTCCTGTTTTTTGTTTCTTCTAGTGGGTGTATGCATGTTGCTATTTATACGTTTTTTCAAATGTGCAAAGGATTCCAACATTTTTTTTCTAAACAAGGAACTAATTATTTAACTCAAGGAATATTTAGGGATCAGTCCATTATAGTTAAGGAAGCAGATTATTAGTTACAGATGGAAGAACAAGGAGCAATGGTCTCAAGTTACAATGGGAGAGATCTAGGTTGGATGTTAGGAAAAACTATTTCACTAGGGGTACGTCTAGACTACAAGCCTCTTTTGAAAGAGAGTATCTAGACTACAAGAAGATTTTTCGAAAAAGCGGCTCACTTTTTCGTAAGAGAGTCTAGACACTCTCTTTCGAAAAAGCCCTGTTTTCATTCAATAGTGCCTTTTTTCAAAAGATAACTTTTGAAAAAAGGCGTTATCCCTAATAGAATGAGATTTACCACAGTTGACAAAACTTCCATTTCTCTTGATTTACTTTTGAAAGAATGCGGCTGTAGTCTAGATGCAGGTGAAGTTTTTTCGAAAAAAGGCTACTTTTTTCAAAAAAAACCTGTAGTCTAGACACACCCTAGGAGGGCGGTGAAGTACTGGAATGGGTTACCTAGGGAAGTGGTGGAATCTTCATCCTTAGATGTTTTTAAGTCTTGGCTTGACAAAGCCCTGTCGGGGTTCACTTAGTTGGGATTGGTCCTGCCTTGGGCAGGGGGCTGGGCTTGATGACTCTTGAGGTGTCTTCCAGCCCTATGATTCTATGATTCTACATCTCAAAGCTCTTTACAAAATAGGTAAGTAATATTCCCATTCATGATGGGAAGTTGAGATGTGGAAAAATTACAAGGTTTGGTTTTCTTGACTCACATGACCTTAGTCTATTTATGTCGCCTACCTGTCAACAAATAATATCTTCTAGGCAACAAAAGAAGGAGGCTGTATTCTCACAAATGACACAGTAGGATCTATAATTATAGTGATATTGCCACAGAGTACTCCTGCATAAATTCATCCATGGATAAGCATATTTAAATCCAAGACACCTGAGTTCTTATGATTTAACACAGAAGAGACCTAGACAGTGCTTTAAACATGCCATGAGGGCAGGCAACTGGACTCGATGACCTCTTGAGGTCCCTTCCAGTTCTAGGATTCTATAATTCTATGATTATGAGAGTCAAAGCAAGCAACTCATATTTTGACAGCATTTTATGAACTACATTCTGAACCATGTAGTGAGAGGAGGAGGTAATGTAATATATTTAAATGAACTAAATGAAAGTAGCAGAACTTTCACATGTTTAACTAAGTATAAAAATGAAAATAAGTATAAAACCCTTAAACATAAAGAAATAATGTATATGCTACCTAAACAAGATAGAATTTAAGGTTATAATTCCAGAGGCAGTAGTAGTTTTAGTCTCAATGCTTATGCTGTGTAATAGTGTACTGTATACTAGAAGAGTCAAACACATTTGTTTTTCATTTTGTTTTGAATGTTGTGAAAAACAATGTGACAATGTATCATTATGTGGTCTCCCTGAGAGATATTTTTCCTTTTCACTAATTAAAAAAACAACCAAAAGATCCTCCCTCTCTTTGAAAAAAATGAGAATAAAATGGAAGAACCAGCTACAGAAACATATTTTTTTGTACTGGGCCAAACACTACTCGTTTTATTGACATGAATAATCCATTGACTGTATTGGGGACTACTGGAGCACGAAAAGTGGGAAATAGACTATTATGCAAGATGCACTTAGCATAACATGATGAATTAAGTAATTTGAAATATAAAATTTATATAGCTGATTGTATATCCAGAACACTCGAACACAACCTAATTCCTACAGCAAATCTAGGAAACAACAGTCAGAAGTATCAGTATGTCTATTTTACTGGTTAGTCTTGAGAAGATGGGAGAAGTAAGGAGATAGAGATGTGCTATCACCACTCTGTGTGCAGTCCATTCATGAGAAAAAGAGAGAATACAATCTTTCTGATACAATCTTTCTGGACGCTTATTAAATTTTTGTTAGTGATGGGCACATTATAAAGTTGATTAGATTTGAAAAATATAACAGCCATTTCTGTATCTCCCCCTACAGGAAAAGAGCCTAACTGAATTAAACAATTATACAAAGATAGCTAAGTAAGTATTTGTTTAGAACTTGAATAATTTTAGCTCAGATGTTTTGTAGCTGAATGTTTCTTTTGGGTACCTGTACTATCATCAAAGAGCAAATAAACTGATTCACCACATAATAAAAAATGCCTGTAAAAATCTAATTTTATTTTTCCCTTCCTGAAATTTAAGTGAAGGAACACAACAAAACTGCTGAAGTATGAAGATCCTATATACAGCATCTCTTCTCCCCTACTGTGTGTCAGAACCACCTGCCCCATTCCTAGCCTACTGAGCAATTCTATTTAAATTAAAATGTATGAGAACTGATGCAAATTTATAACAAAGAGGATTTCACAGTCTCACACTCAATCATCATGCCAACACATAGAGAATGGCCCACTTATATTTGTTCCCTAGTTTAGGGTTGTTCCTGAAAACTCTCACTCTTATAAACAGTCCTTCTTCATGACAGCCTGAATAAATGAAATTAATCCCGTGAGTGGAGGTTTTCAGTATTGGGCAGACAGGGCTGTACTCTTAAATGCTACCTCTTGGTGGTCATGTCTCTGCAAATATACTTACACTGATGACTGGCCATGCAATTATTCAGTTGCATCTTTTTCACCATATTTGTTTTTAAAGAATTGCATTCCCTACATTATCTATCTATCTATCTATCTATCTATCTATCTATCTATCTATCTATCTATCTATCTATCTAAGAGATCTTACATCTGTCTGTCTGTGTGGCTGTCTGCAAGTTCGTTTGTTCAAGCACTCCTCCTAAATGGTAAAAACTAGGGCCACCTCATTTGGAAGCTTCCTCTTCTCCTAATTTAAGGCAAGGTCAGGGTTTAGTTGTTCCAGGACAACTGGAAGAGCCAGAAAAGGGACTGTTTTCCATAACATGGAAAGGGAGGGGCACAGAGAGGAGAGACATGATACTGAGAGTGGCCAGTGGGGGTAGCGAGCCCACAGGGGAGAGCTATCCTGCAGGGTATGTGCCCACTGGGGGCAGCTGCACCATCAAAAAAGTGGCCAGAAGGTCTGGGACTTTGCCCTCTTGCCTGCTGGCACACCAGGTAAGTAGTGCCCTGACCCAAACCCTTTTCTCCCATCCCAGTCATAGCTGGGAGGGAGGCTAGGGGTGGGGTGGAGAGAAAAGGCCTCTGGAAGCCAGGGAGTGGGTCTGGGTGATAGAAAAGGCTCCTGGCTGCCAGGGAAGTCTGAGGGAAGAGAAAAGGCCCATACTACATGGGACCCTCCACCCTGAAATCCTCCTCACCCCCCTCCAACCCTCAGTCTCACAGCCCCCCTCCTCAACCTCCTGCACTGCCTTCCCAACATCCCCAAGGGCCTGCTTTGGATTCTGCACGCCCATACTGTCAGCTCCTTGTCCTGAAGGACCTGGGCAATGCTAGGTAAGTCTTCTAGTAATAATACTAAATACTTTTCAACTACTTACACACTTATTTCATCAGAACCATCAGAAGAAATGTGTAGAAGTTTAAACAAATAAAGTATTTTTCACTAAAGCATAAGCTTTATACACTTTCATTTGGCTGTTCAGTTCACCTCCAGCTGTTTTTCTAGAATATAAATGCAAAAACACACAAACAAAACAAATGACTAGATCCTGACATTAGAAACAATTCACCACTTTAATTATCCGAACTTGGGTTTACCAACAGTATTAACTTAACAGAATGTTGAGATTCAAACAATCTGACTGTCTTGAGTACAGAACATCAATTCTCTAGCCATGCCATCTACATACCCTTTGAAACTATATCCATCATTACCCGCCCCTCCCCATATACCTATTTCTATTTGCTATTTTGGGACTATAATAGCATGAATGACCTTGGAGCAAGGCAATTCTTTAGGATTAATGTCTCAGTGGAGTTAATGGATAGAGGCATTCCTTGTCGATTAAATCCAGAAAATATCTTCTCTCTCAATCACTGGTAGGTAAGTTTGGCTTTCTATCTTAATTACACAGCTTTTAGTTCCAGTAAAGAATAATTTTAAAAAAGGCAAATATCCACATTGTACAACTCTGAGCTAATTGTAACTAAAACACAAAATTAAGATAACTTAGAATTTTCTGGTCTATATTCCAAAAATAGTTGTCTTGACACAACTTACTTACATCCTGCTAAGCAATTTTGCTTTATGCCACTCAGTGTTCATTAAAGGCAGACAATCATCACCATACTTCTCTCTGATTGGTTTAGAATGTGAAATTCCATGTCACTACTTTCAAAGGCAGCCATGTTACTTTTTCTGGGAAATCAGAATAACGTGTTTTTGTGTACCTTATAGTTTTATTAAGCTAAAACGCGATGACGTAACATAACAACATTTAATTTAATTCACTTCAGGCCCTTCAAAATGTGTGCATTTGTGCTCACATATTGGTGAAAGTAGTTTTTTTCAGATGCACACATCTACCATATTGAAGATATGGTTGACATATCTGATTGTCAACTTTAGGGAAGAATATAGCAGAGATAGGAAATTTCAATAAGTGGGATTTGTGAACACGACCTCAAAAACAATGAAAAGACCCAGCATCTCAAAACACAATGCAAACCCCTCGGCAGTAGATGTAATGCATGTAACATTTCATGTATTTACTTGTTAGCAAAATGTTGCCAAACAAATAACATCTTGATGTTTCCTCAAGCAACTTTTGTTCTAACAAATGTCAAAAACCATAAGTTAATGAAAAATCTAAAAATAAAGCCCAAAGACTAAAGTGAAAAAAATTAAAGTATTTAAATTCTACATGCAGAGTGATGCTTCTTTCAACTTCATCAAGACCACTTCTGTGACACCAACAAGAAATTAGTCAATAAAGAAATTCCTTTCTTCTATTAAGAAACAAAAAAATCTTTACTCCTTTCTGCTGCCATTAGCACTTTTTGAATAACCAGTATCTAACAGATATTAACCCTGTCTTTCAACCCTGCTATTTTATTACTCCCTCATTATAGAATATTTGATATTAGCTTCTAAGATATTTGGGGATACAGATTGTATTGGGAGAGAGAACCCTCCCCATTTTTTGGCAGATGATAAATTAACAATCTAGTAAAAACTTCAGGGACATTTTAGATAAGCACAATATAATTGCCCCTGTTGTGAATGGTTCAGATCTACTCTGTAAGTTTTAATATTTACAGATTTCTGCCTTGTTCCTCATCCTCAACACATTGATTGAAGTTTTGGGTTTTTATAAATAAAAAATTATGACACACGACCTAACTACAAAATGCACATTAATGTTTCTGGGCCACTAAAGCCACTAAAATTTGCCACTGCTTCTGAATGGAGATTGTTAGTGCTCCTAGCCCTTCTTCAAATATGAATATTACATATTAATAGTAATAAATATTTAGCATTTAAGTAAAATCATGTAACTATTAACTAATTAATTAATCCTCTCCACATTTTGTAAGGTGGATATTAATTTCTTTTTACAGATGAAGCATAGAGAAATTAAGTGAGCTGCACAAAGCCACATAGATAATCATTACCAGAGTTGAGAATAGAGCAATGGCTCTCAACATTGCCAGGAGTCTGATTTGTCTTGTGTCCTCAAAGATTTCACCCCTCTTAAAAACTACTTGCTTACAAAATCAGGCATATGACTAGAAAACTATCACAGCACACCATTACTGAAAAATTGATTACTTGCTCATTTTTACAATTTAATTATAAGTGAATCAGAAAATAAACATTATACTTACATTTCAGTGACCAGTATAAACAAGTCACTACCTCCATGAAATTTTACTTTGTACTGACTTTGCTTCTGCTTTTTATGTACTCTATTGTAAAACTAAGCAAATAAATAGATGAGCTGATGTACCCAGGAAGACTTCTGTGCACCCTTGGTTGAGAACCACTGAAACAGAGTATAGCAGCTCCAGATTTCCAGACTCTATTTCTGGACCAGGCACAGCAATACCTTCCATTAGGTTCTACAGTTTTATTACAGCAAAGTTCTATGCTCCCAAAACACTGATATATATTGAACATGTTCCTTGAATACCATGCATGATAAAATTCTAAATGTTTGGCTTTTAAGACATGGATGTACCATGTAGTAGTAGTGCAAGTTTTCTTTCATATGGGACAAACTCACACTAGAAAGATACTACTCAATACAAAGATGTTTCTTGAATTCTTTGTATATTATACCCAGTATTGAGAGGTTTTTGTGATTTTTATCTTTGTCTCTGGGGAATGGAATGATTTGAAGTCAATTGGACCTCATTATGCCAACAGAGAAATTAACAAAGACGTTCACTGTGAATGTAGAAAAAGAAAACTCTATTAAGCATTACTCAAGTAGCTCTTCTGGCATAAGTTCTTCTGTTCTTTGCTCCCCAGTCACCATGGCCAGCTCATCCTTCAATTCCTGGATCACCTTCTTCAGATGGATAATCATCTACAAATGACCAGGCAATAAAACAAGCATCATCTTCTGATTAATGGCTAGACCATGATCTTTGGTTTAGAAACATGAGATCAACAGCACATTACACTTTGTTTCCTTCACTCTTATTTTACAATTTCCTTTAAAAAAAAGCCAGAGTGACTTAAAATGTGGAAATTATTTAGTATTTTCCATTTATAAAGATGGGGAAACAAATCCAAATTCAGTGTTGGAAGAAATGGCTGTACAGCATGATTTCAAAATAATATATATAAGAAAATAGTTTGTCATTGGAGCAGAAGAGAATTTTATGTTTTTACTTTTGCCTATTATTTTATCTTTGCCAAAAGAGTAAAGGTAAAGGTTTGGATAACCACACCCCAGATCATGTATTTCTTTAGAAAAAGAAGTTTCTAAATGTAAACCAAATTTTTCATTTAATTTTTTTTAAATATAAAAGTAAATATTCTCCAATACAAAATTACATTGTGCCTTATTCATATACAGTCAAAATCCATCAAGTATGATGAATCAACATAAGGAATTAAACCACATTAATAAGTAGAAGTGATTGAGGAGGTGATTTTAATTTAGAATAGTCAAGACAGAAGCAGACTGTGAGGGACTTCAAGAAGATCTCAC
>CM057847.1:51551151-51567214 GCA_030068395.1 Apalone spinifera | reverse complement strand
TAATAGGTAGCAGGTTTAAAACAAACAAAAGGAAGTACTTCTTCATGCAATGTAGTGCATGAAGTCAACCTGTGGAACTCCTTGCCAGAGGATGTTATGAAGGCCAGGACTTTAACAGGGTTCAAAAAAAGAGCAAGATAAATTCATGGAGGTTAGGTCCATCAATGGCTATTAGCCAGAATGTGCTGGAATGGTGTCCTTAGCCTCTGCTGGTCAGAAATTGGGAGTGGGCAACAGAGGATGGCTCACTTGATGATTACCTATTATGTTCATTCCTTTTGGGGCACCTGGCATTGACCACTATTAGAAAATAGGATACTGGTATAGATGGCCCTTTGATCTGACCCAGTATTCCTGTTCTTATGGTCTTCATGGGACTTGTTCATATATTTTCTGTAAACTGTCTTGAAACTTGTCTATGTGGGGAAAAAACCCCAAAAACCAAAGCTCCCTACTATGTTATATATCTAAAATAGGTTTAGTTTCAGTACAGATATATAGTCACAAAGGAAATTATACCCTGACCATTCTTGAGTCTCCTCTCTGCTTTCTACATTAAAATATTTAATTGTTATAAAATAGCAAAGATTCCATGATAGGAGCAGGAGGAGGACCCCATCACCTTGGTAACACTGGAGCTGGTACCCCATGGCCTGGATGTGCCCCAGGCATCCCCCGGGCCTGGGGAGGGAACATCAGGTGAGTCACTGTATTATTCTCACACAGACAAGGTGCAGGTTGCAGGAGGCGAGAGGTTGGGGGATGCTCCTCGCTTGGCCTTCTCGGCCTGGGGAATCACGCTACAGTACATGCCAGTCTGCACCACACAGCCCCAGGAGGCTGCATCTGCGCACCCCTGGGCTCCTGCTCAGAGGGTCTGAGGAGGCTGGACACAGTTCAGACACCCGGATGGGGCACCTTCCCACCACAAGTCACCACTAGAAGGAAGTTGGGGCCAAGGACACACACACACACACACACTCAGAAGTGCCACACACAACACACCGGAATGCCTGCACACTTCAGACAGCACCCCCTCCCGGGGACAGTGCTGCCAGGTATAGGTGTGTCTGCTGCTCACACCCCCATCCCCCTACACTCTTACCCCTTCTCCTCCAGCGGCCTTGGATACAAGTTCTCTCCCCTTAGGATGCCACTATTGCCAGACCCAGTGTGTGCACAACACTGAGGCAAAGCGAGGTCCCCCTCCCGCACACTGGATCCCAGTGTGACCAGCAAACTTCCCATGCCTGCTTGTTCCCGGCATATGGGGGGGGAGGTCTGCTCCCGTTGGGGACATCTGGGTCCCTGTAAGAAAGAGCCTGCTGTGCAGGTCACACATGGCCTAGCTCCCATGACATCACCTTCATCTTACCTGAGAATATTGGTCTTAGCTCACAGAAGAGGGAAAGGCTTCAGGGACTGTGTCTCCAGGTATGACTGACCGTCTCTCTTTAATCTCCCCAACCGGACCAGCTGAAACAGGGGGGCAGGCGACACTACCCGGGTAGCTGCCTGACACTAGAGGAGGCACAGGTACCAGAAAATGCAGGAAGAACTGGTGGAGGAGCACATCTCCATGCTCCCAGCTTTGCATAAGACACTTTGATCAAATTCTCTTGAAATGGAACTAGATCAAAATGAACTAATGAACTGTTAATGCACAACAGCAAGGTCCAAATCAACAGTAAGTCCAAATCAACAGCAAGGTCCAAATCAACAGTAAGTTCATGGCAGCGTAGATTCACCTCCCATCTTGTCACTAATGAAATGTAGACATAGACAAGCTTAAGTGACTTTTAGAAGGCCACACTCACACGAGATGTCTTTGGAAAAGCCACGAACTGAGCCAGATCTCTTGAGGTGCACTCTGATTCCTTAAGCACAAAATCATCCTTGCCTTTACACCACAATGAAGAGGGCATTTCCATCTCTTCAGTAATATTTCAAATGTTTTAGTGCTGGTTGTTCACACAATAACAGACCTTCTTCACAATGCCATTAATCCACGATTGAAATTTGTCAGCTTACATCACTGTAATTTAAGGGGGGAAATTGCATATTTGGGGAGCAAAACATTGACACTTTTAAAATATTTTTAACAGGGCAGCTGTCTAAAATATATTCTAAAGTGTGGACTATAAAATGTAGGCCTGCATAAAGTTGCTCAGGGGTCTAAGTGAGTGTGCAGGATCAGGGCTTGAGAGTGACAATGTTAAGTTAAACCATGAACTTGAATGGAAGTATGATAAAGCCCTAAATACAGAGCTTATCATATGGATATTATCACTACATTGGTTTATAGAAATTCTATGCCATTGATATGCAATAATATCCATTGTGACAGGGTCAGAGTAGAAGACTATAAAAAAGTAGCCCTATTGGGGTCTGGGAGGGAGGCAGGCATTAGCCTGCCCACATCTAAAGGACCCTCCTCCAGCCTACAGGGAGGATCCAAAGAGCCCTATGGATTCCGGGGGACAAATAAAGAGAAAACAGGGATGGGTGTGAGGATCAAACAAGAGAATTGGAAGGAGACACTGAGCATAGAGCCCCAGATAGCGCCCACTGCCCCTCGAAGGCCTGTAGAAAGGCAGCGGACGCTGCCCAGTGGAACTCTGCCTAGATGCATGAACTGATACAGGAGCGGAAATGGCCTCACAGTTGCTGGGCCCCTTCTTCAGCCAACCTCTGCTCCCTGGTCTTATAAATTGTTATCTTGGCCATAGCCAGGAGGAAAATGACCAGGAGGTCCTGCGATTTTGTGGGGCCACAGACGGAGTGTGCATAAATTAATAGGTGAGGGGAGAAGTGCAGCCAGAACTTCAACAAGAGGTTCTGGAGGAGCTGAAAGAGGGGCTGTAACCTAGTGCACTCACGGTAAATATGAGCCAAGGTCTCCCTCATACCTCAGAAGGAGCAAGTGTTGGGAACAGTGGTGAACAGCATCAAGTACATGCCTGTGCTCACAGTGCTGTGGAGGATTCTCCAGTTACTGTACCCAGTGGGCCATGGAACCAAGATGGAGTAAAGACTGACCCACCAGGGATCCCCACTCTCTGTTGGAAGTAAGAGATACTGCCACTTGGTATCTGGATGGGACACAAAGGAGGGGAAGCGAAGAGTGTAAAACACGAGCGTGTACAGATGACTTTCTGATGCTGTTCAAAAGGGGACCAATGGCAATGCATGCAGCTTGCTCGGGTGATGTAGGGGAGGCGGTCAAGAAGGCACACCGGGCTGGGAGCTGATAGAGAAATCTAGAGGGCCAGAGGTAAAGGGTGGGTGAGGTGCACCCTCTTGCAGGACCCAATCAAGATAAACCTGAGCAGCAGGCAGCAAAGCATCCCTCATATCCTTAAGTATGTTCCAGGGAGTACGAAGGGTGGAGAGAGTATCCACCCAGTCTCCCTGATCATAGTCTTCCAGGAGGTCTCCGATATTGGTGACTTTTGCCAGGACCAACCTCTGGCGCCTGTACACAGAGATGGGGATTGTGTAGTAGAGGCTCTGTGAGGAGGTCTGCCCCCATGGTGGCCCCCAAGGATCTGGTCACCAAAAGCAGCTTCCAGGTCCGGAGGAGGTCTTGGTAGAAGGCCAGCAGCTCAGAGAGGTCTCGCAGAACACCTCTCAAGTAAAGGAGCTGACGGTCACGTGGGAGCCCTCGGAAGTAGTGAATGAAAACTTTCATTAATGTGCTTCACGCTGGATTTCTTGCATCACATAGAAGCCTCTGCAAGGTCTGGAGGAGAAGGACATGGACCCGCATGTGCAAACACATTAGTCCCTGTCCTCCCTCCTCCAAGGGAAGATGGAGATCTCCTGCAGAGACCCAATGCAGTCCTAGCCAGAAGAACTGCAGCATCATCTGCTGTATGTGGGCCAGGAAACCCGGGGTGGGGACCAGGGTGTTGAGATGGTGCCAGAGCATGGACAGGACCAGCTGGTTAATCACCAGCTCCCTCCCACACAGGGAGAGACACAGGAGTAGTCCTGCCCTCCTCGGCAAACACTCAGCCACCCTGGATTCTAAAACTAGACAGTTCTCTGGCAGGGAGGGATGCGTGGCAGAAAGAAAAACACTGAGATAGAGCAACGGACCCACACTCCACCAGATGACCTTCAGCGTGGATGGGAGGGAGCTCACCTGCCACGTGGCCCTGACCACCAGGCTGAAGCTCTTGACTCAGTTGACACAGGCAGAGGAGGCTACCGAGTAAACTGCTTGGCAGACCTCCACCTGCACCAGGTCGCTTGGGTCCTGGATCATAAGGAGCACGTCGTCGGCATACGCTGACAGGACCAGCATCTCCAGCTCATGGAGCACCAACCCCATCAACCTTATCCAAAGGAGACGGAGGAAAGGCTTGCTGGCCAGGTCAGCGTATACAGCTGAGCTGATAGCAGACAGCTTTGACTCACTCCCCGCCCAAAGCTGACAGTGCAATCAGGGTCCATTTGAGCTTGACGAAGCACTCTACAGAAGTGTATAGCATCTGGAGAAACCTCACTACATGGGGCCGGGAGGCGAAGGCCTGCAGAGTGCCCAGGAGATACCTGTGGTCCATCCAGTCAAACACCTTCTCCTGATCCAAGGACAGGAGGGTGAATGACAGACCATCCCTACACCTGAGCTCTATGAGATCCTGGACCAAATAAAAATTATTAAAGATGGCACAGCTCAGAATGGTGTAGGTCTGGACTGGGTGGACCACGTCCACCAGCACAGACTGCAACGTCAGTGAGATGGCCTTGATGATGATTTTATAATTTGTGCTATGGAGTAAGATGGGACACCAATTCCTCAGATTGCAAAGGTCCCCCTTCTTAGGCAGCAAGGCTCGCCTGCACAATAAAGGGAGGACCCCACTCTCCAAGGACTTGGCCCACACGCTGGCAAGGTCCAGATCGAAGACATTCCAGAACACGCGGTAGAACTCCACATTCAGCCCATCCATACCCGAGGACTTACTGCTGGACATGAGACAGAGGGTTTCCAAGAACTTGGCCAAAGAGAAAGGCAGCCCCAGCCAGTCCTGATCACCCACGCTGACCATCAGGAGTTTGTCCTAGAGAACTCTGTGGGCGTCTGTGATGGACAGATCTGGAGAAAAAAGGGAGATGTAGAATCTGTGAGAGGGGTGCCATCCTTTGCCAGAAGGCAGACAATGTGCTTTTTAACATTCCTCTTTTTCTCCAGGGCATAGAAGAAGCAGGAGCTGCAATTGATGTCCTGGAGGAAATGGATGCGAGAATTAACAAAGGCTCCCTAGGCCAACAGGTTGTCAAGGGCCCGGAGCTCCTCCCACTTCTCCCTGTATGTTCCACAGAGGGATGGATTTCTGGGGCTGGTGGCCAAATGCCTCCCCAGCTCAAAACCCCCCCGTTCCAACTGCTCTATCGTTGCATCCTGCCACCAGGTGGCCCCTCTGGGTGTAGTCGTGGCAGAAGAGCCACTGCCCGCGCCAGGCTAGCCAGAATTCCTAGAAGGACACTGACACTATGAAGCCTAAATCCTCCAGCAACCTGTTGTTGAAATGCCTGTAGGCCAGCCCTGGACTCTATGAAGAAAGAAAGGTCATCACAGAAACCAAGAGGTGGGCTGAGAATGGGGCTGACTGAATACTGGAGGAGGGGGCCCAAGAAAGATGATGACAAGAAAGTCCAACCAGGAGTAAAACAACTATCAACCCTCTACCCAGAGAGAGTTGAACATGGCGTCCTCATCCGGGTGGTGGTCACGCCAGACATCTACTAGGGAGCATTGATCTATAATCTCCCAGAGGACATTTGTGGTGGCCTGACACTGCTCAGTCCCCTTATGGTCTCGTTCCTTAAGGGTGCAGCTGAAATCCCCACCCAGGAACAGGCACTCGCCAGGATCCAGAGTGTGAGGAAGGCAGATGACTGCTTGAAATAGCAGAGCCTCTCCAGGCTGCACATCAGGGCGTTGACATTAAGATATAAAGTTAGCCCCTCCACCTGAACCCAGAGATACAGTAGGTGACTCAGCACAACCTCGGCAGTCCCCAGCATATCAGGTTGTAGGTTCAGGGAGAACACAGTTGCTACTCCATCTTGATGAGCCAACTGGTGACTAAAAAGGCCATCTGCCCACTCCAGCCGCCTGCTAGCCTCGATGGCCGGAGCGGTGTGGGTCTCCTGCAGGAACATGATGCATTACCCCTCCTCCTGAAGGAAGACGAGCACCAACTCCTGTGGAGACCCATCCTACAGCCCTGGGTATTTAGAGTGGCAAGGATGAACGGCGGCATTGGGAGGGCTGGGGAAGATCCTCGCTGGCAGAAGCACTGGCAGCACCCATTGAGCCCCACAGCAAACTGACCAAACCTGAAGGTGAGCAGGGCATCACAGAAGCAGCGGGTTCCCTGGTAAGCTGCAGACTCCCACAGCTCAGTCCCTTTGCCCTTCCCAAAAATGGCCCTTGTGGTCCAGAGGATGAGATAGAAGTCTCTCTGGTGCTTTAGGCAAGAGCCAACTTCTACTTGGAGCCACAGATGGCCTCCAAGAAACTAGACATCTCATCCCTCAGCACATCGGGGTCTTGAGCCCCCGAATATCCTCGGGATAGACTCCCCTGCGGCTGACCGACATAGACAAGCAGGGACCATGAAGCTCCTGCTGCAATGAAGATAGTGGCCATAGTAGAGGAAGAATAGCCCCAGACTTCTGGGAGTGGGAGAAATTAAAACCACTTCTCAGGGGCCAACATCTGAGGTACATGCAGCAAACCTGGGGGGACAGCTATAGGGTAAGTGGAGGGGAAGAG
This sequence comes from Apalone spinifera, assembly GCA_030068395.1. NCBI lineage: Eukaryota > Metazoa > Chordata > Testudines > Trionychidae > Apalone > Apalone spinifera. Next base: position 51,560,424 of record CM057847.1, on the reverse strand, counting down.
GTCCGGGAGAGGATCAGAGAAAGGCGGAAGAGAAGGAAAGAGAGTAGGGGGAGGAAGAGGAAAGGGATCCAGAAAAGGAGTAAGAGGAAAGGGTGGAGTGGAAACAGGAGGAGGAGTGGAACATTCGGATAGCAAAGGGCTTGAGCAGGAAGCAGGGGTAGGACAAGGGTCAGGAGCAGGGACAGCAGCCCCAACAATGGAGGTACTGGGATGCAGTGCCTCCTTGCAGGGCAGGGTATCAGTGGCGGATGCAGGGGAAGGTGGTGTTTCCCCAGCTCCAGGCCCAGCGCTACTGGGAGTGCAGTACTGGAGGCCCCAGCACTGGCGGTGTTGGGGAACAATGGGAACTCCCATACACTAGAAGCACCCAGGGGCTCAGTGGGCACAGCCAAAGCGCTGCTGATGGCTGGGCAGATGGTTGCATCCTCGGGCAACTCAGAGGCAGGGACAAAGGAGGCTAGTGGGTGAGAAGAAGGAAAGGGCAGCTGTCTTCCCTTCTGGATGAGAAGCTCCCTCTCTCCAAGGTATCCAGGGTCAAGCCTCATGCTTCAACATTTGGGGAGGAAGGAGAGTCTGCTGCCCACCACCACGTGGTTGCTCTCCACACAGGGGGAGGGCACAGAAGAAGAGGGGGCAAAGGGTGCATCCTCCATGGCCTCCCCCAGCCGGACTCCAGGAAGGAGGTGTTCACCCCCCCTGCATCTGCCGCACTCACCTTAGCTGTCCCCCAGCTAGTGAAGCATCCAGGAGCTTAAAGAAAGGGCAGGCTCTGATGTCCAGCCCCCGAAGAATGAGGAGGGTATCCTCCTTGTCAGCAGGTGGGGTGGAGCACCAGGCCCACTTGCGGAGCCTCTCCATGACAAGCGTCCAGCCTTCTGAAGAGGAGAGCTGTACTTTAGAGGAGGAAGGACCGGGGACAAGGGCAGCAGTGGGAGAGTGAGAGAAGACAGGGGTTGGCAGCAGGGGAAGGGAAAACCTCCCCCTGGGATAAGCCCTGTCTGAGTTTTGTCACTGGTCCTGACACCCTCTCTACCGTGGGCACAGCCTTATTGCTTATTAGGGTGGCACTGACATCCGCATGCTTGTCTGGGCCCTGCAGAGCCTGAGTGGGATTGACAATGGTCAAAATTGGAGGAGGGGCGACCCCAGGTTCCAGACCATCAGGGCCACCGGCGATGGTAGGGCTGGTGCATGGGGGGTCCTGAGTGCCTCTCTGGGCCAGGCCAGTGGGTAGTCCCTTCGGACATGCCCTGTCGCTTGGCAGAAAAGGCATCAGGACTCCCCCATAGTATAATATACCCAGTACTAGGGAACTAGAAATGACCATTTTAGGGCTTCTCCACCACACCCCACCAGCAGCATTTGGATTTGGACCTTCTGGCAAAAGGAGGGGATGTGGTAGAGGGCAGGATCTTTGCAGCCCAGAGGAAGGGGACTCAGGACTGACAAGGGCCCTCCCAGGGTGGAGAGGAAAGGTAGTAGGGTGATGTTAGGGAGGAAGGGAGGAACGGAGGAAAATACCACCTGTACACCCAGGTCCTCCAGAGGATTGAGCAGGATGTGGACTCCTCCTACTGCCAAACCTTTCTCCACTGCCTCCTGGGCAGCAACCTGGGACGCCAGGAAGAATACCACCTTTCTGAATGCCCTCATGTAGGTCTCCATGTTGGGCAAGCTGGCACCATGAGACCCAGTGCTTCCTGGTCAGGGTGGAAAAGGGGCTGCAGCCGCTGGGGATGGAATTCTGGGAGATGGCTGGAGTGGATTGGGAAGATGGCATACACCCTGAGAGCCGGAACATCGTCTCCCCCAGAGCTGGTGGAAGGAACAAGAAGCCGCGGAAGGGGGATGAGCCACCACCATGGGAGGTTTTGCCTTCCAGGCAGGGCTCTTGCCCTTCTTTGTCCCCTGATCCTTCCTGCCCTTCAGGGGGGTCTTCTTAATGGTGACATGGGCAGAAGACACCGTGGTATGAGCAGCAGGGGTCCCGGAATCCCCATCCATGCCCACTGCCATGTTGTATGAATGGGTAGCCCAGCAGCATCAGAGGGGACAAAGGGGACAGCATTTCCCCTTTGATGGGAGGGGAAGGTGGGGAAGGAGCAGCAGGGGCCTAACACAACAGCCCCTCCATTGTTGTCCTGGGCAGGGAGTGAAGGAGAGGAACAACAATTGGTAGAGGAAAAAAAGTACCGGGGGGGGGGGGAGAGCATGGGAAGAGAGGAAGAGAAGAGGAGGGTTCACCACTCCACCCAGCTAGGCTGGAAATGAGGTGGGAGGGCAACAGTAAAGAAAAGAGGAAGGGGGCTGCACCACCTTCTCTGTGACGATTTTGAGCTCAGCCACAACTTTCTTAAAAAGATCATTAAAGTGCTGAAAGTCATCCACAGCAGATGGTGGGGGTGGCATGATTGCCATGTCTGGTGACGAAGAGGAGTTGGTGCGCAGTGAAGAATTGGGGGTTGACTCTTCCATTGATTGGGGCACTTGAGGTTCCAATTGTTGCACCGATGTGGATGTTCAAGGTATAAGAGAGGCAAAATGTTTATAAGGGCTCAGATGCAGGCTGTGGTGTCTCCTGTATGAGCCCCAAGGACTCCAATATGGCCATTGTGCCAGATGGGGCACTGGAGGAGGCATCTAGTAGTGCCCATACCAAGGAGGAATCGCCCCTGGATTGTATTTGGGCTTGTAATATTGCATCGGAGAGCTGCAGAGCGGAGAGAAGGAGGCCGGTACCTCTACATCATCGCTAAAAAATTGCAACTGCACTAGGGTTAAAGCCCGTGATGTCATCGGTGCCGGCGAAGTATCGGTGCCAAAGAGTGGTGATTGAGGGGCAGATGTGATTGCCAAGTCAACACTTAGCATGTACGGCAACAGTGCTGTGAGGATCAGTGCTGGTGTTTGTAATGTGTGTCTGTACGGTGCAGACAAAGTATTTGGTACGGATGGCAGAGATCGCTGGTATATCGGCAGTACCAAGTATATGAGCAGTGCTGATGATCTGATGGGTGCTGATGGTGCCGACTGTGCCAACAAATGAGAAGGTACCGTCGGAGTGGTGGAAACGGTCAGTGCCATAGAGCTCGATACCATTAATGGCTTTGGTGCCGTAGTTGTTGGTACCAATGAAGTTGTTGGTATCAGTGGTGCCTGAGCTGGTACCGATGTGGATGACTGTACCAAAGTCCATGCCAGTACGGTCTTAGGGTGATGACTGAGTCCTTTGCTGTTGGTGCCGCTGGCGTGTGACAGTTCCTGGACACCTGAAGTGCCCAGCGCATCGTAAGTGCTGATGTGAAGCCTCTGCGCTGATGGTTTGGGCAAGGACCATTTTCTCAAGGAGGGCTGGTGATGGGGCACAGAGGAATTCCTCTCTTTGGGTGCCTTCTTGCGCTGAGGGGAGCCTGGGAGTGAGTGTACCTCCCTAGGCTGTCTTCCCAGATCTGAAGCCGGGTGTGCCTTCTTTTCCATAAGGATGAGTTTGAGATGAAGGTCCCTGTCCCTACGAGTTCTGACCTTAAATTTGGCGCAGTGGGGATAATCTTGAGAGGAATGGTGCTCTCCTAGACATCTGAAGCATTGCGAATGTCCGTCCGAGATAGGTATTGCGTCTCTACAGGAGACACAGCATTTGAAGCCTGGAGAGCCGGGCATGACAGAAACTTTCTTTTTTTTGGTAACTATTACTAACTATCAAAACTGTTAACAACACTAACTAACTAATACTAAGAATTAATAGCTAATGAACAATGAAAAGTGTGAATAAGGCAGAGAATTGCAGAGCTCCATCTCAGGCCAAGGACGGTTGAGAAAGAACTGGAGGGTGTGGGGCATGCATGCACGGTGCCAACTAGCATGGCATGCACCAGTTGTTGTCATGCATGTGCAGCCTGGCAGGGTCTGTTGCAAAATCTCCGATCCAGGTGCTGGGACAGTACCAAGACCAAGCGTGGAGCATCCATGGGGACCTCTCAAAGAAGAACACCCCCTGACATGCAGCAGGTCCCATTTCTAGCCCCAGATGACAGAATAAGCCCTGCCACCAGAGCAGGCCTCCTCTGCCCCACCATGTGGCCATGGCAGGTCCCGACTTCCTGCCCCAACAGCTCTCTCACCACACCGTTTCAGCTGGCCCCACCTGCCAGAGCAGCCGCCTGCCATGCGAGTGCTGCTGCATGGCTGTCCAGAGGACATGGACAGGGGAAGAATGTTTTGTGTACAGCTGTGCAGATGTGCACCATAATGGGAACTATGCCCAGCACCCCACAAAAAACTACACCAACCACCCCAGGGACCCAGATGGAGAGAGGGCCCCTTACAAACTCCCCATCACATCCCCACCATAGAGCAAGCTGGGGGGAGAAAGGGCCCCAGGAGCTTCTTTAAAGCTGCCCCCATATCTCCTCTGCCCCAGAGGGAGCAGCAGCAACAGCAGCAGGAATGGTGGAGTCCAGGCCTGCAGCTGTGAAGAAAAGGGCCAGGCAGCCTCCTCCCCCTCCCCCACCCAGGGGCAGGGCAGTAGAGGCCTCCCGCTGTACACCAACCCCCATCCAGCAGCTCCTGCAGCCAGCCAAGGTGAACAGGGTGGGGGGAGGAAGCTGCTGCAAACAAAGCAGGTGGAGAGAAGAGGGGCCTAGCGCAGAAGAAGGGTGAAGCCAAGGCCTGCCTGCTGGTCCCAACAGAAGTAGACCCCCACACCCCTCCCAAAAAGGAAGAGCGGGGAGGGGGGGTATGTGACAGGGTCAGACTAGAGAGAGAGGAAAGGAGTAGAAAGGGGGAACATTGGCCTCAGACTGGGGAGAGCTCTGCTTCCAGGGTGGCCGGGAGAGGCTGGTTTAGAACCAGCAGAGGCAATCAGGGGGCAGTGGAGTACCAGGGTCTAATTGACCAAGCCTGCAGAGTCAGGCCAGCCTGGGCTAATTAACTCCAGGAACTGAAGTAGCAAAAGGGTGGAAAACCATGAGTTTATTACCCAAGATGAGTATAGCGGATGATATGGAACCCTACCTGCTCACCTTTCATAGGGTTGCAGAATGGGAGGACTAGCCTAGGGATCAGTGGGCCAGTATACTTAGCCCATTCCTGTATGGAGAAGCCCAGAAGGCATACCATGACCTGCCCGCTGAAACAGCAGCAGACTACCCTCAGCTGAAGGCAGAAATCTCAGCCTGAAAAGGAGTGAAGGCCACAGTGTGAGCCCAGTGGTATCATAAATGGAGATACCAGGAGAACAAACCTCCATGTTCGCAATTATATGACCTCATCTATCTTGCCCAGAGATGGTTACAACCTGAGGCCCGTAGCTCTAAAGAAATGCTAGAGGCAGTGGCTATTGACCAATACATGAGGGGACTACCACCAGAGCTTCACACTTGGGTGAGCCAGAATGAACCCATGCTACCTAAGACGAGGTTGTCAAACTAGTGGAGAGGCAGAGGGCCACAAGAGAATTGACCCAACCAATTAGGAGAGAAGTCCCCTTTGTTAAATCAACAGTACCAATCTCCTGGTTTCCAGTACCTGCACCCTCAGGGAAGCCCTGGCAGGAGAAGAGGGAAGTGAAGGACCCATCGGAGGTGACGAGCTCAAATTAATGAAGGTAAAAGAGTTCTGCGCAGTGTCCCAATAGAGAAGCCAATTCAATGCAATATGGGAAATTGGGAGAACACGTGTTCTCTGATGCATCTTGTGGGGGTCATATTAACCCCATACCAATATACTAGGCCAGTGAGAGTAGAAATGGAGTAGAAACCACAGAACTGATAGATTTAGGTAGTGCCAACATACTCATCTCGGGAAGCTGGTGAAGGGTAGCCAGTTACTCCAGGAAAAACATAGAGGGGTCAAGTGTGTCCATGGGGCAGTTTGTTATTACCAGACCATGTCAGTACAGATTGAAATCCAGGGGAATACTACTGGGGTAATGGCAGGGATAGTCCCTCTACTTCCCTACCCGGTGCTCATAGGAAGGGACTTCTCAGGGTTTGAAGCTCTACTTCCAACACGGGAATTGGAAAAAGAAGAAGAACCTGAAGTAAGTGACTACTATAGATTGTCAACCCCCAATTTTTGCCGAAATATACCTTGATTTGTTCCCCACCCCGACGATGACCAAAAAACAAAAACAAAAAACAAAAAAAGGAGGGCCATTAAGACATTGGGAACCCAAATTCTAGCCCAGAACCAGAAGTCTGCTCTCGTGGGCAGAGCAGCCCGGGTGGCCAGAGAGGATACTTTCATGGAGAAGGAAGTGTCAGAGCTTGACATGCATTCTAATACCTCAGGACAGACAGAGGCAGCAGAGGCTAGTTCCCCAGAATTTAGGCAGAATAGCTCAGGGAGGGAAAATTTTGGGCAAGATCAAGCTGAAGACCCCAGATATGACAACATTAGGAAGGAGGTAACAGAAATAGATGGAGTTCCAGTGGAAGGGAAAACCCAGGGATCCAGATCCTCCATCATGAAGAAGGATCTTCTATACCTGGTCACCTTGATACAGGGGGAGGAGGTACAACTGCTCCTAGTACCTCAAAAGCACCAGAAATCCGTAGTAAACTTCACCCATAGTCATCCTTTTGGGGAGCATCTCGGAGTAGAAAAATTCCTAGCACGGTACTATGGAGGTTCTTTTGGCTGGGAGTACGAGGATGTACGATGGTATTGCGCATCATGCCCTGAGTGTCAACTACACAGCTCTCAGCCCCACTTGAGAGCACTGTTGGTACCTTTCCCCAACACAGAAGCCCCATTCAAGCATATTGCCATGGACCTGGTAAGTCCTCTAGAGAAGATGACTTGGGATCACCTGTATACCCTGGTCATCTTAGACTATGTGACCCGGTATCCTGCTGAGGCGGGATGTGGAGGGAGAGGCATGCGCACGTCCCTGGGGATGTCTCTGCTCAGGGGGTTAACCCTCCCCCCTCCCAGCTACAGGCTCTACTTCCTGCTTCGGGAGGGGGTGGAGCTGGGCCTGCTCCCCAGATCCAGGACTGGGTGGCCGGTCACATGTAACATGCCAGGGCCCGGGCTGCTCCCTGCGAGCTGTGTTCAGGGGCAGGGAGACCCTTCCCCAGCACCTGGGCAGCCCTTGGCTCTGCCTGCCCCAGCCCCGGAGCCACAGCCTGCAGGCAAAGGGCAGGTGCGGGCAGGGAAGAGACTGCTGCCCTGCTGGTGAATGAACTGGGGACACCGGGATGTGAGGGCAGGAGGGGGGGTGAAAGAGGATGCGGGGACAGGATGGGAGGGGGAAGGGGTTGCACTGAGGGGCATGGTGCAATGCAGGGAATCAGGCTGGGAGGATCATAGGACTGAGGGGAGTGAGACTGGTGCAGAGGGAAGATGTGAGGGGGGGGATACAATTTTACTTCGCAGAAGCTGCACTTCCCTTTACTCCCCACTTCTTTGCCTCCCTCCCGAACTAGCTATTTGGCTGCATTTTCACCCTCTCACCTCCTGCCCCCAAATTCCCTCTTGTATCCCCACATCACACCCTCTCCTGCCACCAAACTCCCTTCCAGACCTTGCCCACCTCTCCCCATCCTACATTCCTATCTCATTTGCTGGCCCTGTCCCACACACTGAATCTCTCATTTTTGTTCCCACTCCAAAGCCAAAGGGGGTCCACAAAATCCACTAACTCTGGAACCCAGAAAAGTAAATCTGGCCTATGGGAAGCCCTAAACCTCAGTCCTCCCTGTCCCTTCTCCTCACCCCATACGGGCTGGAGCGTCAGAGAAGTGAGGTGTCTCAGTTGGGGGCCACATCAGTGAGGACTGGGGGGTTTCTGAAGGAGTTTTTGTGCTTCTCATTTGAGTGGTCCTCAACTGATTTTTCTGTGGGTCAGTGATCCCCAGCCCAAAAAAGGTTCCCCACCCCTGCCATAAATAAAGAAAACATTGAAACCTTTTGTGTGGCACATATTTTACTTTACTTAAAATGAAGTTTGATAAACTAATATGAGAAAGTTAAAATGCTTAATCTGTTTAATAATTTAAATTAAACCATTCTCTCCAGATGCAGCACTAGCAAAATGGCTCAGGCATTATTAGGTAATTGACAGTGAGTTTCCATTAGCCACTGGTAGTCTGCAGAAAGGTTTGCATTGACCCAAGTGGTCCGCAGGACATGCGGTGGAGAGAGCTCCTCCCCACCTCCTGGGAGACTGGCTCAGCCCAAGGCAGGAGGGTTAAATCTTGGCACGCCACTTCGGAAAGTATGCTGACCCCTGTATTAAACTATTACTTTTCTGTAGCGACGTGATATAATGGTCTTCATGTGTGACTTACGCTGCAAGTTAAACCTTTTCACTGCAAATCTAAAACCTTTGGGTTTTTAAAAAATCCATCCACTCCCCACACCCAAATCTCCTCACTGGTTAGTGAAATAACTGGTTGATACTTTCAGCTTCAGAAAAACAAAATAGCCTGCTTTAAAAGGTTTCTCACTGGATCTTTTGCTGAATGCTACATGCTGTGAGATAAAACCCTATGCATTAAAGGGGGGAAAAATCTCATAAGATACAAAGTTGTACAGTATGCACTGCTCCTTTCTTCAGTCTTTTTTCCATTTGTTTCACTGAGTGTCAACCTCATTGTTCATGATGTTATTGTGGTGTATACATGTTCTAAAGGAAACTTTTGGAAAAAGAACTGTATTCACTAACAGAACTCCAAGACCAAGAGAAGTTTGGCAACAGGCAGTGTTTACTGGACTATTGAGAGGTAGGAGGCTGTGAGCGTGACGCTGTGTCGAATTGCCCAATTCCAAAGGCGTACTGATTCCGCACACAATGTTCTGGATCTGGTTCCGCCCTGTCGATTGATGTAGTATACAGTGCATATGTTGTCCGTGAGGACCTGTAGTGTGGTTCCCTGGATCTGGTGGATGAAGTGGCAGCAAGCATTGAAAACTGCTCTGAGCTCCAGGAAGTTTATATGGAGTAGGGATTCCTGGTGGGACCACAAGCCTTGAACCTGATGCTGTCGCATATGTGCCCCCCAGCCTACAAGGGACGCGTCCATGGTAAACTGAATTGACGGGGGTTGAGCACTGAAGGGGACACCAGCCATAGTATTGGCAGGGTCAAGCCACCATGCAAGCGAGTCCTTGACGCGGGCGGGAATAGGCATGAGTTTGTGGATATTGGTAATACCAGGTTTGTAGGTTGCCAGAAGCCAATGTTTCAGGCACCGCATACGAAGACGAGCGTGCGCGATGACATAGGTAGTGGAGGCCATGTGGCCTAGCAGCTTCAGGCAGGTAAGG
>CM057847.1:51495240-51507934 GCA_030068395.1 Apalone spinifera | reverse complement strand
CAGGTAATCCAAAGTAAAATTTATACCAATAAGCTTGATCCTTACCTCTGCAATCATCCTATTAGTGTCTCCCAAAAAAAGAAGGTTCAATGCTTCCTCTTCATTGCTTGCTTGCAGGAGAGACAAGTTTTTCAGATGAATGTTCTGATCAGGATCTTCCATTATTGTTACTTTTCTACAAAAATAAATAAATATTAAAGGACAGAATGAGAACATACCAGAGCTGCTTACAAGTGATCCTTGTTCTAATATTTTCATTGATTTCATATAAAATAGCAGGTATTTGAACAGGCCTAGAAAATATGCACGAAAGAGATGAAGTACTAAAACAAGACTAACATTAAAATAAATACAAAATAAGTAGCTTAGTGGCCCTCATGGAGAGGCATTTGACAGCCAGAGAACTTTCCTGGACACCTTGAGAAGAGGTGCATCGGAACAAGAGACCTGCCCCAATTCCAAGGGTCCACATTCCCAAAGCCTTGGATCAAACTTGCTCAGAGAGGAAGGAGGTGGAGAAGCAGCCAGAGGTTGCGAAGGGACTTGGGGGTTGGGATAGAGAGGGACAGGAAAGGAGGCTCAACAGCCCAAAGAATAGAGAGGTATCCCACGCAGAGTATAGGTATTACGCCTGCAGAGAGGTAGGACATACAGTGGTTCAGTGCCCTAATACAGATGAGCCTATGAAGTGTGATTTAGGGGATCTGCAAGACCCCTGTGCCCTTATAAACCTTGTAGGCAGAACAATGGCCCCCCATCAGTACACCTGGTCAGTAAAAATGAACAGCATAGAAACCACTGCATTAGTGGACTCAGGAAGTACAGTCATGTTAGTCTCAGTGAAGCAAGTGGGAAGGGAACAGCTGTCCCAGGCCAAGCTCACTGGAATATCTTGTGTACATGGAGATGTCAACTATTACCCCACCATCCCCATGAGGGCAGAAATCCAGGGGAGTGTCACAAAGATGACTGCAGGGGTGTTCCTGACGCTCCCATATCTGGTCGTCATAGGACAGGACTTTCCCGGGTTTAATGACCTGCTTCCCCTTGATGGACCTGTTCTCTGTGCCTGGGAAACCCCAGAAGACGAGATGGGAAGAGAAAATAGCTAAGAGGTTGGGGACAAGAATCGTAGCCCAGAACCTAAAGCATATACTTGCAAAGGGGAAAGCAGGTCTGACTAGAATGAGGGAAGCACGAGAACTAGACATGCCAGAAGCAGGTCCCAGTTCTTCAGGGACCCCAAGGCAGGGAGCCAAGGTAGATCCCTTAGAGCTCAGACATATTGGGCCATCACAGGAGAACTTTGGGCAGGGTTAAGCCAACAATCCTGTGTATCATAATGTCCATAAGGACATAGTTGAGATTAATGGGGTTCCAGTGGAAGGAAAGAGCAAAGCTCCTGGGCCCTATTATATAAGAGAGCCCTGCAATATCTAGTAGCTCGTGTTCAGGAGCAAGTAGTGGAGCAACTCTTGGTGCCTCAAAAGCACCAGAAGGTGGTATTGGATTTAGACCACAGCAGTTTGTTTGGGGGGAATCTAGGTTCTACTGGCCAGGGATATACATGGAAGTTTGGAGATATTATACCTCCTGCCCTGAGTGTCAGTTACATGGGCCATGACTGCACATGAAAGCCAAATTGGTACCCCTACCAATAACTGAAGTCCCCTTTGGGAGAGTTGCCATGGACATATTTAGCACAATAGAAAGGTCTGCACAGGGACGTCAGAGCATCCTAGTTGTTTTGAACTATGCCACCTGATACCCAAAGGCTGTGCCCCTATGAATACCTTGTCTAAGACCATTGCTGGGGAGCTAAGTCAAATTTTCTCTAGAGTAGAGCTATCCAAAGAAATTTTAACAGATCAAGAGACACCCTTTGTGTCCAAGATAACGAGGGACTTGTGCATAGTGCTTTGCTTACGGGCCCTGAGGACATTGGTCTATCATCCCCAAACCGATGGCCTCATTGAATGGTTCAACAGGACTCTCAAAAGTATGATAATGAAGTTGGTAAGCCGGGATGGGAAAAACTGGGATATCCTGCTGCCCTATCTCATGTTTGCCATAAGGGAAGTCCCTCAGGCTTCAACTGGGTTCTCCCCATTTGAATTATCATATGGCTATAACCCCCACGGTATACTGGATATCACCAAAGAAACCTGGGAGGAGTAGCCAAACCAGTGGAGGAATATCATTGACCATGTACTCCAGATGAGGGAAAGAATAGCCAGAGTCATCCACATAGTAAGGGAATATTTAGAGAAGGCACAGAAGGCCCACAAACCTATTACAATTGCCAAGCAACAACTCAAAAGTTTCAAGTGGGAGACTGGATAATGGTGTTACCTATACCTCTCTCATAGAGCTGGAAGGAACCTTGCAAGGTCAGCAAGCCCAGTCTTGTACCCTCACAGCAGGACCAAGTACCATCCCTGACAGATTTGCCCCACATCCCTAAATGGCCCCTTCAAGGATTGAACTCACACTGCTGGGTTTAAGTAGGCCAATGCTCAAACCACCAAGCTATCCCTTGCCCTTAGCACATATCAACAGCTGAGAGTAAGATCCTGGCCAGGTGGCTGTACAAAGTGGTAGAAGTTAGTGAGGAGGTGGTCCACAAGGTTCACCAACCTGACTCCTGGAAGCAAGAGCAGATATATCATGTCAACCTGTTGAAACCCTGATGAGACAGACAGGTACAGTTGGTTGCCCTGGGAGCACCACCCCAAGAGGAAAACCCTGATTTCCCTTGTCACTGACCATGCACCCTTGCAGTGGATGCACCGGAACAAGGACAGGAATGCAAGGATAACCAGGCAGTTCCACTTCGGCATGCAACACAGGTCAGGAGCCCAACATGGGAATGCAGATGAATTATCAAAAGTGCATACTTCAGATTTCACAACCATTATCATCATTATTTAACTGTGCAAAGTGTTGTATAATCATGCTGAGTAAAAGTTGGTAGGGAATATTTCAGAACCAACTATAGCCAACATGTCCCTGTTAAAACACCATTTGCCAAAATTATTCCTCTTTTTTTATCCCCTTCATATGATGAAGGGATTGAAAAAAAAATTATGTCTTCCTTTGATGAAAAACAATTAGGATATATTTATTTATTTTAATCAAGGCTGATTGTATGGTTAATTGCTCTTTTTAAAGCTTTGAAAGTTCAGAAAAAAAGGAGTGAGGTATGAGGAATAAATACATAGCAAAACTTTTGAGGCACAACAGTTACTTATTGTCAGTGAAATCTTTTACTGCTCCAAATGTTCCTAGGACATTTCTTTTTCAGGAATAAAAATTTGGCTGGAATGAGTGCTTTCTAGGGACTCTATGAACTAAGACTGTCTTATAATGAAAATGGAGGCCTTCCATTCCAACAACTTCAGTGGGTTTTGGATCAAGCCCATGTTGAGCACTTTCTACTTTTAAACAATACAATTCAAATAGTTTGTCATAACCATGAGACCTGGCCAGCACCTGGGAACTAAGGGGTTAATTATGTCTCCTGGCTCTAGCCAGGTATCTGGTCCGCCAATTGTAATGCAGGGAGGGGTTTCAAACTGGGGCAAAGGAATTTTTAACTTTTCCCTCCTTTGTCTGAGGCAGAGCGGTTTCTTTCAGGTAACAGGGAGATGGGAAGGCCTGTCTCTCTCCCAAGAATGTATTTCTTATATGTGTAAGTAGGGCAAAGTCTAGATAACTCATCGGGTTTTATTGTTTTCTGGTTTGGGAATTTGGAATTGATGTCTGAGCTGTTCAAAGTGTTTTTTCTCTCTCTCTTTAAAAGTGTTTTTCCTTTTATAACTAAGTCCTGAGCCCAATGGGTTCCCCTGAGTATCTAGATTAATTGGTGGCTCTTTTCCATCTAGTCACTATGCTTGCAACGGTAATTTTGTTTTGATAATAAAAGTTTGTTTTCTTTTTCTAATTAACCTGGTATTGGTTCATTTCTGTGTCCTGAAAAATCTGTGTGTGGATATTTGCATGCCTCTGGCTAGGGGGCAGCTATCACAGACTGCAGCTTGTGTTTTCACTTTTCTCTTTTTTCAAGCTCTTTTGGGGGAAAGAGGTGTTGGAAAGAGGTTTCCCAAGTGATCTCTTCCCTGGTTTTCTTGGAATACTTGGGTGGTGGCAGCGATTTTTATTCTCCAAAGTCTGGGTATTAGGATTTTGGGAAAAGATTTTATACCAAAGCCTGTAAAGATAAGGTTTTGGGGTGCTTTTGCAGGCCCTCACTTCTGCATTAGTGGTGCCAAAGTGGGGAACAGTCTTGACACAGTTCTAGAGGGATGTAAGGGCAAAAAGAAGACAGGTTCCTATAACAAGTTATTTCCCTTCCTCCGGGTTTTCTCTACGTAAATGGTAGGTTTGTGGTAAATTAACTGTAGCACTGAGCAGAGTAAGTGGGTTGAGGGGAACTAGACAAAAGAATACAAAGCTTCCTCTTCTCCCCTCCACACAGCAACTGGGCAAAATTCCAACCTACCATTCCCTTGAGAACTAGATTAGGAAAGCAATTTACCTTCTAATGTTCAATACTTTCAACATTTTGGTTGGAACGCATAATGAGGCCTATGCCCAGGTATAAAGTGCAGTCACAAGCACATATAAAAGGGGACACAAGATGTGTATTTTTGGATCAGTAATGGCTGTACTCCAGTGTGCACCATGAAATCCTCTCTCACCCTTAAGGCTACATCTAAACTGCAGCTCTTTTCTGTGATACTGGAGGTATCCTGGAAAAGTTATGCCATGTCCAAGGAAAGTGTCTGTTTTTCCGAAAAAAAAATTGGAAAAGTGGATGCGTTCTTTCACCATCCCTGTAAACCTCATTTCACGAGGAAGAAGGGATGGCTCAAAAGAGAAGGTTTTTCTGAAATGTGACTCTTTCAAAAGAAAAGTGGAAAAAAGATACACAAATTGTGGTTCTCAATTTGCGTATCTTTTTCCGACTTTTCCATGTAGTATAAACCTAGCCTAAGTCTCCTGCCCTACCTCACTAAGATATCTAGACTCCTGAATCAGGTTAGCACCTTGTAACAGTTATATGAACCCCGCACTGGTGAAGCAGGGATGAAAAAGTAATATTTGGCCCACAAGATCACACCACTCTTACCCTGCTAGGCATGCTCCCAGTGGAGAGAGAACAGTCAAAAGAGAGCAGCTCAACTCAGACTGGACTGACCAAGGAGGAGAACAGTTATATGTGCAGCAGCCTCCTGCTGGGAAGCACCGGGACAACTCAAGGTCAAGCCTCCCAACTGCACTGCAGGAAGGCAGCCGACTTCAGAAACTGAAAGGGATGACTTGTTGCCAGTAGGGGAGCTGCCAAAAATGAAGCAGAAGGGACATGAGAGGACATGTCCAACCATGGAGATTCTGCCAGAGAGACTGGGATGAGGAGAGAACATGCTTAGGGTATTGGACCTGAATCCTGTGTCAAAGTACCTTATTTTGAAGGGCCCTGGAGTATAATGGCCCAGTTCTCCACCTTCCCCTTTCTTGCCGCTAGGCAAAGCAGCCTCATGGACTCTTGCCACTCAAAGTGAACCTTTCTTTGATATTGCCACTTGGGGAAGTGGCCCCTTTTTAATGTTCCCCATCCTCACTCTCATAGTTTCACCATTAGGCAATACTGCTGACTCAAGGCACCCACCCAACCTGACACCTCTCATCACTCACACAGATACCAGATTCATAGGCATGACTTTGCCCTTAGAAAGCAATGTTTTATTGATAAAATCAGATTTAATTCTGCCCTAAGATATTCCTGTGCAATTCCATGTACACTGTCTGAATTTAGAAAATGACAGATTGATCTGCAGTCTACGAATAATTTTGGTGTTTTGAAACTGCTTGATACATGTCTTCCATTGTTCTTTGATGAAACAATGTGGTTTGCCTGAATTATGTAGCACACTTGATATATTATGTCAGGTGTTCACCTTTTGTTGATTCTTGTCAGACTTTCTTTTATTCTGTAACCAATTTCCACTCCTGCAGAAAATGAAGACCATTCGGGTAAAAAGTATTATGTAGACTCAATGTCAATGATAAAAGGGGAGAGGCAAAACCACGTCTAGTACTCTATCTCACTCTTCCATCTGGTATTGCTAAAGGCTATGTCTACACTAGAAACTTTACAGTGGCACAGATGTATCGATGTCAACACAATTCAATCACCCCCAGGGGTAGGTATGTTGTTAGGAGAACGTCTCCCACCAATCTAGTGCTGTGCACACTACCACATATGCCAGTGAAATTTATATACTCAGGGGTATGGTTTTTCATACCCCTGAATAATGTTTTACTGAGTGGTAGTATAGACATTGCCAAAAAGATTTCCAGAAAGATATCTAAATGGATAGGGGCTTTTGCTAGCTCCCTCAGAATAGTCGCACTTCAAGAAGATTACATGAATATTTAAAAAATATTTTAAATATTCTTGTGATAAGTTTCTTGAAAATGTCTAGTGTTTTAAGGAAATGTTTATATTTCTAAGAAATAGTCCCAACTTTGATGCTGAAGTCGAGAAGTTCTGTTAAGTTATCCATAGTGACTGAGAAGAGGTGGTGGCAGAGATTAGATTTATGTTTTCACTATAACAGATGATCTTTTCCGTTCTGATAAATAGATGGAATTTATAGACTCCTTTCTAGCTGACTGGAGAACATGTAAAACAGAATCAGCCAAGTTGTATGATATTAACTAAGGTCCTTCCTTGCATCATCAGAGTAGAGAATGAATAAAGATAACACCAAATACTGAATGCTTGAATCTGAATACATTCTTGTTTAGTATTATAAGCCACCAGTGTCTTCTGGAGACATTGGTACTAGCTCACTGAATTGTGTAAAATTCAAAAGGTGATAAGGATTGGAAAAAAATACACAAAGATCAACTTCTGGCCATGATTTTTGGAGTATCCATCCACAATACCCCTGAAACTGGAGAAATAGGAATCATAATAAATAGCTTGTACTTACCTGCACATAATACACTTCAGCTGAAGATCTCAAAATCTTTACAAACAGGTGCAAACTCACCACTGAGACAAAGGATGGGAAGATGTATACATACTGCATTACAGTCAGTTTATGACATCCTTAAAGTGTGTACTAACTGTGTTGTTTTTAAGGATATTTGATGTTTTAGATTGGTTTGCTCTACTTGGAATTTCTGATGTTGCAAAAAAACTCTTTCCAATGGACCTGAATATCTTTGGCTGTAGAGAGGCCAAAGGAGAGGGCCGTAAACTGATATGGTCCTGGCCCACTGTGAATTGTAGGAAGCTCCTGTGAGAAAGCACAATCAAAATATGAAAATGGTCTTCTTTGAGGTTGAGGGCAGTGTACCAGTCCCCTGCAGCTAAGGATGGGATGATTGAGGCCAACATTAACATCTTGAACTTTGACTTCACTTTGACTCCTGAGCAAGGAAACAGACTGTTGACTAAACTGGTTGTTTGCTACCCTGCCTGAACCAGGGTCAGGACCCTTTACCATGTGTGTTGGCTGCCCCTGCCCGAACCAAGACCTGGGCCCTGAACTTACAAACTGACTGTGTTGTTTGCAGCCCTGCCTGAAAGTCAGGACTTCTAAAATTGCTAACCCTAAGGGTTTGTGAGCTGGCCTGCCCTGAACCAGGACCAGGGCCTCTAACTGTCTGTTTACTACTCTACCCTGAATCAGAGCCAGGGCCGCTTACCTGTGTGTTTGGTCGCTGCCCTGCCTGAAGCAAGGCCTGGGCTTCTGAACTCCTGGTTAACTCTGTCTGATTGCTGCCCGCCCTGAATCATGGCCAGGGCTTCTTAACTGTTGTAACTGTGAGGGCTTACTGCCCTGCCTGAATCAGGCGTGGGGCCCAGAACTCATGAACAGCCTGCATTTGGTTGTTGCCCTGAACTAGGCCTAGGGCTTTTGAATTCTTCGTCTGCTGCCCGCCTGAAGCAAGGCCTGGCTCTGAACAGTTTGCCTCTCACCCCAACCTGAACAAGGCCGGGGTATTGGACTACTAACTTGGCGGTTTGTTTTAGTCCCTGCTGAAGTGGGCGGAGTGGCCACCCACTGACCCGGAGGCAGGGGAACCCCTTCTGGAGATCTAACTGGCTACCGCCGGGTTTGTCGTGAGGCTAGCTTCTCGGAGAGTCTGCAGGACTGCTCTGAGGTCGTGTAGGTGTTCCTCCCAGTCATTATTGTAGATGACAATGTCATCTATATAGGTGGCTGCGTATTGATCGTGTGGCTGTAGCAGTTTATTCATCAGCCTCTGGAAGGTGGCAGCTGCTCCATGTAGTCCAAACAGCATAGTAACAAACTAATAAAACCCGAAGGGTGTAGGGAGGGCTATCTTTGCCTTTGAATTAGGTGTGAGGGGTATTTGCCAGTACCCTTTGGTTAAGTCGATGGTGGATAGGTACTTGGTCTCCTCTAGCCGTTGCAACAATTCATTGGCCCAGGGCACTGGGTAAGCATCGAAGCAGGATATCGCATTGACTTTCCAAAAGTCAATGCAGAACCTGATGGTTCTGTCCGGATTCGGCACAAGGACGATAGGGCTCCTCCACTCGCTCCAGGATTCTTCGATCAGGCCCATCTTGAGCATTGTCTTGAGCTCCTGCCGTAACACATCCCACATTTAGCCTATTGGTGTCCCTTACCTTCTGACCTGGTTCTGTCACAACATGATATCAGGTGGGTTCATCTGGGTTGGGCAGACAGTACATCTTGGAAGTCTCCCAGAAGCTGTTGCACCTGGTATCGCTGAATTGGTCTGATCCTTCCTTATTTTGGTGAGATGGATTAATAGACAAAATTAAGATATCTTTTCCTGAATGGGAAGGAATATTTCATGCTCTATGCTGAAATTAGCCTTTCCAGATTCCAAGGTCTGGGTGAGTTCCAGTTGTAATATCTTTTGTGGATTATATCAAATCCAGTCTTTGAAAGAATGAATCAATACCATTTATCCCCAATATCATTTTCAGTCTGGCTCTTTCTATTAGCATAGAGAAAAACATGGACTGTCAAACCTAGATATCCTGTGAACCTTTGATATGCAATAGTAACAGATATTCATGGTATAAACTAAAACATACATTGAACACTCTTCATTCCAATGGGATAAACTTTTAGTGAAAGGCTTGACCTAATATTGTGAACCTCAGGAATTCTCAGTGTGCTAAGAATTACTGGTATGTAAAATATGAGTCTTGTATATCTATGCATGGTACTCAGTCTCCAGATTATATAGTTTGTATAACTACTGAAAGAGGGAATAGCTGACACACACATTGTTTAGCCTAGAATCAGGAGATAGCCTGTTGGTTTCTTTGCATTATAAACCAGATGGAAGAAAAACTGTCATTTATCTTGTGTGTAGAATTTTTTTCCTGTGGCTTCCTTTGTTAAGTGATCTATACATTCTTCTTATAATATTTGGTTTAGTCTTATGTGTCAGCAATCTAGTGAATCTTTAAGCCCTTGGAGGGCAGTAGAGAAATAAACAGGATTGGGAACTCTTTTGAAGTAATTTCCAGAATTCAATGATTATGAACAATAGATTTCAAGATAAAAAATGCTCTAGATGAACTTAATGAAGTCTAGAACCTCTTCACAGTGATTGTGCAATGAGAGAGGCAATCAATATAGAGGCTTTGGGCAGTTACATATTTTGTTCTTAATCTTTAGCATTTCCTGTGTTACGGTATTTAGAGGTTGAAAGAGCAGTTTATTATGATCTTTGGTTTAAGCAACAATAGTTTTCCTTGGAGGATTATGGGTTGGGGGAAGAGGGAGCTATTCCCTTATGGGATCATTTAATTTTTTCCCCAGGTGCACCATTATCATAGTAGATATTATATACACTCTTACTCTACCAGAGGAAATCTAAGACCTTTGCTAAGTCACTGATAATTTTAATTTAAATGTCAACCAGTACATTTGGATCACAGCTGTTTGTTATTATTTTAGTTCTATGACAAGAATAAGTGTCAGGTTTAAATGTAGGGGGGAAAAGAGGAAATGGTAAAGACAGCTGTAATGTACATGTTAGCATATCAAGCAAAGTCAATTTTGTACTCATTTATCACTTTCTATCACGTTTTATTTTAATATATTGTGGTCAAAACTTCAGTTCTTTTCTTCACATTCATTAGATACTGCCATCACATTTAGTTTTTCAAGCACTATTTATGAGACAACTGTGCACTTTCCAGGGTTTTTGTTCATTATGTTTAACTCAGAGCCCACAAGGCTCTATATGAAACCTAAACTCCACATTTAGGGCTTATATAGGGTTTAACTGATGTGTTAGGCTTTGTGTGATCCTTCAGGAACTCCTTGCCAGAGGATGTAGTGAAGGCTAGGACTTTAACAGGGTTCAAAAAAGAGCTAGATGAATTCATGGAAGTTAGGTCCATCAATGGCTATTAGCCAGATGGGTAGGAATGGTGTCCCTAGCCTCTGTTTCTCTGGAAATGGATGACAGGGGAGGGACCACGTGATGATTCCCTGTTGTATTCACTCCCTCTGTGGCATCTGGCATTGGCCACTGTTGGCAGACAGGATACTGGGCTTGATGGACCATTGGTCTGACCCAGTATGGCCATTCTTAGATCTCCTGCTTTGCCTCAGGGGTCATGCACTTCTAGGCGGTTACCAATGAAGAACAACCCTGATCTTTGCAGGGTACACTTTGTCCAAGAATCTATGCACTGTGTGAGATTTTGTGGCATACCAGTGGAAAATTTATATAAATGTTACATACATTTAAAATGATTTGTGTGTTAAAATGAAAACAGGTAATTTATTTTGATACTGAAATTATGACATTTCCAGATCTTCAGTTTTCAATATGCCACCCCATTTTCCTGACAGCACTTAAGTTATCCTATATCAAATATATCTCTGAAATATATGCTTCTCAGAGTTATTACTTCAGGCTAGCTGCAAATTCAGGAACTTGACAGTGTATTAGTTTATATCTGAATTCCATATTTAAGGTTACCTTCACAATCATAAGGACTGGCAACATTTTTTTAAATTTTAAAACTTAGTTTCTAGAGTGTGAAACTATAGCAAAAGCGTGAATTATACTATAAATTCCACAGCTATATAACTGAAAAACATATGAGGACTGTCACAATGCCACACACAAAAAATCAATTTTTCATAGTCATTGCATGAAGTTATTCCTAAATAACTACGCCTTTGCAGTAAACATATCCTCTTCAATACACGGATAAATCAATTATCAAAACCACTTATGTTTCAAATGTTGCAGAATGGGCATGAAGAGGTTTTGCTAGACTGAATTTAGGTCTGTGTACATTGTGATTTACTCCACTCAAACAAATGTTAATAGCATACTAAATATTTCATCAGCAGAAACTGCACTTTGATGATCATCTATTGTGAAATATTTTACTGTGTTTTCAAATACTTCTTGGTCCTGCAATTAAAAAAAATAATTACTGTTGAAGGAAAACGTGCGTAAGTGAAATACATTTCTGTGTACTAAATTCAAAGCAATGATGCCCTTTCTATTTGTCTTGTCACTCCCACAGCATAGACTGAAGTGGATGAAATTGCAAGTGGAAGAACAATTACTCCTTTCTTTTCTTGTTCTGGCTCCTGTGAACCTTTTCCCCAATAACATCAGTTATTCAATTATTCATATTCTTTTTGCACAATGTTGACATGTACAAAATACAATAATGGAAGCTTTTGAAAAAGTTGATAAAAATGAACTATTTGAGTTAATTAAGTGTGAGGTCAGGGAGTTACTTCATGCAGTAATGACAGTTCTTTGAGATGTATGTCCCCGTGGGTGCTCCATTGTTGATGACAAGTTGCCTGGAGCCGCAGATCGGAGCCTTCCAAAGCAGTTTCCTGCATATGGCTGTGCATGCACAAGAAGGAGCCTCATTGCATTCACACATTAGTGCCTTGTGTGCGTGGCCCAACTCCCCCTTCAGTTCCTCCTCTATGCCTGAGTAGCTAAGACCCTGAGAAGGGAGGAAGGGAGCATTGTGGAGCACCCACAGGGACACATATCTCAAAGAAGTCGTTAATGCATGAAGTGAGTAACTCCTTTTTTTTCTTTGAGTGATATCCCCTGGGGTGCTCCACTGTTGGGGTATGTCTACACTAACCCCCTTGTTCAAACTAGGGAGGCTAATGTAGGCATTCAAAGCTGCAAATGAAGCCCGGGATTTAAATATCCCGAGCTTTATTTGCATCTTCCCATCCGGGCACCATTTTTAAATCCCCTTAGTCCGAACTAACTGCCCGCAGCTACACGCGACAGTCAAATGTTAACTCGAACTAAGTCCTTAGTTAGAGTTAACTGTTACACCTCATTCCACAAGAAGCTTACAAAAAGTGGAAACTTGGAAAAATGACCAGGGAGGGGTTTAAATGTATAGCTCGAGAATGCCGGGAGGTTATCAAGAAGGCGAAAGTGCAAATGGAATTGCGACGGGCTAAGGATGTGAAGGATAACAAGAAAGGTTTCACAGGCATGTTAACAAGAAGAAGGTGATCAGAGAGAGTGTGCAGCCCCTACTGGATGAAGGAGGTAACCTAGTGACAGATGATGTGGGGAAAGCTGAAGTATTCAATACTTTCTTTTCCTCTGTATTCACGGACAAGGTGGGCTCCCAGACTAATGTGCTAAG
>CM057847.1:51403457-51419919 GCA_030068395.1 Apalone spinifera | reverse complement strand
CTTCAGTGGTGTTCCCGTGGGGGCTCCACTTGAGGTGTTGAGCTCGTTCCAGCGCCGCAGTCAGAGAGTTGTCAGCTGTGGTCCAGCCGGACCATGCATGCGTGGAGCGCATGCTGTTCATGCTGATTGCTAGCTTGCGCACAGTCCAGCTTCCCGCCAGTTCCTCCTTACTGTTCAACTGTCGCAGGCGGAGCAACTCCCTTCTCTTCATCTGTTAAAGAAGAATTGTGTAAATAGTTAGTTAGTCAGCCAATAGTTAATAGTTAGTAAGTTAGTTAGTCAGTCAGTCACTGCTTGTTCAATAGTTTTCTGTTAAAAAAACAAAAACAAAAAAACACCTTTTTTTCCCTCAGTTCATAATGCTGGGTTCCTCCGGCTTCAAAAACTGCTGTCAGTGCCATGACACAATGCCAGCATCTGATGGACACTCCTTATGTGTAAAGTGTTTGAGCGAGGGGCATGTACCCCATAAATGCCCACACTGTTTAAAATTAACTGGCCGAGCGAGACAGGACCGCGAGATGCAGCTGAAGCTGCTACTATACAGCAAGGCACTTCAGCCGCAAGATATTCAATCACCGGGACAGTCTGTTCAAAAGACTCCGGCAGCAGTGAAAACCCCATCTGTCTCATCAAAGAGCAGGGCTCAAAAACTGACCAGGCTACGGCAGCAGAGCGAGCAGCAGGGAAAGAGCCGCAGTATTTCCGAGCCCAGTCCCATCTCCAGCAGGGGGGCAGATCGGGCAATGGCTGTGCCACCCAGACCGGAATCCGCACCGGCTCCAGTTCACAGGCACTCTCAGACACCTGCGGCTGCAGGTGCCCCAGCGCCGGCGGCTCCGACATCGGCCCCAGCATCAGCGGCACTGACCCTGTCACTGTCCGCTCCGACTTCCTCTGCGTCGGCTACTGCGGCACCAGCCATCTCGGCACTGGCTACTGCGGCACTGGCTGCTTCGGTGCTGGCTGCTACAGCACCTATCGCAGCACCGGCTGTCTCGGTGCGGGGTCCAAACCCCTTCTCCCCAGCACTGTCACCAGCTCCAAGCTCATTAACATCATGCTCTTTGCCGGCACCGGCTTCACCACTTGAAATTAACAAGCGCCAAAGCACTAGTGAACTGGCCTCCAGGGCTGCACCGTGCCGGCTTCCAGACCACTCACTGGCACCGCAGCATCAGGGCTCCCCCCCAAGGTCAAACCAGTCAATGCTGTGTGCAGGAGTTGACCATTCAACAGGCACAAGGTTTCTTCTTTGAGCAGTGTCCCGTGGGGGCTCCACTGTTCGTGTTGGGCTTGTCCTGGTGCCGCAGATTGGAGATCTTTTCCAGCCGTAGTCTGCCAGACCGCGCATGCGCGAAGTGCGGCTCGTGGCTTTTCGCGCCGTTTGAGTGCGCGCGATCCGGCCCCCGCCAGTTCCTCCTGACCGTCCTCGGCCGCGGATGGACTCAACGCTCTCTCCTTAACGTCTGTCAGAAAAAGAGAGTTTACATTTAATTGTATATAGTTATAGTATAGTTATAGTTACTGTTCCTAACTAGTTTTGTTTGTCGTTTAAAAAAACAAAACCAAACCATTTTTCCTTCTATAGTTACTGTAAATAGTTTCAATGCCTGGTATTAAGAAATGCAGAGAATGCCGCGAGGCAATGCCTGCCTCCGATGGCCATTCCCTGTGTATCAGGTGTCTAGGGGAAGGCCACATATCTTCAAAATGTTCCCATTGCTCAAAGCTCATGGCTAGAGCAAGAAGGGATAGGGACATGTGTTTGAAAATCTTACTATTCGACAAAGCCCTGCAGCCCCAAAGTCAACAACCTAAGGGGCATGCAGAACAACCCAAGAAAGTGAAGAGGAAACCATCTCCATCACGATCTCTTCCACCTTCACAGGTGAGTGTCGGGGATAAGCCAGGGACCTCGGGGGCACCTACCGCACAGGGCACTGGAGAACCAAAGATCAGCCGGAGTAAGTCAGCTCCAAGCCCCTCTATATCGGGCTCAACAGTCTCAGCCATTCCCTCAGTCTCCAAACCACTCCCAGGGACTTCCACAGCCCCGAGACCCTCGCCCGGTGCTAGACGCTCCCCGGCACCGACTCGTTCCCCCGCACAGGCCCCAAGTCGCTCTCCGCCCCAAGCATGTGTGGCACCAAAGTGTCCCTCGCCTCTAAGACACTCTCCGGTGTCTCGACAATCGCTGGCACCAAGACAACCGGCACCAAGATTACTGGCGCAGAAGCACTCTGAGATGTCTGAGCGCCCTTCGTCGCCCATAGCCTTCCCGGTGCCGAGTTGATTGCCAACACCAAGGAGTCTTTAGCCTCCTTCATACTCCTCGGCACCGAGGCATCGATCACCGCCGAGGTGTTCACCAGCGCCGAGATGCTCTTCTGCATCAGACCGATCCCCGACACATAGGCACTCCTCTCCATCAACACACTCTTCAGCACCGAAGCATCCCTCGCCTTTGAGACGATCCTCTCCCTCTAAACGCACGCTGGCACCGACACGATTGCCGGTACAAGACATTCCCCAGTAACAGTCGTCCCTTCGCATGCCCCTCAGTACCGGAGGACACTGCGGCACCGACCTCCTCAGTGCCAGTGCAGCTCTTTCCCTATACCGCACTCTCCGCTCCATCTTCCTCTCCACCGGCGCAGACCATTTCCAGTACCAGGTCGTGCCGTTCGGTCTCTCGTCGGCTCCACGGGTTTTCTCCAAGACCCTTGCCATAGTGACTGCCTATCTTCGTCATCAGCACGTGATGATTTTTCTGTACTTCGATGACAGACGTTCTTGATCATCGTACACTAGACACAGATCTTGTTCACCTAGATCGCCTACGCACTCATCTTCATCTCGATATTGTCACGATTACAGACGACAGTACTTACCTGCATATTCATCGTCTCATTATTATTGTGATCATCATCGCCACCGTAGTGACTATCATAATGAGCGACGATACTCTTCTGGACACTTTTCCTCCCGGTCTTCACGACACTACTGGTATCGCTCTCACAACAGCTCCAGGGTTCCCACGCCACCATGTGTTTGCACTCGACCCTCTACAATGTCTGCAAATGTGCCTCCTCCCTCAAGCACACTCAGAACCAGTACAACTAGTGACACCGGAACAGGCACAACCGCAGGAGCAGTCCCCAGTGGACCACTCTGTTGCTTCTTCCTCTCCGGCTCATGCGGTGTTCCCTGGTGATTCTTCTCCAGTAGATGACGCTCGTCAATTTCAGGAGCTCTTTACAAGAGTGGCAGAATCACAGGACCTGCATGTAGCGGAGGTTCAACAAAAGCAACATAAGCTGTTGAAAAACCTTCAAAATTCTCAAAAATCCAAAATGGCATTACCCTTTGATGACACAATCCTAGAAATTGCTGATGATATATGGCAAACACCAGCTTTCTCTCAGCCCACTCAGAAGAGGGCAGACAAGAAATATTTCGTTCTCCCGAAGGGGATGGAATTTCTGTTCATGCACCCTCAACTGAATTCATTAGTTGTGGATGCAGCTCAGCAAAACTCCAAGATGCCACACAACATAGGAATGCTGCTGCTGATAAAGAATCTAAACGCTTGGACCTTTTTGGATGAAAGGTTTATTCTTCTGCCACAATTATACTGAGAATGGTGAATTATATTGCTCATCTGTCTAACCATAGCTTCAAGAATTATTCTAAGATGGAGGCAGTTTTAGAGAACTTGCCCAACGAGAAATGGCAGCTCTTAAAATCAGTTATCCAGGAAGGCTATACAGCCTCAACAACGGCCTTGCAAATTTCCCTGGATATTGCTGATGCAGAGGCATGGGCCACAGCAACGTCAGTGGTCATGAGACGGTCTTCGTGGCTACAGATGGCATCCGTACCTAAGGCCTTACAATCAAAGGTAGAAGATCTGCCCTTTAACAGACAGTCTATTTGCAGAGAAAACAGACCAAGTTTTGCATTCTAGGAAAGATTCTAGAACTACCCTGAAAACATTAGGGATGTATACACCTCCATATCATTGCAAACAGTATACGCCCTACTTCCAGTAGAGGTCTTTCTCATATGGGGCACCCAGGTTTAGACAACAGGACCATCCACACCAACAACAACGCCCCAGACCACGCCATCGAAAGTGAAGACCGCAAACTGGATGAAACCCTAATTCCCAAAACAACAGACAGCAAGTTTGATGGTCCGATCGAGGGACTGAGAACCATTCCATTAACGTATGACCCGGGAACACAGAAGTTAGTCCATCATCGATTGAGACCGTACTAGCACAGATGGTTTGCCATCACCACAGACCGCTGGGTCCGGGAGTTAATAACATCAGGATATTCCATCCCTCTTCTTTCCCTTCCCCCCATCTCTCCTCCATCCCCGTCCCTTTTCAAGAACTCATCTCACGAGAATCTCCTAATGCAAGAGGTTCTCTATCTCATAGAGATTGGTGCGGTGGAGGCAGTACCTGATCAATTTTGGGGCAAGGGATTTTACTCCCGCTATTTTCTCACCGAGAAGAAGTCGGGAGGATGAAGACCCATTCTGGACCTTCTCAATCTCAATCGGTATCTCAGGAAGCAGAGATTCAGGATGGTAACTCTAATTTCTATATTCCCAGCTTTGAACAAAGGGGATTGGTTCACATCCCTCGATCTACAAGATGTGTATTTCCATGTGACGATACACCCAGCACACAGACGTTTTCTGAGGTTCGTCGTAGGCACACAGCACTTTCAGTATAAAGTCCTTCCATTCGGCCTCTCCTCCGCACCCAGAGTTTTCTCAAAGACCCTCACGGTGGCAGTGTATCTTCATCATCAAGGCATCATGATTTTCCCATATCTAGATGATTGCCTGATCAAGGCTCATTCATTCAAAAGTTCACTGTGGTCCACTCAGGTCACAAGAGACTAATTCACGGATCTGGGACTTGAATGTCCCGAAGTCCTCACTCGAACACAAAGATCCCTCGTGTTCATTGGGGCACGGTTAGATTCTACGGCGGTCAAAGCCTATCTTCCTACAGAGAGGTTCCACAGAATACAGAGCCTCACACAGACACTGTCCCTCAGCCCAAGAGTGTCAATACTTACCTGTCTCCAACTCTTGGGGCACATGGTGGCAACAACATATGTAGTACAGCACACCAGACTACGCCTCAGGTGCCTGGAACATTGGCTGACTCCATATATTATCTGGGCAATTGTGACCTACACAGGCTAGTAACATTGCCAACGACAGTGAAACAATCCCTCACATGATGGACTTCTCTGACCAACATGCTCTCCAGGGTTCCTTTCCACCGTCCACATCCCACTGTCCAAGTTACTTCGGACGCCTCTCTCCTAGGATGGGGAGCCCAATGGGAGGGCGAATTCACTCAAGGCCATTGGAATGCTCACGAAGCCTTGCAACACATCAGTTTTCTAGAACTCAGGGCGGTGTTCAATGCATGCAAGACATTCCTTCCCAGGATTGGCCGGCGGTCAGATGGTTCAGGTCTTCTCCGACAACACCACCATGGTGTACTACATCAACCAACAAGGAGGAGCCCAATCCAGATCCCTCTGTACAGAAGCCATGAAGCTATGGAATTGGTGTATCAGTCACAAAATTACTATTATGGCAACGTACCTACCTGGCAAAGACAATTCCATTGCAGATGCCTTGAGTAGACACCTGTTTCCTCAGCATGAATGGGAACTCAGTCCGGAAGTGGCTCTCGATATTCCAACGCTGGGGACACCCCACTATAGACTTGTTTGCCACACATCTCAATGCAGAATGTCCTAGATACTGTTCCAGAGCCAGTTTGGGCCCCAAGTCTCTCGGAGATGCTCTCCTGATAAGCTGGACTCATCATCTTCTCTACGCTTTTCCTCCTGTCCCACTTCTCCTGACAGTGCTGGAGAAGATAATCGATGACAGGGCCACGGTGATACTAATAGCTCCATTCTGGCCCAGACAGACCTGGCTTCCTCTTCTACTGCAAATGTCTCGCCAACCACCATATCCGTTACCCAAACAACCGATTTACTCATGCAGCCAGGGATGTTCATGCCACAACCACAAATCGACTGAATGCACCTCACGGCATGGCTCCTAGTTGGTACCAAAGCACAGAAGCACTTTGTTCGCAGGAGGTGAAACAAATATTACTTCACAGCAGACATGATTCCACATGAAAGACTGACCTTTATAAGTGGCATTGGTTCCATTCGTGGTGCATAGGCAATGATTTTGATGCGATGTCCACTCCAATTCATTGCATTCTAGACTATGTCCTCCACCTACACCACTCTAATCTAGGCCTTTCGTCTATTAAGGTCCATCTGTCGGCGATTTCTGCATTCAGACAATCAATTGAAGTCTTTTCAATTATGTCTCACCTGATGACTAAATGTTTCCTGAAGGGTTTAATGAACTTCCATCCTCCGCACAGGAAACCACCTGCTCTGTGGGATCTTGAGTTCATTTTGGACACACTCACATACCCACCCTTTGAGTCTCTAGCCACATGTGACATTCAGACTCTCACCATGAAGGTGGTATTCCTTCTAGCTATAACGTCGGCCAGACGAGTTGGAGAATTGGTAGCTCTTTCGGCCACTCCTCCATATACCTTGTTCACCAACCAAGGGTAATACTACGATCTCACCCAAAATTTCTGCCGAAGGTGAATTCGGAATTTCATATCAATGAATCGATAGTACTCTCAACATTTTACCCCAAACCGCATGCAATGACTTACGAAGTCCATCTACATACCTTAGACGTCCGCAGGGCGCTAACTTTTTATCTGGAACGGACTCTCCCATTTTGATGATCCCAGCAGCTTTTTCCTATGCTCTAACAGAAGATCCAAGGGCCAAGCGTTGTCTTCACAGCATATATCTAAAATAATCGTGAAATGTATTACCACATGCTATGCTTTATGAAATAAGTCCATATCTACGCTTATTACAGCTTATTCCACTAGAGCAACATCCACTTCCCTAGCTTTTCTCAAAGGAGTCTCAATCCAAGACATTTGCCGTATGGCGACATGGTCTTCGGACCTAACTTTTGCTAAGCACTATGCCATCAACCCGATTGCTCGTGAATTAGCACTGGCCTCTGCGGTGTTATCCACAGCAGACAGATCTTGACTCCGATCCCTCCTCCGCAGATGAGGCTTGTGCTCTGTACTCACCTCAAGTGGAGCACCCATGGGGACACCACCGAAGAAGAAGAGGAAGTTACTCATCCTGTGCAGTAACGACGTTTCTTCAAGGTGTGTATCCCCGTGGGTGCTCCAAGACCCACCTTCCTCCTCTCTTTGGAGTTTCTTCCTTATGTTTTTCAGAAGTGATCCGGTTAGGAGGAACTGGCAGGAAGCCAGACTGTGTGCAAACTAGCAAACAACACACGCCCCACGCATGCACGGTCTGGCTGGACCAGGGCTGACGACTCTCTGACCTGCGGCACTGGGATGAGCCCAACACCTCAAGTGGAATACTCACGGGGACACACCTCAAAGAAACGTTGTTACTGCACAAGGTGAGTAACTTCCTCTTGTGAAGTAGCCAGTGATAAGTCCAAGAGGTGGTTAAAAATAAAGTGATTTATGGACAAAATATTGCAGATGCATTATTGCCTGAGCAAAATTTTTATGTCCGTTTATGGGCTAGAGCAGGGCTGCCATGTTTCCCTGTAAAGCATTTCCCCTAAAAGACAAGTTGATATGAAGAATGATCAAGAAGAAGATGGCGTAGAGTATAATGCGTTATGTGAAGATAAAAAAGGGAAGACCAAGGAAATGTAATTTGGGTCCAATACGTAAGTTAGAGAGGCAGCTGCTAATGAATTTAGATCTAGATCCTGCACCATAGCTGCCACTGTGAATTTCATCATTGACCCTAAATAGGAGGATCGGGCCTTTACTAACATACAATGGCAAACAATGGTAGAAGGGATTGCCTAGCCTCTCGGAAGAACACTAGATTAGAGGATTGATTATTCATTGTGCACATTTTAGAATGAAGATATTTGCTGATGAAAATTGGATCATGGTGGGATAAGGAACCTTAGAAACAGAATGATTTCTTATTTCTGTTATTTCTCAATTGATTCTGTACAATAATAATCATTGAAGTATTCGTGTTAATCCAAAAGCCTCCAGGGGCATGTGTATTTCAGAATTCTCCCTCAATGCATAAAAAATTAATTAATGAAGATGGGCTTGCATATTTGTTATCTTTACACCCAGCTCCCAGGCCCACTCACCTTTTTCTGGGTTTATTACCACAGTCCCTTTTTCCTATCCTATTGATTCAATTAATCAAAAAATCAAATAGCTGTATGTTGTGTTTGTTTTTTTATGGGAGGTAAATTCAAACATGAGCTAACAAAAGGCAAATGGATAAACACACTTAAGCCGGACCAATTCCTAGAGAAATAATGGAGGGACTTGTCAAACAATTCTTCAAAGATGAAAGAATGATTATTCCCATCTTATAGTTTGTCATTGTAACTTTTGCTTTATATAACATTTTGTTCAACTTGCATAGTAACGTCCACTGAGGGGTCTTAATGAGATTGACAAATGTTAATGAAATGAGACTTGAGACCCTGACTGGGGAAAGAAGCTAATCAAGGTATTTGTTGCCAACACTGGGTCAGATCTCCCTGCCTCTGCTACCTAGCAGTACAATTCTGAAAAACCAGCATAATCAGCTTCCAGAAGATTGTAACCTTCTCTTGTCATTCCCCCATTCTGGAACATCATTCCTTTTATAAGACTCTGTATCTGAGTATACTGTACATCTCTTGTAAGAAAGTGCCATGATCTAAATCACCTTGTCCTACACATAGATGCTGTGACAAGGTATGTCAATCCTGCACTAGTGAAGGAAGGGTTAAGGTGGTGCTCTGGGCTCAAGAGGCCATGTTTCCTCATCTCTGCTGCGCATGATCCCAGTGAAAGGAGCATTTAAAAGGGAATGCTTCCACTCAGTTTGGGTACATCTACACAGCAGCAATATTTCAGAATAACGTCCATTAATCAAAAATAACTATTGTGAGCATCTACACAGCTAGCCCAATAATTTCAAAATTACAGGCAGCTTATTTCAGTATTTGTAAACCTCATTCCACAAGAAATAATACCTCTTCCAAAATAGCTATTTTGGAATAGAAGTAGTGTGGACACTCCACTGCTGCTATTTCAAAATCGTTCCTTCCCCAGGGCCATTCAGAATAATTACTCCCCAGTGCTTCCTGGGGCTCTAAATCAAGGTAGTGCATCCATATTAGGGAAGCCTGCCTCAGACTAATTTGCAGGCTTCCCTTTAGTGTAGACGTGCTATTTCTAAATAAGCTATTTCAGAGTATTTCTTCTGGAATAGTTTATTCCGAAATAATCGTGCAGTGTAGCTGTAGCCTTTGAAAGAAAGCAGTCAGGTTCAGCAGACTCCTGCTGGGACACTATTAGGGCTCCCTGCTGCTAAGTCTGAGCTTCATAGTGAAGCTGCTGGGAGCCAGATGACAAGGATGGATTAACTCTCCTATGGGCCCAAAGCTGTTAGATTTGGTGGAGTCCCTGTATACAAGTCTTGTCTCTGATTTAAAAGAAAATGATCATAATTATGGCATTGAGACTTTTCACGCTAAATTAAAAATGCCTTCTAAATTAAAATAAAGTCATTCTGTGGTTCCATTTCAGTCTTAAAACGTAGAATTCGGTTAAATTAATTTTAAATAGCCTACTTCTTACCTTAGAACAGCTGGTATATTCGTTTCTTTCTGGGAGGGCCTTTGGGAGCAGGAGAGGGCACCAGGCTGGAGCAGAGTGTTTGGGGTGCAGGAGAAAGTGAGGGGGACAGGCTCCGGGAAAGCATTTGGTACAGGAGGAGATTCTGACTTGGGGCACGGGTTTGGGGTGAGGAGAGGGTGCAGGCTCCAACCAGGAGGCACTTCCCACAGGTTGGTCCTGGCTGGCAGTGCAGCAGGGGCCGGCAGGCTGCTTGCAAGCTGTGGCCCCACATCACTTCCGGAACAGCTGCTGGCATGTCTCTGTATACGCCAAGGAGAGGGGAACAGCAGATCTCTGTGCACTGCCTACATCCACAAATGCCAACCCTAGAGCTCCCATTGCCTTGTTTCCAGGGGCTGAAGAGATGTGCTGCCAGCTGGCTGCTTCTCGGAGTGGTGTGGGGCCACAGTATGCAGGCAGCCTGCCTGAGACCTGCGTCACTGGACTTTTAGTAGCTCAGAGCCCGCGATCAATTGGCAGAGGCCCCAGGATCGACCAATCAAATGTGATTGGTGTCCGTGACCACTGATGTATATAATTATGAGTTTATTTCTGCAGATCTATCCTTTAGCCTGGGGCCCTGGGCTTCAGCCTCTAAAGTGCCTGCATTAATCTGGCCCTGATGGCTGAACCCAAGAGTCAAGCATGATGGCTCAATGAGACCACTGGGCGAGAATGTGGAGGCAGACTGGAGGGGGACACAGGAGCGATCCTATGTTTGCCCTATGATGATTCCAGAGAGACTGGAACACAGTTAAAAAGTTATCCAGAGAGGGGACTTTGGGGTGTCAAGCTTTGAGCCCCGTATGAGGGCAACTGTTTTGAAGGAGTCTAAGTCAGAACCCAGTGGAGTAGGGTTTACTCTTGCTAAAAGGGACCACTACTCCTGAACTGTAGCCATGAAGGATAGTGGCCTTGGACTCTTGCCAGTGGGTGACGCTACCTTGAGATGAACAGCCAGATAATATCAACCCTGGACCTCTCACCTTTAAGTCATGGCTTCAAGGACCTCCACTAGGAAGTACTGCCAGCCCTCAACAGATGGCTTATTGGTGTCAATATGAGCTTTATGCAAATCCCTTTAAACAGCAACATATATATTTATAAAATAATCCAAGGAAGGTCCATATTAATCTGAATGCTAGTTCTATAATGAATTTAAATGGTCAAGATTGACATTTAAAAAGTTGTAATTTATTTGCTCTTTTCAATTCTTTTCTGTGTTTAAACCTCCTCCTGTTCCTTCTCACAGTTTGGATATCATGGGGACTTTCAATTATTACCTACTGTGCTTGTGTTCTTGGTACTTTCCTAAATAAATCTAATTCCTGGAATTCAACATTTTATTCTTGTCTTGTCTACCTTGACTACTCTTGCCTCTACTGACTATCCTCTGTGTATACATCAACATTGTTCTGAAAACTAATAGAATCAGCATCCCAAAACAGAACAGAGAGGAGAGGCTACTACAATTGTGCATGTAGCTAATGTTTGGAGTGATACAAGCAATCCCCTTTTCTATAAACTAATGTGAAGTATTGTGAGTTAGTTAACATGCTTCTGGTTTCCTATTGATGTGCACAGAGAAAGGTATTTGCACAGACTCTAGCTATTTCTTTAGATTACTGAACTGTTTATATTATCAAGATGTTAATGAAGGCAAAGGAGAGTAACAAATGATTACTTTGTTGTTGTTGGCTTTGGACCATAAAAATAAGCTATCTGAAGCCTTGTAAATAAGGTAACTTGGAAACATGCATAGAGTAAGGAAACTCATTATATGTTTACATTTTTTAACTTTTCATTGTATACATGTATTTTGTTAGTGATTTTTTAGATCTTAGGTTTGGTTCAGAGAAGCAAAGCACCCCAAAACTTAAATAGTAAGAGTAATTTCCTATCATTTACACCTTCTATCTGAAAATGTTAGAGAATGTTACTAATATTAATGAATTTGTCCTCATAATACCCTTGTTGAGTAGGTTAGTATTGTTATCCCTATTTTCATAAAATCATAGGACAGGAGGGGACCTTGAAAAGCCATTTAGTCCAGTGGCAAGACGAAATATTATCTAGATCATCCCTGACAGGTGTTTGTCTAACCTGCTCTTAAAAATCTCTAATGATAGAGATTCCAGAATCTCCCTAGGCAATTTATTTTAGTGCTTAACTAACCTAGCAGTTAGGAAGTTTTCCTAATATTCAACCTAAACCTCCCTTATTGCAATGTAACTCTATTGCTTCTTATCCTATTCTCAGAGGTTAAGAACAACAATTTCTCTTCCTTCTCCTTGTAACAACCTTTTATATTCTTGAAATCTGTTATCATGTCCTCTTTCAGTCGTCTTTTTTCCAGACTAAACACATCCACATTTTTTCAGTCTTCTCACATAGATCATATTTTCTAGACCTTTAATAATTTTTGTTGCTCATCTCTGGACACAATACTCCAGTTCAGGCCTAATCAGTGCAGAGTAAAGTGGAAGGATTTACTTCTCATATCTTGCTTACAACACTGTTGCTAGTACATCCCAGAATGATGATTTTTTTTTCATAGCACTGTTATACTGTTGACATATATAGCATGTGATTCACTATGATCCCCAGAACCCTTTCTATAGTACTTGTTTGTAGGCAGTCAGGTTCCCTTTTATATGTGTGCAAAATGGACTTCTTTGGAATTGGCCTTATTGAATTTTATCCTATTTACTTCAGACCATTTCTCCAGTTTGTCCAGATCATTTTGAATTATTGTCCTCCAAAGCACTTGTAATCCTCCCCATCTTGGTACTATCTGCAAACTTTATAAATGTACATGAAGCAACTGAGGCACAGAGAGATTAAGTGACCTGCGCAAGAAAACACAGTAATTCCATGGCCAAACCCAGTCCTCCTGGTGCTGTGGTTTGACCACTATATTCAGTTTATCTCAGGTTCAATTATACTGCTTAAACCTCTGAATTCACAAAATTAGGATGAAAAAATTGCAGCAACTAACCTACCTACATTTTGGATCTTTCTGTATCTGGTCAGGCTAGAAACCCGCTAAGAACCCCATTTCATAATATTTCAGCATTCCCCTATTCCTATCTCAGAAGCAAAGTGTGAAGGGAAATCGGGGAAGAGTTAATCATATTTGACCTTCAGAAAATGTAGTGAAAATGTTTGAGGTGGATTTACCTGATCAAGTTCACCCATCCTACACTTTAATAGGTGTCTCTGATTTTGCTAGAAATTGTAACATTAGCACAAAAGAGACTGATTCATAAGCACAACTGAAAATACATTAGGGATTGACCTTATAAGGTGCTAAGTGCACCAACTTCTATTGACTTCATCCTCTCACAGGAGCAGACACTAAGCCCCAGGGGATCTCAGGCATGGGTTAATGAAACTGACTAATAAATATAGCTTTATCAAAAACACTTTGAACCCGTACAAGGACTCAGTCAAGTTTAGGGTATAGGTTTGGATACAATACTATTCAAATCAGTTTGAATAAGTGCATATGCACATTCTGAAATATGCCTCTTTAATTTTCCTGCTGCAGTCAGGTTTTAAAATCTCCTTGGCTATGTCTACACTTCACGCTTCTTGAGCAAGAGCGCGTCCACACTGCTCAAAGTGCATCGCAAAAGCAAAGCACTTTTGCGCAAGAAAGCGTCCATACCAGCGGGACACTCTTGCGCAAAGTCCTCCCCCTCTCCCCTCCCAGAACCACTTTGGACAGGGCAAAAGGGCACCAGGACCTTCCGGGGGCGGGGGCTGGAGCTCCTCTGAGACACGTGCTTAAAGGGATCTCTGTGGACAGCTATTTCTGCTGCTGCGTGCTTTGGGACCTCTGGTAGGGACTGAAAGCTGTAGCAGTGCCTGTTGTGGTTGCCCTGAGCCTCTTTGGACACCACAGCTTGTGCCCTAGCACCTTTGGGGGCTTCTGCCTTCTCCTTGCTGTGCCATGGAGCCAGAGATGGCCCTGTGCCTGCTCTGGCCCCACACAACCATTGTGGGGTGCGTGCAGCTGCTGCTGTATGCTGCCTCACTATTCCTGCATGAGCACGATGCTGAGCTCACTCTGGACTCCCTCTCCCTGGATGCTGTGGTTTCGCTGTGGCATCCCTACCCCACTGTGGAGAGGCGTTACTGGAGACTTGACACCAATTCCAACTGGTGGGATCGACTGGTCCTGGAGCAATGGGACCACCAGCAGTGGCTCCAGAACATTAGGGTGTGGAAGCAGACATTCTTGGAGCTGTGTGCCTTGCTCGCCTCTGCACTCCTCAGACACGACACTCAGCTGTGGCCCACCATTCCAGTCAACAAGAGGGTCTCCATCGCCCTGTAGAAGCTGGCCACCCTGGACAGCTACCACTTGGTGGCACACCAGTTCGGGGTGAGCAGGTCCTCAGTGGGTGCCGTCTTGATGCAGGTAAATCCCTCGGGGGTGGAGGGATGCAGTCCATGCCTGGGAGAAGGGAAGACACCAGGCTGGGGCGAAGACGGGGGTGGGAGAGGAAGTCCCAGCCCTGTCACCCAGCGGCTGGTGCCATCCCTCCCTCACATGGCCCTGCTGGTGTGGGGAGGTCCGGGGTGAGGGAGCCCTTCTGTGTTTGAGGGGAGAGGGCATCAGAGGGAGGTTGGGCACACCCTGCCTCATTCTGTGTGTTCCCTGTGTTTCTGTGTGCCCTTCTGCAGGTTGTCAGAGCCATCAATGACATCCTGCTCAAGAGGGTCATCCGCCTGCAGGATGTGAACACAACCATAGCTGGCTTCACTGCCCTGGGGTTCCCCAACTGCGGGGGAGCCGTGGATAGAACCCATATTCCCATATGGACACTGGAGCATCAAGTGGCCCACTTCATCAACCGGAAGGAGTACTTCTCGATGGTGCTCCAGGCCTTTGTGGAACACTGAGGCTGCTTCACGGACATTTATGAGGGATAGTTGGGGAGAGCACATGACGCCCGCATCCTAAGAAACTCCAGCCTGTTTCGCAGGATGGAGGCGGGCACTTTCTTCCCTCAGCAGGAATTTACAGTTGGGGATGTCTGCATGCCACTGTGGGGGATGCGGCCTATCCCCTCATGCTGTGGCTGATGCGGCCGTACATCAGACACATGGACCCTGGCCGGGAAACATTCAACCTGCACCTGAACCGGGCCCGCAACCAGGTGGAGTGCGCCTTCAGATGGCTGAAGGCGAGACTCCGTTGCCTGCTCACTCATCTCGATGTGGGAGAGCAAAACATCGCAGAGATTGTCGCAGCATGTTGCATGCTGCACAACACAGTAGAGTGGAAGGAGGAGGCCTTCCTCCCGGGGTGGATGGCAGGTGAGGGTCAGGCATTTGAGCAACCCTGGACAGCCACCATCTGGCAGGTGTACCACGATGGGGTGCACATCTGGGAGGCCCTGAAGGAGATGTTCTCCCAGGCCCCACACTAGGGTCGCTTCTGTCTCCTGGCTACATCTCTCTCCCATCCTCAACCCTTCCCTCATCTCCCAAT
Source organism: Apalone spinifera (assembly GCA_030068395.1). Taxonomy (NCBI): domain Eukaryota; kingdom Metazoa; phylum Chordata; order Testudines; family Trionychidae; genus Apalone; species Apalone spinifera. Next base: position 51,404,614 of record CM057847.1, on the reverse strand, counting down.
AAACACAACTTTTTGTTTAAACAACAATAAACTGTATTTATTTACATGGGGACGAAGGGTGAACAGTGGGAGGGGGCTCTGAACTGGGAGGGTGAGGAAGAAGGGGCTCTGAACTGGGAGGGGGTGGGGGTAAGGGCTCAAATGGGAGGAGGAGAAGGAAGGGGCTCTCAACTAGGAGGGGGAGTTATTGCTCGGAGGGGTGGCTCCTCCCAACACATCCGCGGGTGCGGAGGCCTTGGCGCCCTTCAGCACAGGTTGGGGCAGGCAGCACAGGGAGGTGGGCAGGATGGGGTGCAGTGGGGGAGGGGGAGCATGGACTCAGCAGGAGAGGCAGAGGGGGAGGCAGGAGGGGCCATGGGCACAGAAGGGAGGGCAACAGGGTGGGGCAAGGCCAAGCCATAGTGCATGGCATGGCCAATGTGCGACGTCAGCCCAGCGATGCTGTGGCACATGTGGTTGCAGCAGTGGAGGAACTGGCCCCATGCCTGCTGCCGCCACTCCTGGTCAGCCTGCAGCTTGGTGCTGATCACCTCCTCTATCCTCTCCACGGCCTGCATGTGACGCCGGAGGAGTTGGTCATGCTGCCTGGCCCACCTGACTGGTGCCTGGGTCGTTGGTGCTACCACCACAGGGCTGGAGGGTCCCTCGCTCCTGGGTGGTCCCACTGCAGAAAACACAGAAAATGTCAGCCCTGCACACAGTGTCCCTGAGCCCCATGCCCTGCTCCCTGAGCCTTGTGTGATACCACACAACTGTGGCTTGGGCCCAGTTGGTCCCCTGTGTGTGTGTTCACGTAAGGACTAGCTCAATATCCTGGGAGTGAAGTGATCCTCCATGGATTATAACACTGGAACACATCACTGTGAATGAAGACTTTGTCTGTGTCCTAGCCACTTGGCACACGGTGTGTGTCTGCGCAGCACTGTGCACACTCCCTCCCCAAGTTAGAGCACATGGCTTCTACTCTTCTCACTGTCTGTGAGCATACACCGTTGATGCTGTAGTCATGTTTGCGTGCACATCCCCACGTTGCATGGGAACAAGTGTGGCAGACGAGGTCTGGGTTCTCGGATTACTGTCATTGATTTCCTCAGAGACAGAGCCAGGGCTACTGGGGAGTGTACTGTCCCTGCAGCAAGACTCATTGGGCCAGAGGC
>CM057847.1:51390289-51403357 GCA_030068395.1 Apalone spinifera | reverse complement strand
CAGGCTGCACGAGGTTGTACGTGCTGCATACTGCTGCATGGCATGAATATCGAACTGCCTGAGTGATGTTCCCCCCTCCCCGCCCTGGGCACCCAGCTCCCCCGCCCTTGCGAGTGAGAATCATAACATTCACCGGAGCATCCGTCACCGGCCTCGGACAAGGCCCAGGAGACGTCCTAGCTGCTGGGCACTGGCTTGATGTGGAGGGTGATGGTGCTGGTGTGGTCCTCTCCCTCATCCTCCAATGCAGTGGTCAGGTTGCCCTCCTCCTCCAGGTCAGTGTCGACTGCCAGCGAGGGCCCTTGGACTGCCATCACCCCAAAGATGGTATGGAGGCGGTCGTAGTGGGGGCAAGTGTCGGCTCCTGCCCCCCCACCCTCAGTGGCCCTGACATAGCCCAGGCGCAATTCTTTGACCTTGCCTGGACCTGTTCAAGGCTCCGGGCTGGGTGTCCCTGCTCCACCAGTGCCTGGGCCATGCAGCTGAAGATGTCCGCATTGCGTCGCTGGGACCAGGAGTCATGGAGAGCTTCTGCCTGCGCCCAAAGGTCCAGGAGGGCCTCGACCTCAGCCCTGGGCCAGCCAGGGGCTCGTCGCTTGCTGCCCCTCCGGATCTGCAGGGAGCCCTGGGGTGGCTGCTTGGGTGAGGGTGCAGGCTCACAGGGTGGCTCTGGAGTGGACATCTGGGGGCTCCTGGGTGCAGCAGGGCAGAGCCATGTGGTGGACAGCTGCCAGCTATGCTGCTGCTGCCAACATGCAGCATCTGCAGGGTGCCTGGGCCTTTAAGGGGGAGTCTGGCAAGCAGGAAATAGCGAGCTGTGAGTGCATGTACGAAGCATCCAAGCGGCCACCTGCGTTTTTTCCTGGGAGGTCAGTTCTTGCGCAAAAACTTCCTGCTGCCCGTCCACACTGGCTTCTTGCACAAGAGTGCTTGCGTAAGAAGCCTTCTTCTTCATACAGAGCATCAGAGCTCTTGCACAAGAATCCTTCTGTTCTGACGCTGTACTGTAAATTTACTTGCGCAAGAACGCGCAGGTAGTGTAGATGCTCTGCAAGTTTTTGCACAAGAATGGCTGTTTTTGCTCAAGATGCCTGCAGTGTAGACTTTGGTTTCCTCTGCTTCAGTTCTTTGAGCAAGGTTACATTGCACCAAAGACTGGATAAATAAAATGCAATAAGTGGGACCAAATTCAGAATTGATGTAAAAGGCTACAGTTCTACCAAAGTCAGTGGGCATTATTTCTTACTAATTCTGAATTTATTCCATGCACTTTTATGCTTTCTCTCAGAGTCTCGGTGTCTCCAGGAAGGTTCATAGTACATACTTGTGGCTACCTGTGAGACATTTTTCTGCTGCTGTCTCACCCTTCCTTCGGGAGTCTATGAACACATGTATGCTCATTCCTGTCCCCCAGGAGACTCAAGTCTTGCAGCTGTGCAGTCCTAGTACAAAGTGGTAATAAGAGTTTAATGATATCATTAGCCTCCTTGGACAGTCTACCACAACCTGCTGTGAAGACTCTTTTTTTCCCTGTCTGTTAAGTAATAATCAGGGCTGGCCATAAGCATAAGAGACTTGACTCTGTGAAGTACTGAGCATACTCAAAGGTAACAGAAGTCAATAGGAGTCGAAAGTGCTCAGAACATCAAACTAAGATTTTAACCTTAATGTACACTTTTAGGTCTGTTCCATATTTGTTGCACAGGTAGTGAAAGTCATGGATTCTAAGACTTCTTGAGATCTCCATGACTTCCACAGTGGCCAGTGTGGCTGACCCCAGCACAGACCTGGGAACAACCACACCAGCTGCTGCTGGAGAAGTTCTGCAGCCAGCCACTAGGTCAGCCCCTCAGCCAGCCTCACCGGTCACTGTTCTGGCAGCCCCGGGCAGCTGGTCCCAAGGATTGCCCGAGTAGCGGCCTATGTAGCAGGCCCCAGGAACTGTTTGAGCATCAGCTGATATGAGTCACCCTGGGAACTGCCTGAGCAGTGGCTGACATGGCTGGTCCCAGGGATCACCTAAACACCAGTCCTGGGGGCATTGGGAGCCACTACAGCTCAACAGCTCTGGGCAGCAATTGCAGGGAGGCTGGAGCAGCGGTTGGCCTTGGTGCTCCTCCCAGTGGTGACTGGAGCAATTCCTGGGGTTTCCCCTGGCAGCAGGCCCTATGGGTCCCCCCATCTCCATCAGCTGGTGCCATGGGCTTCCCCCACTGCTACTGTGTGCTGCTGCCCCAAAAGCCACCCCCACCTCCAATTCAATCAGGGATATTTTTGGTATAAGTCATGGGCAGGTCATAGGCCATGATTTTTTTTCTTGCCTGTGGCCTGTCCGTGACTTTTACTAAAAATAGCTTTGATCAAATCATAGCCTCATGTATGATAAATACATTTATGGATCTCACTTCTTCACATATGATGTGTTATAGGAGTGTTCGTCTGGGAGCCAGGAGGCCCAGATAACTTATCTCACTTTTTTATTGACTAGTGTTTGTGAATGTTGTGAAGTGCACAGAATTAATATTGATCAAGCTCTCATGACCCTGTGACAGGAGGCAGGCAAGCATAATTGCCCCATTTTGTAGATGGAGTAACTAAGATTTCACAAGTTCAGTTTTGGCAGATCTGGTAATTAAACATAAATCTCTAATATGACAGTCAAGTCTCAGTTAATTGCACTGTGTTTCAGAACGGATATGCCAAATATATGTGAATGGCTATGCTGACTGCAACCACTAGACCACACTTACCTGCACAGCCAGAAATAGAACCCAGGAGCCTTGATATCCAGTGTTAATGTATTGTCTGGAAATGGGTGACGGGGAGGGATCACGTGAGGATTACCTATTGTGTTCCCACCCTCTGCGGCACCTGGCATTGGCCACTGTGGGCAGACAGGATACTGGACTGGATGGACCTTTGGTCTGACCCAGTCTGGCCATTCTTATGTACTTATGTTGCCTAGCAAATAGTTCTAAAACTCACTGCCAAAGTGTATGGCACATCACCATGAAATGGCTGATCCACGTAAACCATACAGCCTTCTATTGCTAGCCATTGTTCCTTTTGTGTGGTGAATATGAATGTCCTGAGGCTGCTGACCATTAAGTGTGTGTGTGTGGGGGGGATGGAATTTTGGGGCGTGTGTGTGTGGGGGGGGGTCTGTTTTCTTTTTGAAAAAAAATACAGGACTATGTAGCACTTTAAAGACTAACAAGATGGTTTATTAGATGATGAACTTTCGAGCTCATCAGCTAATAAACCATCTTGTTAGTCTTTAAAGTGCTACACAGTCCTGTATTTAGTTTCAGCTACACCAGACTAACACGGCTACATTTCTATCTGTTTTCTTTTTAAAATCCTATCAAGTTACATACAAAAAAGAACCTTAAGGGGCTAAGATAAGCACTCAAGAGTATGGAAATGCCAGAATTAAAGTTGCCCGCGCTGTTTCTCTGACATATTTTTAACATCTTTGCTTTAAGAGCACTTAATTCAGTCTGTGTGCAATGGAAGCCAGGAGGCTGGTGTCCCACAAAGCTTTTATAGGACCCTGGTCACTCTGAATTAGCTTTCTAATTTTCTGTGGAAAATCACATGAAGTTCAGTTAATCCTGGGAATAACTGGATAAATGGGATTGTATTACAAAAATGCTGTTTAATTCTGATATTACAGATGTTGAATAATATTAACTTATAGTGAAACACAAGGGTCCAGGTTCTGTGAGCCACTTGGTTCCCTTAAGCAAGGCAAAAGAGCTTAGCTACAGCTCCCTAGCAGGGATAGAGCTGACTTAGTTTGCTACTACACCACCTACCTTCATTCCCTCTACACAGCATGGAATGTGCTGAACTCTGGTTCTCTCACTGCATCTACACTGCACCATAACTTGAAATAAGATACACAATGTGAACTACGCAAATTGCATATCCTATTTCAATGCTATTTTGAAATAGCTTATTTAATCATTTAGCGCTGTCTACACAGCACCAAATTTCAAATTAAGTGCTATTGCGAAACATCCCTTACTCGATTTACAGGGACGTCGGAATAGCGAGCTCAAAATAACAGGCTTGCTGTGAAGATGTGGGATAGCTTTTTCGGGATACCTACCCTCAGGCTGCTCTGAAGTCAGACAAAGCTGGGAATGATACAAAATTGACCTTGGCATCAGGAAGCTGTAGCCAGTTACATGACAGTCTGCCCCCCCGGCCCTCTCTTGCTGAGCACAGCATCTGCTAGGTGCTACAGATACTCTGCCGAAGAATGCAAGCTTGAGGCCTGTACACCAGGAGGAGGATACAAATGCGGTGCTGTGAAGAATCAGGCCTTTGAGGTTGAATATGCAGGAGGGTTCTGTGCTTCTGGCTTGCAAAGCAAATAGAAAAGAACCAGGTGCATCTGAGTTTCCCTTTATGTTGGAGCTGGTGGTATACTTCAACTCAGACATAGGTGCACTAGGACAATAAGAGGGCATTAGAAATACAAGTGTAGCTCAGCAACAGAAGCAGTGGGACACGTGAGCTGCCCTCAGTACAATCCCATCTGAGGCGCTCTGTACTCAAGATGACTAGCCCCTCCTGCTGCTCCCACCACCAGGGCACACTTCTATTTTTAGTGTGCTAGCTTAATCAGAGCTAGCATGAGGTGGAATTTCCACCTTCCGGCTCCAGTATATACAGTCAACCTTGGCCAACACCTGTGCTTCCGAGAATAAATGGAAAGCTTTGTGCAGGCTTTTGAGTCCCTATACTCACTACCATATGCCATAACTCTGCATTTCCTGACTTTTGTGGATTTGAGTGAAACTGGTAGGTTTCCAAACTGAATTATATACAGAAATAACATCCACAGCTATGCCAGCTAGAGTAAGAAACCCAGCATCTCAAACCTCATGCTTTGGGGTGTAAACTGATCATCTGGGGGAGGGGGAGAAAGAATTCCTCCCCCTTTTCTCTATAGAATATTCCATCCAAGAACTGCCAGGTTCATTGTGTTTTCCATTCTCCTTGCTCTGAATCACCAGGTATTTAACCACTGCCGGAGGCAGCATACCAGACAAGGGAGGCCAATGGTGCTCCACTATGGCAGCATTGATAATATTTGAAAATAGGCTTTGGGGTTTAATTTCCTTTTTTTCTTGTGCCGTAGCACCAAAAGGCTGCAGCCAGTCCTGTGAATGCATATTGAGGCAAATTTTAAAATGCATAACACATGCCCCTGATGGAATTGCTGTGGACTGTGTTTACATGCTCATTTTCACAACTTTACAAGGAAAATAAAAAAAAAGTTTTTACCGATATGATGTTAGTGAAGAGTGACTATACTTACTCCTTGGGGAACTGTCAGGATGTCAATGCAGATGTGAGCCTTTTTTTGAAAGTTGCTGTGTAGGCATAGTAGCCAGTATTTAAACAGCAATATCTAGATATATTATAGTTTCTATATTTTAGTTGAAAAACCCTGCTGTACATGATAGCCTGAGAATCTGCAAGATAAACTGCAGAAGGGATGACATCATTTGTGAATATTCACCAGTGATGAAATTCGCCATATGCAGAATGCCAGCCTGAGGCCTATACACCAGCCAAGCCTTGCTTAAGGTCTATTTTTGAGAGTATAAGTGATATAGGAACTGAGGCATAGGCAGTCTGACCTAATAGCCAGAGCAGGAAACAAAACCAAGGGTGAGAATCAGAGCCAAGGGTCAAGCCAGTATCAGAACTAGGAATCTGAGCCAACAGCCAGAGTAAGGGAAGGCAGTAGCAGGACTGGGTCCAAAGCTGGAACAGAAACAGCCCCAGGAATATTCTTTCAGCATCCAATAGCCTGTTACTGGTGTTAAGGGCAGGTCTGCTGATCCCCTCAGCTAGTCAGGTTGTAGGGACAATTATACAGCTAAATGGGGACCTGACTGCAGTTATTTCTAGGGTGTGAAGCTAGCAGGCAATCAAGCTAGCTGCTGATCCTTATGGGTCTTGTACTGGACCTTTACATAAGAATGAACTTCTCCTCAAAAGCCCTGCACTCAGTACACTACTGGGTATGCTGTACTCTTATAATGTAAATCTGTTTTTAAAAGGGACATTTCTGTTCCCTCCTGTCCCCGACTCACCAATTACATTACAAACTATGGGGGTCTGCATCCTGTGGAATTGTCTTCTGCAAGGCTTCCTCTAGGCCTCATGAAGGTGGGTTTACTATACGCAAAGAAAAGGATTTGCAACCATGATCAACTAGACGTTCTTCCATGTTATTCCCCCTGCCTCGTGGTGAGTGTAGCAAATTCAGGCACTATTGCAGATGCTGTTGCCCTCACACTTCAGCAATAGCAATTGTGACAGACTGCTGGCTAAGCCAGAGCTCTGCCTCTACAGCCTGGCTGAAAAGGCCAGTTGCAGCCAACTGAGCAAGCCCAGGCCTAAGGGCTAATGGAAGCAGCAGTGGGCCTCATTAGCCAGAGGGCTAGATAAGGCAGCCAGAACAAGAGGAGCAAGGAGCCAGGGTGTGTGTCCAAAGCTAGGAGGAGAGGCTGGCTGAGTTAGCTGCTAGAAAACCCAAAGCTCTGTAAATAGAAGGTGGTGGGAAATTGGCACTGACAATAAAAGGCTGGGGTGACTAAGGTTGCCAGATGGTTTCAACTAAAATATGGGACACACTTGACATTACATCGCAATCTACATTACATCTTATTTAGAAAATTCCGGACATGTCTATTTTCTCATTTATATTTTCTCAATTTGTTTCCCGAATAGAAAGCTCAAATACTGGACTGTCCGGTTCAAAACCAGACACCTGGCAACCCTAGGGGTGACTGCACCAGGAAAGATCTCTGGTTGGTTTGTATCCCAAGGCAAGGGGCCTGGGCCAGGACCTTGCCACACAATAAAATCATTAAGATCACTTTTCAAAAAAAGGAAATGGTATTTGCAATGTATCACTTCATTGCGATTCAAGATTTCCATCTCCCTCCACCCTCCACTCTGGACTGGACCTTATTGAGGTCTTAGAAATTAATCTGAGGGTCAGCATGAGTCATTATACATTTCCAGCACACAACAGCAGCCTTCACTGAGTTTATAATGTGGTGAATTAGTTCAGGGCAGGTCATTGGAATTCAAGACTCCTTCAAGGGATGGGCTTGTGAGAGTCCTGAAATATGCAGTAAAGCCCATAGTTTCCTGCAGAGACTCTATGCAGCGGGTTTCAGAAACCCTGTTCAATTCCCAGGAGACAGCAAGTGAGCTCCTGGTTTAGCCTTTATACTGATGCTTCTCATCTCGCATGGAACTAGGAAGCCTAGAGGGAATTTGGAAATTTTGAACTTCTCAGTAGGGTATGGGAGCTCACTTTGGTTCTTACACAGGCTCACTGAGACTATGTCTACACAGCAACATTAGCCTACGTCTACACTGCAGCATTATTTCCAGAAGTATCCTGAAATAGCTATTCCGCGTCTTTTGAACACACCCATTATTTCGAAATATAACGGACTCGCCATTCCGACATCCCTGTAAACCTCATTCCATGAGGAGTAACGGACATTTCAGAATAGTGATTTATTTTGAAATAAGTGCTGTGTAGACAGTGCCAAGTTTCAAAATAAGTTATTTCAAAATTAACTCGAAATAAGCTACACAATTTGTGTGGCTCAAATTGTGTAGCTTATTTTGAGCTCCCGGTGCAGTGTAGATGAACCCTTATTTTGGAATAATTCAGGGGTTCTCAAACTTGTGATACCGCGACCCCCCTCTTAGTTGCTCGCAACCCTCCTCTAAGTTGCTTGCGACCCCCCCGGGGGGGTCAGGACCCACAGTTTGAGAAACGCTGGAATAATTGATGTTATTTCAAAATTACCGAGAGTGCAACAAGCCTTTATTTCGAGGACTTCTTACTCCAACTAATGGTAACCCTCATTTCATGAGGAGTAAGGGAAGTTGAAGGAAGAGTGTTTTTCCTTCAACTTCCTGCTGTGTAGACAGCACCTAAAGCCAAATGGAACTACTGTATTTTGATTTAAGCTACACAATTGACATAGCTGAAGTTGCGTAGCTTAATTTGACTGTAGCCCTACTATGTAGACGTGTCCTCAGTGGGCAAATTTGGGCCTCAGTTTCCTCATCTGTACAACAAGGCTAATGACACTTACTGACCTTACAACATGGATCTCAGGATTCATTAATTAATGTCTGTAATAATGCTTTAGGACTCTGGAGCCAAATTCATCCTTGACATATCTCCATTTCCTCAATAGGATTACAGTGGGAGTAAATTTAGCTCTTCAAGTCCAATTGTACATTAATGCTACTGCTTACGTGCTGACTGGTTCTAATTCTTTGCTTCTTTATATAAGATTGTAAGTATGCACCCAGCACAGCAGGTAAACTGTGCCACACTGTGCAATATGTGAGCTGTGCTAAAGAAATACCAAGTCCCTGCTTCAAAAAGTGAGCCATGTCTAGAATCATAAAATACTAGGACTGGAAGGGACCTCGAGAGGTCATCGAGACCAGTCCCCTGACCTCATGGAAGGACCAAATACTGTCTAGACCATCCCTGATAGACATTTATCTACCCTACTCTTTAATATCTCCAGAGATGGAGATTCCACAATCTCCCTGGGCAATTTATTCCAGTATTTGACTACCCTGACAGTTAGGAACTTTTTCCTAATGTCCAATCCAAACCTCCCTTGCTGCAGTTTAAGCCCATTGCTTCTTGTTCTAGATAGAATACAATACACAGCAAACACAGTGAAGGGCTGCCACTTGTGCTAGAATGTTCTAAGGGATGGGATGGGAGGGGGAGAGGGATTCAGCTGAGCATACGTTCATGAGGAGACTTTTCCAAACATAAGGGGCAGACAGTAAAGGAGAAGCTAGGGAAGGACTGATTCATTCATCTCTGACTTAAATCCTGTCACAGGCGGGAAGCAGCAGAGGGATAGTCCAGTGCCATAGGGTGTGGTATGCTAAAGATGCCCTCTCTGCCAAACGCAACAGGCCCAATATGAATAGTATCTGTGGATTGCACACTGCAATTGAGGCACCCTCAAAAAAATTACTATTGCAAATGGGGCTCTGTGTGGAAGACTTTTACCTCTTGGACCTGGATGTATTTATAGAAGGCAGAAAGGAGCAAGAGTTTTGATTTGTTTTGGCCAGAGCCTGAAACAGTTGCCTTCGTTGTCTGCTTCCTGCTGTTCCACCCCTTTCTCCCCTCCACATCTATACCCCTCCCAGACAACCACCCTCCCCTTCGGGAGGTTTTTCTTCAAAGTGTGAAAGTTAGAAATCCCAAAGAACAGCAATCCAAACTCTACCTAGGGAAACTTTAAACCATTCATGCCATAAATATCTCTTAGAGGCTGAATGACGTCAGAGGCTTTGAAGAGGGAGGCTGGTCTGAAAGTGAAAACAGCAGCAGTTCCAGTCCCAGTACCAGTACAGTACTGAGCAGAGAGCGAAAGGTGAAGGACAAGTCCTGCTCTGTGTGGATTACAGGACTGCAGAAAGAGGGAAACTGCGTAGGACATGGGGACTACAATGTAAGTGCAGCTGCTGCAGCACCTCTTATTTCTTTATGGAAAAAAAAACCCCCTTCAGGCAAGCTCTGCTTTCCTTTCTTTTCTAAAACAATCTGGAGACAGTTTGAGAGCTCAGATGATTTGAATTTGGCAGTTTGTTTCTCTCAAGTGTATACATAGGGGCTAAGAGAGCATGTGTGTGTGAAAGAGAGTTTTTTAAAAAGCTACCAAATTATTTGGGGATTGAACTGTTCTGGTAGCAAGATAATTAAACCCAAAATAAACCCCAGACAAGATAAAACTTTCTTCAGATTTTTCACATTATATAATTTATTTTTAACCTTTTCATTTCTAATATTTAGCAGTAAGAGATTCCTCTACATTTTCAGAAGCAAAGGTCCGTGAGACTGGCACAGAGTTCTGAAGAAGTGGGTTTTGCCCACAAAAGCTCATGATACCATCTGCATGTTTTGTTAGTCTTTAAGATGCTGCTAGACTATTTGTTGTTTTTTAAGTTTTTCCTGTTACAGACTCACTCCGCTACCCCTCTGAAGCTTTTGTCCAATCCTGTTTGTCAGGCTTCTCAGGGGAGCAGATACTTAAATGCTTATTAGCTATCATTTATGAAGACCTGAATATTAAGCACCTCAGTGCTGTATAACCTTGTGCCATTTGCTCTCTGGGGGAATTTGGTAATTATCTAGAAGAAAGGAATTGCTAATTCTCATGTCAAAAAATTAACTGTGCCCTGAGGAAGATAGCTGCTGTAGAAGGGAGGGGGATGGTGAACGTATGTCCCCAGGAATAACACATTAAGGGACTGACAGCATAGATCAGCATTCTGAATCCCAATGAAAATAATTGTTTTCTATCTTTACAACCCAGAGGATTTTCAAGCAATTTGTGAAGTCTTCTCCATTAAAAAAGGCATATTAACTACAGGACAAAGGTTTTAGGTACTTATTTCTTATAAAAATTGAATGTACTGTACTCACTATTGTTAATGTAACTAAATTAGCCACCGCTGTACATACACATTCACTCTCACAATTCTCTAGGTGTGTTAAGAATAGTTGTTCTGAACAGACCTGGATGCTACCAATGCCACACTGAGTTATTCAATGTGATCACTGCTGCTTAGATTCTGTCTCCTTTAACCAGATTGCAGCACCTTGAAGTCAATAATCCATTTTAGATTTCCTTGTTCAGACAGGCAAGAGAGCTTGGTATTGTTCAGGGACACTAACCTCATTAGCAAGCGACCGACAGGGAATTTGATCAGTACAGGTGTTGTGAGGGATGGCAATGAGTTAGGATGAGCAGCAGAAGTGTGTGAATTGTACAAGATAGTTGGTGATGTCAGTAATTGGCTTCAACCAAGTAGCAATCTCACACACACACAAAAAAGCTGTTTCAGGTCAGTGCTAACTTGGCTGCTGTTTCTGTAATACAATAAGTCTGCAAATATGTTTCTTCTTGGGGGTGGAGACAGAATTGGATGAGGAGAAGCTGAAAAAAATATACGTGGCTCTTTTAAGCTGAATCAGGCAGATCCAGCTTTCTTGCATGTAGAGCATCTGCAGAAATCTCCCTCAGTGCTTGAGTGGGTGGTATAATGCCTATACCAGCTATTGAAACGGGGCAATGTTTCAATGGACAGATGTTCAAGGGCTAATCCGAGTGAACTGTGCCATGCCATGCAACACAAGCTTGCCTGAGCTAAAGGAAATTAAATTGTACTGAAAAGGAACATGATTGTGTGTGTGCTGAGGCTTAAATCCTGCCGTCATTTACCATGGCGTCAATCTGGAGTTAAATCTAGTGACTTCTAAAGCATTAGCTCTGGGTTTATGCTGGCATAGCACAGCAGCATTCAACGTCCTCAATTTATTTTTCATAGGGTTTTATTTCCAGCTACTTGGCAGCTGCTTTTCCAAGAAGCATTTTTTCATAACAGCCTAATTGCACTGGCTGGCTGGCTGCATGAAGAAAAATGCTTTAAAAAGGGTTTAACAAGTTGTTAGGAGCTAAAAATGTTTTCCCCTGTAAACGCTGGCAGCATTAACAAGGGTAACAATGACTGGGCAGACAATTTCAGGTGGCTCAGCAGTGACTCAGCCTGGCACTGAAGCATTTTTGTACCATGCTGTGTTGCTGGATCTGGTGGGGGATGGAGGAGAGAATGTCACATTCATGAATTAGTGGGGAAGAGCTGATCATGTCTTTTTTCCCCCCTATACATCCCTGGCTGAGCAGCTGGCTGGGGAGCAACTCTCCCTGGAGAGGTCTGAAAGCTTGAAAAAAGCTTGAAGGAGATGAGATCTTCCATAATGATCTAGAGAGGCAATACTACATACACAGCTGCTTGGGGCAAATGAGGAGGGGAGCCACTGACATTACAGGAGAAAAATATGGTGGCCCAGAATGAGTGGGTGGGCTATATATAAATATGATCCCTGATATGGCTCAGATTGCTTCAACAGAAAGAGCCTGCACTTGATTGCTTCATTAATAGGCACTAACCCTAAAATGGAGGAGAGTTTTGGAAGGCAGTAGAAAGCAAATGCTGTACTAAAAGGACAGTGGGGATTTTTTTTGTTGCATTCTGGCTTCACGGTGCTGTGGGACAATTTCTCGATAAGAGCTTCATGCCAAGCATTGTGTGACCAGTAAGTTTTAAAATAATTTCATTGTATGCTATAAGTCCAATCCCCTGATCTTACAAAGCTGATTTGACATCTTGTTTCTCTGTAATTTTTTACTTATTGGTACTATACCTGCAGTTTACCTTAGCTGAGTTTTCTGTACCGCTGGGATATGATCCTGCTTTCATTGAAATCAGTGGAAAATCTTTCCAGCACGACTGAGCCTAAAATCAAGGAATACTGACTGTAAACTGTTGAATCTACTCTTTTTCTTCAGGTGGTGAGTGAAATCCCACCAGAGCTGAGCAGTCTTACATAGTCATCCTCCAGATGGAGCATTTCTGATTCTGATCCATCCCTGACAGCCATTGGAAGAGTCCCATGGGCTTTTGTGGAATCTTAGGAGCATAACCAGCCATTCTAGGGCAGCCACATGTCCTAACTGTTGAGAAATCGGAGAACCCCATTTCCTGACACTAAGGGTGAAGGTGTGTGGGAGATCTGGCTCTGAGCTCATTAATTAGTGTAAATTTTCAAACTTAGGTCAGTCCTCTGGAGATCTGACCCACCACAGAGAAAGCATCATGTTCCCAAACCAAACAAAACCTGACTGCTCTATTTATAATCAGATGAAACAATTCATATGTTTGTTGTCATGGGTTTTTTTTTTTTCAAACTACAAATGGACAGTGGTTTCACTTTAGGCTTTTCTCTCAGGTCTCCTTCCCTAAAATGTACCTCCTTAAATATTCTGCCATTCTGGTAGGTAGGTTGTGTAATAACGTGTGTCAAACCTTATTCTTTTTTCATATACATCTGTTTTATACTACTAGCTCTACTGACTTCAACAGAATCACTCCTGGTTTATACTGGAGTAAGTGATACAGGATCAGGGT
>CM057847.1:51371045-51384354 GCA_030068395.1 Apalone spinifera | reverse complement strand
CAGTCCGGCCATCCCCAGTGGCTGGGGGGAGAGCCGGGGTTGCCTACCCACCATGAGAGTGGGGTTGGTGAGAATCACAAGCAGGGGGCACAGCCCCCTGGTATTAATCAATGGGAAAACATTCTAAGTACACAGCAGAGTGCACTGAGTGCAAAGTCCAAGTGACCAGAGAGCACCCAGTAAGCCACATGTGACCAAGAGAAATCAAAATAGAAACAAGCTGTGAAAAATCCTTTTGTTTCCTTCTCTCTTATCACTCTTGGATTTTGCCCAGAGCTTTGATTTACATGACCTATTGGGAAGTAGGTCCCTGAGGAATAGTTGTGTCTGGGCACTTTAGTGCCAGGGCCTATTTACTAGGGGATGCTAGGAGGACTTCCAGATTCCTATGGTACCATTGCCAATAGAATTCAACAGCATATTAAAGTCCTTGGGACTATCTTTTCCACCTGAGTCAATTCATGTAACTTTTTAGACAAAATAATAAACTAAATCACAACCAAACTAGCATGGGTTTGGAAATTTAGAGCCAGGTCCTGAGAGGTGCCGTACCTCCTGAGAGAGGGTGAGTGCTTTCACCTTCCATTGAAGTCATGTTATCCTGAATCTTGACTTTGTTCCTGCTACATGATCAGTGTAAAATCAACATTGCCATTAACTGCCGATGTCCTTTAGCTAACAATGGACATTCCATGAGAGTTGGGTTCAGTGCTCCCCAGCTGGTTCTGGTTCTCGTTAATGGATCAGTTTACATAGCATGAATGTGGAAGCCATACTTTCCAACTTCTGTATTAAAACTGAGTGACCGAAAGGACCACAACTCTGGCTAAGTTTCCAGATTCAGAGTTTATAAGATACAACTCACAGTGCTGTGCTGCCTAGAAAAATGTTTTAAAGCCACTGAATGACATTAAGGATGTAATACTAGATTCAGCTAGTAGTTCTGGCTCTTCAGGTAGATGCAACACTATTTCTGAGCAACATCCTGGTGACTTCAGAGTGAGAGAGAATACAGTATTGGTTCTAGTCAGCAGTACCAGGACTTGAGTTTGTTCCATTGTCTGTGTATGTTCCTTAAAACAAAGGGCTCACTTTTAGATAATTCACTACAGAAGCATGCACCAGTCATTGCATTATTTTAATTTCTGCATATCTGTTACTCCCAACGATCTGTTTACAGACTTTTCCCCATCCTCAGAGATATGCTCTTCCCACTCCTTAGTTTGTCATTTTCATCAAGCCTATGTGAGAAGTTGTCATTGTCCCTCTTGAGTTTTGTAGAGATAGGTCAAGAGTGGGGAATTTTGGGGGGTTGGGAGCCACTGACCCACAGAAAAATCAGTCAGGGGCCGCACACAAGTGAGAAGAAAAAAAACCTGAGCCCTCACTGACGTGGTCCCCAACTGAGATGAAGAAAGTCACTCCCCACATTCCCTTCCCACACCAGAGCCTAGGGGGCCCCCGGCTAATAGATTTTGTGTGCTCTAGCCCTGCAATGGGAGGCAGCCGAGTTCCCCAATGCTGGGGGGGGGGTTGAGTCTTGGGGGCCAGATGGAGCTGCATCTGGCCTATGGGCCTGAGATTCGTCACCCCTGATATAGGTGATGGTACCAGGGACAAAGAGAAGCCACTCAGGAGATGCTGAGATATTGAATTACTAGAGGAAATTTTTCTGGAAAGGGTGCCCCTGCTGGAGCACCACTTCCACTTTCCTTATTACATAGCCTTCACCTTCCCAACCACAGCCACTTGCTCTGCCCATCCTTTCCTACCAAGCAGCTGAGGGCGCTGCCCTCTAGTGTGGGACTGGCCATCTAACTGAGCCTAAACAGAACTGCTGCACCAGCGTGGGCCTTTACATTTCAAACTCATCATAAATGTCCAATATCTGTGGGGAGATTCCACTCTGTTGTACAGTCTGTTCTGCATGACAATAGTTATCAACATTTTATTATTCTGGTTTACTTGAACTGTACCAGTGAGCTGCAAAAGGTCTCATGCGGGAAGACTGTGTCACATATCTGAAAGCAATCTCTTTGCCTGGCTGACTATGCTGAACTAAGAGACATCCATCGTGGTGCATGCAAATGTTCAAGACATTCTTAAACTCTGATAGGCTGCAGGTGAGGGTTAGGCTGCTGCTGTAGCGAACAACTCCCAAATGCCCGCTTATTAAATTCTATAAGCTAAGCAGCTTGGTCAATGCCTGACTGGATATTGTTATGAAATTGTGATTAAAAACTCAGGATGATTCAGGAAGGGGTTTTGGTGATTTAGATACACGCATCTAAACCCCGAAGCCTTTCCTGACAAATTCAAGTAAGAAACTGAAATCTGAGCAACAGGATGGTAGAAGGCATATTTCGAATTGAACCATCATCTTCTATGGTGTTTTTGAATTCTAGCTGTTGAGAGACCAGTCATCTTTACCATAGCTGGTTTAAGAGGCTTTCCTCTTAGAAACCACATCTAATACAACACACCATACATTTGCTCAAAGTACTTCAGAAGGAAGGAATTAATCCATGGCCGGTTTAGTAAAATGTTTGAGTAACTAAAAAACTTGCCAGTAGCCAAACTTAGGTAGGTATGTAGTGATGAAGTTTAGACATAGACCAAGTTATGTGTATGTAATTTTGGAAGCTTTTCATTTAGGGTCAGAGTGAGCCTTCTACTACCTTCTTCATGGCTCTCCCTAGGCCCCTGTCAAAATTATGGAAGGTAACAATTTAACTATAGACAATCTCTTGATGTGTATTGCCACTGTGACTTGCTATACTACTCTGGGCTAGTTGCTAAGGACTGCGTTTTCAAAAATATCCATTAGTTTTGGGTTCCCAGTTTTATACACCTTACAACCTCATTCATATTCATTGAATTCAATGAGATTTTCTATTGATCTTAGTGGGGATTGGATCATAGAATCATAGAACACTAGAACTGGAAGGAATCTTGAGGGGTCATAGAGTCCAGTCCCCTGCCCTCATGGCAGGGCCAAGCACCATCTAGACCACCCCTGATAGATGTCTATCTAACCTCCAGTTATGGAGATTCTACAACCTCCCTAGGCAATTTATTCCAGTGTTTAACCACCCAGACAGCTAGAAAGTTTTTCCTAATGTCCAACCTAAGCCTCCCTTGCTGCAGTTTGAGCCCATTGCTTCTTGTCCTATCCTCAGAGGCCAAGGAGAACTATTTTTCTCCCTCCTTGTGACACCCTTTTAGATACCTGAAAACTGCTATCATGTGCCCTCTCAGTCTTTTCTTTTCTAAACTAAACAAGCCCAATTCGTTCAGTCTTCCTTCATACGTCATGTTCTCTAGACCTTTAATCATTCTTGTTGCTCTTTTCTGGACTTTCTCCAATTTCTCCACATCTTTTTTGAAATGGGATGCCCAGAACTGGACACAATACTCTCTGTGCTAATTAGGCCACAACTAGTAGAGCAGAAGAATGACTTCTCATGTCTTGCTCACAACACTCCTGTTAATGCATCCCAGAATCATGTTTGCTTTTTTTGCAGCAGTGTCACACTACTCATATTTAGCTTGTGATCCACTATGACCCCTAGATCTCTTTCTGCCATACTCCTTCCTAGACAGTCACTTCCCATTCTGTATGTGTGAAACTGACTGTTCCTTCCTCAGTGGAGTACTTTGCATTCATCCTTATTAAACTTCATCCTATTTACCTCAGACTGTTTTTCCAGTCCAACTCGAATTTTGATTTATGAACCTATCCTCCAAAGCTCTCGCAACCCCTCTCAGCTTGGTATCATCTGCAAACTTAATAACCATACTCTCTCTGCCAATATCTACATCGTTGATGAAGATATTTAACAGACCCCTGTGGAATGCCATTTGTTATGCCTTTCCAGCATGACTGTGAACTGGTAATAACTATTCTCTGAGAATGGTTATGCACCTACCTTATAGTAGTAGATTGGACCCTTAAGGCTTAATTTTCAGATGCACAGAGCACCCACACCTCCAATTCACATCAAAGTGAATTGTGGGAGGCACAGAGAGATTCTATCACTTGCCTAAAAGTCACAGATAGCCATGATCAGAACCAGAATTACAATGCAGCACGTCTTGGTTCCCAATAATTAAGCAATTACACATGACATTGTGTAACCCACACACCTAGTGGATGTAAGTCACTGTACCCTGTAGTGGCAGTTATGCCACTTACAGTGAGAGATAAGAACAAGGGAACTATGTAACCTAAACTGGAAGCCAGCTGGCTTTCTAGCTCAAGCTGTAAAGGCTCCTACACTGAGGTCCCAGGTACAAATCTGCCTGTAGGCAGTTACAATTGCACAGTATATCACACATGAAAAACTGATATAACCTTCTGACTTATGCAGCAAGTCTTGAAGGAGGCTGTTCATTTTTTATTTTTAAAATTTGCATCTTTTTATAACAATACCAGCTGCTACCATCTCTGCAGCAAGACTGGCTACCAGCGGAGTAGGGACCTTTGTCCATTAATAAGAGCTCTTCTCCCATCAAAGTGGCCATTTAATAAATACCAGTATTGAAACTGTTCGAAAGACCTATGCAGTGGTTCAGCAGTGACCCAGTTGATCACTGAGTGATCATGTGGCTGTGGGACTCGGCAATATATCACACTTTGCAAATGCAGTGCATCTTGCATTACTCTGTTAGGGAAGGTCTTGACTGGCCCTATATATGTGCATTAGATGGAGTAGAGAATGCAGAAAGTCCTGCTTCCCAATGGCAGCCATACTTTTGGTTAGGGCTGCCTATAACACTCAATGGCCCTAAAGGTGGCATGTCAGAGTGAAGCCACAATCCCTTCCCTACACATTGGCAAGTGTTGGCAGGACAGTGCTGGGAGGTCCTGGACTGGCTAAAGATATAGCAATTCCCATTGCTCTCTCTACTACCTTTCAGCAATCAAGAGGCCCTATGCTTTACAATGAAATGTTCAGCATGCTTCAGAACCGGAGTGGGGGCAGGGCCAGAAAGGTGAGTTACACCTTTCTTATATTCAGTGAGTCTTCCACACTTGAGGCTAAGCTTCATGGCATTCCTCTGAGGGTGGTGTTAATATCTGTATTTTAGTGAAATGGAGTCAGAGTCATGCACTGAATTGCCCATGGTCGTATGGAAATTCACAGGTATAGTGAGGATTGCAGCTTTGTTATTCAGGAGTAGACAAATGGGTGTGTGATCCACAGGAGGAGTGCTGGCCAGTACTTGGTGACTGAAGGATTAAACTCAGGTAGCTAGCAAGAGTGTTGGCAGGGGGTCAGAAGAACCAATGGGGATACAGTGCTGAAATCTGAATAGCATAGAGCTACCTGGTCTGCTCTTCCTCTGTGTGCCTTCTAAGCTAAGGGCTGGAGGGGCAGATGCAAGGATCAGAATGACCATGCCTATAAGAAATATTGGACATGGAGTGAACTGGCCCTTGAAGTACGGATCAGCATGGATCGTGAGTAGGAGGGAATGGTGTATTTAATCACAATCAGGATGTTTTTCTTTGTTTTGGTTGTTTGGTTAAACTTCTCTCTGTGAATCTGTGCCTTCCCTCCCCCACTCACTATCTAAGAGCGTACCCAGAGATATTCTCTGTGTTTTAATTTGTTTTACTCAGTTGCTCTGTAACACCTATCAACCAAGTATGTTTATCAAGTAGACCTTTTTATTTTGTTAATAAAATCACCCTTTTTAAGGTGATGATTTGATTCTTGTGTCCTGGAAGGAAACAGGAGGTCTGTCTGTGTGTTTATGCTTGCCTAACACTAAGAAGTCAGCTACCAGAGACTTTAAATTGTTTTTTCTGTTTTTCAAGCTTTCTTGTAGTAAAGGTAAAGGGTATCCATCTGGAAGAAGTTCAAGTGCTTTCTTCCTGGGTTAAAGAAGAAAGGGGTTTTCTTTTGTTTCACTTGCTGATGGCAGCTACCCCCCACCAAATCAGTGACTCTGGGGAGTTTTTGTAAGCAGAACCTATAGAGGCAAGGTATTTAAAGTCTCTTGTGGGCCCCCACCTTCTGCAGTTGGAGTGCCAGAGTTGGGAACATCCCTGACAGGATGGTATAGGTATTATGCCTTTCAATGGAGAGGAACCCCCCACTTACTACAAATCTAGTTGCCCTTGTGTTGAGATGCAGCCTTCTGCAAAGGAGAGCTACACACTGTGCTCTCTCTCTCATTTATTAAGACTTGTTCTTGTTTTGGTTTTCATTCATTATAAAGTAAAGGTCTTCATGATGATTATAAATATGGCTACCCCTCTGAGACAATGTAGTGTATGTATTTCTAAATGAATATAAAAAGTATACTCATTGTTATGTAAAAAAAAAATCTATTTTGTCTTGTGGTTACTTATCTTCTGTAGAAACCACTACAGCTTAGTAGAAACTGAAAGCAGCTAATCAAACTTTCCCTTGCTATACAGAGATGCACAAAAATTAAAATGATGGGATGATAAAGTTAATGCAACTCTATTTTTGCATTTCAAAAAGAGATTCCATTGACTGTGGAGTTTTGACCTAAATTTCCTGTCTGTTCTTAGTTTATCTGAATACTTTAGCCCATCACTAAATGTCAGCCATAACTGTTTTTGTCAATTTCCCCATGGCCAGCACAGAGTGTGCAGTCCCTTTCCTTTAAAGCGCTCAGGATTTACATAACCCCAGAATTGTAGCAATGTGAAATGCGGCTCTGGTTACAATAACAAGGATTTAGGGAACACAGAGAGAGAGATTGTAACTGCAAAGGCATAAAAGCAAAACAAAACAAAACCTCACATGCTGTTTTAATTTTCAGCAGCCACGTGAGAACTGTCCTCTGGTTTCTGACTATAAATAAATTGCTGTCCTCACAGGAAGATGGAAAACAAAACAATTTGCATTCCTCCCAAATTTTCTTAAGATTATAAAAAAAGGAAAGGTAAATGTTTCTTAAGGAAAGTATATCTGTGCAAATGAAAGTTTAATTAACACTCAAGGGACTGGCATTTTCATCAAGCAAAGAAATTTGACATTAATCCTCTCTGTCCCCTGCCTCCCTGCAAATCACTTAGAGCTGACTGTGGATTTAAGACACAAAGCCATAGTGCTGCTGCTACTAATGATGTAGAGGTGCAATAGCATTTTAGGCAGGCACAGTGCCTTTGTGAGCAGTGCCTGCTGCTAGTCCCTGTTACAAAGCACAGCTTGTCCTTCTGGCTGGTGCTCTATTGGAGAGGTGGGGGGTTGGTCCCACATTTGTCCCACCCTTTAAATCCCTTTTACAAAATCCAGAGCTTCTGCCAGTACTAGACTGCCTAGGAAAGCAAGGACTAGGATTTGAGTGCCTCTTCTGAGGAGGGATCTGTCAAGGGATGACCTTCCCTGTGGGTCCCTCGAGCTTAGCCCCCTTTTGTAGCCTATGTGCCGGGGTCTCTAAATGGGTTCCTCTTGGGGCAGAGGGGGGGTGTAATATGGCTCCATGTCCTATGTCCTTACCTAGGCCTTTAAGGCAGGGCTGATATGGCTAGGCAGCCAAAGTCTATTCCTTTGTCCCCTCTTATTAGGTATGCTATGGCCTGGAGGCCAAAGTCCCTCCGTGGACCCTTATCATGGTAAATAAGGCCTGCTGACCAGAGTCTATTCTTCCGTCCCTCTCGCTGGAAATAATATGGCCCAGAGGCCCTTATCTCAGGATTAATGCAGCCCACTGGCCAAAATCTATTCCCCAGTCCCTCTCTCTAGAGGTAATACGGCCTAGAGGCCAAAGTCAATCCACAGGCCCTTGTATCAGGGTTAATACAGCCTTTAGGCCTAGTTCACAGGTGTGAAGCATCTCAAGGCAATTACGGGGTGGGGGTGGGAGGAGGATAGGGGGACCCAGGCCTGTCCACTCCTCTGGGTCCCAGCCCAGGGCCATGTAGGCAGTGGCCAAGGCTGTTGCCCCTCTCAGTGGGGAATCCTGCCACAACAGGATGAGCCTTCTGGGGTAACTCCCCTAGTCTGGGCTACTTCTTACCAAGATCTGCTGGGAGTCTCCCCCATCGCCTCCCTGCAATCCACCGGCCCTGCAGGTGGTACCTCCTGGCCTGACTGCCGCTGGAAGCTCTGGCCACTCTTCCTTTCCGAGGCATCCCACTGGTTCCTTCCCCATCAGCAGTCAGTCCCGACTGAGCTGCCTCAGGGCTTTTTATGGTCTGGTTCCACCAGGAGCATGCCCAGCGGGGCAGTGGGGGAGGGGCTCTTTCAACCAGTTCGGCAGAGTTCACTCCCTGCTCTCCAGTGCGGGACTGATATACCCCATCACACATGGGAGTGAAGGGAAGGATCGTTGGGTTCCCTACCCAACCATGTGCATTCATACAGTCAGGCATGATCTTGCCCTTATATTTTTAAGGGACCTTCAACTATAGGCTGAATGGGAGACCAAATGGAGTGTTAGGAGATGTGCACCGACTCTAGGAATAGATTTGCTGCAGTAAGAGGCAAACAGAAGAGCTCTCTCCTCTGAAAACCCATTGTGTGTGGAAAGTGGGATAGGGCATAGCTAGACTTAGCACACTCTTATTCCCCAGAAATTGATCCCTACAGTGAAGGCTGCAAGAAGAGGCTTCCCAGAAACTCCAAGAATCAAGGACCACAGGCTTTAAGAAGGGGCTGGATGACCAGAAGGCAAGTCCTCCCTTATAACAAAGAGGAAAGGAATAGAAATGGAGCTGACCTAGAGTGAGACAGATGAAGAGATGGGGGATCAACTTAATATCTTGGATAGAGGAACAAAAGTATTCTTTATGGCTAGTGCAATGTACTGGAAACTAGTACTGTTAGTAAGAGGCAAGCCAAAGAGGTAGCCTTTGAATGCAGATCTGGAGGTACAGACAAGGGATGTACCTCCTTGGCAATGACATAGGGAGGGGAAGAGGAAGGTCAGCTATGAAGCTTTGCCTTTGGTCTCTCTCTGAAGTTAATAGACCTTCTTTTATCTTTGCCCCCATTAACACTTGGCTGAAAAAGCATTAGTACCTTCTCTCTGTAGCATTATGAATAGGTGCTGTGGCAATTACTGTGCTGTCACAAACGGACGATTCTGATTTCAATTCAAGAATGCAAAACAAAACCAGATGAACATTCAAGAAAAAAGGTTACTGTTTTCTTGCAACTGTCCACAGTCATGAAGAAAATCGGAAGGGATATACAGAGAGGGTTGGATAATATAGAATTTACACTTACACAAAGCACATTCTGCCCCAAGAGCTCTAAAGTGTGTGACAATATATTAGCCCTAGTATAAATTTGGGGAAACCAAAGCACAGAGAGAATTAGGAAGTATATTTTCAGAAGTGTTCAAGCCAAGTTTCTTTATTTTGAGACTAAGGAACACTTTGAACTGACATTTTGTCATAGCAAAATGAGTTGTGAGCACAAATATGATTATTTTCACCACTACATTCCCAGTTTTGCCTCACAGTTAGGTGTACAAGTACTCTGATTAATGGCGATTGCTCTAGTTGAAAAGCTAAACAGAGGATTTTAACTCACTCACTTTTATACCAATGAGACAGAGAGTGAATGTATGAATGAATGAAGGTGTAAGGTATTATTAAGTTTTTACTACAGTGTGTTTGAGGTGACCACATTACAAGTGGTTGGATCATGAGTAGATTTTGCAAGTCATCCCAAATAAATGCCAATAAATGCTTTCACGCTCCTCCTGTCACCAAGGTTCTTATTTATATCTCTTTTTTTTTTTCTTGGCTGTCCACTTTTTCCCTTTTGAAGTACATTAACTACTATGGAAACAATGTCACTAGTGAAGACAGGGTTTAGTTTCAATACCAAGTGAAGTATATATACCAGTCTGTATAACAGTTTGAAAACAGTAGTGTGACCCAGGGGACTTTATGTCATGATTATTTTGACCTCATATATGGTGTTAATAAATAGAAGTGAATCGTATGGCTCAGGCATTCAAGTTGGATCCAGAAATGTATTTAGGTTCCTGTTCCCCAGACTTAAACACCTAAGCCCCAGTTTTAGGCACCACCACCATCCTTAGTGACATAATCTGCATTGTGTGTCATTGCTGTCTTTTTCTTTTCCCGCTTGTGTGTATGTGTTTTGTTTTGAGCATGACAATACCTAAATCTCTTTGTGGATCAGGGCTCACATACTATGGTGTTATATAAAGACATAGGACTAAATTCTAACACCTTCACCCATATTGAGTAGTCGAGTACCTTGCAAGTAGTAGCACTGAACTGCTGCTTGAGAAGTTAGATATTTGAGTATGGGTGACTGAATCAAGATAGGGTATTGATCAGGAGTTCAAACCTAGCCCTTCCAGCTGTTCATAAAGGAAGATTGTCACAATCTGATATGTTACAAAATGAACTGGGCCTTTAAGTGAGTCTCACTTTCAACCTCAATTATGACTAGTTTATCTCTCAGTCCAGGTGTCATGTGATGGAAGTACACAACTAGGAATCAGGCTTTCTGAGGAATTTAAGGACAGCATTAATTCAGTGGGTGAGGTTCAGGGTTTTCAGGGTGTTTAATGCTTATTGAAATTAACAGCAGTTAGTTCTTAAATATCTCAGAGTGTGAGGGGGTTAGTTTTGCAGGGTGTCTGTGGGGTGGAATGGGGAGAGATTGGGAAAGAAATCTGTAGGAGACCTAGAACTAAAGAAGACCTGGGAAATCACTTTCTATACCAGTCAGATGAAAAGGCCTGGATGGAGCTAGCTGTCATGAGGGGCAGAGGCCAGAAGTGTTAAGACATTTATGTGGCTTCTATGTAAATGTGGTGAATGGATTATCAGGAAGCAGGACTTCAGAGTGGGAAGGAGCTCCTGAGCCAGCAAGGGGCTGAAGAAGCCAGATTTGAGAAAAATGTGACTTTGTTTTAAGTCAACATTAGAATGGTGATGCTGGTTTAATAAAAGACAGAATCCCAGTAAAGGGATAGGCTTGAATGACATGGCCCCCTATGTATGGTTATTGGGGAGCTTATGAAGGGCAAACTGAGGCAGTGGAAGATCTTGATGGTGGATTGGATGAATCCTGGCTGTTACCTTGTGGCACAGAGGCCTTGTCTATACTTATGGGAAGATCAACACTGCAGAGATCAATTTTTCTGGGGTTCAATTTAGAAGTTCTAGTAAGAATCCATTAAAATGAACTCTGATGATGTCTCTGTCAACCCCAGTACTCCATGGGGTTGCAAAGAGTAAGGGAACTTGATGGGAGAGTTTTTCCTGTTGACCTCCTTCAGTGGTGATGCCGGAGAAATTTGATTTAAGATACGTCGACTCCAGCTACACAATTCTTGTAGCTGAAGTTTCATATTTTAAATCTAATTTATTGTGTAGTGAAGTCATGGCCTTAGTATCAAGGTAGCAGCTGCGCTGTATCTTAATCCAGTTTCCAGTAGCCTCTACTGTCCACCTCACAAAAGCTGTCATCACTACTGTCAGTTGTACAGAGGCCAAGGACTAAATGGGATATGTAAGCTACTCTATTATTTTACTGGAAGGGGAGTCACTAGAGGGCAGGACGAGGAAGTATGGAGGGATGATTTGGAGGGTACTAGAAGCATTGCTGTCTGTACTGCGTCAGTATTGAGTTTAAGAAGAGAATTTCAGTTTGAAGAGTTTTTAATGTGGCATCTTTCACTAGCACCAAATTCTCACAGAAGGGGGAAAAATGGGCCTGATTTTCCTCTGCATTGATATAACTCTATTAAAATCAATGGAGTTATATCAATGTAGAGCTGGGATAATGAAGAGAATCAGGCCCAATGTGTCTGCAGTCTCCCAAAGGTTAACATTTTTGAGAATTATGTGAATGCATCCATGTGAGAACAGACTCCTACAACTTAATGAAGTTTCTCTTAAAACTGTTTAGTGAAATGTCATGGAAACAGAACAAGAAGAAGGTCTTTCTGATGGTATTTCCTATACTGGCAATAGTGCAGCAGCAAGAAATGTCTTAGAGCAGAATGATTTGGCTTCTTTTATTTTTAAAAAGAACAAACCAATTAATAAAAAATAATTTGTATCAGAACTTTAGGTCTTTTCTGGAATAATGGATATAAGCACTCCTCTGTGTGAAGCAGCTGATACCTATAAATCCTAAGACAGACAGACAGACAGACAAGCTGTTGCAATGAGAAAGGGTTGGGATTGTCCTCTCTCCCCGGGGCAACCAACATCCTGAACCTCTCATCCCCAGCCCAGAACAATGATTTAAACAAAGAAAACCAAAACTTATTTGAGTTAAGGACCTGAGCAATGCAGGGGTAAATCTTCTAAATAATAAATAAATAATGTTGTCTGTTTTAAGCTCTTCATACAGATGAGCTTTTTCATCTTCTCAGTATTTAAGATAGCTTCACCAAACCAAAAGTGGGTGGCTAAATGGATTACATAAAGGTTGCCATACTGTAAAGATCTTACTGATGTTGCTGAGGTGCTCAGATAGGGCTTTATCCAGCAAAGTGTTGAGCTCTCAGGCCCAAACCAGCAAAACATCTAAGCATATGCTTAACTTTAAACACATAATTAGTCCCATTGAAATCAATGGAATTACTAAAACCCCTTTAAAGTTAAGAATATGATTAAGTCAGCAGCTGGATCAGGGTCAGATGGATCAGAACTTTACAGGCTCAAGCCCTCACAGCAGTGATGGGGGCCATTTGAGAACCTAGATAGAATGAATATTTTTGTAACTTCTCTTGGAAGCAAGTGCATCTATATACTTTCTACAGCAATAGAACACTAGGAGTTGTTAATTATTTCTCTGGCAGAACATCACCACCATCACAAAAGCTGCACTAAATCATCTGAAGATGGTAAAGTCCTGAACAACCCCAGAGTGCGTGAGGAGAGGAAAGCAATATCTGTAGGAATCAGCAAGGTTAGACCTGATTTTCTTTTGCAGGGTGGAATTGGGGAAATTCTTTATTTGTTTTCTTTAATTTGTATCATGCTATCTGTAGTGAGCATGTTATTTACCATAAACAAATAAGGTGTAGGTGATCTGGGGGAATTTTACACTCACACTGCACTATAAACCATTCATTACAGAATGTTTTTCTACTCACCCAGTTACAGTAAAGTTAGAAGTTTTAATGCCGACAGGGCCTGACCGTATCCCAGTAGCTGAAATCTACAGTAAGACTTAAAGTCTTGTTGCACCTGGGCCCGAGGACAAGTTTTGCACGTTGATCTTGGTGATAGTTATAGTACCAATGAGGAAGGCTTTTAGGTTGAACTTTTTCCTTAAGCTAAGGAATAGAATCATAGAACCATAGAGCTGGAAGAGACCTC
>CM057847.1:51359204-51370945 GCA_030068395.1 Apalone spinifera | reverse complement strand
TCCGGTCTCCTACCATGTTAGCCTCTCTTGCTATGAGTCGGGATAATAAGAGAGGATCTTGCTGACTGGAAATGGGAGGTCAGTAATTTGCTTGATTCTGTGGAGTTAATATTTTTCTTGTTTTGGCTCCCCCTAGGCTCAGTACAGAAAAAACATTCTCTTACCTTCTCAGGAGAAGTTACCTCTTCTCCATCTTCCTCCTCAAT
Source organism: Apalone spinifera (assembly GCA_030068395.1). Classification (NCBI taxonomy): domain Eukaryota; kingdom Metazoa; phylum Chordata; order Testudines; family Trionychidae; genus Apalone; species Apalone spinifera. The sequence continues at coordinate 51,370,739 of CM057847.1, read as the reverse complement.
TAATTTTAAACTCCTGCAAAGGTTTGGATTATAGGGAGGAGCTTCTGTCTTGCTACTTGGGCTGTGCACTCAAGTTCTTCATAAATTGTAGTTAATACTACTAAATCTCAGAATTTGTATTGGCATTTAGGTTTTTTACGATGTGTTTGCAGGAGTCTTGTAAGAGGCTCAGATAACAGGAGATCTGTCTCCAGCATCCAGGACAGGAACTGAACTGTTGGCCATTTTAACCATAGGGCTTTCATGCACAAGAAATTCATGTTGCCTGTCTACACTGGCCTCTTCTGGAAGAGATCTTGCACAAGAGGGCTTATTCCTGAGCGGGAGCGTCAAAGTTCTCGTGCAAGAAGCCCTGATTTTATACATTAGGACGTCGGTTTACTTGTGCAAGAACACGCGGCCAGTGTAGACAGGCAGCAAGTTTTTGCGCAAGAGCAGCCGCTTTTGCGCGAGATCGTGACAGTGTAGACACAGCCTGTCTCAGATAAATGTTGCTGCTGTTCTGGAACAGACTGAATCTTCTGCTGGCTCTCACTATCACTGTCAAATGGGGCTAGGTTTGCCTCTCATCTGCACTACAGGCATTACAGCAGCACTACTGTGGTGCTGTAACAATGCTGCTGTAGTGCCATAGCATGGACATTTCCTACAGCTGTGGTCACCAACCAGTAGATCCTGATCTACTGGTAGATCTTGGAGCGTCTGTCAGGTGACCCTGACTGGTTTGGCCAAGAGGCTGTTAAGCGCAGCACTTCAGCTGCCCCTCCCATCACTGCTGCGCACCTCTTGCTCTTTCCTTTGGAGCTCCCCCCCTCCCCTGGGAGTCTCCTGCTTGTGGTGCAGAGCAAAGAAGGGAAAGGAGGGGTCACTGATGTCAGGATGCCCCCTCTCCCACCCCGTATTCTATCTCCACAGAACAGCGGGGACAAGGGGGCACAACAGGGTTTGGGATGGAGGGAGTTTGCTGGCCGCTTTTGGGAGTAGTGCAGGGCCAGGGCAGGGGTATGCCTTCCTTAGCCCCACTGCACCACCACCCAGGAGCCACTTGAGGTAAGCAGTATCCAGCTGGAGCCAGCTTCAAACCCCTGTCCCAGTCATGAACCCCCTCCTCCAACCCAAGCCCCTGCCCTAGCCTTGAGCTCCCTAGACCCAAACTCCCTTACAGAGCCTGTATCCTAAACCCCCTCCTGCACTCTAACTCCCTGCCCCAGGCTCAGCTCAGAGCCCCCTCATACTCCAAATCCCTTAGCCCAAGACCAGAGCCTGTGCCCCAACCCTCTGCCCCTGCCTGGTGAGAGGGAAGGAAAATGGCAGAGGGAGGAAGGGAGGACCAAGTGAGCAGGATCAAGGCCTCGGAGAAGGGGCATGAATGAGGTGGGGTGAGGGTGTTTGGGTTTGAGGTGGATCTTGGGTTGCAGTCAAATTCAAAAAGAGATCTTGTGGTTAAAAAGGTTGGAGACCCCTGTCCTACAGGAACTCCATTCTCTGATTGGTGGTAGCTGGGTCAACAGAAGGATTGTTCCATTAGCCCAAGCATGTCTACACCTAGTGGCTAGGCCAGCAGAGCTATGACACTTAGAGCTAAGAATGTTTCACATCCCTGGCAATGCAGGTATGTTGATCTAAGTTTGGTGTTGACTGGGTGTAAGTCAGCTCTTTCACTAAATAATGCATTTTTTTGTTTCTAGAGCTGTGCGAACATACTGTTAATCACTTATGGATCACTTAGCACCTCTCTGCATCATTCTTAATGCGCTGACAGCCATCCTGCCAAGTATAGTAAAGCTGCTTTTAACCCCTCCTTTTTCCTCCCCTCCACTTCTCGAGATCAAGCAGCTTTTCAAGTTAATGACTTGGCACCACGTGCCTAAGAACACAGAGCCACCTTTCCGTAGGAACGTTGTCATGTTTCCAGGACTCCTAAGTATACAGGAATTCCTGTTAGAAAAGCCAAGTATTCTTCAGGAAATTGTGTGTCACAGACTAGGACAATTTCTGTGTGATGGGAAGTCATGCCATGTCCAGGAAAATTAGGGTGGGTTAAATATGGCACAAGAGCAAAAACTGATGAAGGGTTTTGGAGCACAGAGACCAAATGTCATTTATCATCCATTGCTATAATAAGATCGGCTTCTTTCCTAATTGATCACAGCCTCTTACTAAGGCTCTGCCAATTAAACTGTCTGTAATCACTACAGAATATTAGTATTTAGAATTCACATGGCACACTGTACCGTGTTAGTTTACTAATTAACTCTTATCATATTTCCACAATGTAGGGACGTAGGCAGGTGTTAATGTCCCCATTTTACAGAGATTTTTAAGTGGCTTGCTAAAGATCAGGGAAGTTGTTACCAGGTCAGCAACCTGCTCCAGCTACTTTGTTACTCTCAGATGATGCATCAGAAGTGGGTTGTGCCCACCAAAGCTCATGATACTGTCTATATTTTTTTGTTAGTCTCTAAGGTGCTACAGGACCATTCACTGTTTTTTACGTTTTCGGGCAGGGGGCGGGGGGAAATCAGGTAGTTCCCTATTACGGGCAGCAGCTGGCAGTACTGAAGGAGGAAGTGCAAAAAGATGTGGGGACTAAGGAAAGGTGTATACTGAAGAGCTCCTTAGAACAGGGGAATTGTTGTGGGTGCTTGAGAGAGACTGCAAAGGCCCCAGGGAGGGAGGCCCCAGGGAAGAGAAATCTTGTGTGGACTTAGGAATGGTCTTGGTTTGGGGATGTCGAGTATTATTTGCAGTTTTTTATATTTATAAACCTCAAGGTGGGGTATTTTTGACCAGAAGCCTGAAAGAACCTTTACTTGGTCAGACAGCCGGTAGCATGCTCCTCTGCCATAAGGGGGGTACACAGGGAGAGCAGGCCCAGTGACAGGAGATAATTAGGGAAACAATTTACTTTTAGAAAGTTTTAATTTTCCCTCCTCACTCCCAGTTAGGTCACCCCCCTTCATTCTTCCAATAGTTTGGAAACTTTTTCACTGGCTAAAAATAAAGGGCTGCCTTTCAGCCCCTTCCCCAGCTGCTCTGACTTCAGTGCTGCCAGCCCTCACTTCCCCTCCCTCCAGGTTCAGCTGTCTTAGATCACAAAATCTAAAGAGATATAGAATCAGAGTTAAAAGGGGTCTGGGAAGGAAGAGGGGAAACCAGAACTCAGAGAGGGGAGGCTGCAATAAGAAGGCCCAAACCAATACCCCAGAGCCAAACAACCCTTTGGATCCAGATCAGAACTTAGTGTTTGGCTTGGCCTAAACTCTTTTAACTGGCCAATCCCTAACCCTGGATTGAAATGTCCCCCAGTTTTGGAAACATTCAGGTCTGGAGCTGAATGTTGTGGTTCAGGCCCTTCTCTGAGGCCAACACAGATTTTAATTTAGCAGAGCAATATCTGGGCTAGTATAGTTATGTTGGAACAACCGAGAGCCTCCTGCTGTAGTATTCTGAAGACTGCTACAAGTAATTAGGTAGCTATTAAATTGACTTCCTTTGAACAAAGGATACTGTCCAGAACGTTGAATTACTTTACATCTGTTACTAATCTGGAGGGACTTTTAGCTCTAAATACTATTTCTTTTAAATATTCATATTTTAACAATATTCACTGAGAAACTAAGCAACCTTCTCTTTTTATACTGGACCTGCAACAACAAATATCTTTTCTTCTTCTAGCAGCAGCGATTAACTAATCAGCCATCTTCCCAGAGGCATGCTAGTGTCAGTACTATAAAAAGAAAGCAAACCAATAGATCCATTTTAGTCCAGAAGCTGAAGCAAACCAATACATCAATTTCAGTCCGTTTCAAACTGAAATCATTATAAGTATACCTTAGGACAGGCCTGGGCAAAATATGGCCCTTGGGCTGGATCCGACCCACTAAGCCACCAGATCCAGCGTGCAGATGCTGTGAGGAGTCCCAGGCAGACTCCCCGCTTGTCTTGCCCCACCTGCATGCCACTCAGAAACGTGGCTGCAGGGCAATTTCACTTTAAAAACTGAGCCCAGAGCGGAGAGGGGAAGCTTTCAAAGCTGCTGCCACCCTTAGCACAATCCCATTGGCCAGCTGGAAAATGGGAGCTGCTTGTTTCCATAACAGGAAGCCACGAAGCACAAGGGGCTTGTAGTTATTCACAGAGCACATGGCTGTAGCCTGTGAGGAGGGAGGGGAGAAGGAGGAGCAGGGAGGGAGGCTGATTCAGGAAGGGGCTGCTGGCTGGTAAGTCACCTGGCCAGAGGCTGCCTCTAGCACCCCAGCCCCTCCTTTCCCCAACCCTTTGCCCCCCCTGCTCCTGCCCCTCTACTCCACATATCCAAATCCTCTGCCCCCTCCCCCACCCATAGCCCCTCCCAGATCCGGCACACCAATCCCCTCCATCCCCTCCTGTACCCCAATTCCCTGCCCTACGTCACAATCCAACCCTCTGCAACCCAATCCAGTGCCCCAGGTCACAACTGCCTCCTTCACCCAAACTCCCTCCCTTACCCCAAGCTTCCTTCTGCACCCATCCTCCATCCCAGACCCTGCACCTCCTCCATTAATACCGTGGAAGAGTGCAGCCCTCGACCACTTTCCAAAGTCTTGGAGTGGCTCCCCATCAAAAATTACTGCCCACCGCTGCCCTAGGAGGTCAGTGTCAGACACATACACAGCATTATTTGCCAACTGGAAAACTATAAAGCCTATTAGTTTTGTTGATTCTCTCTCTCGCTCTCGCTCTCTTTCTCTCTATATACAATTTCCTGTGGGACGACAGTGACATCATCTGTGTCCTCATGCTGCTGCCACCCACCTCCGCCTCCGTCCTCAGCCACTTTCTGTAGCCAGCCTCAGCACCGTCCTCTCTGGGCATGGGCTGCTCCAGTTCTGGCTCCCACTTCATGCCCCAAGGAGCTGCACTGCCAGGGAGGAGCTGCTGGGGCTGGGTCCCCTCTGCCATCCAAGCCTGACCCCCCACCCCAGGTTGTGCAGAGTCCCCTCTGAGTCCAACTCTCACTCTAGGCTGCACTGTGCTGGGTCCCCTCTGCCATCCAAGCCTGGCCCCCATTCCCCGGGCTGCCATGGGTCCCCTCCACTATCCAAGCCTGACACCACCACGCCTGGGCTGCTCCACATCCAAGCCCAACCCCCGCCATCCCCTTCTGAGATCCTACACCCTCCACTTGCCCCTGCCCCTCTGCCCTGGCCAGACACCTATCCCAAAAGAGGGAGGGGGTGGAGAGCATAGCGAGCAAGGGGCACAGCCTCCTACTTTTTTAAAAACTTTTCATTATATAGACTAGCAGAGTCCAGCTCCTAATCTCAATACATTTAAAGGTGGCTCGAGTCTGGGATTCTGGCTCGATTCTTTACAGATGGGCCAAGGTGAAAAGTTTGAACTTGGAACTCAAGCCTCCCGGATTTAGTGGGTTTTGACCATGAGCTTGCACCATTGAAGTCAATGGGAGCAGGATCAAGCCCTTAGATCTGGGGGGGTTGGTTTGACCTCAACATTTCTAATAAAATGAGTTGAACTAACTAAATGAAGCTGCATGAATGTTTATTACTAATAGATTTCTTAGCACTGCCCTTCCCAAGGGAACAGATCATTCCTGTGGCAATATGGTTAAACATAACACCTCCTCACGGGCACGTCTGCTGGCAGTGCAGTACCAACCATTCTACATGCTCTCAGCACAGCCAGGAGACACTGCGAGTGCTGCATGGCATTTTAGAAAGGGGGGTATGATGAATCTCTGCAGAGACGAGATTGAAATAAAGACTTGCTAGCTTTGTAGCCTGTGGTGATTGAGCAATAAAAGGGTCCAGTTACTGGGCCTGGTAGCTGCCTTTGAGCGATAGTGTGAGGCATGGCATTCAGCCCTGCCCACAGAGCCGTGGTGTTTAATCTCCTTGCTGGCTGGAGAAGCAAGCCTGGCACTGGAGCGCCATTCACAATGGGTACCTTTGTTCTCAGATTAATAATGCCCTGTCTCTTTGTTTTGAGAATGGCTCTAACAAACAATGTAGATCTCCAAAGGCAGCGTGACATCTCACAGAAACCTTTGCAGAACATTCAATGTGGAATCAATTATTTTGTGCTTGTGGCATAACGGATCATCTTAAAATGCCTGTTCTCCCTGACCGTTCTTTTTCTTTTGCTACAGATCCAATACAACTTTGTTTATTTCAGCTTTTATATGATCCTGTTGCTTCTTCCCTGTCTGGATTAATAATCCCATATTTGAGCCATCAAACATAGCTGCAGGAACAGCTAAGAAAGTAAGTAATAATGCAGCCAAATCCTGTCCCGACTAAAGTCAATGGGGCCATGATTTCACTCTTATTCTGTTACCCTAAAAACACATAAATAGCATAGATTCTGTTATCATTCTTGGAGTACACAACCTGAAAACACATAATTCTGGACCAAATCCTGCAGTACCTAAGTAGTTCCTTGATTTCTCTGTGACCTCGTTTGTTTTATATTGCATCCTAGCATTTCTAGGGAAGCTGGTTATCTGCAGGGGCGGTTGCTATGTTGTGAGGCATTTTGTTCATGTTGGAGGGAGACAGGAAGACACAAGCATGCATGCACATTGCTCTTATTCAGAAACTTCTTTTTGTTTGATGTTTCCCCTTAATCTAAAATAAGCCTCCTGAAAGTATATGGTTGTTTCTTGAGTAAGGGCTGTAAGACTGGTCTTGGTCTTGCTAAACAGAACACTTCTTAGTCTTCAGGGAGGTATCAGGAGCTCTTAATAATAACCAAGCTCTACATTGTAGAGCTGCTTCCCTTCAAGGCTCTGAAATCATTTTGCAAATATGAATGAATTCGCCCTCGCAACACCTCAGTGATGTAGGTTAGTTTTAAGGTATCTATTGTATAGCTGGAAACTGAGTCACACAGCGGTTAGGAGATCGGCCCAGTGCAACACACTGAATCAGTGGCAAAGCAGGAAACAGAGTGCAGTGCCTCTCCTTGCCAGTCCTTTGCTCTAACCATTATACACCATTCCCTCCTAAAGCCAGGAAGAGAACCTAAGTGTCCTGGTATAATCACTAGACCATGGTCTATCAATATACCAGCCAAATCCCATGTTTGGATGCTCACATTTTTGTGTAGGTGTATAAAATAATTATAATCCTAAATGTTGGAATGGGGAAGAGCTGCCAAAGTATCCAGCCCTTCTCACTGGGGACAGTGTAGGGCTGTCTGTTACAGGACAGATTCTTGTATTTTGTCCTGTCTACTTTTAAAGATGCCTTGCCTGGCGCCTCCATCCTTTCTTATGGGATATGGCCCTTCCTGTGTTCCCCTTCTTTTCTGTCATTCTTCTCCATTTTTGGTGTCCCTCCCCATCAAACATGTGCACATGGCGATGTTCCTCCTCTGTCCTCTCAGCCAAGCTCTCTGTCCCTGTTTCACATGCCTGTCCGCTGAACTGAAAGTCTAGTGGGGGATTTTGGATGACCTGGTAGGGTTTCTAGGGTATCTTGTTTCCCTAGCATATGTACGCACACAGTATAGGTACAGTGCAAGGTGCCAAGGTGAGAAGGGAGAGCATGTTAATAGCGCACGAATCTGCCTAACTCATGACCTTTGGCCAGAAGGCTTTTTTCTAGCCTCTCAGCTAAATCTGTGATTCCAGGCTCTCTGCCAAATGGGCAGATGTTGAGTCTCCCTGCCTTGTCCCCTGATTAGTCAGTCAGCACCTTTCACTCCCTCCCCACCCATCTCCAATGAGATCTCAAAGGAAGATAAGAAAGGAACTTTGAGTTGGGCATGGTGACCAGCTGGTAGGGAAAAGGGAAGAACAGAAGTGGCTGTGGACAAGCGTCTGGCTTGGGGGAGTGGGAGATAAGGGCAAGGGAGCAGGGGATGAGTGGAATGGAGGACTGGGAGACTCACACACCCGTGTGGGGACTGGAGTATAAAGGCCTTTTCTCCTCTGGGTATCTTATGCTACTTTAATGTATAAATCATCTGACATTGTCTCCAGCCTGCAGCCAAGGTGGGTAGCAGATCTCATGCTAGAAGAACAATAATGGGCCCTGCTGGTCTGACCCATGGCTATTGGTGCTGAAGTTTGTCATTTCATTAGGTGGTTGGTTGGCTTCTCCACTGATGCACCTTCCCTCTGGTTAGCTGGCATCCATTGAGCCCATTTAGGAAGGGTCTTCAGTGTCCTGCACATAATTGTCACCATTATGCAAAATGGATGTGAAATGCTAAACACTTCAACAGTCACTCTGTGCTAGAGCAAATGATTGTGCAAGGCACCCCGCTTTCTCAACTAAGTTGTTGTTTTGAAGGTATTGCCTTTTTCAGATTATGTTGCTTTTTCTTTCACTGAAATATGTCCTGCCCTTTTATTGCTTGATTATACTTTTTTGAATGTAAGATTTTTCCTTGTAATGTGTTTTGATGTGTTGTTTAGTTATTGCATGAAGAATCAGTGTTTACCATATACAAAGAGCATACTTTCAGGCTGTGTTACTTGCTTCTTTGATTAAGGAAAAGAACAGATGAAAGAACAAACATAAAGTCTCTGGAAACAGAGTTACTCTGTAATTTCCATTGGCTTGAACTCTCAGCTTTGCCCCCTAACCAACAGAGGTTGTAACTCCTTTCATTTTAGAATGTGATGCACTGAAAACAGACACATCTCCTGAATGGGATGCTGGGGAGTAGAAAATCCTTTAGAAACAGTGCATTTTTACCAACCTAAAGTTATTTTCAGAGTGAGTGAGGATAATTATAGGTTTCCATTTGTTAAAGTGTACTCTCTGCCCTACAAGGGAGTAAATACTTTTAAGGACAATGTAATTTGAGTGACTTGCAGCCATTTCCAATTGGATAGTGTGTGTGTGTAGTCATTCTTCATTAGGAGTGAATGCATGCTCTAGTGTTTAGATCAGGTATCTGGAGTCAACTTCCTGGCATTCTAGTTCCATCTCTGCCACAAACTTGACAGGTGATCTTGAGCAAGTAGAACAATCTTTCTCTCTCTCTCTCTCTCTTTCTTTCAGCTTTTCTGTCCATATAACAACTCTTACCCACTTTTGAAAAGTGCTCTGACAGCCTTGAATGAAAGGTTGTGTGGAAGAGTAATGTCTTGTTGTTAATGAGGCATGTAGGAAACTGTTTTATATCCTGATGGTTATCAGTCAGGCCTTAAACAATGAGAACACAAATCCCTTCTCTCCTGCTGCAAACACCATCCCATTCAGGTTTTTTCAAGAGTCTGTTCATTGGTATTGCCTGTGAGGCTGGAGCTTGTCTCTTTAAGAAAAGTGTAGCCCAGTAGCAGAGGAAGGTCCTGCCTCCCAGAGCTTGTAGCACTCTATCTGGGCTGTGGAAGGGGAAACAGTTCTTGATCTTCATCGGAATACAATACACACAGACATATGCAGCCACCCCATCTCCAGCTCCCACAGTAACATCTAGCGTGGAGATCAGCACTCTGGCCTGGCTCCCTGACACAGGATGGACGTTCCTGAGCACTGAGCTCAGCTGCTGTAAAAAGCAAGTAGGAAAACATACAGCTGGATAAAATTGGTAAGTCAAACTAAAGTCACATCCTCCTTCCTCTTTGGATTGCAGCTTTCTAGTCTCTTTATTTTTAATATTCTTTGCAGACAGTTATGTTTTTTTTATATTGTCTTCTGAACAGAGCAACTGGGAAAACATGAGGAGAAAATAAAAGTAGATCTCTTGCATTTGTCAGCATTTGTGCTCCTATTTTAAAATCCCTTTTCCACAGTAACACTTGGCTGTAGGAGCTGAAAAGGGAAAGCCAGCAAGTGCTTCTGTATGGGGGGAGGACACTGGTAAAAGTGCTAATTGGCATTTGTAGTGAGGATGAATCAAGAAGAAGATCTAAAAGAATAAAAAATCAAGTAGTTTGAAATAAAGTGACTTGTCATTTACTTTAAAGGGGTAAAACATTTCATGGTTACCAATTTTTTACAAAATTTCTATTGACTGCGTGTAGTACTGATGGATTTTTTTAAAGTTATTGACTGCAGTCAGATTTCAAATTACTTTTAGGCAACTAGTGAATAGTTGTTCATTTGTTTCAGATAAAATGTATTGGTAGATCTGAGAGAGTAGGCAGATGCATAAAATGTCTTTTTCTCAGTGGCAGACAGAGGGCAGTGTTGTTGCATATGGTAGTAATTCATAGTAAACTGGTGAAGGAATTTGGTGGAACTCACTTATGAATAATTTAATGGTATAAACTGGTAAAAAAAAGATACATTGGAGCTGCAATCTCTCCAGTGTACTATCCAAGGTAGGTGGCTTAATTTTTGCACTTCAGGGGGTGAAAGTTTGGTTAATTATTTGTGGTGTTATAAGAATAAATCTTCTGTTAAGCAAGTCAGAGACTACTTATAGATTCTAGACTCCTGGCTGAAAGGAGTTAAATATTTAATCTATGCTTTCTTCTTTTTTTTTTCTTTTTTTTTCTTTTTTGGCATTTTACTCATTGGCACACCTTTTTGAGGACTACAGAGAAATAGTGCTATACATCCACTAAACATGCAAAATGTTTGTTGCTGGTGGTACTCTGTTGTGTGTTGTGTTGCACATTTACAGTAAGTCTGGATAAGAATTTGGGTGATGCCAAATCTGAAAGGTTTGTTAGCATCTGCAAATGCTTTTTTTCAAGAAGGTCTAATTCAATGTTGACCAAGTTTCAGGTAGGAAGTAGATCATCGAGTCTGGAACCAGTTTGTTTCAAACAAGGTCCAGTGATTATTGCAGGGGATGAAAACTTAGTATTGTGAAATTTTACCCCCATGAATGAACGAAATATTGTCAAGTGGTTAGGACTGGGAAAGGAAAAAGGAAGGAGGTTCAGAGTAGGGATGTTAAATATCAATTAATTGACTAATCATATAATCATAGAGCTGGAAGAGACCTCAGAAGGTCACCAAGTCCAGCCTCCTGCCCAAGGCAGGACCAATCCCAACTAAATCAACCCAGCGAGGGCTTTGTCAAGCCGAGACTTAAAAACCTCTAGGGATGGAGATTCCACCACCTCCCTAGGTAACCCATTCTAGTGCTTCACCACCCTCCTAGGGAAATAGTTTTTCCTAATGTTCAACCTAGACCTCCCCCCACTGCAACTTGAGACCATTGCTTGTTGTTCTGTCATCCATCACTACTGTGAACAGCCTTTGTCCATCCTCTTTGGAACATCCCATCAGGAAGTTGAAGGCTGCTATCGAATCCCCCCTCACTCTTCTCTTCTGCAGACTAAACAAACCCAAACCCCTCAGTCTCTCTTCATAGGTCATGCGCTCCAGCCCCCTAATCTTTTTGGTTGCCCTCCGCTGGACCCTTTCCAATGCATCCATGTCCTTTCTGTAGTGGGGGGCTCAGAACTGGACACAACATTCGAGATGTGGCCTCACCAGAGCCGAATAAAGGGGAATAATCACTTCTCTGGATCTGCTGGCAATGCTCCTCCTAATATACCTCAGTATACAATGCTCCTCCTAATATACCATTAGCCTTCTTGGCTACAAGGGCACACTGTTG
>CM057847.1:51341005-51352555 GCA_030068395.1 Apalone spinifera | reverse complement strand
CCTGGGTTGGGCAGGGGTCTGGACTCAGTGACCTCCTGAGGTCTCTTCCAGCCCTAGGATTCTATGATTCAAACAAAATATTTGTATAGCCATGTGATTCTTCAATAAAATGAGAAGGGAGTTGATTTGATGTCTCTTTTTTCCCCTCTAAGAACAGAAAGCAGTATTCACTTGAAAAGAAAGGGCCATTAGGAACTGGGGCCAGCATACTTTTATTGGCTCCCATGTTGATCAATTAACTCTACTTCACTGTCTGGGAAACTTATCTTTCCCAAATTCTGGGCAGCTTCACAAGTGATTTTTTTTTTTTTGTATTCATGTTTCCTTCTTCAAGTGATTTTTTTTTTTAAGTGTTCGTAGAAGGTGCCAAAGAGACAGCCCTAAAGACAGTAGTCGTCTCCTCACCCACAGAATAAATGTAGCTTGGACAGTAAACTTCCCCATTCTTCCCTGTGCCATTGTATTTCCACTGACCTACACCAAGGGACATGTTCGGTCTCCCTGTTCAATGTCATCCTTTGCCAACAGGCGGGCAATTAGGTGCAATTGTGACGGTAGTCAGATTGTGGGCTCTTTGGATCAGGAATCTTGTTTGCCTATATGTGCTTTGCAATGCTGACTGGGGTACTTAGTCTACCTTACTACAAAGAGTAAATAATATAGTATGTGGTGTCTCGTTCATTAGGAGCTGACCAGACTCTTTCAACTCATTTAATCTGAACAGCCATCTGACTGATGATGAGTTTTGGTCCTTATCACAAATGAATTGACACATTGACCTGCTGAGGAGAGGTTCTGTATCCCATTATCAGCCCTTCGAGTCTTTCAGTCCTTCTGATGTAGGTTTTCCATACTTCTTCAAGCTGTACAAAGTCTGTTTCCAGGCTTTCCATTCTTCCCTTCAACTTACTGGGGATCCTTGGGACCTTTGGGAAGACTGTGATTTGTGAATTTTTGTTTTTAGTGTCTGATTTGAAGATCAATCTAAGCTTAAAAAAAGAAGAGATTGGTATTAATTGTAGGGATGTAGTTGATTAACCGATTAACTGATAAACAAAAGTGTATAGGTTAATGTTATAGACTACATGCATTCCCTACCCCTTGCCATTACATTTTTGAGCAGGCTGGCCAGAAGCCTGGCTCAGTCCTGGCTTGTGATGGGTCCAGAAACTACCCCCACTGTGGCTCTGCATTTAAAGTGTATTACGAGCTAAGCGGACAGGCAGCCCAGCTTAGTTCCAGCTTGTACCAAGTTCAGGAGCTCAGATCCCCCCAGGCAGAGGTTGCTGCAGCCCTGCGTGCCTACCTCTTTATTAGCGGCAGCTGCACAGGCCAACAGGCAGCTAGTCTGAAGGGGAGCTATTTTTTAAACTGGCTCCCCTTGTGGACCAGTTCCTGCCTGCCACCCCTCACTGCTGCCTCTGATACAGAAGCAGCAGCACGGAGTGGCAGGGGGAGTCCCAGGAGTGGAGCCAGAGCACACCAGCTGCCAGCCCCACCCCTGGGGACTTTAGGATAGTCAAGTAACTGATAGGAATTCATGAAGTTACTCAACTATTTAATTAACCAATATTTAACATCCCTAGTTCATAGACTTGAAGGTAGGGTTAAAGGAATATGTGGGTCAGTGATATACAGATTGTGATAACAACCAAGGCTACATCTAAACTACACCCCTCTGTCGGCAGAAGGATGTAAATTAGACGTTTCGAAAGTGCAAATGAAGTGGGGATTTAAGTATCCCGCACTTCATTTGCATAATCGTGGCATGGTGCTGTTTCGAACAAGCGCCATTTCGAAACTGAAATCACGGTTTAGACACTTTTTTTCAACAACGGGGTGCTTTTTCGAAAGATTCTGTACTCCTCTTTGTCTCTGAGCTATAAAAAAGCATTGTCCTATTAAATATAATATAGTCTAAATAAATTCCTAACTTGTATTTATAGATCAATAGAAAATTAAACCTAAAAGCATTTTTTAAAGTAAAGTTACTTTTCATTCTTTATACTGCTTATTTACTGACTGTATGTTGCTCAGTTAAGAAAGCAAAACAAATGCCGTCAGTGTTAATTTTTGTGAGTTTCACTATCAGTCTTTCACGCACTGAGACATGGACTGTTTTGGCTGGAAATACTACAGGGATAAATTTACATCCAAACAAAAAAAAAAGTTTTAATTTTAAAAAAAACCTAATCGTGATATTATTTCTATTTATTTTAGATTTGCACATAAATCTTGGGCCAAAGGCAACCAGATGGTGTCATACTTCAGGAAGCTAATTTGGCTATTCTTAGTAGGTGGAATTAAAATAAGGATGAACCATGGCCAGTTTTCTTTTTCTTTTTTCTTTTTCCTTTGGTGGTTTCATTTTTAAGATGTTTCAGTTTGGACAGAAGAGTCGATCGGAAAATCTTTCAAAGCAGTGCAGTGATGAGAGCAAGAGAGTAAAGATCAGAGGTTGAGACGCCATTTCTGGTAGTGCTACTGCCTTGCCATTTTATCTTGAGCAAGTTATGCAAGGCTGGATTTTCAACAGAGTTCCAACCCAGGTTGGCAGGTAATCAGCAATGACAATTGAGGACAGATGTCCAAGAGCTCAGCCCCTAGCAACTCCCATTGTGACACAGCTTGATTTTCAAAAAAGCAGATCATTCAATATGCTGAGCTCTTTAGAAAATCTAGACCCTTATTGTCATACCTAAACGTTAGCTGAATTCAAGTCTGACCCTTCATCTCTGTTCATCTGACGGAGACACACATAGTCTTCCCTGTCTGAGAGGGTGCAGAAAGGTATAGGTAAATCTTTGAAGAATTTTTGAGATCCTTGACTAAAAGAAGTGAACACTTGCATGTTGTCATCTTAGTTATTCTGGGAACCAAACACAAATCTCAGCAGTCCTAAATTCCCAGCAGAGAAGCCTTACAATGCCACAGGTTTTTCTGCCAGTCCTCTGAATTATTGATTTCTCTTGGGGGCATGCAGGGTCAAGACACATGGAGTAAAGGCTGAGCAATCAAAAAGAAATCAGTCTTCTCTACTTTACTTTTAAAAATCCTCATTCCTTAATATACCCCCACCATGGCCCCTTAAGTTGAATAGACTCCTGCAGTGTTTGGCAATATGGAGCCAACATACCATAATGGAGGTTTCCATTCACCTGTGCTCCCACAAATTCAACAGAGCAACTCCTTTCTGCAGTGTTGATATGACTGTGTAGCTGGACTCATGAGGGTGTGTGTCATGCCGTGTTTATATAGGGGTATGGTTAAATGAATGTTGGTTTGAGGCTGGGTGTGGCTATGGGAACATGCAGTTGTCTGGATGTGGTTGTCTGGATGTCTCTGTGAACATCTGCAGGGAATTGTATTAATATGATGATGTGCATGGAGAAAGTATTGTAGCTTTGCTTATTCTACTTGCCTTATTGAGTTTTATCCCAGTGTCTGATACCATCATATGATCCAGAATAGATGTATAACTTGCTGTAGCTGGGTTCTTTCAAACTCCTGGGAACATTTCCATGACTTAAATGGATGATACTGAAATGTGTAATACAGGGCTGCAGCTTTTAGATCAATGCTGGCTTTGTGGGAATGAATGAATGCCTCACGTTTGATGTGCTGTGAAGAGAGATCACAATTGACTCCTTATGTTATGGTGCTATGGCTTTCTGTCTCTTGGATTATGGAGGCGTTACCATGGATTTCTCAGTGAAGTGAATAGTACAGGCGTATTGCTTCCTGCTGGCTTTTAAATGATTTCAGCAGCTTCTTTCTAGTGATATCCCATTCCCACCTGAAACAAGGCTGGAACAAGACTGACATGCAGATAGAGCTATGGACTACCATTTCAAACAATACAATCTTTCTGTTTAGCAATGATACTTCACAAATAACTTGCTTTCTTTTGGTTTTTCACATAGTTTCTCATTGCTTCATCTCCTTTGAGAGCTGTGGACTGAATTCAATGTCATCTCTGTGTATTTCTCTTTGCTGTCGATTTCTGGGACTACCTATTCCCCACATGGTGTGGAAAAGGGACTCATCTCCTCACCTTGTTCTATGGGGCTCCTTACACTGAGCCAGGAAGGAGATTCCAAGTATGATTGGCCTGATTGCCAACCTGACCAACCTGATGGCCTTCTGTGATGAGGTAACTGGCTCTGTGGATATGGAGAAGTTGGTGGATGTGATATACCTTGACTTTAGCAAAGCTTTTCATATGGTCTTCCACAACATTCTTGCCAGCAAGTTAAGGAAGTACAGATTGAATAAATGGACTTTAAGGCGGATAGAAAGCTGCCTAGATTGTCGGGCTCAATGGGTAGTGATCAAATGCTCAATGTCTGGTTAGTAGTTTCAAGTGGAGTGCCCCAAGGATCAGTTCTAGGGCTGGTTTTGTTCAACATCTTTATTAATGACTTGGATGAGGGGATGGATTGCACCCTCAGCAAGTTCGCAGATGACACTAAGCTAGGAGGAGATGTAGATACATTGGAGGGCAGGGCTAGGGTCCAGAGTGACCTAGACAAATTGGAAGATTGGGCCAATAAAAATCTGATGAGGTTCAACAAGCACAAGTGCAGAATCCTGCACTTGGGACGGAAGAATCCCAAGCATTGTTACAGGCTGAGGACCGAATGGCTAAGTAGCAGTTTGGCAGAAAAGGACCTGGGGATTACAGAGGATAAGAAGCTGGATATGAGTCAACAGTGTACCCTTGTAGCCAAGAAGGCTAATGGCATATTAGGGTGCATTAGGAGGAGCATTGCCAGCAGATCTAGAGAAGTGATTATTCCCCTTTATTCGGCGCTACTGAGGCCTAATAAAGGCCACTGGTGAGGCCAATACTTGCTGAAGTATTACATCCAGTTCTGGGTCTCCCTTTACAGAAAGGATGTGGACATACTGGAGAGGGTCCAGTTGAGGGCAACCAAAATGATTAGGGGGCTGGAGCATATGACCTATGAGGAGAGACTGATGGATTTGGGTTTGTTTAGTTTGCAGAGGAGAAGGGTGAGGGGGGATTTGATAGCAGCCTTCAACTTCCTGAAAGGAGGTTCCAAAGAGGATGGAGAAAGGCTGTGCACAGTAGTGACGGATGGCAGAACAAGGCGCCATGGTCTCAAGTTACAGTGGGGGACGTCTAGGTTGGATATTAGGAAAAACCATTTCACTAGGAGGGCGGGGAAACACTGGAATGGGTTACCTAGGGAGGTGGTGGAATCTTCTTCCCTAGAGGTTTTTAAGTCCTGGCTTGACAAAGCCCTGGCTGGGATGATTTAGTTGGGGCTGGTTGTGTTTTGGGCAGGGAGCTGGACACAGTGACCTCCTGAGGTCTCTTCCAGCCCTAGGATTCTATGATGACTCTCCTGTGTGAACCATGTTCCTTTCTCAATCCACCTACCTCCCCATTGGCCTGTAAACTCTAGCCCAGACCTCAAAGCTGTGGGGATTCTTTTTTTCTTTTAGTAAAAACCAAATTAAGGAAACTTCATGGAATTAAATGATGTGCCAACTAGAGCTGCATGTATATTTTTTGCTCTATTCAGCAAACCAAAAAGTTGGGGGAAACTTGGTTCTAAAAATGTCAAGAATTTGTCAGCAAACCAGTAAAATTCATTTCAGGCTGGAAGGCTTTGCTCCCATCACCTAGCCTTGTAATCTTGAACCTAATTTAGAGGAAGAATTGGAATCCATATCTTCCTCCCAGGTGAGTATTATAGCCATCAGGTTATAAAGTTACTCTTTCTTTGGCACAATGAATGTTTAAGTATTTAATCTAAGTAGAATATCCCTAGAACAGCCTATAGACTGGTTAGGGCACCTACCTGGCGGTAGAGAGGGGAGGATGTAGTATACCTTAGTACCAGGCCCTGCTCCAGTGTAGTGATTCAAATCTCAGTCTCAGTCTCCCACTTCCCAGACATGTACCCTAAACACCGGGCTCAACCTTATAAAGGAGACACTCCACCTCCCCTTCCTGCCCAAGAAAAATCTCAGCTTCAATCCGGGCATAGTTCTGGTTTGACTGAAACTATGTTTTATCCCCTGATAAGTTGCACTGCTCAATTGCTGCCCACATTGCTAATATCCTCTTGCTCTTGTTACATTCCATTCCTTACCTTTTGTGTAGATGTTAACTCCTTAGATCAGACGAGGTAGGAAGAAGGAAATGCAGTGAAGACCTTGCTGCTTCCTACAACATTCCCTGCTATTAATGGCATCAACCTGGGGGCATAGGGCAAATATGGTCTACAGCTTTAGGGGCTTCTTGATGTCCTTGGTCCCCCAAGTGCCCATCTAGACAAAAACAGGAAAAGATGCTCACTTCCCATCCCCTGGACTAGTTAGAAGACTTGTACAGCATTTTGACTAGTCCAGCCCCAGCCAGGACCAGGAAGTACATTGAAGGGGAGGGAGAAAACTGTTTAAATAACCATTAAAGGTTTAATCGAAGAAATGGATGATGGGGTGCTAGGTCTAAAGAAGGGGAGGAGTTGTTCCTGGGACTGGTGGAAGTCTGGGTCAGTTATTTCATCCGCCTCCGCTTGCCCATCCCTGTGTTTCAACACCCACGTGAAAAGAGTCAGCTGACAGGCTTTGGAGGGAATCCAGATCACAGACAAGCATTTGAGGGTGCCAGGGGAATAAATAGAAAACAACCTTCCAGGCACTTTCCCAGCAGGAATGAGGCAAGTGGCTCACAGAGCTCCCGATGAAGAAATGCTCAGTGAACGCCTGGAATCCATTGTTCCCCTTCTAAGCGGACGAGGAGTCCCTGAGAAGAGTGAAGAATCACGGGGTAGAGGGAGAGGTGCAGCCAAAGATGTGTAGTGGGAATATCCTGCTGACAGGATCCCACACTATGCACAAGCCAGGGGAGGCTGGGTCTGGCTTGCTGTGTCCTTGATACACTTCCATGCAACCTCCCTCCCTGGGCAGTTAGGCTCGCTTGGCAGCGTCATTATTCATGTCTGAGGGATCTTCTACCTAATGCCAAAAGGCATATGCAGCACATCCCTCCGTGCGCCAGACCACTGGGACTCAAAGGGTCTGACTTCCAATCACAGCCATTTCACAATCGCAATTGGCTGCTAGCTACAGAACATGTCACAGGTGATTCAGAACTGGTTCAATAGCTGAGGTAACTCTGCACTGTCTCTGCTGTGCGTGCAGTGATGGGGCAGGCCCACAGCAGCTGCGATAGCTCCATACGTCTTGCGCTTCCTATGCTGTACTTATGATAGAGATATATTAGTTAGAATAGCTCTACAACCCCTCTGTGTGCATTGGAGGGTCACAGGAACAGTTCCTGGAGCGTATGTGGGACTTAGTTACAAATGAACTTGCTAGTCATCATGCTGTCACTGTCGCCTGATATAAATGGCCTGTCACTCCGTGCCTCTCTTTCCCCAGCAGTGAAATGGGGATGACAGAGCTCAGCAATCCTGGGATAAATTGGACTAATTTATTAGACTTGAAGGCTCTCAAAACACTGTATTAACCCATGTAAGCTTCTTTTACCTCTGGAGAGAGCGCTGTGAAAGTGCCACCTCTATTTTGCAGGTGAGAGGAATAGAGAAGCAGTGACTGGCTGAAGACCACATAGTTAGTCTGTGGCAGAGTCAGAAAGAGGATAGACTTGATTTGTATCTCTTCCCTGCTCATCCTTTGTTACATATGTGGAAGGATGAAAATAGCTAGGCAGACTCTGAGATCTAAGCCTGATTCAATTTAGCAGGTACAGTGTGACTTCCTGGGATCTAGCTCACAGGAAAGTGGCTCATGGAGTGAGGGGTTGAAGGAATTCCCAGGACTCTGTGGGTGGGAGAAGGATTCTGAGACCTCTCATAGGTAGTGAGGTGGAATTCCCAGGATCCGGCAAGTCCAGTTGCTGTTGCTTCTCAGGGACTCTATCATATATCAGTAAACAGTCCCTTGCTGTGCTATTTTCTTCGTTCCTTGAATGTTGAATGGAAATACAGAGAGAGGGTCACATACAAGGATCCCTCATGGATTTCTGCTGAAGAATGTTGGAATAACAGCAGCAAAGTTAGATTTCCTCTCTTTCCCTCTGGGATCCTGGAGAGAGGGTTCAGGCCGGGCCAGTAATAAATGAACTTAAGGGAATACAATTTCCATAGAAGGAATTGTTGCGCATACTGGAAAATTCCTCACTTGGCTGTGCTGTTCTGTCCTGTGGCAGATGGGACAGAAAGGAGGTATAACAGACCAAGAATGTAAAGGGCCTATCTGAGCAATGAAATGTGAGAGGGGAGATGCTGCTGCAGGTGGCAGCAACAGGAGAAGACCCCTGGAGAAGCTTTTCTGACCAGGAGGCAAATACCTTCTGGTGCAAAAGAAACGGACCTTAGATTGTAAATTTTTGAGACAGGGAAGGTCTTTTTTTTTACTCTATGTTTGTACAGTACCTAACACAGTGGGGGTGTGGTCCATAACTAGGGCTCTTAGCCCTGGTCTACACTAGGGAGTTATTTCTAAATAACAAGCAGAGTATCCACACACAGCTGGTTATTTCCAAATAATAATATTTAATAATAATGGGCAGGTTATTTCGAAATAGTAACCCCTGCTTTCCACGAGGAGTAATGCTGATTTCAAAGTAGTTATTTTGATGTAACAGCAGTGTGGACGCTCCACTGCTGCTATTTCAAAATAGCTCCTCCCCAGAGTCATTCAAAGTAATTACTCTCCAGTGCTTCCTGGGGCTCTAAGTCAAGGTAGTGCATCCACATTAAGGTAGCCTACCTTGCACTAATTTCAAGGCTTCCCTGTAGTGTGGACATGCTATTTCAAAACAGTTATTTGAGGAGTTATTATTTGGAAATAAGTTATTTTGAAATAACTTCCTAGTGTAGACATGCTCTTAGAGGCTACTGCAATACAAATGATAACTAGCAATAGCCAGCCATGCAGCTTTGGAAGAACCTTGGTACATTCTGTTCTGATTTGGGCTCTTTAACAATCTGGTTGGTTGATTGCGTCATCTTCATTCACCTTTCTGTTTCAATGCATCATCTTCATTCAACTTTCTGTTTCAATGGCCAAAGCCCAACACAATGCTTGGGGGTGAGGGGAAGTAAAAATCACTTGTAAAAGTTGACTTGTCAATGATACTTTAGATTATAATGGGGAATTTTAAGCAGTGCTATTGTTCACTAGTTAGGCTTGTTTATTCGTAGACAACTATG
This sequence comes from Apalone spinifera, assembly GCA_030068395.1. Classification (NCBI taxonomy): domain Eukaryota; kingdom Metazoa; phylum Chordata; order Testudines; family Trionychidae; genus Apalone; species Apalone spinifera. The sequence goes on along the minus strand of CM057847.1, from coordinate 51,343,340 downwards.
CTACAAAATGGTAGTATTGCTGAGAATTTCCTTCTGGGTGGTTTCAGTCCCTTTGCTCATGTGCTGCTGAAATATGGAAACCTGCTGATTCTGAGGAATGAAATCTTGTCAAAACATTTTGTTTGTTTTTGGTAGACTTTTAGGCTACATCTACACTGTGGAGCTTTTTGGGGACACTAGAAGTATCCCGAAATAGCTATTCCATGTCTTTAAAGCAGCCCCTTATTTCAAAATAATGGATGCACTGTTCCGGCAGCTCTGTAACCCTTGTTCCACAAGGGTTAAGGGATGTTTTGGAATAGCATTTTATTTAGAAATTTGGCACTGTGTGGACAACACCAAATTTCAAAATAAGCTATTTAGAAATTACCTTGAAAAAAGTTATGCAATTTGCTTAGCACAAATTGTGTAGCTTATATCAAGGTAAGAGTGCAACGTGGATTCACCCTTAATGCTATTTCACCACATTCTGTGTTTCATTCATTGAAAATTGTGGGCACAGCTTTCTCCCGTATTGCATCCTGACTTGATTCCTGGTAAGAATACCAAAGTATTGATAGACAGCTTCCTCTGTAACATAGGAGGTGAGCATGCCATTTCTGTAAGATCACTGTATGCCAAGGCTGCAGATAGAATGGTTGCAGCTGTTAGCAAGTGTGCAGGGTGGAGGATTGCTGGTGGATCTTAGAAAGGGATTTACACTGTGCAGAGATTGTTTATTTGAGACTCAGTTGAATTTTGCTGTTGGTTGGAAAACAGACAGGTCAAAGCAGGCAAGTAAAGATAATTTGTCAATCCAACAAGATTGGCAAGAATCTGGTCTGTATTGATGTCCCCCAGAGTTTTTCCACTGACTTTTTGGCACTAAGATTTGGTCCAGTATGTTTTTGTTACATATTATTAAAGTTATGTGATTATAAGGGGATTTTCTTTGTAGTGAATTAAACAGTGATTGCACACATGTTGTTTACATCAGCTGGATAGTTCAGAGCAGCTTGGTGAATATGGCATTGTCTTTGGCCTGGACAAACCCCAGGGATCTGACATCTGAGTTAAGAACTAATAAGGAGGCTCTCACCATACATATGCTGTACTGGCAGGTAACTGAGAGATTTAAATTGAGGTCCTTCACTCATACACCCACTAGCAATAGGCAGGTGAAAACTTGAAGTCAATTGTAAGGTCTTTTTACAGTAAATCCAGATACTTCCAGTTAGAGGAAAGAGCAGCAGAGAGAAGTGAAATGAAATTCCTAGTCCTCCTACCTCCCTTTAAGGAGTGGAAGAGAAGTCAGAACTTAGATCTTTGTAGCCACTCAAATGGCTTGATAGAACATTACAAGATTCTGAGTTACTACAGTGATGGGTGTGTTACAAATGCCTAGATTAGCAGGCCAGTGGGAGCTTTGCATTTTCTAGGGACATAATTTGGCTTTAAAATAAATGCTCCACAGGCTTAACATTCAAAGAGCTGATAGGAGTGGGTTGGCCTGACAGTCCAGGTCCCTGCACTGATTATAGTGAATTAGTTTGAAAGGCACCTACACCCCCTTTTTGCAGGATTGTTTCCCTCATGAGAAGAGATGATGTCCACTGTTTGGGGAGTGGGGAAGTTAATAATTTTGTAACTTGTATTGAAGTTTTTCCTTCCCCACTTCATTTCTAAGTTCCTGCTCTCGCTGCCTCCCTCTCTCTGCCACAGATGGTCAGTTAATGCTACTTCAAACGCTTGGACTCAGGAATGTGCTTTCCCAGGACCTTCCTCCCTCCTAAACAAAAGCTTAACTCCTCACGAACTATCAAACTATTAAACTGCCCCAAGACGAGACTTTTTATGGTGTTTAAATAAACTTCCTGTTCCAGTCACTTAACAGCAACCACAACCCTTCATACAGCAGTTTTCCTGCACTGCGTGGCTTTGTGCAGCTGTTCCCCCTCAGGAGACAGGCGATGGAACGGGCACAGTGTAGCATGTCAAGTTGTTCTAGGTCTGTCACTTCTCCGTTGGCCACGGGCAGCTTTCCTATAGAGTTTAGTCTAATTTTAAAGGCCCTTATTGTTCCCTTTCTCCCACAAGTAATTGACTAGATCTCCAGGAGAGACAGATAGCGCATGACAGAGTGTCAATTCAGAGACCCTTTGGAAAGCCTCTGAGCACAGCCCCGGTGGTTGATCTCCCCACACTGAAATGGTTCTCCACAGAGCGCTAGCTGTACAGTTTGGCGAGCTTCCAAAGTGCGATGGTGACCCGTTTCTGAAAGGGGAGGCGGGCCTCATGCAGGTGTCCCATCACTGGCGAGCAGGGGCGAGCCACTCATAGAATCATAGAATCATAG
>CM057847.1:51276039-51286525 GCA_030068395.1 Apalone spinifera | reverse complement strand
CCTATTAAACCATCTTGTTAGTCTTTAAAGTGCTACACAGTCCTGGTTTTTGTTGGGGATGATGGAGAGTGTCTGAAGTGACTGTGGTGGAGGGACTGGTTTTGCTTCTGATTGGCCCTTGGACAGCATCTGTGAAATCGATGGGATTTTTCCCCTTGTTTTGTTTTTTGCCAGATAGATTCCCAGAAACCTTCCACAGAGACTTGCAAGAGAACACTAATACATGCCTTGTAATCCATCTCATGAAGTTAATGTTGCCACAAATGTGGTCATGACAACCATTCCATTAATTTCTGTATTTCACAAAGCATAAAGCTATCCATCCGTAGCCATTATATAACTTTACACTGAACTGGTGGGCTTGGTTAAACCTGCCCCAAACAAACTCTTCATTTTAGGTGTATGAACTCCAGAGTCCTAGCCAAATTCCAATGTGGGTGAAAATATTATGATTACCTACTGTTTATTGTTATTTGTATAGTACCATAAGTCTACATGGCACTGTAGAGCAACTTAACTGGGTTACATATGTAACAAAGTCCCTCCTTTGGAAGGCTTGCAACTTGAGGGCACCAGCTGGGACAACAAAGTATAATACAATAAAAACAGAACAAATATAGTGGGATGCAGACTTTACAGATTGTGTCATGGGATCGGTGAGTTTTCAGGAGGTTGTTTTTTAAGAGAGGAGTACTGGAGTTTGAAGTGCAGTAACTGGGAACTGGAAGTTGTTCTGGGCATAAGAGTTGACGTGAAAGAAAGCAAAGAAGACTGGAGTGAGGCAAGGGAGAAAAAAGAAAACTTAGGAAATAAGCTTAGGGAAACAAAGCATGGGAGAAGATTTAGGACAAGGAACTTGAATTTTATGTGAGAAAGATGGCTTGGGTGAGGAAGCAGGAAAACTGAATCATAGTTGAGGGAAAGGAAGATGATCCTGGTAACAGAGCCAGAACTTTGATGTGAGAAGAAAATAAAAGATTTGGAGAGAATACCCAGGTTTGGTAACTAGAAAAATGGTGATGATGGTGTTGACAGTGAAGAGAAGGGAGAGGGCTAATGGTGAATTTTGAAAAATGTCTGACATTCGAATGAATGTAATCCCATGGATTCCAGCATTGGGAAGTGACATCAGAATTTGATCCATAGACCTTTGGATGATGGCAAAACATGTCTTTTTGCTGACAATATAAGTTTGGTTGATAAAGGTAATAATACTGATGTATTGGCTTGGTGGTGTAGACTTATTAGTTATAAAATCACCTGAACATGGCTAACTTCGACCTAACCTCCAACTGTGGACTAGGACTCAGATTTCTAGTCATGATTGAAACTAGAAGGATATAAAATTAACACGGGACATGCTAAATGATTAAAAACCTGCTAATGGCTAGATCTCAAAATATAATTATAAATAGGGAATCATGAACACTGGGTGTCTTTTCTAGTAGTGTCCCTCAGGGATTGGTTCTTACCCTTATGCTATTTATAACACTTTCATCAATGACTGGAAGAAAACTTAAAATCATCACAGATAAAGTTTACAGATGACACAAACTAGAGAGTGGTAAATTCTGAAGAGGACAGGTCACTGGTTCAGAGCAACCTGGATCACTTGGTAAACTGGGCACATGCTAATTATGCATGTTAATATGCCTAAATGTGAACATACATCTAGGAACAAAGATGCTAGGCTATATTTACAGGATGAAGGACTCTATCCTGGGAAGCAGTAACTAAAAAGATTTGGGGGTTGTCGTGGATAATCAGTTGAACATGCATTCCCAGCGTGTCACTGGCCAAAAGAGCTAACGGGATCCATAGACGGGACTCTTCAGTGGAGAGGTTATTTTACCTCTATTTGCCGCTTGTGTTACTGCTGATGGAATACTTTGTCCAGTTCTGATGCTCAGAACTCAAGAAGAATGTTGATAAATTGGAGAGGGTTCAGAGAAGAGCTAAGAGAATGATTAAAGGATTGGAAAAATACTTTGATAGATTTCAAGATCTCATCATTATAATCTATTTAGCTTAATAAAGAGAATGTTAAGGAATGATTTGATTACAGCCTATAAATATCACCACAGGGAACAAGTATTTAATAATGGGCTCTTCGGTCTAGCAGAGAAAGGTGTAAGTAACATAATCCAGTGGCTGGAAGCTGAAGCTAGAAAAGTTCAGACTGGAAATAGGGTGGATGTTTTAAAAAGTGAGCACAGTTGACCATTGAGACAATGTAGCAAGGGTTGTGGTAGATTCTCCATTACTGGCAATTTGTAAGTCAAGATTGGATGCTTTTCTAAAAGCTTTGTTCGGGAATTATTTTAAGCAAGTACTATGGCCTGTGTGTGTTCTACAGAAGGTCAGACTTAGATTATCACAGTTGTCCCACCTGGGCTTAGAATCTATGAATGTGCATAGGCAATTAAATAATTTAGGGTGAGAACAGAAACAGACGTTCATACCCACTAATAACTACAATGGGAAACTTAGCTTTGTCCATAGCTGTTCAGTCTAATATCTGTTCCGTCCTCCAACTGTGTCTTTTATAACTTGGAATACAGTTACACTGGAGCTGGAAGATGTAATTTCTAGCTTGAGAAGATTTACCTGCACTAGACTGGATTGAGCTAGTGCAGTAAAAGTAAAAATGTAGTTGGCATGATCAGAAGGAGTGGTTAGCTGTCCTAGGTATGATCCTGTGAGACCCTAGGCACATACTTTGGGGTGAGGGAGAGGTGCTGATGCTAATGCCACCATAACTAATTTTAGCACTCTAGCATGTCAATGTGCTCTGGAAAAGACACTTTCCAGCACTAGTGTAGATGTACCACGAAGCACTAAGGTGATGAGGAGCATGCCTCTACCTGGATAAGTGGATAGGGATATCTCCTCTTAGTTCTTTTGCTATTGTGGATTAAATAAGCTCTAATTTAGACTTGTTGAAGTCCACAGAATGGTATGCTGTAACTGAGAGGCATCTGGCTGAGGAGATCCAAGATTGAGCTTGTAAATGAAGATCAACTCAATAGTTTGTAAATGATCCAAAGGTTGCATAGTGTTGAACAGGTATAAATAATAAATATATTTGAAAATTAAAATAATTCATTAATGGAGAAAAGACATAATTCCTCAGATGAATTGATCACCTAGCTCTGCCTGTGAGGTAGAGAAATATTATGGTCCATATTAAACAGATAAGGAAACCAGGCCATAGGGAGGAGAATTGGCTAAGAACAGAGAATCCTTAGCAGAGTTGCATAGAGAACACAGGAGTCCTGACTCTCTGTTTTAGCCACTACAACTTTCTTTCCCATCCTCTTTCATGCTCCTGAATCTAGATTTGTGTTTATTTTAAAATCTGGTTTTTATAGCTGCATTCTGAATTGGCGATAAAGTTAACAGGAGAATGAGAATCCTGAATGCTTTGCTGACAGAGCAAGGGAGGTTTTTCCAGACAATAAAGCATGCCTCTTGCAACTTTTTATGTCTATTCTTAGTTGGCGAGCTGGCATCAGGACAGAGTCAAAAATAACATTAGATTTGAGGACACTGAAAGCATAACGTCAATAGTCATTAACAGCCACCACATTTTAAAGCATCCGTTGTATACTTCGATTTAGTTCTAATTAGGAATAAAAACCAAACTGAGTTCTTTAAAGTTTGTTCTTCCAGAGCAGTTTAAATAACCTAATTTAGCAGAGGACTGTGAATGACACCACAAGTGATCAAATTAAAGACTTTATTTAGATAAAATAGTAAAAGCAAATGAGCATTATCGTATAACCATAAAATCTAAGGGTGATCACTCCCTGAATTGGAAGTTTAATATAATCCTTTCTCCAACAACACATTGGTGGATAAGCGTGCCTACCCTAAAATTAGCATTTTACTTTTTATCGTCACTTATAAAACTCCTAATTAGCATTCTGCAACCTTTTAGCATATCTGTTTCTGCTACAACAATTGCATACTTTCTGTTTTCTTATTGGCTATTTAATAGAAAGCATCATCTTGATTTACATCTGTGTATGTGCCATACTATATTAGCTATCCATAGAGATGGCATTTTCCAAAATACAGTATTAATATTGTATTTAAAATGCTTGTAAAACCAGTGATCTTCTGGTCATGTTGTAAACATGTTTTGGTTCTACGCCCTAACTTATCTCTAACTTGCTTCTGAATTCGTACTTTGTTCATTCACATTTTACCCGTCCTCACTTGACTATTGATTGTCAAGTTTATTTTTAGGAAATAGATTTTTAGGCCTATTTACAGTAGACTTCCGATAATCCGGAACCTGTGGGACGTAGGTGGTGCCAGATTATCAGATATGCCGGACTATCAGGAGGTACTATAAGCAGGTTATATATCTACTGTATACATTATATACTGTATATAAAGTGTTCTTAATCCTTTTTATTGTACATACTGTATACAGTATACTGTAATGTTTTAGTTTTTTAAGCCTTTTTTACCCTTTTTGCTCAGTTCAGCTGCTGCTGCTTTTACCTTGTGACTCATTTTTTGCCGAAGCTCACTCACTAGGCTCTTGCCATTTTGATGCCGGACTATCAGGAGTGCCGGACTATTGGATGCCAGACTATTGGAGTTTTACTGTACATTTCAGCACATTTCTTTATAATGTAAACAAGTATAATCTGTAGATGATATACTTTGGCTGATATACAGCTGGTCCCCAAGTTACGAACGCATCGACTTACAACCGTTCGTATTTACGACCAACCTCTTATACAGCTGGAACCCGAGTTACGAACGAAATCCGCACTTACGAACAGCGCGGCTGTAATGTAAGTGAATGTAATCTGACTTACGAACAGATCAAGTTACGACCTAGTGTTTGGTACGTAACTCGTTCATAAGTCAGGGACTGGATGTAGTTCCGTATTCATATGCTGATCTGTATATTGCCCAACAGCCCCTTGGTCCTCCGCTTGCATAGGCAATAGATTTTCAGGCATAAATCTCATAGCCTACCCAGTAATATAAAAAGTATTCTACGCCTGTGAGAAGTTACAGGTACCATGGAATCTCTGAAGTTCTCAACCATCTGTGCCTTAATAGAAAAATTCATCACTGGATAAGTGATGAGTTGAATTTGCCTTCACTCATCAAGGAGTCACACAAGGCAAGTACACCGAATTGTAAAAGTTTAGGTGGACGGACTGGTTGTCTGGCTTCTTTTTCCAGGAGAGTCTAACTTTGGTGGGGAGGGGAAATCAATGATTCAACTTAAAATGTAGTACTTATGCAGTATGTTCAGAACTAAGGTTTGTTTTCTGGTAGTATAGCTAGCTGTAGGCACTGCAGACCAGCTTAGGAAATGCATCACTAGTACTGTAATGAACCTCCTTTGCTTTTCAGTGCGAAGTTTCACTCTTCTTCCCCCCCCCCATCCTATTTTGTTTGAGTATTTATCCTCCCATGCAAGTGCTTTAGGTACACTTTTCAGGAAGTGGTAAGCATCCCTTCTAAGTGAATATTTTATTTGTAATGGACTGTTTAAGTGCTTTCTGTACACTCTGAACCCAGAAATTACTTTTCATGTTCCTATTTACGATCAAACCATTGGGCTGCATCTGCCTCTGGTCCAAACTATCCCATGCTGAATCTGGCTTAAAGTGCTTTAACATACATAAGAAGTCCCCTGTGGTAATCAGAACATGCTCTGAAACGTACTGTTAGATTATCCATATATTGGAGCATTGAATTGGCCTACAAAACAGAGCACAGGGTAAAAGATGGAAAAAATTGGCTTTAAACCTGAATCTCCCACTGTGTAGCTTTGAGCCATGGTACTTGCTTTCTCTTTCCCTCACCAAAACCTGTTGGAATTGGATACCATAGTTAGAAATTCTGCAGTGTAATATTAGAATTCCTTCAGAACTCTTAGGTGAATTACCAGGTAGTCCTGGGACTTATTACTGTTTATCAATTTGATCCAAAACTGCCTCTATTGAGGGGTCAGTCTGGGACAGTTCCATAGATTTGTCACCTAAAAAGAACAACTCAGGTACGGGAATCTCCTTCCCAGCCTTTGCAGTGATAACAGCTTAACAAAGAATTCTCTGGACATTTATCAGACCTAAGCTCTGTCTGACAGAACAGTGAAGAGAAAGACTTGCTCACAACTGCTGAGCTAGCACATGGCTTTAAGTTTGTGACTTTCTGTACAGAGTGAGCACATACTGTTCTGGACCTTTTGCTTATGGAACATAATTTCTGTGAACAAGAAAAAGATGTTTCTGTCTCCTCTCCTCCCAGCAGACTGAAGAAGGGATTTAGAGGCTTCCCTAGAGAGACAGGATTCTTACAGGCAATTGGAGTGTATCTCTTCACATGTGGCTAATCCATCTGATAAATCTTGGGGAAATTGGATTAGGTTAATTTTGTTTGGTCACCGAGCCAAGTGGATTAGAAACGAACACGTACTCCCTGTCAGAGAAGAAGGACAATCGTTATAATTAGATCTCAGGCAAAGTTCCAGATCCCACCTCCCAACGTGAGCCAAACCAGAGGCTATGCCTACACTACAAAGAAAAGTCAGAAAAAGATATGCAAATTGCGAATCTCAATTTGCGTATCTTTTTCCGCTTTTCTTTTGAAAGAGGCTTTTCCCAGATTTGGCACGTCTACGTGGTGCCAAATTTTGGAAAAAACCTTCTTTCAAGCCATCTCTTCTTCCTCGTGAAATGAGGTTTACAGAGATGGCAAAAGAATGCATCTGCTTTTTCAGAAATTTTTCCGAAAAAGCGGACGTGTTCCTTAGACACAGCATAGCTTTTCCGGTATATCCCAGAAAAGAGCTGCAGTCTAGACGTAGCCATAGACTGGGCAGTGGGTGAGAGCAAGGACTGAAGTTACCATCTCAAATGACAGTGAGCTGTTCTGTGTTGTAGAAAAGGCCAAGATTATACAGCCAAGAACAGGAGGGTGGGGTATTTCATGTGTTATAGTTGGACTCCTCCAGGGAGGATTTTTTTTCCGATTGATTCTCCTTACAACTGTCTAGAAGCAGAAGCAGATAGCAAATGTTTGCTATTTTTATAGCACATTTCAAAAGGGTATAGAATCATTGAAGTGATCAAGAAAAGATAGTTTTCACTTAATATGTTTGGGTATGTCTACACTAGCTCATTAGTTCGTGGAGTAACAGTAGTTTGAATTAGGATCTCTAATTCGAACTACCTGCTCCATGCTGTGTGTAGCCACAGGCATGGAGTTCGGACTAAGGGGGATTTAAAAATGGTGGCGCCTGGGAACATGCACATGAAGCCTGGGATACTTAAATCCCGGGCTTCATTTGCAACTCCAGTTGTCCTCATTTACCTACCTAGCTTGAACTAACGAGCTAGTGTAGACATACCCTTTGAGACTTAACATTTTTTCTTTCCATAGATTTGGAGAGGATAGTTTTTTGTTTTAACTTTTTTTGCCAAACTTCTTACTGATAATTTTCAGTGAGGAAAGGGGTGTGTGTAGGGAGGGGGATTATTTCCTACTATTTTCCCCCATCATCTGCCTTCTATTTAATCCCTTTTTTCTAATTTGGCTTTGAAAGAGGAAAAACCAAAACCATTTCTGGGGATTTTATTGAAAAAAAAAATACCAGGTCCCCCCCCCCTTTTTTTTTAAATGTAAAAGGGCAAATTTCATCACTTTTTAAAAACACACTCTAGTGGTAATTAAAAATGTAAGGGTCCTGATACCCTCTGACTGGCAAGCCCAGGTATGAGAAAGGCAGTATTCCTATTCAAATACACCTTCTCTGCCTGATCCAGTTTAAAATTACTTTGTGTGTTTCCCTCACAAATTCTCAGTAATATATATATTTTAAAACTCTCCATACATCTCGTCTGTCTACAGTTAGTATTATAATAATATGTAGGTGGAATGTCACACCTCTGAGTCAGTGTGGAACTCCAGCAGGGGACCGGGATGTGAACTTGGAAAATGCTGCTGTTTTAAATATAGGTTATAAGATGGAATGGAATGCTGGAAAGCTTTGACTGCTATGAGTTTGGGATAACCATGTTACTCATGTGAGCTCTGTACATCTTCCCTAACAAATGGCAATAAAAGTTTGATAGCTGTGTTGTGGGGTCTCAAGCCCAGGTCCCAATGAACAGATGCTCTCTTCTAGACACAAGACAGAAAGCATAAGTCTGGGCCACTGCTAATGATTAAAGATCTCATTACATTATTTTATACCCCCAGTATCCTGGTCAAATTTCCATGGGGGTAATGACACCTCCATGCTCTCCAAATGTTGCTGCGTTTTGGAGTGGGTGAAAAGATCTGCAGGCATGGGAACATATTTTGAGTGCAGTTACACCAATGCCAATAAGCAATAACTGTGCAGTCATCAATGGAGTATCTCAGTCCTAGATTGCAGGAGAGATCATGAGAATTTGGCTAATAGTTTGGAGCTGCTTTTAGGAGATGTAGAGTAAGTATAATTATCATTATAACGCCATCTTTGGCCTGAAACATTAGACAAGGAGCAGGCGTGGAATGGAAAAGGGCAATCTCTCTTTTGAGTCACTCTTGTGAAAACGTACAGGGCATAATGCTGCTCACCAGTTACAAAGAGACAAACACATCCCCTCCCTTGCTGGTACAGTGGGTGTGTTTGCCTTTCCCGGCATGGTCCACTGTCAGAGACTGGATTCCAAACTTAGGTTGGCTGTTTGCCTACTCCAGTGAGATTCCAAAGTTCTTATGAATAAGCCTTGAAAGCTGACATCAATCTCCGCTGTCTCTGCTGATCCCAAAGACACATCCCAGTCATTACTGGTTAGCTTTGACATGGACAGCAAGGGAGTGTGGGCATTCCACAAGTGCTGTGCATGGGACCCCTCTCACCATGTATTGCCCCTTTTCCTCTCACTGCATGAAAAAAATAGCCAATGCCCTTGGGAAGGAAGGGTGATCTAGATAAGATAATCCAGGTTGAGGGGGGTGGGAGGGACACATGCTGTGCCAAACATTCACGGCTACAGGCAGACTGTGTGTTTTCTATATGGGATGTGCATGAAGTGCTGTTGGCTTGACATGATGCTGTGTTAGTCTCCCTGAGCAACTGACCTCAGAAGTCACTTTTCTAGCCCATACACTTGATCTCCCTGAAGGAAATCTGGCAAACAAACAGGAGAAACGGTTTTGTGGCAGGTTAGGACAAATGTACAGCAATAGCATTTGGGACAAAGATCAGCTGTGTTGCAGCTGATCTGGCTTCCCGTGACTCTGTTCATCTGCCTTTGGGCCTATTCCTTGTCTTGTCCCCAGAGAAGCCTGACTTTGCAAAGGGCTTTACTTATTTACTCTCAAAATACAGTTTGTTGTGCACATTAAGTGGGAAAATGCAGCCCTTAAAAACACAAATAAACTCCTGAGTTGTCAAACAAGAAGTCCCTTAAAAGGGCAAAATATGCAGCTTTCTGTGGACTGCACAGATCCCTCCTTTTATACTGCTGGCAGGAGACTTCCTGTTTGGATAGGGTGCTCGGAATGAGTGTTGTGTGTCTGAGATCACTCATATCCCACCCCTCCCCCATTCCTCTTCTAAACCCTCACCCCTTCCATCACAGCATTTACAAGCCCCTCATGCCTGGGTCCCATCAAGACTAGATGTGGCAGTTAAAATGTAAACAAGAAGGAGTGTGTTAGCTGTGAACAACCCCTCCTCTTCCCAACAGGGAATAACCCCTTGATTCATGAAACAGTCCCAAAGTACTTATGTATTTTAAAATGTGATTGGAAAAATTGGCCCTGTTGAGTTATTATAGTCCATGAAGGGCTCATCTATGCCATGACCTGTCTTGCTGCTGGGCGTGAAGCACTGATTTCTCCTAACTTGGGTCTGTTATTGGTTTTTGTTTGATCAGAATGAGTGGTTTTGATGCTGTCACAACCTGCAGATGGATTCTCCTTCACAAACACTTGGATCTCTAAACTACAGCCATGAAAGGAGAAATCAAGCTAGAATTTGTGTCCTATGCTGGCTGCTGAGCTTTATTGATGAGTCTCATTGCTGGGAAGGGAGAGTAGCTTGTGTGAGTTTCCTTCCTCTCCAGATAGTTGCTTTCTTCTCCGTAATCTCTTCTGCTGCACCTTGCTACATATTTCTCCCAGAAGTGGGACAGTGAAACTCTAGATGAGATTTTTCCTGATCTGACTGGAAGCAAACTGTTCAGTCAATGGGCCTATTGTCATATGATTTCAGCCCAATTATATTGACTCAAACAAATTTCCAAAACTTTAAGTTCCCCCATCAATATCTCTCACTCAGGAAAAAGTGAAGATTGATACATTTTTTCTGTTCTGGTGCATCTTCATCATTTTACCTACAAAATAATGTGTGCTGGGTTAGCAATGGAAAAATGTTGTCCTTTGATTGAAACAACAACATATTGGCTACGTCTAGACTGGCATGATTTTCCGCAAATGCTTTTAACAGAAAAGT
>CM057847.1:51211758-51224035 GCA_030068395.1 Apalone spinifera | reverse complement strand
TACCTGAGCCCATCATACACCCCAACCCAGATTCCTGCACCTCCACACCCCCAACTCCTTGCCATAAGATTGACAGAAGACAGCCTGAATATGTGCATGAAATTGGATTTGACCAGTTATGGTGTAAACTTCAAAGAAGTCTGTGAGTACAATATTTCATTTATTCTATTATTAATCATTATGTCAATTATCAAAAATATTACATTGTATATTATTAGTCATGCAAATGGGCATTCTCATACTGATCTTTGTTGACCACTTGTTCTGAATTTGGATGTAGTTTGGCTCTTTGGTTTGAAAAAGTTGCTGGCCCCTATCTTAGACAGAGCTGGAGAAGGCTTGTAAGGTGCAGATGCTTGAATAGCATCAGCTTTACCATGTTCTGGGTTCTTTAGCAGTCTATGGGAATATTGTGGCATCAAGATTGTGATGAAGCTGTGAATCTACAGAATTAGACTCAGTGTGGCCGTGTGGGTGCCGAGGAAGACTAAAGAATGGCAGGTGACATTTTCAATTGATAGTCATCATCATCATCATCCTCACCATGGGCGCAATGCCCGTTGGTGTCCGATGCCCCCTTCACTATTTCCTTCCATCTTTCCCTGTCCAGTGCGGAGTTGCTTAGTTTCTGAAGACTAGCTCCGCACCAATTTCCTATATCATCTACCCATTCTCTGTGGGGTCTGCCTCTCCTGTTCGGACCATCCATTATGCCAAATACCAAGGTCTTAACTTTTCACTTGTCGTTCATTCTGCAGATATGCCCGAATAGCTGTATCTTCTGTTGTATAACCTTTGGCAGTAGGTTCTCTTTCAGCTGTATCTTCCTATATAATTCCTCGTTGGTGACCTTTTGCATCCATCCTATTCTCAGGATCTTTCCATAACAACTCCTCTCAAACGCCAATATCCTTCTCTTCGAATCTTTCATTATCACCCATGTCTCACATCCATGCAACATGCTGCTAAATACACACATTTTCAAGACGCTCAGCTTCATTCCTAAGCTAATTGCTTTACTTTTCCAGATCTTATCCATCGCCTTCAAATTCACACTTGCTTTCGCAGCTGTCCATATTATGGGGGAGGACAGGATCAGAAAGTAGCTGAACCTAGCAACACCTCTCCCAGCACTATTGCAATTGTTTGAAGGCTTTCCTTCACATATCATTATGATGAGAGGCCAATGAATTGCAAAGCATGTTTACCAAGGAATGCTGCGACACAGCTGGCAATGAAGTCACCAAAAGCTTCAGTGGTGTGATAGTGGTGGGCATTAATTAAATATCCAGCCAGGCCACCAAGGAGCTAGCAACAGAGTGATCTGAGAGACACTTGATTTTCCATGACCATGATGACTTTTTTCTTCAGCAGACTCTTTCTGAGTCTCTCCTTGGACAGTTTAATTATAGGTGGGGAAGAGAATGGAGAAGAATGGCTTGAAAATGCTCTTATCATTCAGCTGAAGTGCCAGCATTCCAATAGAGAGAATCTGCTCTCAAAAGGACCCCTAATATGCCAGTGCCAATCTAGGGAAAAGAGAAGAACATTTTTTCTTTTTCTTTTCTGCTTTGGCTCACAGTTTTTATGTGCAGTGCTGACAGTTGGAGACTCATTTATTCATCTTAAGAGCATGGGTTATTTGGGTCAAGCCCTCCAACTTATATATCGATTTTATTTTTTAATCTAAATATTTTTTTCCCACAAGAGAGGCACAGAATACTTATTGTTTCTTTTTTTGTTTTAAGTGCAGCCATTGTCAATCCAAAAGTACAGAAATAGTTTTTCTAGCTCTTCAGGGGCAGTTTTCTGAAGGCATAGGCCTAAATCATGACAACAACTATATTGAATGATTTTGAGTGCCCAACTTGAGACCTTGTGCCTAATTTTCAGATGTATCAAGAGCCTGCAGGCTCCAATGACTTCAAAAGAGTAACAATGGATCAGCACTTCTGAAAATCATGGTCAAAATGTTCTCAATTGTGGACAGTGAGAATCGAGGTTACTTTTGAAAATGGCAGTTAGAATCTTACCCTGTATTCTCCATTTGGCTTGGATTGAAACCAGTGGGAGTGCCAAACTTTGACTTCAGTGGGAGCAGGGTTGGTCAGTTTAATTTTCAAGTGAGCATAACTAAAAAGCCAATAATTATTCCATCATGATATCAGTTGCTTTAGTATTTTTCTATTGGTAGCATGAAATATCTGTAGGGTATCAGATAAAATGATGTGTGGACAGTGTGGAGAAGCTGACTTTTGTGTGTAAGTGGCAACTATGATGCTAAGACATCTAGCAGCCTACTCCTTCCAAAACAGGAACAATCCTTACAATTCATGTCTTGCTCAGACGGTTGATGGCATGCAATAATAATACATACATACACCAGAAAGCTCTCACCCTTCAGGTAACCTCAAACGTATAAGCAAGAGTAAAGAATAAAAATACAAACTAAAATGTTCACCTACAATGATGGGCAACCATTTATCACAGAGCAGAGCTCCCACAATGTATTACATGTGTTCTGAACTCTGCTGAATGCTCACTAATCTTTTAAGGACAGCAGATATCTAAAGCAAAAGTCATTCAATTCCATATTCTCATAGAGTTTAATGCTGGTAGGGACCATTGTGATTATATAGGCTGACATCTTGCAAAATGCAGACATAGGAATTCTCTGTATTAATTCCTGCTTCAAGTCCATTCCCTGCACCTGAATTAGTTAAATACATGGTTTTTTTAAATCCAGTTATTTAAAATAAGAGGCAGTGGATTCTGAAACAAGCAAATTAAAGAATGTTTTCAGACTCTATGGCCTGTAAGTAAAAGAAACCAAACACATCTCTCTGGGTTTCTGATTTTGGAAGGCCCTCTTGTGATTTTTTTCATTTTTTTTTTTTAAGTTTATAGACAGTAGCCTCTGGAGGTCCAAACCAAGATGAAGGAATCATTGGGTTAGGTGCTGGGCTCTGGTATGGTAAGTGAAAGCACTTGTCCCAAGCAGTGAACTAACTAAATGTGCAAAAGACATGCTAGCTGGTAGAAAGCGAGTATTATGGTTCACAGAAGGGGAACACAGAGGAATTAAATCACTTGACCAAGATCAGACAAGAAATCTGTGGTGGAACCAGGAATTGAAGTCATATCCTTATGAGTACGGGTTAGTGCTTTATCCTCAAGCCCATCTTTCCCACTGCAAAAGTTCTGACGATAGCCAGCACTTCATTTAGTACATAATGGCACCTGTGAAAGGGAGACCATTCTAACACAAAAACTCCAATTGTCCTTGCAAGCAGATGGCCCAGAGTGGGAGCGGGGAAGCAGCACGTGGAAGAGTGGGATGGGAAGTATTTGCAAAGCAGCTTTTTTGTGATGGGCAAAATAGCAAAGAGGGCTCTGTCAAACCATTTCCCTAGCTAGTTCTAGGTATGTGTATTCCCACAGCAAATAGTCTGCGATACCTTTGAGGAGGAGTGAAGTCTGATTTCCATTACCAGCTTACCAGACAGTAATTGCCCTGTATCTTGAGGACAGGATGGTTTTTTTTCCTTTTCTTTGGAGGGGAATTTTTTTTTTTTTTAGCTTGAAAGAGAAAATAAGTCATTGAAATAAACAAATCAGCACAGAAAGAGAAACTTCAAGTGCAAGCATGTGGCAGGTTGGGAGGTTCAGTGACAGTGACTTTGGCTTTGCACCGAAGCTGCTGAAAGGTTGACAAGAAAAAGCAGAAGGAATCGAAAAAGGAAATTCTCTCAGCCAGAATGACATATCAGCTGTTTAGGCAAACGATTGAAAAGGCTGCTGCTGAAAGGAACAAGATGAGTTGCAGGCAGTCCATTCAAGGAGCAGATCATGACCTTAGGCACGCCTCCTTGACCCAAGACCCTGTCAGTTACCACAAACTAAGCAGAATTGGTACTAGCAGAGACTCCCGTACTACAGCTAGAAGTTGCAGGGGCTGGACAATTGGGAAGATGTAGGTGGGAATGGGAGAGTGAGGTGCTATTATCCCTTCAGAAGGTTTGTCTAGATGGTGGCAACATCCCCCTCCTTCCGCCTGGCAGAGAAAACTCTGCTAGGATGGCAGTCAGAGAGCCAGCTGCCTCTGGTCTCCAGGCTAGCTAGGGCCTTCCTGTCCCTCACCCCAGTGCTCCTTAGTTTTGAGTGGACAGGGGTTTGCTCTAAGAGGAGGGAAAATTCAGTCTCCTATCTCCCTACTACCATGGAAGAGGACTCCTGACACTCCTAAAAGACTCTGTGCCTGGAATCAGCATAATTTGACTTATTGAATGGACTATATTGCCCCTCCTCCATAATAAATTGATTTAAAGTGGAAGGAGGGGGGAAATTGAGCTGCACAGCCTTGATATGTGTTGGGTTTTGGGGAGAAGTGGAAAGCATTCATTGCTTGCTTTGGGGATAGACCGTTGCCCAACATTCAATTATGTGGTGGTATTTGTCAGAAGTGCTGGATCTAGTAATGCTGGGAGGGCCTCCCGCATCTCCTAGGTTGAAGTGATTTCCATCATATGCAGTGTTTACTGGTTGGCCCATTGGTTCTCAGCACCCCCACTGAATAGGTTGTGTCAGAGCTCCCACTAGTCAGTGGTGGCACAGAGTTCCCCTGAAAGGAAACTGATGTGCTTGGGCCACAGCCCACAATAATTGAGGGGATCTAACCAATAGGGCATCAGATAGAAAGGAACATGGCTCATGGTGGGAGCTCAGCTTGAGTTATTGGTGTAAGTAAGTTTTCTCTTTGGGGTTGGAGGAACTGGGTACATTTCTCCAGTCCCAGCTCCAGGGATGTATTTGATCAGACTGGTGAACTCAGGGAGAGGATGTCCTTTTGTCGTTACACTCCTCCTGTGAATCAGCGATTCATGCTGACACTATCCTTATCAGACAGCAGGGGCTCTATATTTGGACAAGCATTCTTGCACCCACTAAAAATAAGACGTAGCTGATGCTATCAGCATTGCCAACAAGTTTACATCTGTCTACACCAATGATGGTGATGATAAAGAGACAAAAGGGGGGGGGGAGGGAACAAGAGGGAGTTTGCAAAACTAAAAATGTACTGTACAGCCTTCTATAATTTAAACTTCTCTCAGATGGGATTTTATCCTGGAGCAACCTATGGAAAGGCCCATGCCAGATAGTTACTGCAAAACTTAAACTTGTTTAAAAGGCTGTCATTAGACAGTTTATTTAAATTGGGTATGAGGCCTCGAAACAGGCTTGGTTAAAAAAATAAAGCTGAGTCTTCAGGTTATTCTTTGAGTAATTGTCCATGTTGATTCCAATTCAGGTGTACCCGCACTGTGTGCATGAACATTAGAAACTTTTCCCCTAGCCGCTCCCATGGAGACCCCTAGAGTGGCGCCACTATATCAGCGCATATATACCACTGCTCACCCTGCCCACCCTCAGTTCCTTTTTACCATCCATGGTGAGGTTGGAACTGTAGCTAGCTCCTGCTTAGGAAGTGCCTAGTCCCTAGTGGTAGCTCTCATCTTTTGGTCTTCACCTTATTTTTTCTCTGCGATCAAGAACTTCAAGCAAATAAATGGACAGTGGGCAAGTGCCCAAACATCTCAGTCCCTCGGGGTGCCAGGGCATGCCTAACACCATAGGCATTAAAGCGTGCATGGCTTGCAAACGCCATATGCCCCACAGCAACCTGCACGGCACGTGCCTTTGCTGCCTGGGGAAAGAAAACCACATCGAAAAGTACAAGATCTGTCAAAGCTTTAAGTCCTGTACTAGAAAGGACAGGGAGCACAGGCTCCAACAGCTCCTGATGGAAACAGCGCTAAAAACCCCTCAAGCCAAAAAATCGATCCCAGGAGCCAGCTCAGGGCAGAGTGCCCCGGCCTCAGTATGAAAAGCGGCGCAGAAGCCACACGCGGCAAAGGGCTCTCTGCACTGGAGTTCCCTGGCACCCAAGACTATGGTGCCAAGACACTGATTTGCCTCACTGGCATCATGGTGCAGGAGGGAAGACAGAGGTAGATCCCACTCATTGGCCCCAACAATGACAGGACCATGCCCAGAGAAAATCCCCTGTGTGGGAGGGCCAGTACCATCGAGTTCAGCACATGACTATACACCAAGAGACATGAGCCCAGTGCAGGTCTTGAACTCCCCTTCGATATCGGACACCTTTGAAGTGGCCAGATATCTGAAAGAAATCTCAGAGGCCAAAGTGTCCAGGATGTGCGACAAACCACCAGGACTGCACCGTTCAAGGGGAAAGCCAGCTATGCTCCGTCCACCACAGTCCACAAAGGGTCCCCATCAGCGGCACAATGCCCTCCACTGCTGGCACAGAGAGAGAGTCCAACACCAAGTGCTACGCCAGCACCGAGGGATCCATACTCAGCACAGAGATAGGCCTCAGGTAGAGGTCGCGGTCCAGGAGCCCAAGGCACTGCTCCCCTGCCAGATGTCCTAGGCACCATTCTAGGTCCCAAACAAGGTCCCAGCACCAAACCCAGCATCGACATCATCGGCACTGCTGTGGTTGTCCCAGTCAGAATCTGAGTCGGACGCGGTATCAACCAGATCTCGGCATAGCCTGTTTCAACGCCGTATGAGGGACCCGCCGGCACAGTGGCAACAGCAGTGGTCACCGCTGGCTCAGTGACCCTTCTGGACCCCCGGGCATAACACCAGTCCCAAGGTGCTCCTAGCTTGATGGTGTCCACAACCACAGATGCCATTCCCCTCGGGACAGGCACCGCTTGAGGACACTATGAGTGACCGAGTCCCATCCACCTAGAGGGGACAGTCCACCTCCTGAGTCTAGGGAGCAGCTACTGGGAGAAGGTCATTGGGCGGGCCCTGAGGACAGAATCCAGGTACCCACTGAGGACACTGCCCAAGCTCAAGCCTATTCGTCATCCTCCCCAGACGAAGCAGTGACAGACACCTCCATATTGGGGCCTTCACCTGTGGGCCACAGGTAATATCAAGAGCTGCTGTGCAGGGTGGCACAGAACATGAATCTCACGATGGAGGAGCTACAGGAACCTGCGGACCCAATGGAGGATATCCTCTCACATGAAGGGCCCTCTAGGGTGGATCTGCCAGTCATAAAGACAATACAGTCGAATTACACAACCCTATGGCAGACCCCATCTTCTATCCCTCCAGCAGCTAAAGGTGTCGAGAGAAGGTACTTTGTTCCACCCAAGGGATTAGAGTTCCTATACTCCCATCCTCACCCCTCTTCAATTGTGGTCTCAGCAGTCAATGAGAGGGAAAGATTAAGTCCAGCAGGCCCTGGCCCCCAAATCAAAGGAGGCCAAAAAACCTGACCTGTTTGGCAGGAAAGGCTATTCAATAGGGGGTCTACAGCTCAGGATTGCAAATCAGCAGGCAATCCTTAGCAGGAACACCTTCAAGTCATGGGACACCCTAGCAAAGTTTAAGGAGTGGTTGACCCATGACGACCGGCAGGAGTTTGGTACCATGCTGGAGAAGGGCCACACAATAACCAGAACTTCCCTACAGGCAGCCATAGATTCCACAGACTTAGCAGCACAAACTCTCTTAACAGGTGTGGCTATGCACCGGTCTACATAGCTTTAGAGTTCAGGATTTCCCCTGGAGGTCAAGTCTGCATTGCAGGATCTCCCATTTGAGGGTAATAGCCTATTCTCAGAGCAGACTGACACTAAGCTACGCTCCACCAAGGACTCTCGGGCAACCATGAGATGTCTGGGGGTGCATACCCAACTCTCCAAAAGGTGCCCCTTCCGCCCTCAGCCTCCCCAACAGAGGTTTGCGCCCAGATAGTGCGAAGAGCAGCAGCGCAGGTGCAGGAGGAACCATAACAGGAGGAGAACCCCATCACAGCAGAATAACCAGGGAAATAACTCCTCCAAGCGTCACCCAGACCCTAAGCAGGCCTTTTCAAGGTGCACCTGAGGCAGAGCACCAGACTTGCTGGATTTGTTCTCCCTCTTTTCCACCAGATTATCCCAATACTAACGTGCATGGGCTAATATTATGTTGAACTGTTGGGTCCTCTGCACGGTTGGAGGGGGATACTCCCTGCAGTTTGCTTTTCCGCTGCCTCATGATCCCCCTTCCCTGTCCCTCTTCAGGGACCCCCTCTCATGAGCACCTCCTAAAACAGAAGGCTGAATTGCTCCTTAAGGCAGGTGCAATTCAAGATGTCCCTCAGGATACCAAGGGTAAGGGATTGTATTCCCGCTACTTTCTCATCCCAAAAGCAAAGGGCGGCCTAAGGTCTATCCTAGATCTAAGAAACCTCAACCACTACATGTGGAAAATGAAGTTCAGGATGGTCACCCTTAGCCACTATAATTCCCTGTCTGGATCCGGGAGACTGGTTTGCTGACCTTGACTTGAACAACACCTACTTCCACATTTTGATCCTTCCTTGTAACTACCAATTTTGCGGTGCCTATCCTCAGCCCCACGAGTGTTTACCAAATGGATGGTGGGGGCAGCTGCCTTGCTCTGAAAGAGGGGAGTGCAGATATCCCCTTACCTGGATGATTGGCTGATGAAAGCACCCTCTGGAGCTCAGCTCCTGACTCAGCTGGGTATCCTCTTAAACAAGGAGAAGTTGGTGTTGAGCCCACTGCCAAGGGGCAACAATAGACTCAAGAGAATGGAAGGCACTGTTACCCAGAGTCCAGGGCTAAGGGTGTTCAGGTCCTCATAGATTCCCTCACTCAGCATCCGATCACTACTGCAAGGATGGGCCTCAGGCTTCAAGGCCACATGGCATCATGTTGTTATGTGATCAGGTACACACATCTACACCTAAAATCCCTTCAAGGTGATTCACTTAGGTGTATGAACCCGCATGTCAGAACCTGGACATGGTAGTATCCATTACCCAGAAGGTGATAGAGTCCCTCAGGTGGTTAGTGGATCCTCACAATCTGTCAAGAGGGAGTTCAGTTCTCTACTCTGACACTGATAACCAATGCATCAAGACATGGAGTGGGGAGCCCACCAGGGCAGCCTCAAGATGCAAGGACTCTGGTCACCCATAGACATGAGTCTTCACATCAATGTGAAAGAACTGAGAGTGGTCAGACTGGCAGGCCAGGTGTTTCAGGCTCAGATGCATCTTGGTGTGTATGGACAATACTACTGCAATGTTTTATATAAACAAACAAGGGGGTGCGAAGTCATCTCCCCTATGCAATGAGGCACAGACTCTATGGCACTACTGTGTGAAACACAGAATTTATCTCGAAGCCCAGTATCTCCCAGGGCTATAAAACACGTTGGCCGATAACCTCAGCAGAACCTTTATGGTCAATCAGGGAAGATGTGATAAAATCAATCTTCCACAGGTAGGGGACTCCCCATCTATACCTGTTTGCCACCCCAGAAAACAAAAAATGCCTAGCCTTTTGTTCATTCCAGAATCACTATCGGGATTCTTTAGGAGATGTGTTTGCTTTCCACTAGGGGGAAGCAACTCTCCTATGTGCATGCTCTCTGATTCCCCTGGTACATCAGGTCCTCATGAAAGCCCAGAGGGACAGAGCCCGTCTAGTCATGTTGGCACCAGCATGGCCAGGCCAACATTGGTTCTCCACCTTACTCAACCTGTCGGTGGAAACCCTGATAGCCCTTCCCCTGTACCGGTCCTTCTGATGCAGCATCGGGGACCCTCAGGCACATGGATCTGTGCTCGCTCCATCTAATAGCATGGAAGCTGGATGGTTCAATTTGTTAGAGCTTCAGTGCCCGGCTCAGGTACAAGAGTTCCTTTTGGGCAGTAGAAAGCCCTCCACCAGGGTGGCATATTTGTCCAAATGAAGAGGTTTTCCAGCTGGTGCGCGAAGCGGGAATTTTCCCCAGGGCAGGCATCTATCCCAGTAGTGTTGGAATACCTGTTGCACCTGTAATCACAGTGCCTGGTGCCCTCCTCAGTTAAAGTCCACTTGGCGGCGATGTCTGCCTTTCTCCTGGGTTGCTGTCAGCATTCCCTGTTTGGCCACCCAATGGTAACGCAGATCAGAAAGGGGTTGGACAGGTTGTACCTGTATTGTAGTCCACTTGTACCTGCTTGGAACATGAACCTGGTACTCAATAAGCTTTTGGGTCCCCCCTTTGAACAGATGGCTCAGTGTTCTTTGCTACATGACTCAGTGAAGTTGACTTTCCTGGTAGCTGTCACGTCAGTGAGATGAGTGTCTGAGTTGAGGGCCCTATCCTCAGAACCACCGTACACAGTCTTCCACAAAGTACAGCTTAGACTACACCCAGCTTTCCTACCAAATGTGGTCTCCCAATTCTATTACCCCCCAAAATTCCCACTAGAGACCACCCAGGGTTACACTAGCATGGGTTTATTGATAAACTAAAGAAGATAGAGATGCCACCAAAGTGGGAACCAGCTCTCATACATACACACTTTCATTCATTCACTCATTCGCATACATTCATTCCTGCCCTCAGGCACTCACACACTTACACAGGCATATGGGTTGCAGAAGGAGCCAAAGCATGTTGGTTCTGGAGGGTCTGTCTGCTGATCGTGGCTGGGGAGCTGGTCAGGAAAGAAACTGGTTGTAGAAAGAGTAGCTTCTCAGGAAGAGAGAAACAAAGGGGCCTTCTGCCACGTGCTGTCTCCTTTTATTGCCTCTGTACAGCTCCTGTGACTCATCCACCTTCGTCACCAGAGAGCATGCCCAGACTTCCCTTGATCCAGCAAAGCAGCAGTCTCCTTTGTTTGCTCCACCTTGGTATGATTCCTCACCATGTACCCAGCTTTGCCATTTCAAACACACACTAGTATCCAATCACAAACACATTCACATCTCAGGGCAGAATGCAGTTTAGAGCAAGCTTCTAGTAAGTTTCTGAACTTATAAAGCAAAGTTGCTGAGAGTTACAAAGTTGCAAGGTTTTACAAAGATTACAGTGAGCTGCAAGGTCTAACAAAGATTACAATGAGTTGCAGAATTTAAAAGGCAATGCAGATACGAAGCTTCAGAAAATCATTAACAAATCAACAGTAATGAAGTGACTTAGAAGACAATTCCCGCCCTTTCCCCCAGCAATGCAGTCACCAGGAGGTTTTTGTCAGTTTCTAAGTCATGTGTTGGCAGGACCTTGTAGTTTACTGTATTTCCAGAAAATGCACGTGTAAAATCAGATAATAGCTCAGGCAGAGGCTTTTTATGCAAAGTTATCAACCCCTTGGTCAACCCAAATTATGATGACCACGCAAAGGTGCTTCCGCCCATCCACACCATTATTTCAATTACCAGGACAATTTCTGGATTCTGCATATAGATACCGTGTTTACAATAAACAAAATAACTGACAATACTAAGATAGTAATCAGAGGACAACAAAAGGAATTAGCAATAAAGAGAGACCAATACAGCAGTACACGGACAATCCAGGAAGTTTCTGGAGAATGTTGGGGATAACTTCTTGGTAAAAGTGCTGAAGGAACCGACCAGGGCCCGAGCACAGCTTTATCTGCTGCTCACAAACACGGAGGTACTAGTAGGGGAAGTAGAGGTGGGTGGCAACCTGGGAAGCAGTGATGATGAGATGGTAGATTTCAGGATCCTGACCAAAGGAAGAAAAGACAGTAGCAAAATACACACCCTAGACTTCAGAAAAGCAGACTTTGACTCCCTCAGAGAACTGATGGGCAGGATTCTCTGGGATGCTAATGTGAAGGGGAAAGAGGAGAGCTGGCAGTATTTTAAAGAAGCTTTATTGAAGGTACAAGAAAAACTATCTCACTGTGCAGTAAGAAAAGCAAATACGGTAGGCAACCAGATTGGCTTAACAGTAAAATCCTTGGTGAGCTTAAACACAAAAAGGAAGCTTACAAAGAGTGGAAACTTGGGCAGATGACTAGGGAGGAGTATAAATATCTTCCTTGAGAATCCAGGGGAGTTATCAGGAAGGCGAAAGTACAATTGGAATTGCAGCTAGCAAGGGATGTGAAGGGTAACAAGAAAGGTTTCTACAGGCATGTTAGAAATAAGAGGGTGATCAGAGAAGGTGTGGGACCCTTACTGGATGTGGGAGGTAACCTAGTGACATGATGTGGGGAAAGCTGAGGTACTCAATGCTTTCTTTACCTCTGTCTTCACAGACAAGGTCAGTTCCCACACTACTGCACTAGGCAACACAGCATGGAAAGGAGGTGGTCAGTCCTTAGTGGAGAAAGAAAAGATTAAGAACAATTTAGAAAAGCTAGACATACACAAATCCATGGGCCCAGATTTAATGCATCTGAGGGTACTGAGGGAGT
>CM057847.1:51169577-51187557 GCA_030068395.1 Apalone spinifera | reverse complement strand
ATCCTAAATACTTACCTAAGGTTCCTTCATCATTTCATATAAACGAACCTGTAAACCTACCGGTATTCTTCCCAAAGCCAAACGCAAATGCATTTGAGTCTGCCAAGAATACCCTTGAAGTTCGTCGAGCATTGGCTTTTTATCTAGAAAGAACTAGGCCCTTCAGAAAAACCACCTCACCTATTCCTCGCATTTGGCAATTAAGAGACAACCCATATCGAAAAGGATTATAGGCTATATAAAAATCTTCTACACTCTCTAGGGCCTACAGCTACCATTATGCGTGACAGCTCATTCCACCAGGGCCATATCTGCTTTCACTGCGTATCTACGCCATGTGCCACTAACGGACATAGCAAGGCAGCCACCTGGGCATCACAACTTACCTTTGCTAAGCACTATGCACTTTCCTATGTGGTGGACAACTCAGTGGGCTCCACAGTATGATCATCTGCTTATCACAATATTCTGAAGCCCCAGCCACCAAGGGGTGAAACTGCTTGTTAATCACCAAGCGTGGCGCCTCCAAGAGGGTGTCCCCGTGGATGCTCCAGGACCCACCCGCCATCCCTCTGCTTCAGAGCTGGGGACATCCGAGGTAGAGAAGGAACTGGAGGGCTCGGGCCACGCATGTGTGGTGCCAGCTGGCACGGCATGCACTGGTTCGTGCTGCACATGTGCAGCCAGCAGGGACTGCTTAAAAATCTCTGATCCAGGTGCCGGGACGGCACCAAGACCAAGCATGGAGCATCCATGGGGACACCATCTCAAAGAACTCCAGTTACTGCACAAGGTGAGTAACCTTCGCCTCCCAAAATCAATACAGTCGTTCCTCAACTTACAGCCACCTCAAATTATGACCATCTGCACTTACGACCAAGGCGGTCATAAATATGGGCTCTGAATTACGAAGGTGATCCACGCTTACAAACAGCGCGGTCACAATGTACCTCAGTGGGTTCCAAGTTACGACCATTCTGAGTTACGGCCCAGTGTTTGGTCCATAACGCGTTCATAACTCGGGGACCAGCTGTAAATACAACTGAAAATGTAAATCTTCGGCTCTTTGTGCTTTGGGCTATCTGTCTGAAAAATGTGAACAGCAATTCTTGCCTGTTAGAAATGTTGAGAATTAAATTGTTTGCTCAGAAATATTGAAGTGAAAATTTCAGATAAAACACAGGAGCATTATTTTATTTTTCTGAAGGCATCTGTGACTACTTCTAATAATCTGAGAACACTGGTCTATCCTACACACTATTGCCAATCCACAAGACTAGAAGCAGCCTTATCTGGACTTAGTTTTCCAGTTTGAAGCATCAAACCCCTCTAAGTAATTTGGTGGAATATTTCTTATTGGTAGCCTCTGGGCTGCGTAGGAGTCTGTTTTCTCTGATCTTCCATCAGCTAGCCCTAGCTTTGGTAACAATCTTTCTGCTTTCCAAACAGATGCAGACCTTGTATGCTTTTGATGAAGAAGAAACTGAAATGAGGAATAAAATAGTTGAAGACTTAAAAACAGCTCTGCGGACTCAACCCATGAGGTAATTGATATTCATCTCCTTTTTCACCTGCTCCTTCTCAGTGCTACAGCCGACACACAAAATGATGGCAGAGAGAGAACCTTCAACAGGTCGTAGGCAGCTACCCAATTGTTTCATCTTCAAAGACAGTAAGAAAGTGGCCTGTGGTAGCTCATAATTTTGATAGGGGACCTTGCAGCCCTCACCTCCACACACTCCATTCAGGTGCATGTGGGAAGTTAAGAATGTGCCTCCAGGAAAGTAGCATTGTTAGAAACCTGTAGAAAGTCTTTGAAAATATGGGTGAAAATTGTGGGTGCTCAGATTTGATACCACATGGCCTACAATACTCCCTGCATATATTAGTGAAGTGGGGATGGCATGTCAGTCTTAACTCTTGTACTTTAATGGGTGCAAATCATCTCATCTAGAGCAACTAAAAATCCTAAGTGTGAAACATCCAATTCATCTGACATGCACCTGGTTTGGAGATTTGTTCTGATGATGCATATAGCTATGAGAATGTAGCAAGATATTCGATGATACGATGTGTTTGTCTGTGATAGCAGAGGATTCGGTGATCCTGGAGTTCCTTTCCCATCCTATATTCTTACTTTTTTTGTCTTCTGTGTATTTGGGTGCTGTTCCTTTAAAAATGTGAGGTCAACTTTTGTTTGCTGGGTGCAGTAATAATGAATAATTACATGCTTGCTATTTTAGAGACTCTTCACATTTAAAAGCACAGTGCACAGAGAACAGAACTATAACAGGTATGATCTTAAGAATCAGAGCACATTGGTCAAAAAGTTCATGAATATTTCACATAGGCCTGAGATTGATTAATGTATCTGCATCCAAACCATGTAGAAGTTAGTTTTTTGAGGCTTCAGTACATATCCTGGTGAAGCATGACCATTGCGTGGTGAGTTCTGAAGCCAAAGCTCCAAGTGACACCAAAAGAGATACCAAAAACTCCTACTGAAACCGTCCAGCTTTGTTAGCCTCCCCCAAGAAAGTTGGGATCCCAGGTGAATGGCAAGTGAGGAAGAAATTCTTCTCAAGTGTTGCTGCACAACCAAGTGGCTGTTTTGCACAACTGTACCCTTCATGTTATTGCAGCCATTTCTTGTGAACATGAATTATACACAGGTGAATTTAGCAAAGGGCCAAATTGAATGTGGTCAATGCTATTACACCAGGGATAATTCTGGACCAGGGTTCCAGTTAACCAAATCAAGCAGCTGGGAGCAATGATTAAAACAGAGGTTGCTTTCTGCCTTTATGCTGAGATTTGCACAGCTGGGTGATGTGTGCACGTGCCTGTTTAGCTTCCTCCGATGCATAAGGTATTAGTCCCTGTGGAAGGCAGGATGGAGACATTGATGGAGACATTGATGAACCAGTTACTTGATTCATTATGCAAAGTCTTCAATCATCATAATTATAACCCATATAATTCATTCTTAGCTAGAAGGAAGCCAGTCATTCCGTGTCAGGATTTTTTTTTCCTTTCTGCTGCCACACTAGGAAAACATAGTCCACTCATAGCTCTTGAAAATGTGACTCTCTGAGAGAGAAAACCAAGGTGTCTTGTTTGCATGCTTTCCATATGTTTGGGTTTCTCCCCTCTCACCTCATACCCACTGATAATCTGGTGTGCATTCCAACTGGAGGCAGCATGAGAAAGCAGCTAATGCCAAAATCCCAAGAGTGAGAAAAACATTAATCTGAATAGAAGTAACCCTCTTTTCTTTTCTTTGCCTGATACAGGCTCCATTAAGAACTCACTAGTGTGCTAGCCACCTGCTTTCCAGGAGTGAAAACAACTTTTATTATGAAACTTGTTCTCTGTTCTGCAGGGATATGGAGGAAACATCTAAAAAGCAGACAGTTGCCTGTGCATCCTTTCTAAACGGCCTCTCTCTTGACAGAGCTCTAGGATTGTGAGATGCTGGGAATTCTGAATGCAGGTTTCAGTCCCTCAGACTTGAGTTTTTGAATCCAGAGTTTTAATTTGGCCTATTAGAGAGAGAGAGAGAGGCTGGCCACTTGTAAAGTAATGAGCTGGGTCTGATTTTGGAATCAAGTTCAGGAACGTTCAGGTCTAGGATTTGGGTTTGGGACCTTCTCTACTTATAACTAAAGTGGGGACACAGCAGATAGGAGGCTTAAGGTCTGAGCTTTAGGAAGGTGGATCTGGATGCAGAGCCAGTATTTTCATGTGGCCTGACTTTGGTTATAAGCGAGACAGGAACTCTGATAAGCTCCTTACCCCAAGCAATCAGCCTGTGCTGTTCAGGGTTTTCCCAAAATAGAACCACCAACTAGAATTGGTGAAACATGTCACAGAAAAATCTATTTGTGTTGCACTTTGAATGTAAAAGAACCTTTTTGCACTCACATCTACTCTTTGAGGCAGTTAGCAAATTCAAATGGTCCATCACTTTAGCCTTTGGTCTTCCTCAGGGTTGGGTGAATACATGCTCAGGTACTGGGTGAGCATGTAACTATTAAGTGGAGAAGGAAAACTATGGCTTATTGGCCTGGAAGAATATTGTTCTCAAATTTGTTCATACAATGAACCCATATTCTGCCTGTCACAATCTGACTTCATCTAATGTAACCCTGAATCCTTTGTGGCATTTTTGATAGAACTTCATAGGAAATATCGAATTTCTGGTCAGTGAAACCAAAAGTGGTGCAATGATTTTGAAGGTGGTGTTAGCATCTGAGCACAACCTACTGGCAAGTGGCCATACAATCTTGTCTGCCTGTATTCTGTTTGCATACATGCAAATTGATTTCAAGGATAAATAGGAAATCTGCAGCTTACCATAAAACTTTTCCACCTGTAAGGCAGGTGCTAGTGTTTCAGTTCACGTGGGATAATTCCATTGCATAGGTATAGTCCTATTTTGGGGCATATTATGTGATATTGACAGACTTTCGCTATGTCAAATATCAAATGAGTAGGTTCCTGACAGCAAGGGTGGAGCAAGGCATTTCCATGGACTTGAGTGTTTAGCTCAAATGCGTATTCACAGGCACCAACGACAGTTTCCTTCAAGAAGGCTTTTCCAATAATATGTCTCCTCTCCCCCCGCCCCTCCATCTTCTGGTGGCATGGGAATGTGAGTTGGATAAAGGAAGTGTTTTCAGCCAAAGATCAGATTTACAGGGCCTTCCCAATCACTCTGATGCGGCTTTAGCTGGGTCCCCCTGACAACAGGAATTCATTTAATTTGTTTATAATAATGAATCATAGAATCCTAGGGCATAGAATCCTAGGACTGGAAGAGACCTCAGGAGGTCATCAAGTCCAGCCCTCTGCCCAAAGCAGGACCAACCCCAACTAAATCATCCCAGCCAGGGCTTTGTCAAGCCAGGACTTGAAAATCTCTAGGGATGGAGATTCTACCACCTCCCTAGGAACCCATCCCAGTGCTTCACCCCCCTCCTAGGGAAATAGTTTTTCCTAATAACCAACCTAGATCTCCCCCACTGTAACTTGAGACCATTGTGTCTTATTCTGCCATCTGTCACTACTGAGAACAGCCTCTCTCCGTCCTCTTTGGAACCCCCCTTTAGGAAGTTGAAGGCTGCTGTCAAATCCCCCCTCACTCTTTTCTCTTCTGCAGGCTAAATGAACATCTGCACCAGCATCAGTGAACTGTCATAAAACATTCCCTCTTAAATTGCTGACAGTGCTTAACGGAGGATAGGGGAGGGTGTTCTAATCCAAAGTCAAATTCTGAATTAAGTCCACATCTTAACTAATTTTCAGTGACTCAATTTTTTAGCTGCCAAATAGGCCATTTGCCAGTGCCTGATCAACAAGTCAATTCCTTCTCTGATGAAAAGGATGTGGAGAGGGAGGGCTGCAATTACATCAGTTCCCTTCTGTAAGCAGCTCTCTACATAGGCCTTCAAGAGACCAGACTTTCTACTTAAATTTGGACATGAATCCAATTTTCCAAGCTGCTTCTTTTCATTAGATCCTGGAGCAACATGGCAAGTGAAAACCTAAATTTGTATTGAGTGAACTGAACAGAATCTGTGTCTGCAGGCACAAGATACTGATGGGGCTCCTGTTCAGATTATCTTGCAGAGGAATCACTGAACAAAATGTCCCCATCTGGAGGGGTTCTTTATGATACCATAGAACTGAGTTCCTTTAACTGGGATACAAATCTGAAATGATACAAACCTGCATCTCCAATGTCTTTGTGAGGCTTAATTAATTAAAGCATTCTGTTTTTAGATGAGTGGAATGTGGACATTCCATTTCTAATAAGCCAGTGTAAGGGTATGTCTATACTACATGGCTCCGTCGTTGGAGCCATGTAGATAAGCTTTGTAGACACAGCAAAATGAAGCGGCGATTTAAATAATCGCCACTTCATTTACATCAAAATGGCTGCCGCGCTGTGCCGATCAGTTGTTTGTCGGCACAGCGCAGTAGTCCGGACGCTCGGCGGTCGACATCAAAAGCCTTTGTCGACCGCCCTGGTAAACCTCATCCCACAAGGCATAATGGAGCATTTTGCTATGTCTACAGAGCTTATCTACATGGCTCCAATGACGGAGCCATGTAGTGTAGACATACCCTAAGTGTCCATGCAGTAATAAATAAGTACATGGATCTCAGTAGCAGCTGTGTAAAAATAAGCCATTGCATGGATCCCAGCACTTAGGAACAACTGTAACATCCAAGAAAATATGTATTGTAAGGGAACTGATTTTACTTTGATTTCCTAAAAGGTTATTGCTAGAACTGGTGAGAGAACAGCCTTGCTCTTCGTATTTCAGCACTTCACCCTGGAAGTGCAGCAGCATAATGAAAATTGATGAGGGGCACAAGAAGTTAATCCAATCTTTTGGAATCTTGGGAGAGTTTTGGAGTTTGAGGGCGAGGAGGAAAACATCGTATATAATCTGAATTATCATAATAAATAAATATCACTGTTTTGCCCTGCTCCAAGCCTATTTTACCCAGACTTAAATTAAATGGAGGTCAGGCTCTCTTTATTTTGGCTTGGTTTAACAATGTCACACTCCTGTGTACTTAGCTGATCACTAACCTCCCCAGAAAATGTAGCCTATTATGCTTTGAATTTCAGGCAGGCAGAGGTCCAAGGTTGTCAGGGGTTGTGCATGTCTCCTGATCCAAAGGCCACTGCTGCAGCTAGCCTGGGAAACATTGCTTTGACTGTCAATAGGGTGGGAACATCCTGCCCTCCACACATACACCCCCCTCCAGTATATGGTCTTTCCATCTTTCCCAAGCTGTGTCATTTCTCACAGTGAGGCAGCAACACAATGTGTGCCCAGGGTTAAAGAAGAGAATAGGACACTGCAAAGGGGGGGTTATGGTATGGTATGTTTGCTAACATTCAAATGAGCGTGTTTTATAATGCTAGGGTGGAAAGGGAACCCTGTTTTTAATGTGTGTTAAGCTGGTCAAGCTAAAGCCTGCAGAGATCCTAGGGTTTAATTCAAACAATTTAGCACTTGTTTCAAGCCCATGCTGCCTTGTCTCCAGTGGAATTTTAGAATGTGTTACATGAGATGTGTCAATAAACACATTGTGACATCACACCTTTAAATCTCCATCTAAAAAGGCTCTTGTGCAACATGTGGGGAATGGGGAAGCTAGATGTTCACATGCAGAACACAATGATGAAAGCACTCTTCCCTAGAAACTAGTCTGCATGCCTCAGATATGCACAAGCATGTACATGTGTGCACCTATGTGTACACAGATGCACTAAGCCAGTGGTTCCCAACCTTTTTGATACCAGGCACCGGCAAACCCATTCACAAACTTTTGGAGGTCTGGTAACATTTGCATTTCTTGAAGACAGGCTCAACAAAGAAAACAACAGAACACCACCTACAGCCCCCAAATTAAACCCCTCTTCTGCATTATTAACCATCTACAACCTGTCCTGGGAAATGACCCTTGACTCTTATAGGCCTTGGGGGACAGGCCAGTCCTTGCCTACAGATAACCCCCTAACCTCGAACAAATTCTTTCGAGCAACCATGCAGCACACTTCCATTATAATCATCCAGGAACCCCCCCTGCACCCCAGTGCCAACTCTGCCCACACATCTACACAAGTTACATCATCATAGGACCTCACCACACAAATCACCATATCAGAGGCTCATATAACTGCACATCCACCAATGCAGTCTACACCATCAAGTGCCAGCAGTGCCCCTCTGCCATGTAAATTGGCCAAACTGGATAGTCTCTACTACAAAGGATTAATGGACACAAATCAGATATTCAGAATTGTAACTGTCACATCGTATGCACACCCCGTCTGTTGGGGAAGGTCACACGAGGGTGTGGATACCGCCTAGTCAGCCATTGATCGTCGGCAGTCTCATTGTCTATGAACCCCAACTCTTGGTCCAGGGTGATATGGCCTAACAGCTAGAGTCAGAGAGAGGTGTCCCCCGACTCAGGTAGCACAGCTGGGTAGCCAAAGTCAATATGGGATGGCCCTTTAACTCAGGGCCGCAAGGCTTGGTAGCCCAAGTCAATAGAGTAGGGCCCTTAAACGCAGGGCAGCACAGCTTGGTAACTCAAGTCAATAATTTGGGGACTTGGGGGCTATCGCCCCGGTAGGGGGACCTGAACCCACCCTACTCCACCGGGTCCCAACCCAGGGCCCTGTTAGTGGCGGAACAGTCCACCACTCCCTCAGTGGGAATCCGATGGAAACACACCGAGTTTACCTGGGTGGGAGAAGCCACTTGAGCACCTTTCCTGGGTCACTTCCTACTGGTGCTGGTGGGATGACCGCCCATGAAGTGACAGCAGTCTCCTGGAGCTCTATCTCCCTCTGAGTTGTTGGCTGGTGCACCCCAGGAGCTCCAGCTGAAGGTCCTTCTCCTTCAGTGACCAGCCCAGACTGAGCTGTTCTGCTGTCTTTTATACTGCTCCAGCACTTGGAGCATCCCAGTCTGGGTGAAGGGGCAGGACTTCCTCCACCCACAGGGTTTTAACCACACCTATTTCACACCCCATCACATTAATGCACAGAAACCTGTGGGGGAACATTTCAACTTGCTCGGGGACTCAGTAAATGGATCTGAATGTGTCTATATAATTTCACAGCAATTTTAAAAGTCACCTGGAGAGAGAAGCTGCAGAACTAGGTTTCATTTACAAGTCTGACACCTTGAATAGAGGTTTAAACAAAGACCTAACCTGGGCTGCTACTTTCCACATCCTAATGACAAAAAAAGCCAAGTACTGGGTACTTTGAATACCTAGTGCCCGCTCTATTAGCTTCATTTAGCATAGACGCTCTAATTGACCATATTTTTTTCTCTTTTTTCCCTTTTCTCTTTCCCTCCCCATTCCCTCTCTTTATCTGCTATTTATTTGCATCCTGGACCCCTAAATTCCATTAATCAGAAGTGGGTTTTGCCCACAAAAACTCATGATACCATCTGCATTTTTTGTTAGTCTCTATGGTGCTCACTGTTTTTTAAGGTTTTTTTCCATTACAGACTAACACAGCTACCCCCTGAACACAGTTTATAGCTTTTCCTGATAACAGGGCACCAAGTGTTTTGAAAAGGGGAGGTGAAAACCATAGCTTTATTCCTACTTCTGATGTCAGCTGTGATTGGGAGGTAGTCAAGTTCACTTCCTATTGAGTAACTGAGATTAGCGTTTTGCTTTCTGGACCAGATAGGGTACAGGAAAAGCCTGACGTTGTTTGAAACTGTGTCATTAATCAAGGTCCATGACATCAATCTCTTTCCTGCACCTACGCTCCTGCTGGAGTGACCTCACCCTAGAAACCTAGCAGCATTTCTCTGCTATTTGTGCTCTGCCAATTGTGCTCATTGAGAATGTCATTGTGCCTTTTGAAAATGATTTGTCACTTGGTCTTCAGAGCTGGGCTGGCAGAGGAACAGGAAGGTTACAGTGACTTCTGTGTCTTGCACCAGTAGTCAGTGTTCCATCTGGAAATGGAATTCAGAAACTTTGATCCATCAGGCTGTGAGTGGTTTTCTTGAACTGTTAGAGGATGCTGTGTCCTCAGGACAGTGTCAGTCTTAGCCACCCCTTAGTCCTGGAGCTTTGATGATAGCAATGCTTTTGCCACTGGGCTTTGGTAATGAGTTTTCACGCCCTTTGATTCACAGAGGAACTTGGCAAGAGTCACAATAAATAAATAGATTTGAAGTAAACATGTTCGACTCAGAGCTGAGAATATATAAGGTATGTTGTACCATCCCATTCAGGCTAGAGCAATGGTTCTCAAACTTTTTGGCCCATGGCCACCTGGCTCAATGCAAATCTTTCTGTGGAGCACCAGTTGCTAATGGAAACTCATTGATAATCACATAATTACCCCCGAGCCATTTTGCTAGTGCTGCAGCTGGGAAGAATGTTTACTTTAAATTATAAAACAGATTAAGCATTTTAACATTCTCATGTTAGTTTATCAAACTTCATTTTAAAAAGAGTAAAATACTAATTTATGTCCAACACAAAAGGTTTCAATGTTTTCTTTATTTATGGCAGGAGTGCGGAACCTTTTTTGGGTTGGGGGCCACCGACCCACAGAAAAATCAATTGGGCACCACACAACTGAGAAGCAAAGAAATTCCTCCAATACCCTCCTCCCCAGTCCTCACTGATGTGGCCCTTCAACTGAGACACTTCACTCTGGGGCAAGAGGAAGGGACAGGGAGGAGAGAGGTTCGGGGCTTCCCATAGGCCAGATTTACTTTTCTGAGGTTCCAGAGATAGTGGATTTTGTGGACCCCCATAAGCTCTGGGGTGGGGACAAAAATGAGGGGTTTGGTGCACAGGACAGGGCTGCCAGCAAGTGAGATAAGATGGGAGTGCAGGATCTGAGGGAGGGTGGTGTGCAGGAAGGTCAAGGTCTGAGAGGCAGGTAGGATGCAGAAGCAGGCTGGGAGTAGGGTGTCTGGCCAGGGGGAGGGGGCAAGAGCAAGGGAGGGTTCAGTGTGTGGCCAGGAGGGAGGGTGCAGGAACAAGAGAGGGTATAGGAGCAAGCTGGGGATGGAAGGTCTTGGCGACGGCTGAGTGAGGGGGATTGAGGCACGGGGGTCTGGGCATAGGAGGGGGGCACTTACTGTGCTCCATTCCTCTGTTGCTCCCAAGCATGACCTCCTGCTGCTCCCATTGGCCGGCCAATGGGAGCAGCAGGGAAAGCCTCCAGACAGCAAGTCACTGTGCTGCTGCCGCTCCAGCCTCGTGATCGCCATGCAGCTCTGGCTTTCCACTCCGAAGGTGCGCAGTGTGGGGGGAGAAAGGTGAAGAAATCCCTGCTCTTCCCCATCAGGCCTGGCTTGCGGAGAGAGGCAGAGAAAGTGGCTCCGTGCGCTGTTGTTCCATCAGCAGGGTGCAGAGGAGGGGGAGCTGCAGCTCATGGAGCCGCTTGCTCTGCCTCTCTGTGAGAGCCGAGTCTGGTGGGAAAGGTTGAGGCTTTCTTCACTTCCCTCCCCTCAGCTGCGTGCCTTCCGAGAGGCGACCATGAGGCTGGAGCGTTGGCATGGGCTCCCTGTTGCCTGAGGGATGGGGACTGAGCTTGGGTCACAGAACACCTGTAAGGTGGCTGTGAACCACTAGTGGTCCACATACTGCACTTTGAGAACCACTGGGCTCGGGAGCAGAGAAAATGTCAGGCCTTCTGGGCCACAACTGGAGTTATCATTTCACGGACATCTGCTAGTCTTGGCAAAATGATTTTGGTCTCAGTCTGGTTCTCAGTGGGCACATCCTGGACTGACACAGCACCACTACATTTGGCGGTGACTGCCGAAATTGCAGTCTCAGCTGAAAGGGCGGTAATCAAATGAGTCTCAGGTTTTGAACTGCCCTTTAGTTTTCTTGCAACCACTTAAAATAACAAAAGAATCATGTTAAATGTCTTACTGGCTTCCTTGTGCCCTCTGTGTGAATCTGTCCTTCTACCTGGAGAGAGAGGGGCTTCTGTTCCTATGGTTCATATAGATAGTTAGGCTATTACACAAGTAATTTGTGATCAGAACAGTGTGACACTTGGGAATTTTGCTTAGCTAAGCTTCCCCCCTTTTTTCTCCACTGAAGCTCATCTGAAGAATTGGGTTTTGCCCATGAAAGCTCATGATACTATATATATTTCTGTTAGTCTCTAAGGTGCCACAGGACTACTTGTTTTTAAAGTTACAGACTAATACAGCTGCCCCTC
The DNA here is from genome assembly GCA_030068395.1 of Apalone spinifera. NCBI lineage: Eukaryota > Metazoa > Chordata > Testudines > Trionychidae > Apalone > Apalone spinifera. The sequence goes on along the minus strand of CM057847.1, from coordinate 51,175,802 downwards.
TGAGACTTGCTGAGCTGGGTTAATTTGAAATTCCTTTTCTCACTGTTAGTGCCTGGGTGTTTGGTCCCTTCTGAAATTTGCTTTGAAGTTCAAATTTGAACAAACCTCCGAACAAAACTCATCTGAAACCAGGTTTTGTCTGGTTTCTGCTCAGAACCGTTGACCCAAATAAGCTGCTGGGTGACAAACTTTCTAGTATAGCTGGCACAACTTTCGGGTAGTCCATGAAAATTCCTGTGTGGTAGAGTGGAGTACCAGCCACAGGAGAGACCTGTATATTTCTATTGTGTATTGTAAATCAATACGTAACTGAAGCTCAGGAATGTTCTTGTACACAGAAAAGGGAACAGAAAGCAATGAGACACACATTTGGATCCTTTGTGTTCATAGGTTGGACAGGGAACTAGATGAGGATCCTATTCTCTTCATTTTGCATAGGACCCCAAACTCTTAAGCCAACTGGAAACTCACAGTAAAACTAGTGTGAATTTGTCCCTAGTATTATTCCACTGACTTCAAGGGACTGAGTTGACTTCAGTGGATTAATTCCATGGATCACATGACCCATCATGTTTTATGTAGTCAGACTGGTGTATAATCTTTATCTGAAACCAGATATATTTTACCTGGTTTCATGATGAATGTAAGATACATAGCCCTAGTGACTTGAAAAGTCACCCAAAATGTGTTCCAACCCAGCTTTATTCAATGCTCTTCTTTCTGCAAAATTCATTATCTACATAGCTAGTCTATTTGGATGTGTCTAGACTACAGGGTTTTTTCGAAAAAAGTGGCCTTTTTTTTAAAAAAAAAATTCCCCTGGATCTAGACTGCTTCCACGTTCTTTCAAAAGTAAATCGAAAGAATTCAGCAGTTTTTTCGACTGCAGAAAACCTCATTTTATGAGGAATAATGTCTTTTTTCAAAAGTGCTCTTTCAAAAAAAGGCGCTATGTAATGCAAATTGTGCTTTTTCGAAATATTCGAAAATAGAGGCTTTTTTTGAAATATTCTTTTGAACAGGAGCGGCCCTAGATGAGCAGCCGGCAACTGGCGCCCTACGTGAAATGTGCAATCGGCGCCCCCGCCTCCAAAGCCCTCAACATTTATCTTGGTGCCCTAGGCAACTGCCTAGGTCGCCTGCATTGATGGGACGCCACTGCTTTTGAAAAAGCCTCTTTCGAAAGAGGCTTGTAATCTAGATGTGGCCTTTGTGTCCTCATGCCATATTCCTGTAATATTCAAGGTTGTCACTGGTTAGCTCCCTCCTTAACCACTCGTCCTGGCAGCAGAGATCACACAACCTATTTAAGAGTTTTGCCTGATCCAGAATGTAGGTCTGGGCCCTATAGATTTGCCAGTATATAAGAATCTTTTCACTAAACATTGAAAGGCAGCAACCACTGGATTTGAACATGGTAGTTGTTGTACAGTAACAGTGTTCAAGCGCATAGGGCTGGGGAAAAGGTTGGAATTCTAAGCAGATGAAATGTAATTACCTAAGTTTGAAAATTATCATGACAACAAGACTGACCATCTGTTTTTGTGATATGCCCTGGAATCATCTGGAGTTCTTCAGGCTACAAACTCTTCTGTCCTTAGCATCACAGTTTCATATTCTATTAATTTGATGCCTGCTGTACAATTTGCCTCAATTCAGTTTTCCTCCCTTTCTCTTCAGGTTTGTGACCAGGTTTATTGAGCTGGATGGCTTGACCTGTTTGTTGAATTTCCTGAAGAGCATGGACTATGAGACCTCAGAGAGCCGCATACACACATCCGTTATAGGATGTATCAAGGCACTAATGAATAACTCCCAGGGACGGGCACATGTCCTGGCCCATCCAGAAAGTATCAATATCATCTCCCAGAGCTTACGGACTGAGAACATCAAGACCAAGATTGCTGTGCTAGAGATCCTTGGGGCTGTCTGCCTGGTGCCAGATGGCCATAAGAAGGTCCTACAGGCCATGCTTCACTACCAGGTCTATGCTGCAGAGAGAACAAGATTCCAGGTATAAACATGCTCAGCCAATAATTCCCAGCACAGCGCGTCTTTGAAAAGGGTGGTTTGTACTTACACACACATTATACTTGCGTATAATGTTATCCGAGGTATAAAGACCATTTTTCTCACCTGGATTTTGGATTAACTAAAGAAGTGTCAACTCCCAACACAGATTACTTATTACACTTATTCTACAGCCAGTCACTGCCATCAGTGCTGATTTAAGATACTGTGCTTTACCTTACAACTGAATCTTATTGTACTAATGAAAGGCTTTCAGTATTCTCGCACACTATTCTAGATCAATGGTATCTGTTGGGCTCACTTTACTTGCTATTTAAGGGCAGGTAGCATAAAGGCCCCAGGAGCTTCTGTGAGGCTTTTAAAGTCAGTGCTACCATAATGCAGAAAGTATGGAGTAAATTACCTGCAGCAAAAGCCGTTAATAAGCCCCACAGTTAGCACAGATATTTCCCAAGTATAGAGGAAAAGCTCGGAAAGGCAGATCACTGAGTTTCTGGTTGGTGGGTTCTGACTGTGGCGATCATAAACTGATGCTATGACCTGCCTCTTCCTAATGAAACAGCCATATTGATGAGACAGACTTCATGAGCTGCGGTAGTAAGCAGTGGTTTCTCAACATATTGGCACTGTACCATTCTTACAGTAAAATCCTATATTCTTTCCAAGGGTGACGTTTCCATTGGGTTTTGCCTGACTACTCTGAGGAGGAGATTCAAGTAGGCCCTCAGATCTTGTGTACATCAGCCATTTTCCCTGCCTCCCAATCAGTTGTGTGCACTCCAAGCTTCAGTGGCTCTTGAGCTGATCTACAACTGAGGTGATAAACATAGTTCAAGTTCTATGGAAGCTTGCAGCATTCACAGTGGAGTGGGAAATGATCACTGGTCACTGACAACTGCTCACGTCATCCTTTCTCTTCAAGGGGTCCTAGGACAGAGACTCAGGGAGTACAGCTGGTTTTGTATCTGGATACACAACAAGGATTCAAGAGACCTAGTTCTATTTCCCTTACGTGGCTCTGCCACATAAGATTAATCTACCAATAAGAGTTAGGGAATTGCTGATACAGAGGAGGGAGCTGGGGAATAGAAGCCAAATATATAGAGAGTATGATGGCTAGTGTGCTGTGGTCTGAATGTATGAGAACATAAGAACAGTCATATTGGTCAGGCCAAAGGTCCATCCAGCCCACTGTCTTCCAAAAGTGGCCATCAAGCAATCTCTCTCATGTTACCCATTCCCAGACTCTGACAAACAGAGACTAAGGACACTATCTCTGCCCATCCTGACTAATAGCCATTGATGGACCTAACCTCCATGAATTTATCTAGTTTTTTTTGGAACCCTGTTAAAGTGCTGGCCTTCACAACATCCTCTGGCAAGGAGTTCCACAGGTTGACAGTGCATTGTATGATGACATACTTCCTTTTTTTGTTTTAAACCTGCTATCTATTCATTTAATTTGATGAGCCCTAGTTCTTCTGTTATGAGAACAAGTAAATAACTTTTCTTTATTCACTTTCTCCACATCAGTCATGATTTTATAGACTTCTATCATATCCCCCACTAGTTGCCTTTTTTCTAAGCTGAAAAGTCAGTCTTCTTAATCTCTCCTCAAATGGAAGCCATTCCAAACCCCTAATCATTTTTGTTGCCCTTTCCTGAACTTTTTCCAATTATAAGATCTCTTTTTTTTAGATGAGGCGAACACCGCTGAACATAGTATTCAAGGTGTACCATGCATTTATACAGAGGCATATTCTATGTCTTATTTGCAGTCCCTTTTAAAATTATTCTTAACATTCTATGTGCTTTTTTGACTGCCGCTCCACATTGAGTAGATGTTTTCAGAGAAATATCCACAATGACACCAAGATCTCTCTCTTGAGTGGTAATAGCTAATTTAGTTCCCATCATTTTATATATTTAGGTGGGATTATTTTTTCCAATGTGCATTACTTTGCATTTATCAACATTAAAATTCATTTGCCATTTTGTTATCCAGTCACCTAGTTTGGTGAGATCCTTTTGAAGCTCTTCGCAGTCTGCTTTGGTCTTAACTATCTTGAACAGTTTAATATCATCTGCAAATTTTGCCACCTCACTGTTTGCCTCTTTTTCTAGATCATTTATGAATATATTGAATAGGATTGGTCCCAGTACGGACAACAAAAAGAGCAGACAACCTTAAATCTTGCCAGTTTTCTAGTAATTAGCTTAGTTGAGAGAGCCTGAGATTGTTTACATTGTAGGCGCTTTGGGGTGACCTCGCATGCTTAGCCCTGGCAACTTTCAATCGATTTTTAATTCTTTTTCCCATCTTGACCGAGTTGATCTGCTGAATAAACCCATATGTCGTAGCAAACCCAAGTCAACTCAAGTGCCTCCTCTGTGTATCTTTTTAAAATTTTTCTCCAATTGATGATAAATCATTGCTGGGTCAGTGTGTGGTAACACATCTCATCTTGTATAGCTGGGCCTTTGAGAAGTCACATTGAATGATTCACAGAAGCCCTTGTGAGCCTAGGAATACTTACTTACTATCTCATCCAGGAATGAATGGAATGCACAAATAATTGCCCTTGTCAAATGTTTTTGCATTGGGGAAAAATATAAGTGTTTGCGTCCTCTTTTAAAAAAAAATAGGATGAATAGCAGGGATATGCTCCTGCTTACTAATTCTGGAAAGTCTGTGTCTGAAAGCTGGAATGGCATTTTCCTCAGCGCTTTCTCCAGCAGATTGAACCCAAGCAGTTCTTATCTTGACACTGGTGACTTCTAGCTCCTGCCACCCTCCACTCTTTTGCGCTTCACAATGGATCAATGGTGACATCAAGTGAATGTGGTCAATGCTCAGTGAAAGGCAAAGAAGGAAGCTGGTGTCACATTCTAAGGTTCTCAGTTAATGCCTGTGACATAAAGCTTCATAGCTCATCTATCAGGTGTGAACCACTGTTACCCTCTAATGCTGGCCTTGGTCTTGCAGTCCCTTGACAGCTGGGCTTAGGAAGAGAGATCTGCTTGTCTCTGCTCTACTGGGAGATCTGGAACTTTCATGAAAGGGGTGAGGTGGCTGAGCCCAAGGACGCACTAGACAAGCCAGCTTGTGCCTTTTACTGTATGTGGCTGGGAGATAATAGAGGTCTGAGTCTGGATTTAATACAAGAAAACAATGACAGTGTCCTTTCTGAGCAGCTCTTCATTCTGTGTCTTGGTCTGCAGCTTTAGAACCAAGATTTTGCAGATGCTTTACAGATCCTTTAGCTTCCAAGGATAACTGGTGGGAAATGTCTCCCATCACATGAGCATTTCATAACACCTCTCAGTGCAAAAGTTCTCTTAAGGGTTTAGAGCTTCCTGCTCATGGATGGTGCGTGAACCTGGGACGGGAGAGAGAGACAAACCCCCAGCCCCTCCCCTGGCATCCAAGACCCCATCCCCCCCTCCCGCCCTCCACCCAATGGAGAGCACGGCAGACCCAGTCTTTCCTGAATCATGGGGAAGGGACACCCTCTCTTGTCCCTGGAGCATGGTCAATACCTGGCCCCTGCCTCCCCAGCTGGGGAGGACTGTTAGTACATAGCCCCAGCCTTGGCAGGGCTGAAGCCCAGGCAATGCCAAGAGACTGTTAAAGCCATGCTGAATGCAGAGTCTGTGAGCAGAGTGTGGGCAGGGCCAATTAGGCAGTCTGGGAAGACCTTCCCCTGCCTCTTATACCTGCCCACTTGTCTGGGCCTGGCAAGGGTCCTGGGGGTCTGGATGAATCGGCAAGCCTGGGCAGCAGCCTCCGCAGTCTGGTCCAGTTATCAAGGCCCGGCAGCAGCTGTGGCAGCCTGGTCCAGTTCTCAGGGCCTGGCAGTGGCCCAACCCCAGTCCTACCTCTGAGAGCAGCATGGCAAAGCCTTTCTCTGGGGCTGAGATAGAGCCTCTGGCCTGCTCAGCAGCCAAGCTCCAACTAAGTTTGGAGCTCCTCTTTTTATACCTCCAGCCCTGCCTTCCTGTGGGCAGGGCTGGGTGGTTCTGGCACCATCCACCAAAGAGTTCTTGGGGGAGTTTCCTTATCTGTATCACTGGGAGGCCACGCTGACTCACTACACCCCCAAACATGGATCTGGCATCAACACAAGTAAGCAATTAAAATTCTTCCTGAGCATTGAAGGTTAATTAAAAAACAAACACTATACAGGAGGAACA
>CM057847.1:51147075-51159491 GCA_030068395.1 Apalone spinifera | reverse complement strand
ACTTTTCCATTAAAAGTATTTCCGCAAAATCATGCCAGTCTAGACGCAGCCTTCCTGTTGTGTATAAATACACAGAAGAAGCTTTTAACAACTCAGGCAAAACTCTGCTCTATGTGTCAACTTAACAGAACCATGGGAACAAGTGGAAACTAAACCCCCTCCAAGGTCTACATGCACTTCTGCAGGTTCTTCTCCCCTCAGGGTACTTAATACTGTGGGATGCTCTATCCTTCCTCTCGGCACTGATAGAACCCACTGTGCTAAGGTTCAAGGAAAGAATGATAAATTATCTGGATGCCACTTGTATAAATGGGCCAAGATGCATTAACCATGGAGATTCTGCCTACCAAGTGCAGAACTAAACTGACGGGCAGATCTGGGATAGGGAATCATCTCTTACTGCTGCCATATAGATCGTACTGGCAAGGACTTTAATAGGAAATGAGGGATTTGCTTTCCTCCAGACCACTAAGCAGGAATTCTCTCTCAGAATCAAGTGAGTATTTTATTATTGTCACTGAGTGCCCCAAATTGTAATGAATGTGGACAGGTAGATGTAGCCCCTCCTCGAAGCATTTTAAGCAGAGATGTGACCTATCAAAGGCAGTCTGAGTACAGCTCCCTGTGAATAGTTGGAGGGCAATGTGGGGGCTGTGCAGGGGAAAGCAATGAATGTTACTAGGCTTTCTCAGCTCCCCTCTTGTGTTTCAGACACTATTGAATGAGCTAGACCGAAGCATGGGGCGCTATCGGGACGAGGTGAATCTCAAAACAGCCATCATGTCCTTTATCAATGCTGTTCTGAATGCTGGTGTGGGCGAGGTGAGTCGCTGCCCTGAAAATCCCATCTGCAACAGAGCCATTGCTACTGAGTTGCTTTCTTTGGAAAGGTCTATTAGACCAAGGTTATCGTGTGGACTTAGTTCTTGGAAAAGGTGCTCAACTGGTCATAGCAATCCTAACTTACATCCTCTTTCTCACTCTTTGCTTGTGACTCCCCCTTGAACTTGCCTCCTGTGCAGAGACTTCCAAATATACCAGTGGGGGGGGGGAGCTTGTGAGGAGCCTGGGGTTGAACGTAATTTTTTCAGGCTCTGTACAAACTTGAAACATGGGCCCCGTTGCACACACATAACATGATTTGTAGTCTGGGCCAGGCTCCAGTAGAGTATACACTTCCCCTCCCCAACACATGTGGGGACCCTGTGAGGAGCATACATGGAATTTGAATGAAGCCTCCAAAATCCTTTTCACTTGTGACCCAGACGTTTAAGTGACCTGATCTTGGCTCATAGAACAAATGCTGATTGCTTTGCTCTTCCTCTGTCCTCTGCTGAAGAATTTGTAGAGCACCTTTTTGTCTCTGAGTGCTCCAGTTCCACAGGGATACATGGAGCTGATGGCAGTTACAGGAGGACTAGGTTTGAAAGGGGAATAGCAGGATACACAGTCACTCTAGAATGACATATGGTGACTGAAGACCTGATTTAAACTTGCTTTTTGATGCAAGAGCAGGATTGTTGAGATAAATTCTGAGTAGAAGCAGGGGGTATGAGCCTACCTGTACACTCTGAAAAGTGGGAGAAGTGATACTCAAAGTAAGAATTTACCTGTAAGTGCATCTGTCCAAAATCTTTTGGAATCTGCTGAGTTGTTTTTCTCTCCCTTCCCGGTCCCCCCCCCCCCCCCCCCCCCCGCCCCCGCTATAAGGACAATTTGGAATTCCGATTGCACCTGAGATATGAGTTTCTGATGCTGGGTATTCAACCTGTTATTGACAAGCTAAGAGGACATGAAAATGCAACTTTAGACAGGTGAGTCATGATGTTTGACCATAGTTGCTCAGTTATGGAGCAGTGGTAGCTGTTATAGAAATAAGGTTTCCATCTGAGTTTCAATTTAAGCTTGCTTTTGGCTCTCTCCCTAAAAGTCACCACAAAAAGGAGTATTTCATCACAATTGGTACATTGGTTGTGAAGGCAACATGAACATTTTTGGACAAGAATTTCCAGAATTGTGCTTCTGAGATGTAGATGACCACCAGAATCCAAAATGTATTTATTTTGCCACTTTTAAAAGCAAACAAACACTATTCCCCCCCAACTTTGATAGGAAAGAGACAGAACCAGTATTCAATACATACATCAAATCAACACCTAGCACACAGGATTGATGTTCTGGTTTTTAAACTCATATTTTATAAGCTAGAATATTAAATAGACTCTCCAGTGTGGCACGTTAGCTCTGGTGACTTACATTAAATTCTGTAGCTTCCTGAACTGAATGAGACAGCTTACATTGGGCTCTGCAGAAATCTACAACCCAAAATAAACTCCTTATAACAACCAAGCTATGTGATTTGATCAAGAAACCTGAGGCTCTTGAATGAGCTGTGCAGAATAATGAGCCTGTAGAAGTTTATCAGATTAGAAACCTAAGGAGCTATGGAGGGTGATGTTTAGAAAAGGGTTTGTGGAGCAAACTCTCTCCTGTGGCCCACGTATGCCTGGAGAGGGAATGCCCTGCTGCTGCCCTACTACCACCCTCTTTATTCTAGTTTGAAAAACCAAGGACAGAGCTGGTCTGGAGGCACCAAATGGCTTGGAGAGTATCAATGAGTTTATGGCCATAAATTATATATGGAGTTTGCAAGTGTCCCATCAAAACTGGAGTTTCCTTCAAACCTCAGTATGGCTGGGAATACTGTGTGTGAAATTTCTACCCAAGGATTAAAGCATGACATGGTGCAGCCTAACACTTTGTATAAATACTGGGTTAAATCCAATTGCCTCTCATGAAGGATAGTGCCTCACGTCTTTGAGTCCATATATGGCAGTGTGTTGCTGGGCTTTGCCTTTTACACACACATCCCATTGTATTAGCACTAGATTGAGCCAGATTGCGCTCTATTATGCTGGTCAAAAACTGGTTAAATGGTGGAAGGTAGAGGTGTTACTCTGGACTGGCACCACTGTACATGATGTGAGAATCTGGCCCATTCGACTATTGATGATTCTTTATCCAAATAACCAAGTATGTCCAACAGGATTTCAGTCGGGCTGCTGAACTCACAAGTTGGAACAAGGTTTAACTAAGAGCACGAAGCCCTGAGGGCTAGCGTGATTGAAGAGGGCCCCAAGAACCATGACAAAAAGTCCTGTGTTTCATAGAATACTTGATATTCTCTGTGCTACATGTCATAAACAAAATGCGATTTTTCCAGCAGTCTGGCCAGCAAGCAAGGCATGTGGATTCTCCCGCTGTGTAGTAGGTCATGATACAGCATGCCAGTCACGATACAGCATGTCATACACCTATTTTCATTTTTAGGCTGTAAAAGCAGTAATCACCTTGCCCTATGTAGTTAAAGGGGGATTAATAACTCATCGAACATGAGGCCATTCACATCTCCCAGCTTGTCATTCAGTCCCATGAAACACTCAGTCCTCTGAATGTAAATATCCCATGGTGTTCGGACAGTCCCTTGGCAGGGGAGGGAGGAGGGAATTGCCTCATCATCCGGGCCAATATTGCCACCCTCTTGAAGGGAATAGAGTTCCCCTTCTCCCTGCCACAGCTGCAGTCCACACGAATTGGTTGGATTTGTTTTCCTCTTTCCTAGGCACTTGGATTTCTTTGAGATGGTGAGGAATGAGGATGATCTGGAACTTGCGAAGCAGTTTGATGTTGTGAGTTGCTTCTGTGGGAGCTGGAGTTGAATATCTGCTTTGACTGCTCAATGAAAAGCCTGCAGTTTCCCAAGCTGTCAGCAGCACAGAACAGCTTTGGCTGCTAGAGGGAGAATGGCTGCTCTTTTGCTGTTTCTCATGTACAGAACAGGGATCATACCTATGAATGATGACAATATTGAACACTGACCTGGCTCCTGCCGAAGGGCTTGGACAACGGCATTATGCAGAGTGTCAGTGACAGAAGAGGGCTGGGTTGTTGGGAACATTCTCAATAGGGATGGGCTGAACCAAAATTCTGGATCCAATATGCTTTACTTTGAGCTCTGGGCATGGCGCAGACCATTTCCGAGTTTTCAAATAGCAAATTTGTGGTATGTTTCTGAAAGTTGTCAGTTGTGAAGACAGGCTAGAATTTTAAAAGAGAGGGCTAGAGGGAGGGATGCTTACTACAACCAGGTGTGGCAGTGCTGAACCCAAAGCCCCCTTCTCAGTGAAGCCCCTCTGCTAGGTTATCATAAGGCAAATGCTGCCTTTTGAGGTCTGCCCGTGTCTGTTTTTAAAGACTTTTCACTCCTGGATCCATTTCCCATTCTGTATATTTCTCTCACTCTCTTACATGTTATTTCTCTGCCTGCTCCAGATTCACATTGATACCAAAAGCGCCTCTCAGATGTTTGAGATGATCAAGAAGAGACTGAAGCACACGGATGCCTATCCCTATTTGCTGTCAGTCCTTCAGCATTGCTTGCAGATGCCTTGTGAGTACATCTTAGCTTCTTAGGGCAAAGGGATGTGGGAAGCCTTGCTATAAAAAGGGCCAATAGATCACAGGAGGAAATGCACTTTCTCTCTGATGCAGGTTGTTCAGACACTGTGGGTAAAGGAGCTGGGATTTGACACTGACCCCAGCCTGTGGATTTTGGAAGCTTGCAAACTAACAAGTGGCATCTTCAGTTCACTCTGTATTTGCAAACAAAATTAAGAAATTGGGGGCCTCCTAGCTCATCACACACCAAGGGTTTTTTGTGGGGGGAGTTAAAGTAGAAGGTTCAAAGGAGAAACAGAATTCTTGTGCTCAGGGTCTGCCCAGGAGTGGATGCCAGTTTGATTTTTACCACAATGCAGTAAGGAATGTAAAAAAAATAATTAAAACCTTTGTTGTCCGTTGATGGGAAATGCGCCAATAAACATGTTTTTGGGCTGCTGTCTCATGGTAATGCATCAGGCTCTAAGACCCTAATCAGAAACCATATCAGCATTTTCTTTTTGAAGGTCCTGGCCTGAATGGGGTTCTTGGTTATTTCATGAAATAATCAATTGGTACGGTAATTACTGATTGAGGCTTCCAAAGGTAGTGGCCAAGAAAGGGTCTTTAACAGGATCATTATGCAGTGGTTTTAGTAAACTTCACGTAGGCTTGAGCAGTGAGACTGAGAAAATTAGCAGGGGAAGGGAGGATAACCCTCCTGATGTCTTTCGAAGAGTCTACATGCAGTGTGTTATGAGGTATCTGCTGGATTTCAAAGTACAGGCACCCATCTACCAGCTATATGACATTTAAGGTGAGCCCTGAATATGCTACCGGAAGAGGGCTAAACATGATAGGAATGTTGTCTGGTTAGAGGCACGGTTCAGAAGTTTTGAAGTATTTAATAAAAACACGTTTTAAAGAGCCAGACTTTGAAATCCATTGGGCTAATCTGCAGTGCATTTCCCACTGTTGGCTATACGCTCTATATATTCCTATTTGTGATGGATCCTGGCCCCTCTAACACATACCAGAGTGACCATTCTCTTAAAAAAAAAAAACCAAATGGGTAATTTTTTTATAGCTTGTTATGGCCACAAAGTTTTTTTATTGAATTGAATTACAGATAGCTGAGCATGTAAATGGTAACTATAAATATTTGTAAAGTACCTGGCCACATGGTATGTAGGTACCTCCATCCCCCCAAAAATCAGCCCCCCGCAAGTAGCAAAGTCACAAGTCTGACTTATGGAAACACAGCTGTAGGTGCATTTCTGTATACACTTTCCTGATCTGCAGTAGGAATCATGAAAATTGGGTGTGCAAATTCAGCGCATTATTGTGCATGTGCTTTTCACACTAGTCTGATTTAATAGGATTTTACACCTCAAGTGTAAATGACAATGCAAGATACCATGGAACCAAGACCTATGTTCTATAACTTACCTGCAATGGGTCATTAACACCACCTCTCGAAAAAGTTTTGTTGGGTAAAAAGAAAGCAAGGAAAATTGTTCTGTTGTCTGGGGAATACAGGGATTCCAAACACTTTCAGATGCTAATAGCAACCCTTTGTACATTGGTGTTTTTCCCTGCAGATAAGCGGAATGGGGGACATTTCCAGCAGTGGCAGCTGTTAGATAGAATACTACAACAAATCATTCTTCAGGATGAGAAAGGGGATGATCCAGATATAGCTCCACTGGACAACTTCAATGTCAAGAACATCATTAAGATGTAAATTGTGTTAATTATTCTTACTTAATCCTGTAATCCAGCACTTTAGTTGTAAATGGCACTTAACAAAATGTCAGGTTCCTGCATGGTGGAATTTCCATCTGTGTTATAATTTATTGTAGTCTGCTGTAAATTTTCTAATTAATTACTTTCCAAACTACAGCTTAATCTGCTCCTTATTTTCCAGTGTCTGTATTACTTTCCTCTGCTCTTTGAGTTCTGTTAGCTATGGAGTGGTGGAAAATCAAGAAGAAACCACAAAATGTTAACAAATTGCATTACATTCTATGAGCTGCTTCATGTGAGAGAGGTGGTCACATGAGCCCTTCATCCTCCCCACCCCCAATGTATAGCATTAAACAACAATGCAGGTATATTCATCATCTGTAGCATCAAATATTGGCTACTGAAGATACTGAATTAGCTAGACAAGTAGTCTGACCCAGTATAGAACTACTACAATACAGCAAGTTGTCTCTTCCACTCATCTTTTATTGTAGCTAGCTGCCCACAGAATAGCTCAGAACAGACCATAAATGATCTGGTTTCATCTTTCAGGCTGGTAAATGAGAATGAAGTGAAACAATGGAGGGATCAGGCAGAAAAATTCAGAAAAGGTACGTGGTCTTTGAAGAACGGAGGGAGATGACCTGACTTTAACCACCCAATGATGAAGAGTAGAGATGAAGATGACATTTTCCGCCCTCCAGTCCATATCCCCTTGGGACGATGTTTGCTTGGCCCTAGTGGTATATTTCCCAATGCTTTCTTTAGTCTAGTTTAAATTACTCAACTGATGGGGTTTCCACAGATTTTCACAGATGATTATTCCACAGCCAGAGAAGCCACCTCTACCAAGTAATATATCCTGAAAGTCAGTCTACATATTCCTTTGCCCAGTTTCATCCTATTGCTTCGAGTAATAATCCCTTACCAGTGTGCATTATTTATCTCAATCTATCTCACATCTGCTTAGAGAGCTTTCATGGGTTTTGCTTCATCAGTCATGCTCCCTCGTTCTCTTTGCACTGCCCTCTGTAGAACATGCAGAGCTGTTGAGCAGACTGGAAAAGAAAGAGAGAGAATGTGAGATAAAGACCCAAGAGAAAGATGAAATGATGAAGACATTAAACAAGATGAAGGACAAGCTGCAGAAAGAATCCTTGGAACTGCGTCAGACCCGGGACCAAATGACTGACCTGGTAGCGCAATTCAATGAGTTCTCGGTACGAGGTTGGGAACTTTTCCTCTCCCGCTTTCACCCACAGAAGTGAAGTGAATAGTGAGCAAAGGTGCAGTACCGTAGATTGTGTCTCTCCCCCACACGGAGGTAGGCTGATCTGTGCTGCAGTCAGAAGTATGATTGCAGCATGGGTCGACACACCTGCGCTAGCATTACCCATGCCATGAGAACATGGCTAAAAGTAGCAATGAAGACATGGCAGCATGGGCTTCAGTCTAGCCTGCACAAGCACACTGAGAATCCTCCAAGCATGTCTGCACTGCTAACCTGTGCTGATGCCCATGGTGCTGCATCTTCTCAGCTGTTTGTACATCTTCTACCTTAATTAAAACTAGCACAGATATGCCAGTCCATGTTGCAGTCACACCTCTGATGGCAGCAAAGACGCATCAGTAAAGGATGCATAGGTCTGCATTAGGGACCATGGTAAGTGCCCTGGTGATAGGGGTCAGTGCCCACATGGCTACAGCTAGTCTGTCCCATTCTTTCTTTGTAATCACCCTCTTCATTTACCCATGCACAAATAGCCGAGGGATACATGTCCTTCCCCACAGTGCAGCGTTTGTCCATAGTTAGTGTTGAAAACCCCAAGTGGGACAGCCTCTCACTCCCAGAGGCAGCTGGAGGAATGCAGATGTCGCCAGTTCTCAGAGTGTAGGAAATTGAGGTGATAAATGCTCCTTGGGGGGCCTTTGAAGGGACTGTGGCTGCTTCTGCATTCTACAGGCCTAACCTTTCCAGGAGCTACCTCCTGCCTTAGAAGCCGGTCACTATGGATAGGGGCTTCCCACCTGTCTGTGCTGCTGGTGGGGTTAATTGGCACGTATTCGTTATTTTAAAAATCATGCATGAGCCCCTCCTCCCAATTTGTGAGATTACAATCAAAACTACATTTTGCCTCCTTTCACTGGCTTTCTGTGGTTTTAAGTGTTTTAAGGGTCATATTTCGAGCTCTTTTCTGCTAGCATGAGGGCTAGAAACTTACTTTTTGACTTCTAAATGAAAGATGAGATTATTCCTTATCATAAAACTCTGCAATCTGGGGCTTTAAGAAAGCACCAGAGAGAATTATACATGAGTGGACCACATGATGTTATTGTACATTTAAACTTTGTTTTGTTTTGTTTTTGTTTTCCAGCAAGGAGGTGGCATTTCCTTTCCACCTCCTCCCCCACCTCCTCCTGGGGGCCCCTTAGCATTACCCTCCTCTCTGATGGAGTGTTTACCCCCCCTGCCACCTCCACTCCCATTCTCCAGCTGTCCCCCTCCACCTGCTCCACCACCTCCACCAGGGGGGCCACCTCCCCCACCGGGAGCCCCTCCTTTCTTCAGTCTGGGGATGATGCCCCCTCCCACAACTACTTTCAGCAGCAGCGGGACCAATCTGAGGAAGAAATCTGTCCCACAACCTTCTCACCCTCTGAAATCCTTCAATTGGGCCAAACTGAGTGAGGTAAGACATTGCAACACCCTCCACACCTCATCTGTCCTAATCAAGCATTACCTGGGCTTGGCTGGTGCCTCTGGGGAGACTTTCTGGGTGCCAGAAGTTGATGCCTTAGTGTTTCTCTTCAGATCAAAGTTGCTGGCTGAGGAGGGAAGAGGGCATTGTATTCTCTTCCACAAGGTTTCACAGCTGCACTGGAACCCTGTGGGTCTGAACCAGTTGTATTTTCAGCAGGCCCTAGTGTAGGGCTTCAGCCATGAATCTCATCCTGATGGACTGCATTATGACCAAGGCACTGCCTAGACTCTCCTGAATCAGATCCAGGTGGGTCTGTAAGTAGGGCCCAGTCACAGTGGATCTTATGACATTAAAACCAGTCCCCATCGCTAAAACCTAGTGCTAGCCCCTTCCTGCAGACTCCCATCAGGGAACAGGAGCATCCCTATAAAGTGATCAGCCAGTTTGTTTCGGGCAGAGGCAACGCAAACGTTGTGAAGTTCATTTCTAAATTGGCTTCCATTAACTTGGCAGGGGCAGCCTCTCAGAGGGGACAGCTGCTCATCGCTGCACCGCTCATGTTGTCATGGCTGTACGTGAACCCATATCTGTCCCTTTCACAGTCAGGCTTGCAGCTTATTGCCTTTACTTTCCCTCTGGGTAGGAGAATTCCTCAGTGATGCTGCCGTGAGAAAGGGAGAAGAATTCAAACTTGCTGTTGCCTAATGTACTCCTTTTCTGCCACCCCTGCTTCTCTCCCTCCTGCTGGATTTTCCTTGTTTCCCCTTCTCTTTCGGGTGTTCTTTTTCCACAGAATTTTTTTTAAAATGTCTGTTGAATTTGGATAGCTGCCTAGAAACCCACTTTCTTTTTTATACTGAAACTCACCCAGGGCACTACTCAGGCATTCAGAATGAGTGTCTGGGGACCTCTGGAATGCCACAGGAATTCACTCTCTCTCCCTTTCTTTAAAATAAAGCAAAGTGAAATATTTGCTGCGCAGTCTGTGCTTGTCTGTCAGGGCCACATGGGGGTGTGGGAGAGAATGTAAGAGTAGGGAGTTATTTTCCTTTTCAGAACATGGGACTTAGTGCGCTGAAGAAAAGAAATAATAACACTGTATGTAGTTTAAAAAAGTGAGAGGCACAGGTGTTTCTGGTTAGTGCATAGTAACCACAGGCTTCTCCTGCCCTGTGGTTAGGACTGGAGGCAGCTGTGCTAATATTGAAGGCATGGGCAGTGAGGTGAGTAAAAGTTGCTATTTTGGGAAACATGAACCAGTTTGGGGAGTTGGAGAAGGCAGGATATTCTTTTGGGAGCTTTGGTCAGTATTAGTGAACTCTCTGTAGATCCCAGAGACTGTGATGCTATCAGAGATGGGGCCATGGGTATTTGGGTTGATTGGTTGGTTGTGGCACATTTTGTTGAAGTATCAGTTGACATTGCTCACTGGAAGGGGAAGGAACATGTGTGAGCCATTCCTCTCAGAGCTGGGGTTTCCCCAAGCTGCCACTGGGCACTACCTCTCTGCTTATTGCTGTGGAGAGTAATTTGCAGGTTTTAACTCTGCTGTCGGAACCCAGTGTTGAGCCAGAACGTAGCTTGTTTGAGGGAGTGATCTTTAGTTTTATTTATTTATTGGCATTTCTATGGTGCTCATCCCTCTGGGCTCTGTGCTCCCCTCAAATACTCATTAAGCCTCACAACCAATCCACCTTATAGGGGGTGGTAGCTCTAGTTTACAAATAGGAAAGCTGAGGCATAGAAGTGGTTTATTAGCTGTATCGCAGTAGCATCTGGATTTCCCCAGTCCAGATCCAGGGCCCAATATGCTGGGTACTGTACATACTCATGGAGTATGTATTCTATGATCTAAATAGACACGGCTAGCAAAAGAAAAGTTTTGTAAGTGATTTCACAAGGTCACATGTGGCATCTGTGGCAGAAATGGGGATGAAATCCAACTCTCCTAATTCTCAGCCTGTGCCTTAACTACAATATCTTCCTTCCTCCCCAAAGAGCTGATGAAGGAACTTGGTGATTTCTTGGACCTCAGCATGTTTTGAGGTGAATCAGGATAAAGGTTTGAGGCTTCATACCCAGGCCAGCAGGACTCCTAATTCTATAGGGAGCAGCCCATCCCCTCTGGACAAAACAGAGAATAGCACTGACAATCTTCAGAAGGAGCAGTTTGTATTTGCTGCATTTTTTAGGAGGGTGGAGTGAATGGAAATGGAAGGAATTGCAGGCGACCTCCTCTGCAAATGTCTTGAGAAATGTAAATTTGCCACAAAGGTTGCTTTTGTTCTCTTGTTTTGAAAAGCTGCCGGGCTCACCAGAGAGACAAATGCTGAATTGGCTGTGGAAAGTAAAATTCCCTCTTGTCTTTATTGTGGTCCACGTTCGCTAGAGCTCTATATTCATGTGCCTGAAACTTGTATGGTCTGTGGGATACCTCTTCTCTAGCTCCACAGAGCTGAGTGACATCCAGGGCTGCTGATCCAGCACCTTTCACTTGCATTAATATTGGCTTGGGAAGAAAGGTGCCAATCTCTTGTGCATTATGGAAATGCTGAAGTGTCTTTTAACTCTTATTGACTAAGCACTATGGGAAAGAGAACTCAGCCACAGCTCAGCTGGAAGATGTGTGTGCTTTGAGGAAACTACACTAGCTCACAAACAACGACTCATTAATTCATCCGGAGACTCACAACCTTTATTAGCTTTGTTCTGAATTGGTGGCTGGTGTCAGATGCTTTGATGCCACAGACTGGACTCTAGTTAATGCCTTCCATGCCACAGCTCCATTCCAGTCCTATTGTACTGTTTGTTGAAAGCTACGGGTTTTTAAAAGAGCTGGGAAAGAGACACTAAGCATTGAAGGTAAACATTATGAAGCCCTACGAAGATTTCCCCTCTTTGCTCCTAGATTGAAAATGGGGGTTGACTACCCCCTTCCCTCTCCAGGCCCATGGCATGCTGGGAATGGATCATAGAACATAGAATCCTAGGGCTGGAAGAGACTTCAGAAGTCATTGAGTCCAGCCCCCTGCCCAAAGCAGGACCAATCCCAACTAAATCATCCCTGCCAGGGCTTTGTCAAGCCAGGATTTAAAAACCTCTAGGGATGGAGATTCCACCCTTCCCTAGGTAACCCATTCCAGTGCTTCACCACCCTCCTAGGGAAATAGTTTTTCCTAATATCCAACCTAGACCCCTCCCCCACTGCAACTTGAGACCATTGCTTCTTGTTCTGCCATCCATCATATTGAGAACAGCCTCTCTCCATCCTCTTTGGAACCTCCGTTCAGGAAGTTGAAGGCTGCTATCAAATCCCCCCTCACTCTTCTCTTCTGCAGACTAAATATGCCCAAATCCCTCAGACTCTCCTCGTAGGTCATGTGCCCAGCCCTCTAATCATTTTGGTTGCCCTCCACTGGACCCTCTCCAATGTGTCCACATCCTTTCTGCAGTGGAGGGCCCTGAACTGGATGTAATACTCCAGATGTGGCCTCACCAGAGCCAAAAAAAGGGGAATAATCACTTCTCTGG
>CM057847.1:51131735-51145224 GCA_030068395.1 Apalone spinifera | reverse complement strand
GGTGCATCTACAGTGCACCGTTATTCCGAAATAACACTGCGAGCATCTACACAGCAATTCCGTTATTTTAAAATAATATTGAAATAATAAACAGCTTATTCTGACTTCTGTAAAATCTCATTCCATGAAGAACAACTCCTCTGTAGAAATAGCTATTTTGAAATAGTGGTAGTATGGATTCTCCACTGCTGCTATTTGGAAATAGCTCCTCTCCAAGGCCATTTCTAAATAATTTCTCCCCAGTGCATCTTGGGGCTCTAAATCAAATTAGCATGTCTACATTAGGGAAGCCTGCCTCCAAATAATTTTGAGGCTTCCCTGTAGTGTGGACATTCTATTTCAAAATAAGCTATTTCGGAATATTTTTTCCAGCATAGCTTATTCCAAAATAAGTGTAGATGTCCCTAGGGGACCTAGGAAGTGTAGTTTAGTTTCTCAGTGTGGGTTAAAACTTGTGCAAAGCAAAGGAACCACAGATTTTGGCAGGTTTGTAACATTTTTTTAAAAGCAAAGAATTTATTTTATTTTTAAATTACTAGTTAGGGACCATAAATATTTTTATGGAGCTGAGGGAATCATTTATCATAGCAACCATACTATATGAGTCTGTTTCCCTTAAACTCCTCTGTCTCTCTGGCCAATGACAAGATATTATCATCCAGTTAATCCTTAACTAAGCCACAAGTACACAGTGTTGGAGGTGCCTCTGTATACAACAGTCTAATATACAACAAAGATGGGGAAATCAGCATAGATAAGACCCTACCCAGAATGAATATATTCTGAAATCTGAAGAAGTAGGGGTAACCTTTAGTTTGCTTATTATCCTCAGGGAGCAGGTGATGGGGAAAACTTGCTTTGATGCTTCATTTGTAGTTTTTATTCCCAGGCAAATGAGAAATCCAGTGAGACTTGTTTCCCTCCTTCCACTCACGAGGAAATTTTACTCCCATTAAAGATTTCCAACTTGGTGTCTTGATCAACAAGAGTTTGAGCCGCTGTTTTGGTCACATCTAAGCTTTCGCTATACATAACATGTAGCACACAAACCACTCAGTGCTTATAATTTTGGTGGGGCTTTTCCTGAAAGACACTTCTCCTCATTCCCCCAAAAGAAGTACAGCTGCACATTCAGCTAGTGTTGAGGTGACCATCACTAGGGTTGCGAGCTAAGAGAAACCTCAAAAAGTTTTGGTGCTTGTCTGGAACTTTAAGGTCTATAAAACCAGGCTAGGAAGTTCACGAGAACTGACTTTGTCTGGATGTTTCTGGTTGAGACTGGAAATCATATCCATGGTTGGGAGAACATGAAAATTAGCTTTCATTCCTAAACCTTGAGGTCTGGGCTGCTTGTTATTTCAGCCAGTTCATCCCATTCTAGTTTCAAATGTCATGACAATGATCATGATTTTTCAGTTGCTAGAAAAGTCCACCCTACATGCAGGAAAAAGTCACAAAACCATTGGTGAGCCTGTTAGATTCTGGGTTCTTCAAGAGAGACTTCCCTGGGGGTGCTCCACAGACGTGTCCCAGTGTCTCAGAGCGGATTCTTCCTAGCAATGCATGCGTAGTGTGTGAGGCCTATGGCACCATCTGGCACTACCATGCATACACAGCCACCCTCCCCTCAGTTTCTTCATACCATATCCAGCTCAAGACAGACCTCTGCAGTGCTCTTCATTCCTCAATAGTGCCCTGTAGATAAGTAGATTAGTTAACTCCAAGTTCTTCTCCCTAGTTCTTTACCAAGCTCTTCGCAAAAGAAAACAAACAAACAAACAAACAAACAAAAAAGCACCATTCGTCCCCAAGTTGGTTTTCTTGCTGCTTAAGTTCACCCATCTGGAATAATGGGCTCACTGGGTTTCACAGGTTGCATGGACTGCAGCAAGGCAATGTCAACCTCAAAAGGCCCCTCAAAATGCGTCAAGTGTCTTGGGGACTCCCGTGTTCACGGGACTGCCCACACTGTGCTAAACTTAGGGCATGAATGCAGAGAGACCAAGATCTCCAGTTAAAAATGCTCATGATTGAGCAGAGCAAACACTTTTCCTCAGACCCAGGCTCTCAGCAGATTGCCAACAGTAAGGGAGACAAACCCAAGAAATCCCCAAAGAAATATGCCACCTCTCTGCCACAAGACCTGCAGTCACCTAAATGGTGTTTGATCAAGAGACAGGCAAGAAAAGCTGACAAATCATGCCGGTAAACAGGGCACCTCCAGTGCTGATGGAGCTCTCCACAAATACGCCTCACATGGCACCTGTACAGAGGCTACAGGTCATTCGGTGCCTGCCTCATAGAACTCAGCACTCAGTACTGCCTGAACAGCGCAGTGCCTGAGACCATGGCACCAAAAGTGCTTAGCATGGCACTGCAGCAGTTGGAATACCACAGGCAAGGCACTGAGTGCAACACCACTAGCCTCAGTGCCGTTTACTCCTGCTACTAGGCTAGCAGCATCAGAGAGACCTTGTGGTCTCCTCAACTTTTAACTCTCCATTTTTAAGCACTGACAAACCATCTTACCACCATCCCAATACACGGCATCACTTACTATGTTATCAAGTGATGACAATGAGTAGCCAGGGGTTTTTCACCCCAGCTGTCACCACACACACAAACCTCAGGACATTCATCCCATGGCAACTTTGCCCACCCTACCAATGTGGGCATTGCCCCCTGGGCTCCATATTCATGGATACCACCACCCATACCTTATCCACCGCAATGGTAATATTGGAGTCCATGGCCTCAACATCACAAAAAGAGGCTATCTAAGACAAAGTGCACTATAAAAACACTTTCTCCCCTCTCCCAATCCCCTCTGATATAGAGGGAATAGAATGAAATCAATGAGCAGCAGTTCACCAACTTAGGTCTGGATACATTATTAGACACAAACTCCCGATTTGTGACAGGTGAAGCTATCATGCCACTGCTGTCCGCAACCAGTGAAGACTTCACCCCTTTCCAGCAACTTTTTAAGAGAGTCACAGCTGACCTAAGTATTGTAATGGAGGAAGTGCAGGACACACAACAGGAGCTTACCAACATCCTGCAGACTATGCCTTCTGTAAAAATTGCTTTGACTATCAACTCAGCCATCATGGAACCTGCCAAAAGCCTTTGGAAAACCCCTGCCTCAATTCCTCCCACCTGCAAAAAGGCAGACTGAAATTATTATGTTCCCCCTAATGGGTCAGAGTTTTTATTTACTCATCCACCAACAAACTCCTTGGTAATCAGCATGGCTCAGCAAAGAAATAAACAACAGCAAAACCGTTCCATGCCATCAGACAGAGATAATAAAAGACTTGACATGCTGGGTAAAAAGGTTTGCACCTAGGCCATATTACAACTAAGAGTGGCCAATTATGTGGTGCTCCTCAGCAAATATGATTTTAACAATTACACAAAGTTTAACACGTTTATTGACAATATACGAAAAAGCTGCAGTTTGGAGCATTCATCGCAGAGGGCCAGGCAATATTGAGGACAGTCCTTTAAACTGCCCAAACACAGTAGACATGGCCACAAGGGCAACAGTTGTGGTGGTTGTCATGAGACAAGCTTCATGGTTCAATTTCTCTGCCTTCCCTCGCAAAATCCAGTCATCCATGGAAGATCTACTGTTTGAGGGCGAAAAGCTCTTCTCATCTAACACCAATGAAGCCCTCCATTCCATGAAAGACTCTCGGGCCACTCAATGTTCCCTTGGCATTCAGATACCTGTAACAAGAAGACAGTTTAGATACCAGCCATACCAGAGGCCGAGAGATCCGCAGTTCATGTACCAATACCAAAGGGAAGAGCACTCGTCACACCAACAACGTGACCATGGCAGACAGCAGCACTATCAAGGCAATCAGGGCAACACTGCCAACTAATAAGCAACCATCTCAGCCCAATAAGCAAATTTGAGGTATCCATTGAGAAACTGAAAACCATCTTACCTTCTCCAGAGCTCCCAAATACTAGAAAACCTTTCATCTATCATTTTTTGCCATTCTCTGACAAATGAAGCAACATAGCATCTAACAAATGGCTGCTACAGACAATTTCATTTGGATACACCATTCCATCTTGTCCATCCCCCCCATCCCACACACCCACCCCATCCCTCTTCAAGGAACCCTCTCATGAGACTATATTACAACAAGAAGTAGATCACCTTCTACAATTGGGTGCTATAGAACCTGTTCCTCCAGAATTTCAGACTGTATTTTATTCTCATTATTTCCTCACTCAGAAAAAAACTGGAGGTTGGCATCCAATTCTTGATTTGAGGGCCTTGTACAAATTCATCAAGAGGCAAAAGTTCAAAACGGTTACATTATTCACCATTATCCCCGCTCTGGAGTTCAGTGATTGGTTTTCATCTCTTGACTTACATATTTTCAGGTGTCCATTCAACCTACTCATAGGCAGTTTCTCCGTTTCATCCTAGGTATGCAGCGCTACCCTTTGGACTTTCTATGGGGCTGAAGGTTTTCTCCAAGATGTTAGCGGTGATGATGGCCCACCTCAGAAAATAGGATGTTACCATATATATCCATATCTCAATGATTGCCTTATCAAGGCAAGAACTCAAGACAAATCCTATCGCTGCACCCATCTGATACAACATTGCTTCCAATTTCTGGGACTCCTAATCAGCGAGAGCAAGTCAGTCCTTACACCGATTCAGCCAATACAATTTATTGGGGTGCACCTCAGCCCTGCCTCAGCCACTGACTCCCAACATATTCATAAGGATCTTCAAGCTAGTCCAATTGCTCCACATAATGCCACGCATCACAGTCCACAACTGTTTACAATTCCTGGGACACATGGTGTCCTGCAATCCCATTGTCCCCAATGCCCATCTATTCATGAGGTGCCTCCAGGGACGGCTCAGATTGAATGACAAGCCCAGCCTACACTCTCTGACCAAAACACTGTCAGTCCCCAACACAGTAAAAAGTGCAATTCTATGGTGGACAAAACCGTGCAATTTATGTAGAAGCATACCCTTTCAAACCTCAGAACCCACAGTGGTCATCACCACTGACGCTTTCCTCGTGGGCTGAGGAGCACACATGAAAGACCTCACAAGCCAGGGCATATGAACTCCAGCAGAGAGGATGCTACACGTCAGTGTCCTCGAGCTCAGGGCTGTCTGGCTTCCATGCCAGCATTTCCTACCTCATATCATTGGAAGATATGTCAGGATATATACACACACAAAAAAGTATGTTTTATATAAACAGACAAGGCAGGGCACAATCCCACCATGCCCTATACACGGAAGCCATAACACTCTGGAACTGGTACCTCAATCACAGTATCTCCATAACCACATGCCATCTCCCCGGCACCCTAAACACTACAGCCAACACCCTAAGTAGAACTCTACCACAGGATCATGAGTGATAGACCCTTCAGTTCTGGCAAAGATATTTGCACCATTGGGGTTACCCTCACATAGACCTATTCACTACCAGAACAAACAAAAAAGTGCCCACTTTATTGCTCCAGGGCAGGCATGGGAAAGCACTCACTCAGAGATGCTCTTATCCTCAAGTGGGACGGTCACCTACTCTATGCATTCCCTCCCTTTCCCCTTCTCAATGGGGTACTCATCAAAATATACAAGGACAAAGCAAGAGTTTTATCCTAATAGCACCTTGTTGTCCTCGGCAACTGTGGTTTCCCCTCCTGAACAGAATGACTGTACATGGCTTAATCACACTCTCAAACAACCCGAGCATACTGTTCCAACCAGGAACCAAAGCTCCCCATCCACAATTTCTCATGCTTTACCTCAAGGCATGATACCTGAGTGGTTCACAGGCATAGAATTACAATGTTCAGACAAGGTACGAGATGTGCTTCTCCACAGCAGGGCCCCGGCAACGAGGAAGACACAAATGGTCTTGTTTTGTATGTCGGGCTGCTTCCTGTAACATATAGCCAGATGATGCCCTTCTGCCTGCAATCCTTGAACACTTACTGCATCTCAAGCAATCCCACCTTTCCATGGGCTCAATTAGAGTAGTAATAACACCACGGTCTTTGCACATCCCAAAACTGAGTGCTTCCTCAAAGGCCTACATGCCCTGTAGCCTGATGTTACTGCCCCACAGGCACTGTGGGACCTACATCTGGTACTAACCATGCTCGTGAAACCTCCATTTGAACCTATATCCACATGCTCCCTTCTCCACTTAACACTCAAAACAGAGTTCCTAGTTGCAATAACGTCAGCACGTCTGATGGGAGAGATGGCTGCCCTAATGGCAGACCCACCATTCACCATCTTTTTTAAGGACAAAGTCTCTCTATGGACACATCTGAAGTTCTTACCCAAAGTACACACCGCCTTCCACCTTCTTCAAACAATACACTGCAGAGCATAGCAAAGGGCATCAGATATCATCTCAAAGACTATCCCATTGGATCTTTGACTGCATCACAATGTGCTACGATTTGACTCAGTTATCACCACCTACCTCAGTCCGTGCACACTCCATGAGAGTGGTCGCCACTTCAGTCACTTACCTGAGGAAGGTTCCCATTGACGAAATATGTTCTGCTGCAACATGGATATCAGAACAAACTTTCACTAAGCATTATGCGCTTTCCATCGGCCCTCTGCACTCCACAAGTGTAGCAAAGGCCTTAGTAAAGACAGTTTACCTTCCTGATCCAAAGCTCCTAGTTCCATAGCACAAATTGCTTTGCAGTCACCTGCTGAGGAGCACCTCTTGAAGAAGAAGAGGAGGAGGTTACTCACCTTGGCTATAACTGATGTTCTTCGAGAAAAGTGTCTCTGGGGTGCTCCACTACCTTCCCTTCCTCCCTTCTACTTTGGAGCCAGAAAAAAAATATATTTTCCACCATGCCAGGCTCTGGATAGAGAAGGAACTGAGTGGAGGGTGGCTGTGCATGTGCAGTAGTGCTGGAGGGCACCGTGCTCCTCACACACAGCGCAAGTGCAGCCCCCAATGCACTGCTAGGAAGAATCTGTTCTGCAGTGCTGGGATGCATCAACACCTGCTGTGGAGCACCCCTGGTGATGCTCATCTTGGACAACATTAGTTACAGCCAAGGTGAATAACCCCCTCTTCTACTCCCACACAGGAGGCTTTCTAGAGCTGTGATGCATATCCTCACACACACTACTCCTCCTCCCTATGTATAGGCATCCACAACCAGGGGCAGCTCGTGAGGCTAGGCAAACTAGGCAGTTGCCTAGGGCGCCGCCGGCCCGGGCGCCCAATGATGACATCACGACCATTGATGGCTGTGCAGGCGGGGGCACCGATTGCGCCTTCTGCCTGGGGTGCCAGCTGCCACAGCCGGCCTTGGGCCGCTCCTGTCCACAACCTGTCTCAGGAGAGGAAGGGGGGTGATTTTGCTTTGGCCTTCTACCTTGTCAGGAATTTCCTCCAGATGCTTCAACTCTCTTTTATTCAGTGCTTCCCCCTTTTCTTTGTCCCCACTTCAGGTTTTTTCTGCTTGCTTGTGCTTTGTGGCTCATAACTTTTCGCATGTTCCTCTGAGTGTGAATAGGAAGTAGAACCTGTTCCTACAATGAAGTGTTGATGCACTTTGCTGCCTGGGTGTACTTTAAATACTTCAGGATTAGAGCCTGATAGGGACAGTTTCATTGACTTTCCTTACTTCCTGTCCACAAGGCCCCCTTATGGTGATGTTCTGCTGAGCCTTCATCTCCAAGATTTCCCCCAGAATGTTTCTATTTCTCTTTCTATGCAGGTTGACCTTTTTCACCTCAGTGGAGTGCTATTCAAAGAGGCCACATCATCAGCCCTCTCTGAATGAGTGATTGCACTAAGCTTGCCCCACACTGCCCTGCCACAAAGTTTGGGAGGAGAACGTAGTTCAATCTCTAGGGAGTGTTCAATGGTACATGGTGCCTCTGCTGAGTCTGCAAAAGATGACAAAAATCCTTCTCCTAGTTTGGAATGACAGATGGCTTTAAAACTTAGAGGTTTTTTAAAGCTTCCTTGTGCCAGTGGTGAGCATGTAGTACTGAGAGGGAATCTGGCTTCCCCATGCCGGTGATTCTGTCTTTCATGCTTACCACCCATCAGATGGGGAAAGTCTGCCATGCGTCTTGTTGCTTTCCCCAATATGATTGTCAGTGCTGCTGTTTGAGAGGCTGGGATTTGGATAACATCTGATTGAGACCTATCGGTACCTTCTCGTGAAGACAGGAGAGCCTGTCCAAGAAGAGATGATTTGCCTTTCAAGATGGGGAAGGAGTCACTTGGAGGGGAAAATTTTGACTCCCTGACTCAAAAAAAACCCTAACCCACACACTCAGCAACTGATCCCAGCCCTCTAGACAGCCCCACCTCCTTCTTTGTCCTGCTTCTCAGGCCCAAGGTGTTATCTGTCTATCACTGGTTGCATCTTCCCCCTAGGATCAGGTGACAGGACGGCCTGGGCCATTCCCTACATGCCTTCCCTCAGGAGTTCTCACCCCAAAATACCATCCCCCGCTGGATACTACACACACACACAGTCACTCCAGAGCAGCACAGGGCAGTAGGACTCACTTCCAGCATTACAAAGCAAACAATGAATTTAGTCCCCAGTATGTCACAATGATCATGCTCATCTGCTGCAGCAATTGCCGCTGTTGGATGGAAACATACACCTGGAACTTTGAGTGGTATCTGCAATGATTTATTATAGTTGTGGAGAGTGGCATTTTAAAAGAGGGACCGATGTAATGCAAATTGCAAAATGCCCAGGTTAAAAAACCAGCCCAGTCATTTGTATTTCTGTTTCTCTTTGGACTAGAAAACTCTCCTACATGTTCCAGAAACAAAACATGCTCCCCAAAATGGCAGCAGCAGCATCTGCTGTGCCAAGTGGATACAAGAGCTCGGTATGCCTTTCTGGAACTGGTTGTGATTAGCTATAAGTTTTCACTGTGGTTCATCTCCTGACCATATGGTTTTCTTTTTGGGATTGTAGGAGAAGATTCATGGCACCATTTGGCATGAAATCGATGATTTAAAGGCTTTCAAGGTGTTGGATCTGGAGGATTTTGAAAAAATGTTCTCTGCCTATCAAAGACACCAGGTAAGGGTGGGGCTCTTCCCCCAACAATGCAGGCCTTGCATTTCCTGAGACTTTGGATACAGGGGCGTTATTTCAGAATTTGGTAGAGAGGACTGACCTGTGCATACCATTATGGTGCAGGGAGAGAGAATGAGAGCATGGGAAGCAGATTGAGGACAGCGGCTTCAGCAGTGTTATTGAACATGCTCAGTATAAGCCAAGCGCCAAACCGGGGAAGGGAAAACCAACCCCATCCGCCCTCCCTCCACACACATTGTCTCTATCCAGGCGCTACCAAGGCACTGGAAAACTCTGCTTTTTTGGCAGATAACTTAATAGTTATCTGGCAGGAGCACTGTATCTAATTCCTATATAACAAAGAAAATTAAATAAATATTAGACCCACTGAGCTCTAACACTATCATATTCTGACATCTTGTGGCAAATCACTTAAGGGACACTTATTAGCCTTAAAATTTTAATATATATTCTTACTTTGTTACTAACTCTGTGGGAGGGGACTGGGTTCTGGTGGATTATAGCAAGGGGCACATACATTTCAGATCTATATAAAAAAATCAGAATGGCATATTGGGCTAAATCAATGGTCCTTCTAGCCCTGTATCCTGTCTTCCAACAGTGGCCAATGCCAGGTGCTTCAGAAGTAATAAACGGAAAAGGCAATCATCATGATCCTTCCCATCACCCATTCCCAGCTTCTGGCAAACAGAGGCTAGGGACACCATTCCTGCCCATTCTGACTAGTAGCCACTGATAGACCTAACCTCCTTGAACTTATTTAGTTCTTATTGAAACCCTGTTATGGTCTGAGCCTTTCCACCATCCCCTGGCAAAGAGTTCCACAAGTTGACTGTGAAAAAATAATGTATTTTGCTTGCTTTAGATCTGCTGCCTATAAATTTAATTGGGTCAGCTTCTTGTATTATTTTAGTGAAGGAATGAATAACATTTCCTTATTCTATTTTTCCACACCATTCATGATTTTCTAGACTTCTAACATATCTCCACCCCCCTCCCCACCTACCCTTTAGTCATTTCTTTTCAAAGCTGAAAGGTCCTAGTCTTGTTAATCTCTCCTCTTAAGGAAGCTGTTCCTTACCCCCCAATCATTTCTGTTGCCCTTTTTGTACCTTTTCCAAATCCAATAAATTTTTTATTTAGATGGGGTGACTAGGTCTCCATACAGTATTCAAGATGTGGGCATACAATTAGTTTATATAAGAGGCAATATGGTGTTTTGCCTTATGTATTCCTTTCCTAATAATTCCCAACATTCTGTTAGCTTTTTAGTTTTTAGACTGCCACTGCACACTGAATAGATGTTTTCAGGGAAGTATTACAAGGATTCTAAAATCTGTTTCTTCAATGGTAACCACTATTTGAGAGCCCATCATTTGTGTATCTATAGTTAGGATTATATTATCCCATATGCATTACTTTGTACTTATCAACACTGAATTCCATCTGCCCTTGTGTTACCCGACCACCCAGTTTTGTGAGATCCCTTTGTAACTCTTTGCAGTCAGCTTTGGATTCATTACAGTCACTATTCACCCCATTTCCAAGAACATTTAAATAATTGCATTGATTAAAATGCAATTCTCAGCACCACAACACTCATTCCTATTCTCTTTTTTCCCCTTCATATCTTTTAAGTGAAGTACCGGCAATGTTTTCATGATGATCTAATGATCCTTCAGTTCCTTGAATGCCCAGCCTTTTCTTATTCTTAATCACCCTGCCCCTCCCTCTTTTTATAACAAATTCCCTGCTCCAAAGGTAAAGCTGCAAGCAGCTCAAACTATTGCAATTGACTCTGGAGTCAGAGTATGAAGCTTTAAGCAAATTTCAAGTATGAATTCTAGAGGTTCCAATGTCAGAAGGGGGGCTACTGTTAGGATAAGACACATTTAGGGTGCATCCACACTGCGCCGGAGCTCAAAATAAGATACACAATTTTACCGACACAAATTGCTAATCTTATTTTAAAATAGCTTATTATTTCAAAAAAAAAACCCACGCTATTCCAAAACATCCCTTACTCCTCGTGGAATGAGATTTACAGAGACATCAGAATAGCGAGCCCATTATATTTTGAAATAATGGGCTTGCTGTGAAGACGTGGGATAGCTATTTCAGGATACTCTGGTATCCCAAAATAGCATTGCCATATAGACATAGCCTTAGTGACTGAATGCAGTGTGGGGAGGGGACAAACAAGGCTACTTCTGCTTGAGAGTCTGGTGCTCCCTAAAAGAGTCCAAGACTGGGGAGGTGGGTGAGGAACTGTTGACCAAAGTACAGCTTGCTGTTGCCTAGATATGTAATCCAAATGGTCAGCCCTTGGAAACAACAGATCCCATCAGATAATGTTTCAATTTGATCTGAGCAGCAGCTAGCTTCTGTAAAGCTCTTGAACTGGGTGGGGAACTTCAGGCCCGGGGACTGTATGCAGACCCCGGCTTGCCTGGATCTGGCCCCTATAAATCAGAGCTCCCCCTAGCATTGGGGAGCCCATGCTGGTGCTCTAACCCCCCTGCTGCCCAACCACAGGGCTGGAGCACACAAGATCTACGAGTGCCCCCCAGGTTCTGGTGTGTGAGGGGAATGTGGGGAGTGTCTCTCTTCTTAGTTGGGGGGCCACGCCAGTGAGGTTTTTTTGTTTTATTTTGTTTTTGCTTCTCCCTTGGCTGATTTTTCTGTGGGTCACTCCTGCTCTTGAACTTTGTATTCAATGTTTCTAGTCTCTTTCCTTCTTTTTTTCTTCTTATTCATCCAGGGTAAAACTCTGGGCAGCTACAGAGTATTGAGCTATGTGACCAGAATTAGCTGTGTTTTGCTTTGTCTCTTCTCCTTCCCCCCAACTAACATATTGGCCAATCTGGCTGAGTGACAGAAAGTATCTGAGTTACAGATTATAAGCAACATACTTTAACAGCAGATATTTATTAGAAGGTCTTTTCTCCCCTCCTCCTATTCTTGGAAAGCAAGTCACCTGCAATCTGTGTGCTTCCCAGGAATGAGATTCAGAAGGACAGAATAGTTTTTCTACCCCCTTCTTATCCCCAGATTTCTCTAGCATTTGGAATGTACTCGGGGAAACGTTCTTCTAGCACTAGAATCAGGCTATTGCTCCTGAGTTTGAAATCAGACACAGAAATGATAACTAGAATCCATCTTGACATTTAAACATTGCCTCGTATAGTTCCACAGAATTATTAATGGAGACTTAGCTGACTTTGTCCTTTCTCACTCCTTTTTTTTTAAATTTTCCTCCAGTGTTAAATTATAGCTATATTCAAATATCGTGCATAGTCTTATTTAATGGCACAAAATGAGGGGTTTAGTCAAGGTTTCCCTTTCCATCTTTATCCAGTACCACTGAATCCACACTAGCTTCAGGCATTGGCAAATTGTTTCCAGTGAAGCAATGAGTGGGCAGCATATCTCCAGCTGTCATAAAAACAGGGTGAGCAGAACTCTTCAGATTTACTTACCCCCAGGTTGTCTAGACCAGCATCCCAACTTTGAAGCTTCTGTGATTCCATTATAAGATTAAAATGTTGCACTTTATTCCTCATTCTACCTGTGCAAATATCTTGCCATTTCAATGGAGTTGCTAGGATTACCTACCAGAATTTTTGTAATCTTGCGATGTTCAGAATATGCAGATTATTTGCATAAGGAAAAAACCCAAAATATCCCCTAAGGTATTTGCTCCTCAGTAGGAATCTCGTTGACTAAGTCTAAAGTACATGGAATTCGTTCTTTGTCCAATGCTGATTTTAGGCATTTATAGAAAGTACAGCTGGTGGGGGGGAACCCTGGACATCACCAAAGTTGCCTTCTGTATGTGTTAGCAGCCATAATAGCAGTAGGACCCTATCCCAATGCAGTGGTATTGCATCAAACCATTACATCATGAAGTAAGTACTGGAGCTTCATTGCTAGGAAAGGCCTTCCAAAATCTTGCCTTCTTTGGGCCTCAAAATGGAAAGCCAAAGCTGTCCTTGTCTGCCAACTCTTAGTTAGAAACATAATATTTATGGCTGCATTACCAATCACTAAAAAGCAGTTGGCCTGTTCCACCATAATCTAACCTGACCTTAACCCCTCCCTACTGGAATGGAGCCATCCTTTGAGTGTGACCTCCAGGAGTTTCAGAATGGTCTTTTTGATCCTTATAAAACTATTATAATGCTTTATAACAATAGCCCCGGACACTGCAGCATCACTGATGTAAGATATACTAGTATAGAATACTGGAGTATGTTTTTGTACTAAAGATTATAAACTATTCCAGCTCTGGGTTCAATTTTATACATTTTTCTTTTAGTACTAGCCAATTAGCCTGTCATAAGACGGGATTTTCAGGTCTCTCCTCCACGTC
>CM057847.1:51114864-51131635 GCA_030068395.1 Apalone spinifera | reverse complement strand
CCACTCAGCCAGGCCGCCGCGGGGGAGCAAGCGGCTCAAGTGGCCATTTGGGCTCCGCGCTCCCCATGCAGCACAGCAGGAGGCAACAGCGCCACGCAGAGGGACCAGCCAGCATTTCAGCGTTCCAGAGTCACAGACATTGGGCTACTATATATATGATTCCTTTGTTGTTCCTTTAAGTGATACTTCCTTTTTCATCTATATGCATCCCAATGCACTCTGGATTCCAATCAAGAAGTCTGTACCATTTTGGGTTTTTAAAGCCAATCAACCGAAGTTCCTCATGAATTAAAATCTGATAAAAACTTTTCCAGTTAATTCACACTTGGTCTTTTCTTCCTCTTTTATTGTTAGGAATGCTGCGCTCTGGCCAACTATGTGTTTACTCTGGGTTCATGACTTTTACATTTCATCCAAATATCTATAAAGAAAAATGTCAAAGCAAATCGCAGAAAGTGAGCGTATAAATAAGGCATTTCTTTCTTTTACTGCTACTAACATGGTCTTAATATTTTTCCAGTTTCATTTTTTAAACTGCTTCTTGATTTTTAAAGACAAAAGGATCTGTTCTCCCCTCCCTTGGCACATGTATCTGCTGCAGGAAGTGTAGGCAGCAGCAGTGTTGCATCCAGTAGATGAGCATGCACTGAGAATTGGGTCTGTTGGACTTGTCTTCTGATTCTGTCACTGACTGTATGATGTTGACTAAATCACTTGAGCTCTCCGTGTCTTGGATTCTCTATCTATAAAATGGGGATAATACTAACTGCAGAAGGGTTTTAATTATTAATAATTATTTAATTATTGAGTGGTTTGGAAAGTGCCTTCAGATCCTTAGATGGGAGTTGCTTTAGAAGCATAATGCGTTATAATTAATAATGGGAGGCTGTGTGCAGGTATGAGGACAGGAGAACAGAGCCTGGAGTGTTAACCTTGGCAGCTCTTTTGATAAGGACTATGGCCTATTTTTAAAGGTATTGAGGTGTGTGTTGCTCCACTCAGTGTGGCAAGGTCCAAGTGCCACTGACTTTCAATGAGCAGAGCAATGCATTTCTCAATCTAGGCCTATGTTACTTGCAAATCATTGTATTCTCTTAGAAAGCAGTGTATGGCTAAAATCTGCCTCTTTGTTAAACTTGATATCTTTATCTCCGTGGCTAATGTTTGGCATGTTTCCTTCTCTGTTATTTGCGGCTGCTGCCTGCATAGGACCTGCTAACTAACCCCTCCTCCTGTAAGCAGGTGAGTACCACTGTCTGGTCCCTAAAAACAAATGGTTGGCTTGCAAGATTCTCCTACTACAGCATGCAGACCAAAGACAAACACAGCCCCATGCAAATAAGGGGCTGTGTGCTCCTCTAATGAATAATTTTCACCAGCTCCTGCTAGGTGAGGAGGTAGTACAAGAAACCTCCATACTTGCATTCATCTGGGGTGGAAGGAAGCTGAATATAAGCAACATCCTTTCATTCAACTGTGACACATGTGATCTCTGGTTTCCACTACCAGGTGATTACATCATTGGTACCCCTTCAGTGCAGCTTGCTCTTTTTGGTCCCCTTGTTGACTGTTTTTTAGCAGAGAAGCAAGGACCAAATGGAACACAGAATGTGAACTCCTCCTCCACCTTGGCAATGCTTTCTACCGTTCAGTGTGGGAGACAACTTGGGAAAGCACTATGGGGAAAATTTACACTGCCCTGCCCACATCCAGATTGGAGAAGATTTCAGTCGCCAGGCCTGTCCCTCATGTCCTTTTCACCAGTTGCAAGATAGTAAAATGAAAAATGTCTGTCTGTGGGGCAGGAAGAAGATGCTCAGGCTTGAACTGGAGAGAAAGTGCCAGGTCATTCAACAGTGACGCTTTAGGGCAATTGAAGAGAGAGAAGTAGACTGGAGAGGAGTCTGGTTCAACCCACTTTATTTGGGAGTCTTGTAGTCCTCAAAGACCAGGAGGGAGAGACAGAAGTATGTGCGTATGCAGTTAAGTTCAGGCTCACTCATGACACTACAGCCACCTTACATTAAAATAAAGCAGAGAACACGTCAGAGGAAGGCAGAGCTTTCAAAAGAGGCTTCTGCAGTTCAATCCCTGCTTCCCTATAGCGAATCCTCATCACCAACTCTCTGGGAACTGTGCACTTCCCATAAAGTCCTATTAGAACCTCAGCCACTGGGTCAATATTTTCCAGCATGTTAAGGGACAACAAGGGATGAGACAAGGCAAGTTTCTTAGGTTGGGATTTTCACACGAGCCAAAGGGAAATTTTCCCAGTGGGAGCCTTATCCTTATGGCCAACTGTAACATAGATACCTCAGTTATTTCTCTGCCATGTGAGCGTACTCACTGGGGCCTTTTGTGTAGTTTGCAGATGAAACGTTTTAAAAAGGTCTGTTCTAGACATGCCTGTATAGAGCTTCTGTTAACCATATTCAGAGTCACACAAGCCCTTTGAGAGGAGAACAGACTCTCTGAGTATCTTTGTGTCTCCATTACTAGCAGACAGTGACAACTGCAGGGAGCTGGTTTCAGTTCTCTTATCCTCTTTTTCTCTTATCAGCTATCAGGCAGAAGCTAGAGCTGCCCCCAGGGACAGCTATTCTGCTGCTGGCATATGCTCCCTAACAGCCCTGATTCCAGTGGAGAGCAAGTGCTGATCTGCTCCAGTATGCCCCTTCCTGCCTCTTCCTTTTCCTTATGTTGGGGTCTGGAGGGCACCTGACATAAGAGATGGTAATGCTGCCTCTGCCGGCATCCCCTGTGGAGATTCCCCTAAGAAGAAATTCTCCAGGGTCAGTGTCTGGCCCTCCCTGTTCTGAAGAATCTGACTGAGACAGCACAGAGGCATGTTCCTGCTGAACAGCCACGTGGGGTTGGTTCGTATTTTTGTGTGGCGAGTACAACTGACTGACTCCAGGGATCCTGTTCATCATGTCATTTCTCTGTGGTTTTTTGGCATCTCTCACTCCATGGGAATTTGGCAGGCCTATGTTCCAATGGTGAACTCGATAGATAAGAGACAATATATAAGGACTCTTGCCCAACTGTCTCCAGCTGGAATGCAACCTTTCCATATTATTGGGCAACCTCTACTGTGTTCCTGGGGATATACACACACATGTGCACTGCACTATAATGCGCCTGGTTCTGTTCTCATACTGGTTTTTATATCAGTATAACTCTGTTGATGGAGTTAGTCCTGACTTACATGGGAATGAGACCATAGTAAGGCCCAAAGCCTTGAAAGCTGGGCTGGCCCCGCACAGCTAGTGATCGGCGTTTGTTTGACTGGTGAATTGGGGTGAAAATCGGTCTACCTGAGCCCGTCCTGCTCTAGAAGTTGATTTCTGGCACTTCCTATCTCCTATTCTGCTTCCTAAATGGATCTCCCCACAAATTCCACCCTAGCGGGTTAGGCTAGACTCTTGCTTAGTACACTTGGTTTATTCTGTGGATGTGGGCTAGAAGAGGAATTAAAAACAGGGCATTGATTATTTTTTCTCTCTGGTTACTTACAGAAAGAGATGGGGTCAACTGAGGACCTATATTTGTCCACACGAAAGGTTAAAGAGCTTTCTGTTATTGATGGCCGAAGGGCTCAGAATTGTGTCATTCTCCTCTCCAAGTAAGTATAGTAGCTGTGAATTCACTGTGTATAGCATGGTTAATGTGCATAAAGATAGACCCAACACACAGTCACCCAAATGCTCACTGAGATCAACTCATGGATACCTACATGTGCACACAGATGAGATATAAGCACCCTACCTAATTGGAATTGCATCTGTTCCTGGAGACCTGAATATATGTATTTACACCTGGCAAACATACCTGGCCACCCAAAATACAGGCACCCCACAGATAGACTCTCAACTGCGATAAACATACATAAACAAGTGTATATGGCCATTGGGCAAATAGTACATGGGCTGACCCATAATGATGTAAACTGTGCTCCATATATATCATTTGGCAGCACTTTTTCTGTCACACTCTTCTTTGCATATTGCTCAGAGGAACCCTTGAGGAGCACATCAGATCTCTGAGGTTCCTATATAGCCAGGGTGTTTTTCTCCAGCCCTTTTGCATTCTTGCCTTTGAGGGGAAGGCAGTGAAAACCACTGAGGTTTTTATTATGTTACTTATGTGGCATTAGTCTCCATGTCAGCAACACGCCCTCTGCCCCCCCCCCCATTCCCAATAATTGAGGTTGGTTTACATTTTTTGCTCTGTAGCAGTTATCTGCACATGCCATTGGTGTTGGCTGGGAATTGTTTAGCAGCATTTTATTTCTGTTTGGCAGATCTGTTAAAGTGTGTCTGGGACCCAAACTGTCTCTCTTGGGCACGTGGATTATACTGTATGGTGATAGGGAAGGATCCCACGATGGGAGCCCTTATTTGTGTTGTCAATAAGAGATTTGGGGGGCGGGTTCCACATCTTTCTTTTTCACACATTTAAGTGAACTGTCACCCAGTTAAAGGTATCAGCATGAAGCTGTCTCCAGGGACTGATTTTGTGTCTCTATCAAAAGAACAAGGACAGTTTAAGGCACTAGTTTTCCCACACAGCACTCGTTGTGCCCAGCTCAAGTCCTTCACCTCTGACCTGGGGGAATTCTGTGAAAGAGTAAGAAGGGCTTTGTCTTCTCTTCTCCAACTGCTAGCAAATGACCCTTGGAAAGGTTTTGAGATGTGAACACATATTCTAGGAATTAGGCTTCAAGCTATCAGTTCACTTCACATGGGCCACCAAACCATCAAATGGTTTGGTGGCTACTGATCTGGACTGGATTCAAACTGGGCAGCCTCTTGAGGTCCCTTCCAGTTCTATGATTACCAACAACCCAAGTTAACTGGTGCCCACAGCAAAAGACATTCAGCTTTAGTAGAGGGGCCACAGACTGAAAGAATCATGGAAAATGAAGGCTCATTTCTTTCTTTGGGGACGCCAGATTTGAGCCTAATTAGTGGTGCAGTAATGCGGGACTTGCAGTATCATTTGTGCAACTAGGAAACACGCATCTCCAAGGCTATCGACCCAGCATTTTTATGTGCATTAAATAGCCTAGAAAATTAATACTTTATAACGGACAATGGGAGCTTTCCCTGAGTAAAGGCTGAGTAGGGACATAACACTGTGGCCCATAATTATTTTATTTAGAATTCACAGCTCCATAATCCCCTCCCAACCTCACAATACCCATCTAAGACAAAAGAAGCAGAAATCCTTGGGCAAAAGCTTCCTTTAAATTCATGCCTCCATGCTCCATGGACTATAGACAGATTTACTTCTAAGTGCAGCATGCGACTTTTTTGGGTTGATTGCAAACAATAATTAAAAGGGATTTTATCGTGCTTTTGCTGCTTCCTTCCTTCCCTTTTCTCCTTCCCTTCTGACCTCCACCAATCCTTTGAAGGTGAAATGCTCCAATCATGGAAGGGGCTTGACATTCATGGGCATGTTGCTTTCCTTGTCCTCTTTGCAATGCATCTTATGCACACACATGCCCACACAATAAGAGTGCATTTATGAAACCCTAAAATCCAGAGTTGCAGATCCAATTCTCAGATTGCTGCATTACTTTCCAACAGCTGTTTCCAATTGGCTGTAAATGTGCATACATCTCTGTAGTTTATTCCTCCTTTGTTTACACTAAACTGTCGTCTCCTTTAAAGTAAAAGAGCTGTATGAGGTTTTTTCCACTACTCGAATGATTTTGTTTTACTAACACTGTTCGAAAGGGTCAGGCAGAGCTCATATTTCATAGGGCCCAGCAAGCCAAATCCTAGCTGGAGTGGGAAATAGTCCTCTCTCTCATATTTAACAAGGCTGTGGCAGAAGGGATTAATTGGGCTAAATTAAAGGGGATGAAAATTAGAATGCTAGGTCATTTGTATTGACATGGAAATTGGTTGATAAATGTCTTTAGGCGCCACCTTCCTCCTCATCCTCTTCCTTGTGGAAAGGGTTTATGGGTTTGTTTTCTACAGCCATTTACCTTTGCTGTAATTTTGGGGCTTTCTCCAGTGTGGCGGGTGCAGTATTCTTCATGTTGTGGAGCCTGATGAGTCTAGATCTAAGCCCCAGTCCGTGTCACTCAGCTATAAGCCAACTGCAGAGGGCTCAGATAAGCATCCAAAACTCTGGTCTGAATGTTTCACATGGTCAGTTCCTCACAGTACTTCCGGTGCATCCTGTTTGAGCCAGGTCATGGGACCCACTTTCTGTGATGTGTTCTGGCTCCCAGCAGGTCCAAAACTAGCTTCTTTTGTGGTGTTTCTGACACGCACCATCAAATATCAGTCTCCCTCATGATATTCCTTATATCCCCAGAGATCTGTGATTGGATTTCTGTGGCCTGGAACATCAACTCTGCATCTCCTTTCAGTTCTCAGCTGAAAATTCCTCTGCTCTTCTTTGTCTATACCTCTTCTCTCTGTGTCTGTTCCTGGCATTAGGATTTCCTGATTTAATATGGTGGCTTTTCACAGTTCCGTGTAGTATTTGCCCTGTGTAGTTAGAGGACTTATATTGCTTATCTCTGTAAATCAGTGTGGACATGGGTAGTTTGTATGAAAACAGTTATTTACAATAAGTAGTGTACTGAAAGCTGGTACTTGTGGGCCACTCTACAACTGGCTTGCTGAGGGCCTGGCAAAGACTTACATTGGGACTATTGCATGCAAGTGGGCCAAGGAAGGGAGTGATTCTAAGGGTGTAAGTTCCAGCTCAACCCAAATGTCTACCCTTTGCAATTTTTAGCTCTGCAGCCTGTGCTCTGTGAGCACACATCAGCTGTCCCATCTATGGCTATGCAATGTGCCTTCCAAGGGGTTGGGTATCACACCAGTCTGCCACATGGTACTCACTGCCTTCTCGGCACTTGTCTGAAACCCCTTCAGATATCAAGGGGACTGGGTATGGAACCACTGCCCACACAGCACTCCTAGACCTGACCCTCTGCCATGGCAACCAAATCACCCAGGAGTAATGGCAGCATCTCTCTTCAGCTCTTAAGCAGGGAACAGGTGGAGTGACCATCTTCCTGGGATAAAGTAATTAACTTCTGTCTGGACACAGTTTATTGGAGCCCAGTGAAGTTTGTCTGTAAGCAAAGTACAGTGGAAACATTTAGCACTTTCTCTCCATGTAATTGGGAAGGGTTGTCGACACACAGGAGTTGCACTGACTTAATGCAAAATATGATATTGAACCCGTGCAACTGTATGTGTGGACACTTATACCAGCATTGTATCAGTTTAGCTTACACCTGTGTATTCTAGGGGTTGCTTGGGGGATCAGTAATGGGATGTGTCCACCAGATCAAATCCAGCCCAGTGTAGTAGTGAACAGGAGGCACTATTATCAAATAGGGCTGTGGAGGGATATTAATCCATTATCTTTAAGGCTAATATCCATACCCCCAAAACATATAATGTATCAGTCTTGATGGAAGTTTCAGATGGGCCATGGAGCCTGAGGTTCCTTCTTACCCTACAGCCATCTCTCTGGTTCAGGAATCAGTGGGGCATCTGCAAATGTGTATGTAGAGGAGGAGTTCAGTGCTGCTATGCCTAGTCTGTATGTAAACAGAGCTTGTGGCCTTCAGGGCTGCCATTCCCAGTCCCTGTCATAAGAAATGCAATCCTTTTTGAAAAGACAAATGGTCTTCATCAAAGATGAGAGATTTCTGGGTAGGAATGACAGCTTATTGGTAGGAAAATGTAACATACTTTGAATAACTTCATGGTACCCTGGCAGTGGAGTAAAGCTGAGCAAGACCTAAGAATGCCTGCCCAGGAGTGAACTGAGTTGCTCTTTCCTTTCTGGAGAGAGTTAGTTAAAGAGTGATGGGAATACTGTGTGGGTCTTGCTGTGAAAGGGGAGGGGATAACCCCAGCTTGAATCAATGGATATCTTTAAGGAAGAAAAATGAGAAAGTGCTGGATGTCTGTAAGGGAGATTGATGCAAAACTATGGCTTGTCTCCCAGGCATTTTCCCAGTTGGGCAGACATCTTTCTCTGCAAACAATAAGCCACTTGATGTCTGCAAGTGAAGCTGGCATTAAATCAGCCGAGGTATCCTGGGGAAGGTTGGTGATGAATAACTCTGTAGAGTCAATAGGGATTATTTATGTGTCCAGAGGGGATGGAGGGAAAGAAGCTAAGTACCATATTAGAAGCTATTTGGTAATTGTTCCATTTTAATGCCACTGGAAGAAGCCACAAGCAATTGGTTCTCCTTGCTCCACCACTCGAGGTTGCGAGGAGAGAAAAGGGTAGGATTGCTTCCAGTGCTCTTTAGGTGCTTTTCCATTTTTTCCAAGTCTGGGGCAGGAATGAATGTAGGTTTGGGCATTGTTTGCACTATAGACAAGGTCTATTGTAGCTGAAGAAGAGGGTGCTGCAAACACTTTTTAAGTCCCGTCACCAGCTGGGTTTGAGGCCAGGATCTCTGTTGTCACTGAAGATATATGAAGTAGAGAAGACACAGCTGGAATTATACATGCCATTCGGAGTCTAGAGGACTGTGGCAGTTGGATAAATAATCTTTGGCTCTGCAGCGTTGTTAAGAAAGTCACTGATGTTGGAGAACAGCTCTCCAAAGCTGAGCAGTAATTTCTACAGTGTCACTTTTTGGGACATAATTACACTTTAATTTGGCGTCATGCTGGGGAAAGTAATATTCAGTCTTGAATGGAAAGATTTTACGCATCTGCTTTAGGTTCCTATTTAATCAGTTCACCTGTTTCTGTTTAGAAGCTGCACATCTGTTTCACATTACTGTGGACAATTTTCAGATCTATTACGGGGCTGATTGGGAGTTTTTAAAATATAACAAGAATTGTTTGATTAACAACTCTTTGGGCCAGTCGTTTAGCTGGGCTGTAAGGCTACATCTAGACTACATCCCTCTGTCGGCAGAGGGATGTAAATGAAGCACTTTGAAAGTGCAAATGAAGCCGGGATTTAAATATCCTATGCTTCATTTGCATAATCACGTAATGGCGCGCTTTCGAAAAAGTGCTATTTCAGAATTGAAACCATAGTCTAGACAGTTTATAGGATCTTTTGAAAAAGCGCCCCGATTTCGAAAGACCATGTCTAGACTGCGGTTTCAGTTTTGAAATAGCACTTTTTCAAAAGAGCACCATTATGTGATTATGCAAATGAAATGCGGGATATTTAAATCCCGGCTTTATTTGCTCTTTTGAACTGCTTCATTTACATCCCTCTGCTGGCAGAGGGATGTAGTCTAGACACACCCTAACTGTGGGACTGTGCTGTTGACATTTCCAGAATGACAAGCAGTTAGTGACCCCAATAGAAAAATAAACCCCATTTAGATGAGCTTCTTCTATCAGATTTAATATAGTCTGGGATGCCCACCTGCAGGCTTCATGACTCCATTGCAGATTTGCAAGTGACCAAGTTCAGTTGTCTCCCTACAGATGAGTGGTCAAGCTTTCTGGCACTTTCAAACACAGACCGGTGCCTGTCATTGGGCCTGGATGCAATTAAGGAATAGGTGGTTTTGGACCCAGGAGTTTGTTTGGAGCTCTCAAATATTTTTGAACAAAAGATGCATGAATTGATTTGGGGGCTGGTGAAAGGTGCCAGGCCAATGGGGTCTTCAGTTAGGCTGCAGGGCAGGTAACCAGCAGCAGCATGAACTTCCCCCATTGTCCTTGCCAGTGTACCTCAAACCTGTCTTTTCTGGTTTGGGCCCCTTGTTGAAACTGGTACCAGGTGGAGACGATGGTCTAGGTAGTAAAGGCTACGTTTTACCATATCCTCTCAGCCTGAATTGTTTCTCTTCTAGGTCAAGGGGGAAATGGGAGCAAAGTTAGGTTTCATGTGAGAGCACAGTGTGTGCATGTCTCCTCTGATACATAAAATGACACCTACCTCCTGCAGAGAGCAGACTCCTAGAAATGTTGAAGTGCAGTCCCAAGAAAAACAAAGCCATGCCATTTACGTAGCTACAGTGTGTGTGTGTTTCTGCTAGGAAATAGGCAGAGACCCACCAAATCATTTCCCATTAGGCTCTTCAGCCATCAGATTGTAACAAGTTTTAATCACTAGCAAGCTCATAGACTCACAGAAACTGATTTATTTTCAGGGCAGAATGAATCAGACCATTAGATATATAGTCAGATCTGTATGTTAATGCAGGCCATAGAGTTTCAGCCAGTTCCCCCTATGTTGAGTTGAGCTTGAGTCAACCTGGTAACCTAGGAGTAAAATGTTTTTTTCTAACCTTTCATTTAATCTTCCCATTGCTTCCAACTGTGGCTTAACTGTATTCTTCTATGGAAATCTAGTTTCCTTACTTTTGGGCTGTCAATTGGTTCTGTGCACCAGTTCTACCTATAGCTTAATTTCTAAAACAGACTAAACGAACAGTTGGGAACAGCATAGTTGAAGCTAGTTATGAGGCATAATTTTTAAAAAGCTTTTGGATGACTACTGATTCATATTTTAATTTCCAGCGGCTTATTATATTGGGCAACATTAAAATGATTTAAATTTCTCAGATTTAGTAGTAGTTCCTGTCTGTAAAAATAAAGCATTTACATTTGTTTTTGCATAGCTCCAAAAATGCAATCACATCCAAATGGCAATAGCTGCATGAAATGCTACCATGGTGTTTCTCAGCATTGAAGACAAAAACATTCTGCTGCCTTCATCAATCCCATGACTCATTTATTTTTGCTTTCCCTCCCCCGCTAACTGTTAAGTAATGCATTGATTGTGGAAAATCAATGAAGACTGAAGTCCTTGCTGCACAAAAGTTTCTCTTCTTCCCCCATCCCTGCCTAGCCTGTAGAGTTCACCACAATGTAGAGATGTTTTTGGGGAGTCAGATAGCAGCGCCTTTTGTGCTTCATTCCAGCTTGAAATAGTCAATGAGGGTGTTAAATGTGTGTGGACAGCTGTTCAATAAGAACTGGATTGTGAACCAGGCCCATTTCAGACAAGCCAGATGGCAGCCATTAGACAGTAACAAGTTCTGATTGCTGCTGGTCTGCATTGGATTTGAACTGGTGACTTAGAGGTGAAGAGACTTTGATCAATTCACTGAGCCCTGCTTGTTTTGCAATAACTCATTGCCTAATTTACTGCTGAACTCTAAAGAAAAGGGTAGAGGCTGAGGAGAGGGGGAGGAGAATTCTACCACTTTGAGATCTGGCTCAGGAGCTCTTACGTTGCAGTGGCTGGCATTACTGAGGGGTGATGAGGAGCCGGTAACTCATTACTTGCCCAGATTCATGGTGTCAATTCCCTTTTCAGCTGTGGACACCGACACTGTGAATGTCTCAAGCAAAACCAATACACTTGTACAAAACCAACCTATTCCCTGATCCAGAAGGGAAGGTTCAGCACCATTACTCAGTGGTTTGTGAGAGACTTTAATATTCCCAGAGGTGAACCTTAAGTTGATAGTTGGATTCAATGGTGTGTGGATTCAGCGTGTGAGCAGTAAAGGTGTTTGAAAATTAAGGTGTCTCTAATGAGGGAAGATTTTAAAAAATTCTGATTTATGTGGAGCTAATTGTTGTTCTCCTCCTGCTTTTGATGTGGCTTTGATTAGCTGAAGAAGAGAAAAAGTATGATCTGGAATGTCATTGTACATCAGACTTGATTAGATCATCTTTAACACAGCCACTGACTTCTTTAGACTGGCAAAGCATGGAGAGTGTTGTAAGACACCATATGTTGAAGCTGTCAATGTGACCTTTTATGCCTTGTGCTTTTGGGGGGGAAGTGGTTTGTATTCCTCAAATTACTAATGCAGCATTATTAACACTATTGAAAGGTTGAAGCTGTCCAATGACGAAATCAAACAGGCAATCTTGAAGATGGATGAACAAGAAGACTTGGCCAAAGATATGCTAGAGCAGGTGAGAAGAATCACAGTTACTTCTTATAATGGTTGGTCTAGGATAAAGGGCCAGTTTCTCCTCTTTGAGCAGCTCGTTCGGCCCATTTGAGACCTAGGATAAGTGGATGCAGCTCATTCAATTTCACTGGAAATGCCTCTACTTATAGTAAGTCTGAATTTGGCTCCGAGACATAACTGCTTGTGTTAAAAAGAGAGAGAGAGAATTTTACCCAGTGTGCCAAATGCATCCCTGAAATAATTCCACTGATTTTGATGGAGTCTGGATAAGCCCAATTTTTTTATTATGTTATAACTGAAGTTTCCTGAACCAGTGAATATGTGGTTATGATTTTACTAGTATTATTTTTTCTTTCCTTTAATTTCCATTGGCCCTTAACTCTTTCTCTCCTGCTTAACTAACTTCTTTTTTCTATTGACCATTCTCATTTCCTTCATTTCTCAGTTTGGTGACTAGAGCAACAAACTGGGACTCTAGAGATCTTGGTTCTATTCTCAGTTCTGCAGTTGGTTCACTTTTTGCCTGAGTTTTCCCGTCTGTGAAATGGCAGTAATAATGCTTATTCATATTTGGACAGTGCTTAGAGAGCCTTGGAT
Organism: Apalone spinifera; assembly: GCA_030068395.1. Taxonomy (NCBI): domain Eukaryota; kingdom Metazoa; phylum Chordata; order Testudines; family Trionychidae; genus Apalone; species Apalone spinifera. The sequence goes on along the minus strand of CM057847.1, from coordinate 51,119,130 downwards.
TAAAAAGTGCAAAGTATTGCTTTCATTCTGACCCCTCCATAAAAGATGGTGCCTTTTTATGCTCCATCTTAATTGTATACACAAAGTTTTGACATTTTACAAGTCTGTTCCCGGTTCCCTTGAGGTCTCAGAGAGATTCAGGTGCTCTGCATCTCAGTATCAGATGGTGGGTTTCTTGCAATAAAATATTAGCACAATGATGAAAAACAGATCCACTGCTTGGTGTTCCTCACAATTTGCTTCCTGTGAATGTGGGTTAGGATGTGTGCATGACAATATTTATAACCAAATTGAAGCACAACTCCCACCAAATATGTCAAAAATCTGTCAAAGTATGAGCTTTTAAGGTCAGCACATAAATAGCAGCCTGTGTCAGGCACATATACCCTGACTTAGATATTGTTTATTGTTTCTGCAGAGCAGGGCAAGAAAGGAGAGAGATAGTTGGGGCTTTGTGTGGCACTGTAGAGTGAGTGGGATAGATAATCTACGTTTGGAGGGGATTTACTCTCATTTACATCAGTGTAAATCTGCTGTGGTAGTGTAAGGGGTTCTTTCTAGGTTTACACTGATGTAAATGAGAGCAGAATTTGGTGCTTAATAGTTACAAATGGGAAAGACTCTCTGAAACTAAAAAGAATCTAATGAGATCAGTGAGGGAAAATAAAGGCAGAACAGCAAGCAGATGTTTTAACATGGTCACTTCTGTAGCCACAGCTGCATGGCTTGGATAGTATAGTCAGTTGGGGGAATCTGAGTCGTGCTTCCTCACGGTAGCACAGTTCACTGACTCTTCCTTGCATGCTGTTTCGCCTCCTATCTGTGTGAGTGTATCCCCCTCTCTTGCTGGGTCCTTCATGCTTGTTTTTGATTTGTCTCTATGGTTCTAGCTGCTGAAGTTTGTTCCTGAGAAGAGTGACATCGATCTATTGGAAGAACATAAACACGAAATTGACCGCATGGCCCGGGCTGATCGATTCCTCTATGAAATGAGCAGGTCTGTGTGACATATGCTGAGAAAGTGCCCTGGGGACTTCCTGGAAGTTGCTGTAATTGTGATAGAAAATAGATAATGTGGCATTGGTGGGAAACAATCAATATATTGTGGGCCAGATTCTGCACTGAATTACACCCTGGGGCTGTCAGATACAACATGAAGGCATTTTAAGTCATTGTATCAGCCTTTCTGGGTGCTAAGAAATCTCTGTGGCTACCAGTTAGGGAGCACTTTGGGTTGATCAGAACATGTTTGCCATACCCTTCCAACACTGTTCACATCCTCAGGTGTTCAGCTCTGGCTTTCAGCTGCTGAATTTCCTGATTGAGGCTGATCACACATTTCTTTTCCATCTGTCTGTCACATCCCCTCCCATTGAGATCTGTCCCTTTTCCCAACCCAACCTGACACCTCTCCTGGGTGGGATCTCTCTTCCATTTGAAGCCTGCAATACAAACACATCTTTCTCAAAGAGAATGGAAACCAACCAGCTGCCCTGGAGAGATGGTTAAAGTACAAAGTTTGTGTTTGCTACACTCTGAGGAATAGCACCTGATGCTAACTGACAGGCATTGGGAGCAATAGGTCTTTATATGCCCAGGCTGCTTCAGTAATCCCATGTGTGGCTCAGTTTTTTGTGTAAAATGAATGGTGCCTGTGCTGAATCTGTTTGTTCCTGAAGGCTGCCTTCATAGGTGGCCCAAGCTTCATGAGCTCCCCCTGCTTCCTGTCACGTAGGATCGATCACTACCAGCAGCGGCTGCAGGCGTTGTTCTTTAAGAAGAAGTTCCCAGAGAGGCTGGCGGAATGCAAGCCAAAAGTGGAAGGTACGACAAGGGCCTCTATAGAGAGTCATGAGGGGCGGAGAGTGTCTGAGAGATTTACACGCACGCAAAGCATGTACCAGGCAAGAACACCAACTAAGATTGTCATTCCGTGGGAAGGTTCCATAAAGTTGTTGTTCTGGCAGAATGTACCCTAACTGCTGCCCTGTACGTTACCCTGTGACACGGAACCACCAGCACTCAGTGTGTCCTTTTCCAAAAGCAAGCTTCCTTCACAGCCCCAACTCCTGGAAGTCCCCCATCAGGCTCTGACAGCCGGTGCACATGGTCCCTAGTGCTCTTTTATAAACTTAGTCCTTTGGAGTAGGGGAAGGTAGGGAGTAGGGGAAAGTAGGGTTCATCAGGTATTTAAACTCTTCCTAGGCCCATTCCTTAGGTATTACAGTGAGCACAGGAGCATGTGCCAGTCAGCATTTTCAAACTGCCCTGGGGGAGGCTGTGATCAGCCCCAGGATTGGATGCTTTGAAAGTGGGGCTCCCCGGGGCTGTGCTTTGGATTGCTTAGAGTCGGGGGAAGAATAGCTGCAGAGCCATAACCTTGGGTCATCTTTTACTTCTTTTCAAGCCATTCTTCTAGCCTCCAAAGAGCTCACTCGCAGCAGGCATTTGAAGCAGCTCCTTGAGGTTGTCCTGGCCTTTGGCAATTACATGAACAAGGGCCAGAGGGGAAGTGCGTACGGCTTCAAAGTCTCCAGCCTGAACAAAATTGCAGACACCAAATCCAGCATAGACAGGTAGGCTTGAAAGTCCCCAGCAAATGAAAGCGACCAGGTTGCATCTTGCTTCCTCAGGTAACGTAACTGTAGAGAATTTCAAATGGTGCTGAGGGCCTGAAAGAGCATTTGACTCTATTAAAACAGCACTGCAGTTCGTTCACTTCTTGGGCAAAACTCATCAGCTGTTTAACTGCAAACAACAACGATACTTGTATTTAATATAAGCGGCATGGCTAATCTCTGTAGAATTTGCCTGACACACCCTTGCTTAATAGCCTTTCCTTCTTTTGCAAAAGAGATATGGAATCTTTAGAAGATTAAAAAAAACAGGCCAAGAATTTTACGTCTTATCCAAAAAGCAGTCGCTCTGACAGCACAACACATCCCCTGCCACTGTTCTGGGGCAGATTCGGTACTGACTTAGGTAAGAGCTCCACCTACTGAACCAATAACACTCTGCAGCACTTTAGATTCTCCTTGCATGACTCCCATGCAGGTATTAACCAGACTGTACCCCCGTTTGCTGGTATTTGATGAGACAGCAGCTTCAGGGGGAATAGCTTCGGGCTGTCATAGAATGAGTAACTGCAGTAAAAAGTCTTGTGGAACGAATCCCTGTCTTAAAAACATTAAACCAATAAACCTGAATTATTTTTTAACTATTGCTATGTGCTTCCTGAATACACACATTGCAGGGCCAGCTTTTAGGAAGTGCAGGGCCCAATTCGAACAATTTCGATGGGGCCCCGCAGCAATTTTGACTGAGCAAAAAAAACAAAAAACCACACTGCACACACAAGTTTCAACAGGGGGGCCCAGAAATTTTTTTGATTGAGCAAAAAAAAAAAAAAAACAACCCCCACACACACAATCCCCAGCTACCTCCCCCACACAAAGCCCCAGAGGTAGCTAACACCCCATCACCACGGCGCAGGAAAACCCTGTGCTCAACTCACACCTCCTGCAGCGCAGGCAGCCACTGCACTTCTCCTCTGGGGCTGACACCCCCTCCCACAGCGTGCCCAGCACGCTTCCGGGCAGGGGCAGCAAGTTTGTATAATTTTTGGTGGTGCCCCATTAGCCACACACCCTGACCTCTGTTAACCATGCCCCCTGACCCCCATTAGCCAGGCCTTCAGAGGGTAACACACTCAGGGCAAGATGGACACATGACCAGAAGTAAAAGGTGTCATGTGACCCCCCTCTAAGGGCTTTTCCCACCATCCTCCTACCAACAGGGATTAGTTTGGCCCCCACCAAACCCCCCTCATGCAACTATCCTGCAATTTCATTAACCCAATGTGTGTGACATTAACTCGGGGGCAGAGAGCTGGGGGAAGTGTTTCCTCTAAGGCTATGTCTGCACTCGTGGCTTCTTGTGCAAGTACAGCCGTTCTTGTGCAAGAACCCACAGAGCATCCACACTGCACACCTGCTCTTACGCAAGAGCATTTACAGTACGGCATGGTAAGAATAGGCATCTTGCGCAAGAGCTATGCTCTTTTCTAACAGGTGTAAGCTCTCTTGAGCAAGAGGGCAGTGTGGATGCTTGGCAGGGATTTCTTGTGCAAGAAACCCCTATGGCTAAAATGGCCATTGGAGCTTTCTTGCGCAAGAGAGCATCCACACTACCATGGATGCTCTTGCACAAAGCACAGCTTGCACATGGCAGTGTGGACGTGTTCTTGTACAAGACTTCTTGCACAAG
>CM057847.1:51088978-51104910 GCA_030068395.1 Apalone spinifera | reverse complement strand
AAATCATGCCAGTCTAGACGTAGCCAAAGTGTTTCAGGATAAAGGTGATGAGTTTGGCCTATCTGTCCCATTCACTGAATGGATACAACCCATATCCCCCTCGAGGTTTTGCCCATTACGTCTTCCACTTCTCCAGAGCTCACTGAGGAGCGTGGTGTGTATGGGAGGAAAGGGAAGGGAGGGTTTTGTGATGTGCTGTGTTATTGGGAGTGCTGGCTTTGGTCAGAAACAGGATACCCTTTGGTTCTTAAAGACCTCATGACACACATTTCAAGAATAAGGTAAACTCTGATGATGTAATGGAAGGGAGATTTTTCAACTGGAGAAATGAATTCTTTACTTCCTCCCCTCTGACAGGGGAGGGATCACGTGAGGAATCCCTGTTGTGTTCCCTCCCTCTGGGGCATCTGGTATTGGTCACTGTTTGCAGACAGGATACTGGGCTGGATAGATCTTTGGTCTGACCCAGTATGGCCATTCTTATGTTCTTCAGAAAATAAAGAAACGCCCTGTTAGGTTGCTGACCAAGAGTGGTTACTTGTCCCAGCCCATAGGATGCTGCATTTCAATAGTGGGTGGGTGATTCCCAAATATGAAAATCTGCAAAAAATATTAGGATCCTTCATGTTAAAAAGTTCCCTAAGTGTATTAATGTTCAGTTATTATTGTCATCAGCTTGCACTTGCTTCTTTGGATAAATCTAATAAGGGAAGTGCAGACCTCTGCCGAGGTGCCAGCTCTTTGCTGATGACTTGAAGCTGGCATTAGTCCCTCCGTCTTTTGGTTGAATGGGAAAGAACATGCACGAAAAGCTCCTAAGGATCTGAAAATGTTCAAAGGGGAACGAGGCCTAAAATAAATGTGGAATGGCAAACCTGTGCTGGTCAGCTGGCAATGTTAAAAGTGGCTGTCCATAGTGAGCAAGTATTTCCTCGGGATATGTTGGTTTCCATTGCTGGTGTCGATAGTTTGAAGTGAGAAATGTGAGGGACCAAACTGCACAGTGAATAAAATATCAGCAATTGAGTTGCCAGGCCTCCTGGTTTTCAGGAGACAAGCAAGATACTGGAGAAGGATCAGGACAATATGAACCCCTCAGTAACTGTGTGGTCAGTGTCCTGTCAGCATGGGGCGCCCTTGCTTTGACCTAACATTTCATCACAATGGGCATAACTTGGTTTGTCAGAATTGCAGCATTTGTCTCTCAGCACTCCCACCACAGGAATCCCAAGGTCCCAACAAGAGCTGGTTGGTTGTTATGGCAAAATGGCACAGAAGTCATTAGTTGGCACTCTCAGCAGGGAAAGGGTGGTTTATGTCTCAGACCCTCCACTTCTGTTATAGCATGGCTTACTTAAGAGAGCTGCCATTCCTTGGAGTATTTTGGACCTGGAGTTGCATCTTCAGTGCCCCCAGCTGACCTTTCTGTTGCACACAGTTTGAGAGGTGAGGTGCCCCTAGAATGCTGATGCTCTTATGTACGTGCCTAATTGAAAATCCAGCCCTGGGTGCATTCTATTGACAGGTACTGAGTGTGACCAAGGCCATTCATTTTGGGATCGATATTGGGTTAAAAACATAAAATCATTCACTCAAGGCAGGGATACAACGTTTCCTTGATCAGGCCAGGGCAGGAAAAAGGTAATCCTGTTGTTTTAAAGATTTTGGAGAGTCTCCCCGCAGTCAGACCCAACATGTCTGGAACTTGTTGCACATGTTTTTCAACATTTGCCAACATAAAGCATTTAACAAGAGAGGTTTTATTTTAACGACACTACCGTACTTAGGAAACCTCTCCCCTGTTCCCTATTACCTTCTCCTAATGCACCCCCACTCTTCTTGAACATATGCCTTTCCAGCTTCTGCTGAATCTAGACCTTGGGTTCTCCCACTGGCATTGAGCTGCCGTGGGCTGCTGAAAGAGAACACTCTGTCCTTGCCAGCACTGTGCTTGTTCTCATGTTCACTCCATTCCCCCCTCCCTTCCTCCTTTTTCACAACTGGAAAGTCTCAACAAAACAGATGTGCTTCCCGGAGGCCATGATGGCTCCCGTGCTCCATGGACTCTCTGTGTTTGCTGAATTGTGAATCCTGTCCTTGCTGTGGAAACTACAACTGCCCAGCAAAAGGAGGGCAGAGCACCCATGGAGATCTCACTATCCTGTTCTTTTTGATTGCTAGAAACATAACGGGGGAGGGGAAATTACATAAAAATCCTAGGGGGTAGCCAAGTTAGTCTGTAACAGGAAAAACTTAAAGCCAACAAATGGTCTGGTAGCACTTTATAGACTAACAAATCATGTAGATGGGATCATGAGCTTTGGTGGGCTGTGTTAGTCCATAAAGTGCTACCAGACCATTTGTTGTTTTTTAAGTTTATAAAAATGCTAATGAGGCCTGGGAGAAAGGGGCTGGCCCACCAATTTTAATAGTGAAGTTTTGGCTTTCACAGCAGGTGTTGAATATCATTCTAAATATAGAGCAGGTACTGCAGCTTTCCTCACACAGCCCTACCCATGCACCTCAACCCTACCTTCAAACCACCACCTCTAGTGTGGGGGAAAGAAGGGGGCGGGGATGTGTTCAGTCTCACGTGGCCCATGCAGTCTCTGGCCTTTTTGCTCAGACAGCAACAGGACCACTTGGTGCCAACTGTCACAATGCAGAAGAAATGATGTTTTAAATTTTAAGTCTAGATTGTGAGAACCTGGCCTTTATCTTTGCAAACCAAATGCTATAACCACCATGAATGTTCCCTCTAGTCCAGAGGTCTCCAACCTTTTTACCCACAAGACACTTTTCCAATTTAAGTGCAATGTAAGATCTACCTCAAACCCAAAGACCCTTGTCCTGCTTCCTTCCTGCCCCTTCTTTGAGGCCGTGTCCCTGCTCCACCCCTTCTCTGAGGCTTCACCCTATCTCCCTTCCTCCCCCATCCTCACTTACTTTCACCAGGCTGAAGTAAGGGGTTGGGGTGCAGGCTTTGGTCTAGGGCCAACAGTTTGGAGTGTGGGAGGAGCTCCAGGGTTAGCCCAGGGTGGGGGATTGGGGTCCAGGAGGGGTGTCAGGGTGCAAGCTCTGGGAAGGAGTTTGGGTGCAGGGGGACTCACGTCTGGGACAGGAGGGTGGGTGCAGGAGGAGGTTCAGTGTTGGAACAGGGATTCAGGAAGCAGGCTCTGGTTGGGCACCACTTAACTAAGATGACTTCTGGTTGGTAGAGCAGTGGGGTTAAAGGCAGGCTTACTCCTGCCCTGACCTTGCACCACTCCTGAAAGCAGCTGGCATGTACAGCAATGGCTCCATGGTGCCATGTGCTGACCCTCTGAGCCCACAGCTTCTATTGTCCATGGTTCCCCGATACTAATCAATGGGAGCTGCAGGAGTGGAGTCTGCAGGCAAGGACAGCATGTGGAGCCCCTCTGCTCTGCCTCTCTCAGGGGCTGTAGGGAGATGCCAGCCACATCCCGGAATAGCAATTACCACAGGGATAATGACTCCAACCATGACAGGTTCAACATTTGAGAACTCACTGCTCAAAGAATTAAATTTAAGCGTAGAGAGAAATGAAAATAATGAAATGCACAGACCAGTCAAACCCCAAAGATAACCCACTCTGCAAGCAGTAACAGAAGTTACAACAACCCCCCATGTTTGTGTTCGGTCAGGAGATGAGAGGGACGGACAGTATGTGTTTGTGAGAATGACAGAGACACATACTGTGTGTGTGTGACAGAGATTTGCATTGCCAAGCTCCCTCCAGTCCCTTCTCTCTGTGTGGAGATGGGGTACAGAAGCGGGTGAAGGAGGAACACCCTGACATCAGCCCCCTCCTCTTCTCCATCCCACACCCTGCACATCAAGCAGGAGGCTCCCAAGGGGCAGCTCCAAGGCAGATGGCAGGAGCAGCATGACAGTGGGGGGAGGGCAACTGAAGTGCCAGCACTTGATAGCTTCCTGGCCAAACCAGTCAGGATCATCTGTCAGAGGCTCCAAGATCTTCCGGTAGATCCCAAACTCCTGGTTGGTGACCACTGGTCTAGTCTTTTCCATCCATGTGTAGATTTTTCCCATTTGTGTGTGGAATACATTTTTATGTGCACTGAGGCTGTGGGTGCTCTGCTAATTAGCTGGGTGGCATTTAAATCTCTCCTGAGTGACCACAGATGTGCACACTTAGAGGGAACACTGATCACCATCATCGGTGCATGCCCAAAACATGCTCAGTTAAGATCGGGCCGAAAAATTGGCCCCCACTCTCCTGATAGACTGTCATGAAGTTGGGCACTGTTCTGCTGCTGGTTTTTCATCTTCAGTACACTGTGACACCTAAGAGGTGGGTTTTTTTAGGAGAATTCACAGAGTTAATTAAAGGTTATTTTCTGCCATTTCTGGGATGGAGGGGGTGAGAGAAATTCTATCCTGAAACCTAATCCCACTTGTCATATATTTGATCTAGATTGAAATTGCTTTCTTTGTTGGGAATACAGGATTAGATTGAATGTCACCTGAAAAAAGTCCCTTTTTTTTTTTTTTTTTTTTTTGCACAAAAACATGCACGAAAGCTCAGGACAAATCAATGTGATTTTTTTTCACCATTACTTCCTAGGGTATACATTTTATTTTCCTACTTGCTAGGAAGTTATGGCTGTATCATGAAAGTCCCATGTAAGCACTGAAGATAGAACTGAAGAGAAGCAATGGTATTGTATCTGTTCTCAGCACGAGTGAACATCACCCTGTGTGTATAGTTTATAAAATAAAAATAAAAAATCTGTAAAACACAATGTATTTCTTCCAGAAGAATCCAAAGTATATTTCAGACATGATCACTACCGTAGTGGTCAGCATTAGATAAAAGCAACAGCAAGTGTCCTGCTGCCTCTGGACATCCAGTGCAGGGACATAACGAAGGCCAAAGAATAATTGTGGCAAGGTTAAGACAAAAGGGAAGTGAGAAGGCCTATTCTCGGCCTCTCTTTTGACTTGACTGAAATAAGACCTCAAGCAGAGAGCTAATACTAAATATCATTAGGATGGGAGGCTGCACAGCCGCTGGATGCCAGTAAATTTGGCAAACACAGGGGCTCTGTTCTGAAGAGCAGCAGTTGAAAGTGAAAATCCAGCTAAAATAATAGCCATTAATGGGTGAGAGCTACAAGGCACGCAGGGATATTGCAGTCCAAATGGCAGAGAGAAACCATTTCAAACACAAAAGTTGGCCTCCCTCCATCTTTTGGAACCAGTTCCTTCTGTCAGCTACTGAGACTAATAGACTATTGGAGTCAAGCTGGGGTGTGCTCCAAGAGGCATGGACAAATACCAAAACTTACCCTCTCAAGCAAAGCCATTTGGTAAATAAATCACATACCCACAGTACATTCAACTAGAAATGCAGATGGCCCCAGGACAAATGATCTAATATGTCAAAAATACTCATGGTGTCTTTCCTGCATAAGCAGGGCTGCTCTTCGCCACCATGGAGTTAGTTCAAAACCCTTTTTATGATCAATAGGCTTTGAGGAGATGTAGGGTTGTGTCCAAGTTCTGTTGAAATTAATGGACGTCTTTCCACTGAAAAGAACAGCATTGTAACTGAACTGCCTTGTTGAAGAACTGGAGTGTTAGCACAGGTTGATCCTCTCCAGTCTGGCACCATCATGACCGGACCAGTGCCAAACCAGAGAATTTGCTGAACCACAAGAGATCAATATTGTCCAGCAGCATTACCAACACTGCCACTGTTTACTGGGCTCTTTGAAGACATTTAGGGTGTGTCTACACAGCCTCCTAAACTTGAAATAAGATACACAATGTGCGTAGCAAATTGTGTATCTTATTTTGAAATTTGGAGCATCTACACAGTGCCAAATTCCAAAATAACGAACTATTTCGAGACATTCCTTAACCCTCATGGAACAAGAGTTTCAGGGAAGCCGGAATAGTGCACCAGTTATTTTGCAAAGTATTTTGAAATAACGGGCAGGTTTAAAAGATGAGGGGTAGCTGTTTGGGGATCCTGAAACAGCCCTGCTGCCTAGACATACCCTTAGGGGTAAATTAAAGCTAAATAACAGCACAGAACACTGAGCGCCAAGACTAGTGGCTGTAAACTTTATGGGACTGCAGAAAACTTGGCCACACCCACGAGAAGTGCCCATCCAGCTAACTCAAATCATGCCGGACCACAGATGTTGCCAGACCAAAGTGTCACACAAGAGAGGTTCAACCCGTAGTAAAGACTTTGATATTGCTTGACTAGGGAAGTATATTAGGTTTTGCTCAGGCAAGGAGGTGTAATCCATTCTTCCCATGCTAGTCCCTCAATAACATGCTGGAGCCTCCAACTAATTTTCACCATTGCTATTTTCTCTTCTGTGAATGGGTCCCCACTTCGTGCTGCTTCCAATAAGGTCTCTGCAGCTACTTGATGTTTCTTTGGAGGGTACAGATGCAAGCGGGTGCTGCTGTCCTATTTTCCATCTCCTTGTTGAAAACAACTTTTCAAAATAAAGAACTGTCTAAACCATTTGCTGTGGCAAAAAGGAATTCAGGCTTGTTATAGCATGAGATGGAGGAGTGATAAGTTGCAGAAATGAATTTATTTTAATGAAAAAATATAGACCAGACCATGTTACAATCCTTCCTACCCCCTTAACCACCCTCCCCTGCACATTTTCCATCTTGCTTTTCACCGTATATCTTCCCCCAAATGACTTAAGTAATTAGCAAGTTTCTATCCATGTTCCAGCACTCGACATCACAGAACATCAAAAAATAATATAGTTCTTAGTGCTTACATAATGATTTTTATATGTGGATTTCAAAGCACTTTACAAAAGAGGCAGCTATCATAAGGACCATTGTCCCCATGTCACAAAAGAAAGCTGAGTCAGAGTGAGGTTCAGGGTATGTCTACACTGGAATATGGCTGGCCCAGGTTAGCTGACTCGAACTCACAGGTCCCAGAGTCTGTGCTGCAGCCCAAATCTGAACCGCTACACCCCCTAAATAGCCCCTTAGGTCTAGTCTGCAGATTTTGGTCAGTGCTGGGTAGATGTAACCTAAGTGACTTGACCAGGGCCATCAAAAGCATCAATGGCAGAGTCAGGAGTTCTAATTCCTGGGCCAGTGGCCTGTCTACAGAGTGTGCTGCCTCTTGTGGATTCAGCCTGATTGGCAAACTGATCAGTTATTATGTTTGCTTATGAAGGCTTGGGGTGTAGCGCTATCCTAAAAGATGTCACTTGCTCAACAGCCCTTCTTACATTGTAGGGGTCTGTCCATTGAGAATGCCTATAGCGAACCCACAGTTACCTGCGGCAAACAAGCCTTCATCTTTTGGGCCCTGATGGCCCTCTGGGAATATTTCACTTGTCCAAGAGTGAAGGAGGTTCATGACAAACTCCTCTTCAGGGTCCCTGTGACCACGGTATAGGGCACTAAATGAAGGAGACACCTGGAATATGTCTAGACTACATGGCTCCGTCAACGGAGCCACGCAAAATAGTTTACTTGGCATAGTCAAAGAAGCCGGGATTTAAATAATCCCCGCTTAATTAAAATTAAAATGGCGACCATGCTGTGCCAACGATCAGCCGATCCAGCACTGTGCAGCAGTCTAGACACAGCACGGTTGACAAGGGAAGACTTTGTCGACTGCTCCGGTATGCCTTGTGAAACCAGATGTCCAGGAGATGGTAGATTCTGAGAAGCACATGTGGCAGAACTGACTGTTGGTAGATAAAGTCCTAAAATAGAGTGATGGAATGGAATGTAAAGAGTATAAAGACAGTGTGAGGAATCCTTAGCATCCCAAGTTCTGTGATACTTGCATTTATAGATTACTCTACAGCAGGGGTAGGCAAAAGGGCCTCTGCAGGCCAGATACTGCTTACATGATTAGGGCCTGGGAGTGAAGGGAAGCGCATGAAGTTTCCTGCACCCTGCCAAGAGCGTGCGGCTCCTGGCAGGACAGGAGGAGACTTTGCACACTCCCCTACCCCCAAGCATTGATTGGCCTGGGGTCAGAAGGGGGAGCACACAGTCTCCTCATAAGAGCATAAAGAACAGCCATACTGGGTCAGACCAAAGGTCCATCTAGCCCAGTATCCTGTCTGCTGACAGTGGCCAATATCAGATGCCCCAGAGGGAGGGATCACAACAGGTAATTATCACATGCTTCCTCCCGTCTCCCACCTCCAGAGAAACAGAGGCTAGGAACACCATTCCTACCCATCCAAGCTAATAGCCATTGATGGACCTAACCTCCATGAATCTATCGAGCTCTTTTTTGAACCCTGTTAAAGTTCTAGCCTTCAGCGCATCCTCTGGCAAGGAGTTCCATGGGTTGACAATGCACTGAGTAAAGAAAAACTTCCTTTTCTGTGTTTTAAACCTGCTGCCTATTATTTTCATTTGGTGAGCCTTAGTTCTTTTATTGTGGGAATAAGTAAATAACTTTTCATTATTCACTTTTTCCATACCAGGCATGATTTTATAGACCTCTTCGTCTCCCCTTAGTCTCCTCTTTTCTAAGCTGAAAAGTCCAAGTCTCTTTAATCTCTCTTCATATGGGATCCTTTCCAAGCCCCTAATAGTTTTTGTTGCCCTTTTCTGAACCTTTTCCAATGCCAATATATCTTTTTTGAGATGAGGCAACCACATCTGTACATAGTATTCAAGATGTGGGCATACCATGGTTTTATATAGAGGCAATAAGATATTTTCCATCTTATTCTCTAGCCTTTTTACATTATTCCTAAAATTCTGTTTGCTTTTTTCACTGCCACTGCATGCTGAGTGGATATTTTCAGAGAACTATCCACAAACGAGAGAGATTTTGGAGTCATTGAGTAGTTGTAGCCAAATTAGTCCCCCATCATGTATAGTTGGGATTATGTTTTCCAATGTTCATTACTTTACATTTAATCGACATTACATTTCATTTGACATTTTGTTGCCAAATCACTTAGTTTGGTGAGATCTTTTTGAAGCTCTTCACAGTCTGCTTTGGTCTTAACTATCTTGAGCAGTTTGGTATCATCTGCACATTTTGCCACCTCACCATTTACCTCTTTCTCTAAATCTTTTATAAATAAGTTGAATAGGATGAGTCCCAGGACAGACCTTTGAGGGACCCCATTAGTTACCTCTCCACTCAGAAAACTTGCCATTTATTCCTACTCTTTGTTTCCTGCCTTTTAACCAGTTAGCAATCCACAAAAGAATCTTCCCTCTTATCCCATTACAACTTACTTTACTTTGAAGGACTGTAGCAAGCCACCTTTTCCCCAAGCCACCACTGGGTAGGCCTCCTACCCTTAGCCCCCCAAGTTAGGGATTTTGCAGCACGTCTCAATGGTAGGGAGCCCAGGCCAGGCTCCTTCCTTAGCTGCCTTTACCTAATGCTGGTCAAAATTATTCTCTCCAGTTTCTTCCTCTCTGCCTCTCCACCACCTTCCTTTCATCTTCTCCAGCCTCCAACTGCTCAGGCTTTTAAAGGCCTTCAGACAGACAGCAGAGAAGTCAGCTGGCCCCAGTTTGCCTGAGCCAGCTCCCTCCCAGCTGCATCTAATTGGGCTGCAGTTCTCTGCTTCTCTCACAGGGGTTTTTCCCTTTTGGGCTGCCTTTTCCCCTCTCTGCAGCAGCTCCCTGGCCTGACCCTGTCACAGGACCTTGTCAAAGTCTTTCTGGAAATCTAAGTACACTATATCTACTGAATCCCCCTAGTCCACATATTTGTTGACCCCTCAAAGAACTCTAGCAGATTAGTAAGGCATGATTTCCCTTTACAGAAACCATGTTGACTTTCCCCCAACAAATTATATTCATCCGTGTGTTTGACAATTTTATTCTTTAGTATCATTTCAACTAATTTGCCCAGTACTGATGTTAGACTTATCGGCCTGTAATTGCCAGGATCACCTCTAGAGCCCTTTTTAAATATTGGTGTCACTTCAGCTATCTTCCAGTCCTTAGATATGGAAGCTGATTTAAAGGATAGGTTACAAACCACAGTTAATAGTTCCGCAATTTCCTATTTGCGTTCTTTCAGAACTCTTGGGTGAATGCCATCTGGTCCTGGTGACTTGTTACTGTTAAGTTTATCCATTTGTTCCAAAACCTCTTCTAATGATACCTGAATCTGGGACAATTCCTCAGATTTGTCACCTAAAAAGAATGGCTCAGGTTTGGGAATCTCCCCAAAATCCTCAGCCGTGAAGACCGAAGCAAAGAATTCATTTAGCTTCTCCACAATGACTTTATCATCTTTGAATGCTCCTTTAGCATCTCAATCGTCCAACGGCCTCACTGGTTGTTTAGCCGGCTTCCTGCTTCTGATGTACTTAAAAAACATTTTACTATTACTTTTTGAGTTTTTGGCTAGCTGTTTTTCAAACTCCTTTTTGGCTTTTCTTATATTATTATACTTAATTTGACAAAGTTTATGCTCCTTTCTATTTTCCTCACTAGGATTTGACTTCCACTTTTTAAAAGATGCCTTTTTATCTCTCACTGCTTCTTTTACCTGGTTGTTAAGCCACAGTGGCACTTTTTTGGTTCTTTTACTGTATTTTTAAATTTGGGATATACATTTAAGTTGGGCCTCCAGGAGCGGCCCCAGGCAGGCAGTGCAATTGGTGCCCCCGCCTGTACGGCCATCAATGGCCATGACGTCATCATCGGGCGCCCGGACCAGCGGCGCTCTAGGCAACTGCCTAGTTCACCTAGGCTCACGGGCCGCCCCTATGGGCCTCTATTATGGTGTTTTTGAAAAGTTTCCATGCATCTTGCAGAGATTTTTCTTTTGTCACTGTACTTTTTAATTTCTGTGTAAATAACTTCCTCATTTTTGTGTAGTTCCCCTTTCTGGAATTAAATGCCACAGTGTTGGGCTGCTGAGGTGTTTTTCCCACCACAGGGAAGTTAAATTGTATTACAATAGGGTCACTATTTCCAAGCAGTCCAGTTATATTTACCTCTTGAACCAGATCCTGCACTCCACTTAGGACTAAATCAAGAATTGCCTCTCCCCTTGAGGGTTCCAGAACCAGCTGCTCCAAGAATCAGTCATTTGAGGTATTAAGAAATTTTATCTCTGCATCCTGCTCTGAGGTGACGTGTACCCAGTCAATGTGGGGATAGTTGAAATCCCACTATTACTGAGCTTTTTAATTTGATAGCCTCTCTAATCTCCCTTAGCCACCCATTGCCTCGGGCATGGGAGCCTACGGGGAACCTCTGGGGTGCACTCTTGCACTCGGCAGACCAATCATGGTCTGTGGGTGGGGAAGTAGGAAAGTATCCTAGCCCCACCCCTTCTGCTTGAGGCCCAGCCCCTTTAGTGCAGCACGGGGGCCACTTCAAAATTTCTGAAATGGCCCCCGGCAAAAAATTATTGCCCACCCCTGCTCTACAGACATCAGCTTGCAGGTCCCTTATGAAATAGAGGGTAAGGGAACTGAGGTACAGATAGGGAAAGTGACTGGTACAGGGGTAGCCAATTATTTTTTGTCAACGTTCAAATGTCTTGGTCAAGGTATGGTCAAGGTCCAGACTCCAGAGACGAAAATAATAATGATGAATAAGAAGAAAAAGATTTGGGGGTCCATTCAAAAGTGACTAGCAGTTTGGCTTTGGCCCACGGTCCACCTATTGACTGCTGCTGGACTAGCAGAAGGTTAGATCAGTGGCAGAGTGGGGTCTGGAATCCATTCTTATGGTTCATATCCCTCTGCTCTAATACTTTTTCTGAGTGGGGGCCAGAGCGGAAACATTTATTTAAACAAACCATAGTTTTGATTCATAGTTGGTAGCTTGTATGTTTCTGCCTTCCATAGTCCACTGCTTTACAGCTAGCAATTGTGGCAGCATGAAGTATTTTCAGAGTGCATCCAGCAGTGTCCTCGTTGTCACTGCAAAATCAGGAGCCCGTTATACCCAGAAGCCTTGCTGACCGTTCTTTTTCTTTAACGAGGGCAGTGTGCCTTATAGGAGGCAGTGGAACTCTAGGACTCCATGCAGTGGGAGGAGCACTGAGCAGAGCACCTTTGCTGGGGAAGCAAGAGTAGCTGATGCAGGATAGCTGTTGGGAGTGTAAAGTGTGTGCGCGCAGGCTCCCTCCTTCTGGGGGAATTAAGAATGGCCCCTGGGACCTACACACTAGTTGGCAGGATTCAAGAGGTCCGGGAAAAGGCCAGCTCTTTTGAGAGGCCCAAATGAAAGTACTAGGAAGCGCTTACAGCCCGAGTCTTTGGGATTGCCCCGCTGTGGTTTTACATTCAACTGGTTTATCTGCACCATCTCACTCACCTTCCCAAAATCCTGTAATCCACAGCAATGTTAGGGTTCTTCCCCTTTCTGTGCTGGTTCTCCCATCCCTACCTACAGGAACCCCTGTGACAGACTCTGCCTGTGGCTAGATGTAATGATTGCTCATTGTGTGGTGTTGCCAGAGGCTGAAACTAGGATCTCCAGTGCTCAAAGCACACTCCTTTGCCACTTGCTCCAACAGAACAATTCTTTCTGCAGACAGCGATAATGGCCTCTTATCCTTTAAGACACAGACAACTGGACAGAGTTGAGAATTTCTGTTTGGGCCTGCCTTTGAGTAAATAAGAACCATTCCAGCAAATTCTGTGGGAGTTCAAATTGCCTAGAACAAGAGAGTGACAGTTTTTGCACATGTTTTGTGGGGGGAAGGAATGTCGCTGATGTTGATTTGTGCCCAGGGATGTAAAATTTTGATTATCTGGCTAATTGAATAGTCGATGCAATTTGCATCGACTATTCAATTAGTTGATAAGGGCGCTTCCGCCTTTGAAATGTAACAACAGTCCCAGGGCTATTGCTACAGTTCAGAGGCCAAAGCGCTGCAGGGAACACAGGGCCAGCAGAGGACTCAAGCAGTACCCTGTTGGCCCCATGCTCCCCGTGGCATTTCAAAGTGGCAGTGCCACATGGAGCTCGGGGTCAGTGGAGGAGTCCCTGGTTGACCCTGGGCTTCACACAGCACTGCTGCTTTGAAGCACCCGCTCCTCTTCTCACCCCCTTGCTGTCTCTTTCTGATAGTGTTAGCGCGGGGAGGGGGGAGGAGAGGGAAGTGACTAGACTATCCTGTTGACTATCTGATAAGCATTTGCTTATCACATAGTCGACTAGTCATTCATATCCCTATTTGTGCCTTTCTGTTTAGTTCTCTGTAAGCCACAGCAATGAATGAAATGGGAAGGGAATCCCCAACTAGGTCTATGCCCGGTGGCTGTAGAACATTCTGGGCTCTCTGTGGCGGTGTCTGTGCACTATGAAAGTCTCCTCTCTCCCCTGCTCCCCTTGGCTGTTTGACCTCTAGCAATAAAAACAGAGAACTAAGCAAAGGGTTGTCTTTTTCGGGTTCCATTAAAGGCTGTCTTGGCAACCTCTGGCATGTCTCCTGACAGTCGAAACATATGATGCTTGCACTCTAGTGTAATTTTCTAAGTAAGTATGTCCAGAGATGGGGGTTAAACTCAACACAACAAATTCTATTCTTCCTTCGACTTGTAGCATGCTTGCAATTTGCATGCTTGCAGCAAATTTTGTTTAATATCAGCTGCTCTGATTTTCTCTGTTTCTTTTTGGCCAGAGAGCAACCATTTAAAAAAGTCAGACTGTGGCTGTGAGCTACTTTGCACAAGCCTGGCACTGGCAGGAGGAGCAAAGAGGCTGGGAAGAATCACAGTTTTCCAGGCAGCCTGAGAAAGAAACTGTTCCTTCTTTCATTCACTTTTGCTAAGGGATTTCTTTCACCTTCAGTATAGGTCTTTGTGCTGTTCCTCTCTCTCCCTGTGTCTGTCCTCGTGCAGCCACCAGAGTTGCAGGGGCTTCTGAAACTAGATCAGAGAATTTTGAGTTCATTACCTGTTTGAGATACAACATGCATGGCTCCTGGTCCCTCTCACGTGCTATAAAAACACCCAAGTGGGGAATGGGAACCTGGATTGTCACCCTACCAGGACTGTCATCATGTGCATGAATTGGGTGTGCCCCTGAAGTACTTTGCAGGGATCATATGAAGCACTCTATGGGTGTGAGAGTCCAGGTGTGGTTTAATGGACAATCCTGTGATGGGGGAGGAACGTATGTGCTGGGGGATATGTATCTGTGTTGGCTGAGTGCTCGTGTGTGGATCAGTGTGGGGGGCGAGTATGCCATGGACAGTGCGTGAGGTTGTGTGTGGCTCTGTCTGAGTAGCCGCGACAGGGCATGTGGGTGTGTGTGCGTTTACAGCTGTGTCCAAGTGGGTGGATATGGCACTGTCCGAGTGTACTGGTAACAATGTGTCTGTTTCAGGGCTCATGACCCAGAGCCAGGCTTTGATGTCACTTCACCACATCCAAATCAAGGCTGCCCAGTGACTGAAGTCCTGCCAGTTGGCAGCGCTCAAATGCTTCCTAAAGCCTCAGCATTAGCCTTGTAAAATAAAGGCTATTTCTGATGTTTCCACTCTCTTTTAAGTCCTTCTGGGAGTGCTGACTGTTGTGTTTACCCCCCCTCTCTTGCCCTGTCTGTCTGTAGCCTAGTTTCTGTAGCCAGGCAACACTCGTTAGGTTTACTTAGTGGTCTCCACAGGGACAGATTACACAGGTAAAGGTGAGTGACAGAACAGACTGCCACTGTGTTGTGGCAAAGGTCCCTTACCTTCAGCCATGAAAGGATTGATATGGGGGAGGAGGCTGATTCGGCAGGGCACTCATTGGTTACGGTGATGTTGCTGAGTCGTGGTTGAACAGCTGCTCCCTCAAATTACTTTGCAACCTCAGGCCCTTAGGGGTTTTTTTTATTATTATTTATTACATTGCTTCTTAACTGGTGCAAATCTGCCTGCATAGGCTGACTGGCTAGGTAGGGGAGCAGCTTCTTCAGGGGAGACCCTCAGTTTGAGACCCAGTACCCTCTCCTTAGACAGATTGTGGAGGCGATTTCCCATTGGCCACGAAAGACCCCAAGGAGGCTTGAATGCTGTGCCAAACCACCCTCAGGCTTCATCACCCTGTCCTCGTGGAACAGGCTGCTCATGGCCATCCTCATGTTCTGTGTTTCTCCCTGTCTGGCAGTACGCCAAGGCGGTGAAGCTTTTTGGAGAGAACGAGGGTAAGATGCAGCCAGATGAATTTTTTGGCATCTTTGACACCTTCCTTCAGTCGTTCGCAGAGGCCAAGCAAGATCTGGAGACTATGAGGAAGAAGAAAGAGGAGGAGGAGCGCAGGGCACGCATGGAGGCCATGGTGAGAATCTGGTGAAGGGGGTAGGGAAATGGGATACCCCTTTTCTTGCCTGCTTCTCAAGAACAGGGGCCAAAGGAGACAATTCCCCCGCTCAAGCTCCATCTCTGCCACTACTTCACACACCTTGTGTCACTGTCTCCTTTGCTCCCACAAGCCTGGCTCTCTTCCACCTGTCCCCTCATTACTCCTCGCCTCTCCCTGTCCTCCCGCTCTTCCTCCTGCCAAAGTGTCCCTTGGTGGTGTGATCTCCCTCCAACTGCAGGCCTTGTTACTGACCCAGCAAACACCTACTAGCTGTCTGGAAATCCCAGGGCTCTCAGCAAGACCGGGGCAAGGAGATCAGCCCCAGGGATCTGTTCCGCACTCTTCTCCCCAGAAAAGCCTGCTCTGTCAAATCAGCTCGCAAGCTGCCTCGCTGATGTCTAAGTGCCCCCCACACACACTTGGAAGATGGGCTGCCTCCTCTGCCCACCTTGGGGATACCATCCTGGTTTAGGGCTGATATCCCTGTTCTGAAGCTCTGAATGCCAGATCCCACTCGGTCCTGCCAACTGGGCTACTTCTATGCAGACTGGATTCATAGAACAGGACAGTGCCCATTCTGTGTTCATCCCAGGACAGTGCATCGTGCACAGGATGGGAGCATGCTATGCCAGTGGTTTCCAT
>CM057847.1:51018181-51054665 GCA_030068395.1 Apalone spinifera | reverse complement strand
AGATGGTAGATTGACACTCAGAGTAAGTGTGCTGCTGGACCCATCTTTATACCACTAAGGGCCCGTATCCTCTTTCTTATCTAAGATGCCAAATTGTACTGGTCCGTCTTGTGACGCCAGGTCTTACAAGGGAGTTTCAAATAATTTACACTTGTAAGAGAGACATAACTAAATTGTGAATACTGGACATTCTTTGTTGGACAGTTTATACCCTTCCACAACAGTGCTCCCCTCGTGACTAATCCCATCATATCTTTGTTATTCCAATCAAACATAATTCTTTGTTCCAGGACATACGATTCTTTCTGCTTGTTTCCCAGGCTTCTTGCATTCATGTACCGACACCTTAGATAAATAGCTGATTGCCCTACCTTCTCAGTACAAATCAGGGGTCCTCCTCTGTCACGCCTATCCAGAAAGTCTTCATTTTCTCTTATGGAACACAGGATTGATACTTGGGTCTCTAGTCCTTTAACCTTCTCTTCCAATATGGAGACATGGCACATCCTGTGCAGGTCACACCACCTTCTGTATCTTCCTCATAGCAAACCGATTCAAGAGTTAAATACAGCATTAGATTAATATATTAACATTTTTTCAGTTTACATGCAGAAACGTGCAAATAAGGTCAATCCGTTTTTAAAATAAAATAAAAAAGTGTCTTACATTTCCATTTTTAATATTTTGAAATTCTTGGTTAACCTTTTAAAGATGGTAAAGATAAAGAAATAGGTATTATATTGGTATAAGATGATTTGCCTTTTAATATAAATACAGTTCTTAGAATCTCTTTTTGGACGGAACTAGGTAGATAAGTTACATATGGTCTTTTGGTTGGTATAGTTCAGAAAATCTGCTTTATAGACACTAGATTTTTTTTTTTTATATATAATGTGGTCACATAAGATGTGTGAAATTGCACACCTTACATCTGCAGATGATCAGAATTGGCCTTTGTGTCTACTCAAATGAACGTGCAAACAAGATGATTGTGTAATTAAACCAAAAATTTACCTTTCAATGTCAACACAGTATTTGCGAGTCTGAGAGTAGTAGGGGCCAAATGCCTGGGAAATTTTGTATGTATATTGTGGGTTCAAAGATAAGGATTGTTCCTTAATACAGTAAAACCTGCGCTATCCTGCACTTAACTATCCGGAAAACTTTAGAAACCGGCAAATTTCCTATTAGGTCAATACAGTTCACCAATCTACTAACCGTTAACCTTTCTGAAGCCACCCAGTATCTTCTAAACAGTGATGGTTACGGATATTTCTCCCCAGGGTCGTGGCACTTTGATCCGGCCAGGGTCTGGGCACGGCTGCACAGCACTTTGATCTGGCCAGGGT
Organism: Apalone spinifera; assembly: GCA_030068395.1. Classification (NCBI taxonomy): domain Eukaryota; kingdom Metazoa; phylum Chordata; order Testudines; family Trionychidae; genus Apalone; species Apalone spinifera. The sequence continues at coordinate 51,053,316 of CM057847.1, read as the reverse complement.
GAGGCTGGGCACAGCCTCACGGCACGCCACTATGATCCAGTCAGCCGGGAGCTGGGCCGGGTAGCTGGTGGCCCCTGCAGCACGGGGGTTGCGCACCATTGTGCTTGACCTTTCTGGGACCCTCAGATAACTGGAATTTTTAGATAATCAGAACTCCCTAATCCCCAAGTGTGCTGAATAACACAGGTTTTATTGTATGGTATTTGTAAAATATTTACACCCCCTGATGATTTGTATTGAATGAGCAACGCAATTAGAATAATAAAATTAAAAATATTTAATTACAAGTTCAGAAAAAATTATTTAAAAGCAGTGAGCAATTTTAGCTTAGTTTTTCTAGTCATAATTGTAAAATACTTTGTTCTGCATTACTGCTGGCTAAGACTGTTCTTATCAGACATAAAGATGGTCCCTGAGTTATGAACGCGTTGACTTACAACTGCTCGTACTTACGACCAACCTCCCATTAAGCACATTACAACCAGTCCCCGAGTTATGAACGCACGATCTTTGCTTACGGACAGCGTGGTCACATTTAAATGAATGGAGTCCGAGTTACGAACATATCGAGTTACGACCAAGTGTTTGGTACGTAACTAGTTCATAAGTTGGGGACTATCTGTACTGAATTTTGGGAAAAAAAGACCATTATTAAATCTTTTATATAAAGTATAAAAACATATATAAATATACGAATTGGAAATGCCACATGAATAACAACATTCAGTGTATTATTTATAAAACCAGTAAACCAAACCAAACCCAGTAAAGATCATGCAAGGCATCAATTATTAAAGTTATTAAGCAGATGAATAAATGAGAACATAACCTATGAGTATTGGGGAGTAATTTATACTAAGCTGTAAAAGTATGCAATAATAAAGTTCTTCTAAATCAGTAGTCCCCAGATTTGAGGGCTGCAGCACCCCTTACCCCTCTCCGTGCTCCCTCCCCCCTGTGGAGCTGGGGTAAGGTTGTGAATGGGGCTGAGGCCAGGGACTGAGCTGGGGTAGGGATGGGAGTGGAGCTGCAGTCATGCTAACAGCTGGGATCGTGGCCACATATGCCTCTGCTCCTGGCCCTGGCCCCAGCATTGGCCCTAGTCTGGAAACCGAGCTGCAGCTGAGGCTGAAGATGGGGGCAGGGCTAGTAGCAGAGCTGTGCTGGGGAAGGGGCAGAGAACCAGAGTCAACGCTGGGGGCTGGACTTGAGTAGAACTGGGAGTGGGAAGAGATTGGGTGGCATTCCCTTTCCACCCTTCCTTAGGGGCTGGCCCCAGCTGTGCTACTCCATTTCTCTGTATCCCCAGTGGGGTGTGCCCCCTGTTCTAATTGAAAAACCAGTGTGTAGAAGCTGGATTATTCAACCCCAGTTTCTTAAAGTGATCCCAGAAAGGGCATAAGTCTCTGTTGAATAGGTCCCATTCCCAGATCACGGTCTCAGTTTGACTTCTCATGCTGCCATTTTAAAATGTCATTTTTCAACTGTTACAGATAGTCAGATATAACATTTGCAATTAATTTTAAATCAAGAATATAGTTTTCTTAGTTTTGATCTCACTATCCAATTCTAAGTGAGATTTATCCAGAATTTGTGCTCTAGGTACACATTTTGCTGGATAGTAATACAAACTAATCCTCTACTTCAGGTTGAACACATACGTTTACGTGTTTGTTCCATCTGATTTTGATCTCATATTGGATCTCAAAAATGCTGGATGATACTGGTGGTCTGAATCATATTTATTTAAATGTGGAGAGAGCATCTACAATAAGACTGGTCTCACGTTAGTCTTTGCTTCAGGTTCTGACATATTATTTGCATATTATTTGTAGGCTCAGAAGTTAAGGAAACAGAGAGGGGAGGTATGTTTTATAGTTCAAAGCCTGAAATTAAGAGAGCAATGGAAATGGCAGATGATGCTATGCGCAGAGATAAAACTAAGCGGCTTGAACTGGCAGTATGCAATGAACCTTCAGACGCTGAAGATGAGGAAGAGATGGAGGTAACTTTTTTTTCCATTTTACGTGATTGCATTGCAGAGGTGGTGTTAGAACTGAGAAGAGGAGCCTGCATTTGCTATCTGTATCTTATCTTTTTCTTTTCTCAAATAACCCCGTTCGTTGTCGGAATCAGGAATAATCCAGAAATAATATGGATTCTAATGAAACTAGCTAATAGCCAAAGAATAGCATTCCTGCGTATTAAAAAATAGTCCTGTAGCACCTTACTCATGTGGGGAAGTGGGGTTTCCCCATGAAAGCTCATGATATGATACATATATTTTTGTTGGTCTCTAAGGTGCTACAGGACTACTTTTTTTTTTTTTTTTTTTTTTTAAAGTTAGAGTAACACAGCTACCCTTCTGAGACTTTTGAGCATATGGTTACTGTTGACAAATGTCTCATGCAGTATTTTCTCTGATTCTTCTGCATGCCTCTGAATGTTCCATAATTGCTCCCTATTCTTTTCTTGTGTAAATGGTCCCTATCAGTCATTGGTCTTAATGAAGATGTGGGCACCCTCACTGACAAACTTCTGTCATGTATGTGGAAAATGGAGTGTTTGTTCATACTCATGTTTCCTGGCCAGTTTGTAATCCATGACAATATATCTCACCCTGTGTCCAGTTCATCTTTCAAGTCTGTTAAGGAAACCATTCTTTTACGGAAAACTTAAAAAAAACAACAATTTGTCTAGTAGCATTATTTTACGGTCAGTTACAGATTTTGTTTCAAGAAAAACATCAAACGCATAACCTCTTAGTTGTATTTGTCACAAAAATAACCTTAAAAACATATCCTAATGGCTGTGCTCCACTTCAACAGAAGTTTGAGGAACCTAGCCCTTGTCTCTTGGAGACGGACATAAAATGCGTTTGGGATATGTTCATTAAAAACAAACAAACAAAAACACACTCTGTTCTTCCCCCCCCCCCCCACCTCCTTTATGAATGATAATGCTGTGGTTATGATGGATGGTTGTGGTGAGGAGACAGTAGAAAGATTCTTGCAGGTCTTCCCATATTTAATACCTAGTTTAATAGGTACTATTTTATCAGTTGATCTCAATACTTTACAAAGGAGGTCAATATCATTATGCCTATTTTACAGATGGGGACACTGGGCCAAGTTACTTTGCCTCTCCCTCAGACTTGGTAGATAAATGTTTGAGCATAGATTATAATCCCAGGACTCCTGAGACTTACTGTAATGCTCTACTAACTACATGGCACTGCTGAGGATGGCGTTCTGATAGCTGGGTGTAGCAGATAGGGCACTAGAATGGAAGTCTTAAAACTTGTTCTGTTTCCTATTTTACCACTGAATTCCCGTGTAAATAATTTCCTGTAAAATGGGGATTTTTATCTACCTCTGAAGCTGTTTGTGAACGATGGAATGCTATACAAGTGTTGTCTGGCCAGAATAAATTTATTATATTTTGAAGGGCAGAGGTGGTTCTGTTTAAGCATGGATTAAAGAATGAAGAAATTAGTGAGATCTAAGATCTTTCTGTTGAAGATCTCTACAATCATGGACCATGAAGAATCATGTTTGTAAATCTGAAAACGGCTCTAGGCTATAATTATTCCTGGTTATTTTGGCTGGTGACTTGCAATAATAAATTACAGTCCACATGTAGCATATCGGGTGACATTAATGGTAAATACAAATGAGCAGTCAGACAATCAGAATTCCATTACAATGTGCATCTGGTAAGGGATACTTATAACATCTTCTAGTGGCTTTGATTAAGCTCTGAATATTCAGTAACTAAAAACTGGAGAGAAGAAAATTGGGTTTAATGTTCTATATTTGTGTGGGAGAGAGTAGATAAAAATACATCTGACCACAAAGTAGGGCCAAGACTTCTCTTTTTAAAAAAAGAGGGGAGTGCTTAAACATGAATTTCAGAATTTAACTACAAACATGCATTTTTTGCAAATTTTGGCATAGACGCCAAATAATTGCAGTCTACGCAGTAGTTACATACTACTGTACATAGATTATCATCACTAGATTCAGTGGGACAGCATCAACATAGTTTCACTTATGTTACAGTTAACTGCAGGGTGGACCTGATTAAATCAAATTGATTTAGTCTATTTAATCATGGTTTTCTTCATAAAAGTGCATTCTTGTTTGTTTAATACTTTAATACGTATTCGTTGCAAATCAGAGAGATGTAGGTTTCACTTTTAGAGGTACACACGAGACATTGTATACATTTTAAAGCGTGGTTTCTTTTGAAAACTTTTCAGATTAGTTTTACAACTATATCAGAAAATGAATGATTGGTTATTTCATTTACCAAAGGTAAAGGAAGCAGATGTTTATGAAATCATTGGAAGGTGAACTATTTCCAATTCAACAGGTTAATCACTAATATTTGGAGGATTTCCTTGCCATGCTGTATTAGAACATCACCAGATGGATATTTAAATTGTTTTATTTAACTAAAACAACAATGTTAAGTATTCTGGAATTTTTTCTTCAACAGCAAACGTATATTTTAAAACAAGCATATGAATTTTTGAATGTTGAACTAAATTATTTTTTTAAATCAGATTTTTTGTTAAAATTGTTAACTAAAATAGTTAAGTGAAACAAGTGTTTATAAAAAAACAAATTACCTCAGTCAATAAATTGAAGCTTGTTCTGTCTTGTTCAGTGTTGTAAGTCCACCAGTCCTGTCTTACGTATTTGTGTAGCCCATTCATAGCATCTGATAATTTCACAATCCTTTATGTATTTATCCTTACAACACCTCTGTGAGGTAGGGAAGTGCTGTATCTCTAATTTTACACAGGCATGGAGAGATTTGTTTCTTTCTAAAAACTGGACATCAGGTCCTAATGAGGAAAATAGAAGCACACATTCTGGCAAGTCAAGTATAAAAATTAATAAGGCAGGCTAAGAAAATTTGAAGAGCAGCTACCAAAAGACTTTGAAAACTAACAGCAATTTTTAAAAAATACATCAGAAGCCTGCCAAACAATCAGTGCTGCTGCTGCTGGGTGATCAAGAAGTGAATGGAGCACTCTTAGAAGACAAGGCAGTTGCAGAGACTCCAGATTCATTCTTTGCATCAGTATCCACTAGGAAGGTAAAATGGTGGTTAGTCAGTTAACTGGTTAAATGTTAGGTTAACCTAATGTTTAGTCAGTTAACTGGTCAAACAGGATCTCACTGCTTCAGCCCCATAGCCCGCAGAGCTGCCACTCCCAGCCTCTGTGCTGGGGCTGGCTTTCAGCCCTTGGCTCCTGCACAGGGGCTGGGACCTGGCTCCTGGCCCCTGCCGGAGCAGACCCTGGCCATGATGGGCCCCCTGCAGGGATGGAGCAGCCCGCTGCCCGCTCATTTAGGGTAATGCTTACCAGTTATCTTTCACATGCCTAGTCGATACCGTATATTGTGACTTCCAGAAAGCCTAGATCCCATACCACAGGCTCTTAGACAAAGTAAGCAGCCATGGGACAAGAGGCAAAGTCCTCTTGGGGCCAACCAGTAACTGGTTAGAAGACAGGAAAGAAAGGTAGGAATAAATGGTCAATTTTTAGAATGGAGGGAGGTAAAAAGTGGCGATTCCCCCAAAAGATCAGTTGCGGTTCACGATATTTATAAATTATCTGAAAAATGGGGTAAACAAGTAGCAAAATTTGCATACTATTAAATTACTTAGGATAGTTGAGTCCAAAGCTGGCGGCGGAGAGTTACCAAGGGATCTCACAAAACTGAGTGAACAAAATTCAATTCATTGTTGATAAATGCCAAGGAATACGCACTGGAAAACACATTCCCAGCGATACATACAAAACGATGAGGTCTAAATTAGCTGATACCACTCAAGAAAGATCTTGGAATATCTATTGTGTGCACTGACAGTCAAAAGCAAACAGAACCATTAGGAAAAGAATGTTTAGTAATGCCATAGGCACACCTTGACTGGAGTGGTTGATGCTGGTTGCCCCATCTCAAAAACGATACATTAGAATTTGGAAAAAATAGAGAACAAAAATGAATAATAGTATGGACAGCTTCCACATGACGAAAAATTAAAAAGATTGAGACTCTTCAATTTAGACATGAGATGGGGGGAGGAAGGGGGATGAGATAGAGGTCTATAAAATCATGAATGGTATAGAGAAAGTGAATATGGGAGTGTTATAGGAAGGGGTAAATAAACACACAAAGCAAAAGTAACAGCAAGTTTAAAACAAACAAAAAGGAAGTACTTCACACAACTAACCTGTTGAATTCCTTGCCAGGGGATGTGAAGTTAAAGGTGTATATAAGCATTAAAGCAAATTCATGCTGGATAGGTCCATCGATGGCTATTAACCAAGGTAGTCAGGGATGCAACCCTAAGCCTCTGACTGTTAAATGCTGGTACTGGACAACAGAATGGATTAGTTGATGATTACTCCCTTCTTTTTTTATCCTTGTAGATGATTAAGCAATTTGCCTTTTGCTTTCCAACAGGTTAGTGAAAGTGCTTCTGGCAACAGTGAAGATTATGATAGCGAGGACGAGGAGAGAAAAAAAAAGCTGCTGGGAAGCAAGTGGAGAAGTGGCGGGAAAGCTAAAAAACGAAGAGTGTTGGACTCTGACAGTGATAATGGAGGTTCAGATGAAGAGTTTAAGCCAGATGCTAAAGATGAAGCAAGCAGTGATGAAGCAAGCAGCAGGCTGGGGGAAGGTGAATCTGCCAGCTCTGAGTCAGACACAAAGATGGATACAGATGGTTCTGTGAAAGTCTCTTCTAAACGAAAGAGAGAATCTGACTTCAAACCCGCTAAAAGGAACAGCTTGGAAAAGGACCTTCCTGAAACACCAAAAAGAGCGGTAACTATTTCATTAGAAATCAAGTCAAAGCTTACCTCTTTTGTAGCACCTGAAAACTTTGAGTCTCAGCCAAATGTTAGCAGTGGAGGAGTTAGCAGTTCTAATATATGGGAACATGATAAACTTGAATGGCTTCAGGAAGGGAAAAAGAGAGATGGATTTAGAAGACGGCAAACTGATCCTCATTATGACCCAGGTACCCTTCATGTGCCAGACGACTACCTTAACAAGTGCACTCCAGGAATGCGGAAGTGGTGGCAGCTAAAGTCTCAAAACTTTGATGCTGTAATCTTCTACAAAGTTGGGAAGTTCTATGAGTTGTATCATATGGATGCAGTCACTGGTGTAAATGAGCTGGGACTGATATTTATGAAAGGTATTTGGGCCCATTCAGGTTTTCCAGAAATTGCATTTGGCAGATTTTCTGATGTTCTAGTACAAAAGGGATACAAAGTAGTCCGGGTTGAGCAGACAGAGACTCCTGAGATGATGGAAGCACGCTGCAGATCCCTGGCCCACCCAACAAAGTTTGACAGGGTTGTACGCAGAGAAATATGCAGGATAATTACCAAAGGGACACAAACCTACGGTGTTCTGGATGGCGAACCTTCTGAGGAACTTAACAAATACCTTCTCAGTATAAAAGAAAAAGTTGAAGATTCATCTGGGCACCACCGTGCATATGGTGTCTGTTTTGTTGACACATCAGTGGGAAAATTTTATGTGGGCCAGTTTCCAGATGACCGCCACTGCTCAAGATTCAGAACTTTGGTGGCACACTACACTCCTGTGCAGATCCTGTTCGAGAAGGGAAATCTGTCTGCTGACACCCACAAGATACTAAAGGGCTCGCTGTCGTCTTCCATGCAAGAAGGCTTGATCTCTGGCTCCCAATTCTGGAATGCATCTAAAACATTGAAAACTCTAATTGAAGAGGGATACTTTGAGGATAAGCAAAATGTTGATAATGGGTTTATTTTACCTCCTGTGATCAAATCCATGACATCAGAAAGTGACTCTCTGGGTCTTACTCCTGCTGAAAGCTGTGAGTTAGCCCTGTCAGCTCTTGGTGGATGTGTCTTTTACCTCAAGAAATGCCTTATTGATCAGGAGCTTTTATCTCTGGCAAACTTTGAGGAGTATGTTCCTGTGGATATTGATGTTACAAAAGCTAAGGGATCAAACAGTTTTTTTGCTAAAACTAATCAGCGGATGGTGCTGGATGGGGTGACGCTAACAAACTTGGAAATCCTGCAGAATGGAACTACTGGCACTACAGAAGGCACATTACTGGAAAGGATTGACACTTGTTGTACCCCTTTTGGAAAGCGACTCTTGAAACGGTGGATATGTGCACCCCTCTGTAATCCACATGCTATCAATGATCGTTTGGATGCAATTGAAGATCTTGTGGCAGTTCCTGATAAAATGTTTGATGTTCGTGAATGCCTGAAGAAACTTCCAGACCTTGAAAGGCTCCTGAGCAAAATTCACAGTATTGGATCACCACTTAAAAGTGACACTCATCCAGACAACAGGGCTATTTTTTATGAAGAAACTAGGTACAGTAAAAAAAAGATCACTGACTTCTTGTCTGCGCTGGAAGGATTTAAGATAATGCTTGAGACCATAGAGATCATGGAAGAAATTGCTGCTGATTTCAGATCTAAAATACTTAAGCAGTTAGTCACCCTCAAGTCTAAAAATCCAGAAGGTTGTTTTCCAGACCTGAGTGCAGAACTGAAAAGATGGGATACTGCTTTTGATCATAATGAGGCTCGAAAGACTGGAGTGATCACTCCTAAGGCTGGATTTGACCCAGATTATGATAAAGCATTAAAGGATATTACAGACATTGAAGAGAATCTTCAGGAATATTTAGTTAAACAACGCAAACGACTTGGACTCAAAGCCATGCTGTATTGGGGAGCAGGCAAAAACCGCTACCAAATGGAAATCCCAGAAAATGCAATATCACATAATTTGCCTGAGGAATATGAACTGAAGTCCACCAGAAAGGGTTATAAACGTTATTGGACCAAGGAGATAGAGAAGATGCTGGCAGAGATGATCAATGCTGAAGAACGGAGAGATGCAGCCCTGAAAGACTGTATGAGGAGACTGTTCTACAACTTTGATAAAAATAGCAAGGACTGGCAAACAGCAGTGGAATGCTTTGCTGTGTTAGGTAAGACTTTTTAAATTGCTTGTTAAGATAATTGTCCTATTATATGATGGTAGAGAAATAAAATCCTGTTTAAGCTGTATGTTTAACTGGCCTGCCACATTGTCTGGCCCAGCTGGGCTGGAGCTTCCCATTTCCGAGGTGTGCTGTGGGCAGTGGACTGCTTCGGCTGGGCTGGGGTGCTGGTTAACTGATTACCCAGTAAGCATGCTGGTAAGGCAGTGCTTACCAGGTAAATGATTAACCCTTTACATTCATATCTGATAGTTCTGAAAACACAGACATCTGGGATGGACAAGCTAAAATTGCAATGGGGCAGCTGCTAACCTCTTAAAATCTGGAGTGTAGTGTTAGATGAATGAATTTAACATTGGCATGAAAATGAGAAGCAGCCACCCAACTTTTTCTCAAATGCAACTAAGCAGCAGAAGTAATGAAGTACTATTGGGCCTTGCTGCATTCCAAGTTTCTTCTCCTTACGTTGCACATGTAGGTATGTACAATCCTCCTCCCTTAGCTGGTTTATTGTAGGAGACCAAATGCCTTTACTCCTGAATGACTTGAACCTTCCCTATTTTTGGAAGAGGAATGGGGATTGAAAGGTAGGCCAGTAAGTTAGTGTTCTCAAATCTGTGGCAAATGCTTCTCCCAGACGTGACCTGCTGAGTTCCTTTTACACCTAGAACTAGAAGTACAGCTGTGCCTATGGCAGTGCTGTGTTAGCATGGAGATCTCTGGAGGATCTCGGCTTGGGAGAGCAATCAAGTATAGTTCCTAGTCCCACAAGGGACATAAGAAATCTATAAAAACAGTAACTATGATGACTAGGGAGGGAAGGATGATGGTGAGGGTGCCTCTGTGGCTGCTCCTGGGATGTTCCTTTCTGACCCCGCTCCCAGGACATTGGCTATACCAGGTTCTGTAGCTGGCTGGCTCCTGGCTGCCCATCTATTCCCAGGGAGCCAGCCATTGTCCTGTGCTGTGGACACTGCTAGCCGCACTCCCGGGGCACCAGCCCAGCTTCCAGGGAGCTGGGTGCCCTGCATTGTGGGCCCTGCAGCCAGCAGGCTGTCCCCACACTCCTAGGGCATTGGCCCTGCTCCCAGTGTCCTAGGACTGGGGCTGGCAGAGGCTGCAGTGTGTGACAGCAGCCAGTTCCCTGGGAGTAGGACACCTAAAATAGGTGCCAATCATACTTGTTGGGATGAGTTCCCTGCTCATCTGGCCCTTGCCAAAAAGCAGGGTTCTCCAGTCTGAGGCAATTAAAAGCTTAGGAAAGGATTACATTTAAGGAGTGCACAGCTGTGGTGACCATGCATTGAAGTTAGAGCCATAAATATTCCAGAGATGTATTAGGCTGAAATAACATTAATTTGATTGTATCCATCAGAATAGGACAACGGACTTTTAATATTTTAAAGCTCTGTTTGAAATTTATTATAATAAAGTAACTGAAAATCTTGTGAATCCCTTTTTGCTGTAAATTCATTGTTGTGGAAATTATTTTTCCCCTTGTTTTCTGTCAGAACCCAGGGGGAAGTTAGTGTAAGATACACAAGTAACATGCATATTTTAGTTAGTGCATTTGAATTTTTGCCTTCTAACCAAAGCACAGGGCAAGATATTGAAGGCTTATATGTAATACCCAATAGAAGAAATTATTTCTGACCAGCTCCAATAAAATCATTTAGGTGGGAAATACAAAATTTTTAGTCTCCACTAGTCTTCACTTCAGAAAATGTATTAGGTTTGCAAGGGTAATCTCCTGAGAAAAAGGGATAATTTATTTTTTAGAAACTCCTCTCAACTGGTATGTGCAAAATGAGAAATACAGGAATGGGGGATAATTTATAATGAACTAGAATGTTTCTAACTTTTGTAGATGTCTTGATGTGCCTTGCTCGCTATAGTCAAGAGAGTGATGGACCATTCTGCCGACCTGTACTTCTACTGCCAGAACTGAGTACTCCACCTTTCTTGGAGCTTAAAGGTTCACGCCATCCATGCATTACAAAAACATTTTTTGGAGATGATTTTATTCCGAATGATATTGTGATTGGCTCCAAGAATGAAGATGAAGACTGCAGTAGTGAAGCCTACTGTGTTTTAGTGACTGGCCCAAACATGGGTGGCAAATCTACATTAATGAGACAGGTGATTATGAAATATAGTTACTTAAAACACCTTTTGTTCCAGGGTTCTAAAGAACATTATATCAAGGAATTATTAACTGCACCATTGAAACTTCCAGGTTGGAGTGTAGTCACAGCCTGATCACACTCAGCAACATGTCAGCAAATTGGGCTATAAAGTGAAAGATACTCTAATTGAAAAATGCAACAAATAGTTACATAAGAAGGATGTAACCTACCTAAAATAATTTCGCCAGAGAAACAAGATTGATACTCTTGTTCACAGGAAGGGTGGCAGGGATTCTGTAATAAATGTAGGTGGATTCAGGATTTTATTATATTGGACAGTGTGTGCTTCTCATAACACATTACCTTTATTGGGATAATGAAATATTTGGTGTTGGCAATTCACTACTTCCTCTCTCACAAAACTATTTCCTGCAGTCTTGTTTCTTCAGAGATCTGTCTGATTATTAGGTAGGTTCAGTTTTACTTAACTTGAGATCTGACACTCTTGTAAACCTAGCTGATATTTAAAGTAATGTAACATTTGTGGGGGAAGATATAGTTTGATTCTTACTGTGGAACTAAATCAGTGTGCAAAGCATGTGGGAGGAGAAAAGTAGGTCAGTAGTATGCTTTTTTTTTTTCCTTCTGCAGGCTGGCCTTTTGGTAATAATGGCTCAATTGGGATGCTATGTACCTGCTGAAACTTGCAGGCTTACTCCTATTGACAGAGTATTTACAAGACTAGGTGCCTCGGACAGAATCATGTCAGGTGAGTTCCTAAAATTTGTACAAAGATAGAACTGAGTAGGTGGTAAAAGTACTTGAATAGATTCAAATTATTCACTTGGTAGTTCTCTAGGGGGGCTGGAGCACTAGCATGGGTTCCCCAGTGCTAGGGAGGTGGGGAACGTAAGGCCTGGGGGCTGGATGCAGCCCCCAGCTTGCCTGGATCTGGCTCCTGAAGCTCAGGGGAACCTGTACTGGCATTCCAGCCCCCCGTCTCCCTCCCACAGGACTGGAGCACACAGATTCTACCAGCCTGGGCCCCTCTCAACTCTGCTAGGCGAGGGGAATGTGAGGAGTGTCTTTCCCCTTCTCAGTTGGGGGCCATGTCAGTGAGGGGTTGTGGGTATTTTTTTTTTCTTCTAAATTTTGTGGCTCCCGATTTTTTTTTTTTTTTTTTTTTTTTTTTTCCCCTCCTGTGGGTCAGCAGCCTATGAACCAAAAAAGGTTTCCCACCCCCGCTCTAGATATTTGAGTACAATTCTGCTCCCTTGCTACTGGATCAAGTCTGAGGCCTGAAGCTGTGTGTCATCCTGCATTAAAGAGACTAACCAACTACAGTTTTTCACTTACTTTCTCGGGGTGGAGAGGTGTGACTGTCAGGGCTGAAACAGGACCATGTGTGTGGATATTCCACCTGCTTGTCCATTATGTCTGGGAGACCAGAATTACTCTTGATTACCCTTGAAATTAAAGTCTACATTGGGAGACAAATTTTGAGGTATCTGAAAATTAAACCGGCAATGCCAACTCAATCTCTCTCTATATGGAAAAAAAATGTCCTGTGGGATGACAGGGTGACATCATCGTGGCACTGTGTGTCCTGCTGCCCCCTCTGCCCTGCGTCCTCCCTCCTTCCCCCCTCCCTGGTACTCCAGCAGGGTAGGAGGGAGGCCAGGAGCATTGTGTCCTCGCCCCTTGCAGGGGGGCCAAGAGCCACATGCCTTTGCCCTCCTTTGGGGATCCAGCACAGGGAGGCCTCCCCCTTTTTCCTTCTCATGGCTGAGGTGGTATGTGGCTCCAACCTCCACCCTCCCAAGACCCCTGCACCCCCAGCCCACTCACTCACCAGCCTGCCAAGACCCTGCACCCCCAGCCTGTTCCTTCACCCTCCCCCCTGGCCAAACACCTACCCCCAGCCTGCTCCTGCACCCTGCCTTTGGCCACACACTTATCCCTAGCCAGATACCAACTCCCCTCTCTCTGGGGACAGGGTGAGTGTAGCGAGCAGGGGGCGTAGCAATCTTTTCTGGGTACTTTGGAACAGAGATAGTTAACTATTTTGTAAACTTCATCTGCCTCATAAGTCTCCAAAACAGAGTGGCTTGTATTAAGGCTCTTGTCCAGGTTCTGATGTCAAAATGCCTCTGTTTGAGTCCTGTTTACTCAGAGAATGGAGAAAAGTAGGGTTCATAGATTTCTTGAAATGTTTTATCTTAACCATCTACTGAGAGAAAAGAGAAGGAAGCCAGGGCGAAAGATGTTGCCCAGCAGCAATTTGAGGGATGGCATGACTGTAGGGCAGAGGTGTAAGTGTCAGGGAGGTGGGGACATGAGGATTTATGGATTCATAAGCTGAGCAGGAATAGCAGTCACCCTGTAATCCATCTTCCAGAGGCTACGTCTAGACTGCAGAGTTTTTGTGCAAAACCTCGCGGATCGTCCACAGTGCAAGCGCATTTTTGCACAAGAGTTATTTCTCTTTCTACAAGGAATAAGCCTTTTTGTGCAAGAGCTCTTGCAGTCTGGATGCTCTCTTGGGCAAAAGCGCATCACTTTTCCAATGCGCTTTTGCAGTGTGCATGTGTTCTTGCACAATAAGTTTTTGCGCAAGATCTTTTCCACAAAAAGCTTGTGCAAGAAGCCTGCAGTCTAGACGTAGCCTGAGATGCTAGTAGAGCTGTGGGTGCTGCTAGGCCACAAGCAGGAAGTAGATATAGACCAACCTTTTGCCGTAAAGCTGCTACAGAGGCTTGTGGAGACCTGCTCTATTGAACTGTCACTTCACTGCCTTCAGTTACTGCTGCTTGGGATTGTGGCTGAGTCTTCAAAATATCTGAAATGACTGCCAGTGACTGTCCTGAATGGGAGCCGATTGCATGGGCTGCTAGTAGGGGTGGAGAAACTGCTCATGCTATTAGTGTGGCGGGAGAATGCAGAGAATGTTTATTCCTGGCTTCAGAAGTAGGCTTTACCCAACTGATTTCTCTGGATAGGAGGAGTAGGATAATTCAGCTGTAGGTATGCCTGACCAAAGTGGTCAAACGACACTTCTGAAGTAAGGTTGGGCTGGGAAAGGCTCCTTTAAAGGGCTAAGGCCGGAAGGAGCACAAAACTACTCATTCTGCAAATTCTGGACAATTTAGACTTCTGGCTGCAACAGATCTGTGTGGTTGTACTAGGAATACAACCAATTCCTCCAGTAATTCATTCATTTTTTGTAGTGTATCTGCTCTGTTTTTTGTATAATCTTTCAGAATGATTTGGTCCTAATCTGAAAAGGTTGATATTTTTTTGTTCTAGAACCTCATCCACTACTAGTGTAGAATCTCAAAAGCTAAGCAGCTATAAAAGACTGAATTTATTAATGAATTCTGGATATTGTCCTAACACAAAATTAGAAAGATCCTATTTAGAGAGAACTTGGGAAATAGGGGTTTTGAATTTAAAATAGTTAGGGCTGTTCTTTTCTGTAATCCCTATAGATGGGGCTTTTAAAGGGCCCACAAGAAAGTATTTGAACCCTACTGACTGCATAATATTTTTTTTTTTGAGCAAGTCTTGTATTTTTAGACCAGAAGCTCCATCTGGAGCTTGATTTAACCTCTGAATTCCAAGACACTTAGTCACAATTTGTGACTGTCTGATTTGTAGCATTCAGGTATTGATACTGAAATACAAATGTAAAAATATTTGCACTCCAATGGATGACTACTTTTGTATAAAAAAAGTCATGGCACTTCTTTGCAGTTGTGGAACTAAATATATACGGTCTTGGATTGGATTTTTAGCTCTTCAGTGTTAAATTTTATTTCTCTTAATGAAAAGTTCTTGCAGAAATTCCTTTCCTCTTTAAAGACATGATCTAGAGCAATCATAGCATTTAACATAGGCCCCTCCTTAATAAGAGCCTTAATCTTAGAAAACCACATACATATAGAATTAATGCAAACAGTAGTTAGAAGTGTGACTGTCAACATCAGCATTTAAACATTTTAGTGTGAGGTGAGAAAGCAGCTTCAAGGCAGTCAGTGGAAAGAAAATTGATTAGAAGACCTGAAGAGTTAATGGAAAGCAGCAGCAAGTATTCAAAATTTGTCTGGGCAGTTCTTTCTGAGAAGATGTAAGGCTTTTTTGGAGTCAGTTTTGCTGGTTAAATATATAAGATTTCCCCCTACCCTCCCCTGGCTGGGGATGGGGTGGGGGGAGGGGAGGAGTTAAATTTGTATTTTGGTTAATCTGGCTGTTTAAAAATAACTGCTGCAAAGTCTGTTGTCTTGTACGTATGGAACTTTGTGTGCATTCAGAATTCTAACCACGTGAGTCCCCTTGAGAAAAAGGTCTTGCATTTTGTGATAGAATCCAACTAGCAGTAACCTGTCTTTAGAAATAGCAGAAATTGTAGGCCTTTTTTTTTTTAAGAATCTGTTGGATGTTTGAATTTATCTTAAATTGAAATCTGTAACAAGGGCTTTCTTTCTCCAAAATGTTAATAAAATGGAGTTAAATGTTATTACAAGCACCTGCTTAAATTTACCCATTGTTTGCTCAAGCTGTCATTGGTTCTAAGCTCAGTTTTTCCTAGTAAGATGCTCTTGCGAAAGCTCTGGTCACAGAATAAATTGGAATCTTTCAGCAAGCTAACATATTGTATTGTTGAACTGTATGTTGTAGGTGCCTGCCTTTGCGAAACTTTGATACGCTTTGAACAAAGCTTTGTTTTTATTCTTTTTAGGAGAGAGTACCTTTTTTGTTGAACTGAGTGAGACTTCCAGCATACTTCAGCATGCAACAGAGCATTCCCTTGTGCTTGTGGATGAACTAGGTATTTGTACTCTTTAGTATGGACAATACACAGGAAAAATTGGAAGTATTAGTACATAAGCTAAATTATAACTTAATTGACATCAGATTTTGTGGATAACTTATGATTGGAATATTGGTATAGACAGATATTGCTTGTACAGGATTCTAGACTGGGGGGGGCGGTGTTATGTTGCATTATTCATCAAGAATACATACCTGTTTTGAGGCCCAGAAGTAGCCCAGTTGAAAGTCTGACTAGGGGTGGAAGAAAAAGATGTCATGGTAGGGGTGTACTAGACCACCAAGATGAGGAGGAAGAGACATTTCTAGAACAAGTAATAAATATCCAAAACATAAAACCTGGTTCTAATGGGGGACTTCTAACTACCCAAACATCTATAGCAAAATTAATACAGCAGCATGATTTCTAATAAAGCCTAGTAATGTATGGCGGAGAACACTTTGTTTCTGAAAATAACTGGGGGAGTGGCAGGGATAGCTCTTTTAGACTTTTTTTCTAGCCAACAAGAGGAATTGATTGTCTTCCATCTTCAGATTTGCAATTTGGATGAAAGTGATCATGATTGGGATTGGTCCTGCCTTGTGCAGGGGGCTGGACTTGATGACCTCCTGAGATATCTTCCAGCTCTATGATTCTATGAAATAAAAGTTTGTGATTCTAAGGAAAGGAAGGAATGAGCAGCAGACTAAGCACAATGGAATTCAAAATAGCACACTAACAAATTCAGAGAACTAGTTAGTAAGGTGCCAGGGGAAGAAAAATCTAAGGGCTAAAGATACTCAGGAGAGTTGGCAGTTGTGTACACTGCCAACTATCCTGATGTGACGGAAAATAGAAAGAATTATAAGCCAATATAACTTTCAGTGATATAAAAATCAAAGTGCAGTCCTATAAAAATGGAAATATGGATACATTGTTAAGAAGGGAAGACTAGAATAGGCACATAAGTGACAATCAGAAAAGCTAAGGCAGAAAATATATACAGAAGTGTAACCACAAAAGATGGTGATATATCAGGCATGAGAGAAAGATGAAGGAAAACTCAAGTCCTCCTCTCCTTGGAAGGAAGAGCTAATAACTAACAGCGCAAAAATGGTTGAGGTGTTTTAATGTCTGTTTTGTCTTTACTAGAAGGTTAATGGTGACCACGTAATCATCACAATTAGTATTAATATGGGGTAAGAAACAAGCCAAAATATATTAAGAGCAGGTTAGATATTTAAGTTAGCAGGGCCTAGTGAAATTAATCATAGATGGTACTTTAAGGAACTAGGTGAAGCAATTTTGGAACCATTAGAATTTTTCTTTAGGAACTCATGGAGGACAAGTGAGGTCTTAAGAGACCAGAAAGGTAAGTATATTTTTACCCTTTTAAAAAGAGAATCTGGAAAATTATAAGTCAGACTAACTGGAAAGCTACTGGAACTAAAACAATTTATGAATACCTAGAGCATAATAGCTTATAAGAAATAGTGAATATGGATTTATCAAGAATAAAGCATGCCAAACCAGCTTAATTTCCTTTGATAGGATTACTGGTGGAAAAGCTATAGACATGTTATAGCTTGATTGGCTTTTGATGCAGTCTCAGATAATTCTTTTAGAACGCTAGGAAAATGTGACTAAATTAGTAGCTTTTGGTTAAAAGGCTGTACTCCATGTGATTGGTTTGCCGTCAACCCAGGAGACTATCTAGTCAGGGGTCCCAGGTTGAGTATTTTCATTGACTTTGGAGAGAAGAGTATGCCTGTGAAATTTGCAGATGACACCAAATTGGGAGGGGTTGCTAGCTATTTGGGAGGACAGTTAGAAGCCAAAATTATCTTAAGTTACAGAATTAGGGTGAAAATCATTAAAGACAAGTGCAAAGCACTAAGGAAGGAAAAAAAATCAAATGTCCAACTGTAAAATGGGGAATAAATGGCTTAGTGGTAGTACAAGTGACAAGGATTTTGGGGTTATAGTGGATCATAATCTGAGTCTATAGTAGGAGGGAAGGGCTATTATTCTGGAGCTCATCAATAGGTGTGTTGTCTTTATGGGAGAATTACCTCACGTTATATTCCATACTGGTGAGGCTTCAGCTGGAGCCCAGAAGGAAAACAAAAATGGTAAGTTTAGAAAACTTGGTCAATGAGGAAAGGGTAGGAAAACTCTACGGCTACACTGGCATGATTTTGCGCAAGAACTCTTTTGTGGAAGAGTTCTTGTGTAAAAACTCTTCCAGAAGAGAGTATCTACACTGGCATGTGCCTTTGTGCAAGAGCATCCTTGCCAGTGTAGACGCTTTCTTGCACAAGAAAGCTCTGAGAGCCATTTTAACCATAGGACTTTCTTGCACAAGAAATTCATGTTGCCTGTCTACACTGGCCTCTTGCACAAGAACAGTTGCGCAAAAGGGCTTATTCCTGAGCGGGTGCATCAGAGTTTTTGCATAAGAAGCCCTCATTTCATACATTAGAACGTCAGTGTTCTTGCGCAAGAACTCGCAGCCAGTGTAGACAGGCAGCAAATTTTGGCACAAAAGTGGCCACTTTTGCGCAAGATCACACCAATGTAGACACATCAGACGTTTCTCAAAACTAAACAAGTAGGCTAAGTCTTCAGCATGTTAAGAGAAGAGTGATCAGTTGTTCCCCACAGCTACTGAAGGGTAGGCTTAGTCTGCCACAAGAGAGGCTTTAGAAGGATTTTTCTGAATAGCTAACCTAAGTTGAATATGGATAAATTAAGTTCTAGAATGAGTTTCAAGACCTGTTTTGAACTCTGTCACTTGGAGACTTAAGTGTGTGTTCTTATCAGGAATGGTCTAGATGACCTCTTGCTCACCTTTCCAACTGCACATTTCTATGACTCCATTATAGATGAGGAAATAAAATCTAAGATTACAGGCTAGGCTGTGAAGCGAGTTAATGTACTAATGACAGTAGCATTTTGGATCTTTCAAATGGATTAGCTGTAATGCTGTTGCTGTTTGTTCTTTAATATTGATGGATGTCCCCTGAAAGTTGACTACTTTCCAGTGGCCACCTTTCAGTGGCTACCAGGAGCTACTGTAGGGCACAGTCTTACCCTTGGAGTCACTGTTAAACTATTTTTCCCTCTCCCATCAACCACTTCCTGCCACTGCTGTCAGGCATGGAATTAGGATTTGGGAGAGGGGATTGCTGAGGAATGAATATCCAAGGCAACTGCTGCCTTGGATTGCCCGTGCCAGTTAGTGATTTTATAATACCCATGCAAACAGCAATAGCAAAGAGATGCATCTAAAAAATAATGGGTATTTCACACAAACATTTGACATCTTGCATAATCAGTATAATTGCTGGCACTTTTCCTCTATTCAAATAAACTGTGTTTCAAATCCACATCCTTAGTGCAGAATGAGCATCCACAGGGAGAATTAGGCTACATTTACACTACTGCTGTGCATGTGCTGGCACTGCTCTAACCAATAGGTTCACTCATCAGCTAAACTACTCCTGTCTTTGAGAGAGGCAGTAGTTATGGGGGTGGGAGAAAGCTCTCCTAACAATATAATACTGTTTACACGTATGCTTAGGTCAGAATAATTTATGTCACTCACCCGTGAGGAATGTTAGTTAAACCAAAACAACCCATACCATAGGTGATCTTAATGTGGAATAAATTCCAACAGAGTTGTGTTGTACCATCTTTCCTGTGTAGACAAGCTGTTAGTAATTTAGTGGGCTCTACTTTTAGTGACATGTAAAATAACTTGAATCTGGCTTAAGTTATCCCTTTAATTGCTGGGTTGAACTTGTATTTTACTTAAATTGTTCCTCTTCTTTGGATGTGTGAAGTTTTTTCTTCTTGCAGGTAGAGGCACAGCTACTTTTGATGGTACCGCTATAGCAAGTGCAGTTGTTAAAGAACTTGCAGAAAATATAAAGTGTCGCACGCTGTTTTCGACACACTATTATTCATTAGTAGAGGACTATTCACATAGTGCTGCTGTGCAACTAGGTCATATGGTATGTACAAACTGCTCAAGGAAAGGTATTTGCCTCACTTTGAGGAAGGGGGGGGAAAGGACATAACATGTTCCGAACAGAGCCTCAGTTTTGTTTTTGTTTTTTTACCAGTAATCAAAAAAGGGGTCTTCATAATTTAGATTCAGCACAATCTAAAAGCACTGAATAAGTCTATTTATTTATTTAATTTTTAGGCCTGTATGGTTGAAAAGGAGAATGAAGATCCAAGCCAGGAAACTATTACATTCCTTTATAAATTCATTAGAGGAGCTTGTCCTAAAAGCTATGGCTTCAATGCAGCAAAACTTGCTAATATTCCAGAGGAAATTATCCAGAAAGGCCATAAAAAAGCCAGAGACTTTGAAAAAGTTACACTTTCACTGAGACTGTTTAGGTAAGCTTTCCTACATTTATTTATTTATTCTTTAAAATTCCTGTTTCCTCTCTAGCTGGCATAGCACCTAATTTTAAGTGGCTATGCTATAGCACAGGCATTTTCTCAGTACAGTGGATCCATCTACAATAACCTATTATTGAGAAGTATGCCTTGGCAGTTCTGGGGTACTACATGACTTCAGAGAAACAGTCATTTAAATTAAGATTATGCTTTAAAAATTTATACAAAACCCATCAAGTGTTTGAATGAGAGGGCCCCTCCCCTCAAAATTAAAATGTCATTAGTCTCAGTGGGAGACTGAAGTCAAAAGTAGGGTGTCTCCCTTATTTTGAGACACACTCATGATTCACCCTTAAAAGATGAAGCCTGATTTACCTAGAAAATATTTAGTGAAGAACTTAATAGAATTTTTAAATATAGATGTTTAGCACTGTGGACTAATTTTTTCCCCCCTTCTTCCCCCCCCTTTAGACACCTTTGCCTGGTGGCAGAAAATGCAGGAGGAGATAAAGCTGTACATAAACTGATTACTGCGTTCAATAATCTGTAAGATACAGTAACAAGTGTTAATATGGTGGTTCTCTCACAAAGGTGGTTTGCAGACAACATTATGAGCTAATAAACTTTATTTTTTAAAAATGACCATTTTTCCATTGTCTTTCCTAGGAAATTAAACCCTTTTAATTCTTACCTACTCTCTACATAATGGTTATTGAATACTCCACAATATATTAAGTCTAGATGTTATGGTACATGCATACACTTTCAGGCTGTTGATTACCCACTGTCACCAATACACATAAATGGAAAAAAGCTATGAAACTGTATAGGGCTGTATATATACTTGTCTCAGTTTCATTATAGCAGGAAATTGCTGTGATTTTCAGCTGTTGATATAATGTCCAGACTGTTTTTAAAAAAAACTAACAGTAAAATACAAGATTGTTTTGAGGAGACTTTCTAATGTGTACTTCACAGAAATTTAGTTTACATGGGTACTTTGTTTTATAGTGCATTGTATATGCTAGGAAGTCTCATTAAAACACTTGCTTTTTGTTAGGGTGATTTGAGTACAGACCATTGCTGGGGCAGGGAAGGAGATTAACTTTTTCAAAGAATACCAGAAAAATTGCTGGATATAATTTAAGATTAGTGTTTTCTCTTTCATAGAAAGAACATACATACTGGGACATGAGTACAGTTACAGCAAGTCTATGTGTGCTAACAAAACAGGACACATTCAAGTACAATAAGATTTTTTGCTTGAAATTAAAAACAAACTACATGAGATTAAAGCATTTAAAATCATATTTTTCAATCTGAATAAATGTTAAAAAAAAACAAAAGAAATGCAGAAGTGCTAGCTCACATTTTACCATGTTACAAAAGCAATTGGTACCCATGTCCATAACAGCAGCAACAAAGAATGCTGCCGGTCTACAGAATAGTACTACTGCAAATTGGACTGCGTTTCAATGCTACTTGTAAAAACACCAGCTTTTCAGAAGTTGGTATCTGTACAAAATTGCAGCTTATTTTCTTCACTTCTGTCCCCTCAAAGTCTTTGTTTACACAGTAATGCTAAAACACCCAGTTCTGTTATCCTGAGTCAACATATTGCCACTTTCTTTTTGGTAGGTTGAGCTCCATAGTGTCAATACCTTACACATCCATTTTAATACAGTCTCTTTCTGCAGAAATGGGCAAGTATAATTTCCTCCAAAAATTGTTTAACAGTTAATGATAGTAGAATGGCAGGATTTTCTTGCTGAAAGGAATTCAGTTGTGCTGCAATGTATTAGATTCTATAGGTGGAGCAGAGTCATATAGTGTATCTGTATCATGTGTAGGCTCTCCAGCGAGTGTACATGGATTAGACAGTGTTCCAGCACCACAGTCACAGAAAAACCTAGAAGAAAAAATTATCTTCAGTAGGAGAATTAAACTTGCTTTAAGTTTCAATAGTAAATCTGCTCAGCCAATGGATGCATATATAACATACCTGTCATGTCTAATAAATTCTACATCATGTCCTTGATGGCACTTCTTAATGCAGTTCACACATATGGCATTACGATCTGTGGTGTTACAAGTGTGACATCTAAAGTAAAATGCAGCACATTAGGCATTATTTGAAACTTGATAAATGGTTACCAGAACTTCTATAGTTGGCGATGTGTTAGGCACAGAATGATTTCCTTGTAGGAGGCATAATGTTATTCTTAACCAAAACAAACATCTGAGTACTTCACTTGTACGATCTAGAAAATTGATTTAAGATTTACATAGAGAGGCTGGGCAAGGGAGATTATAAACAGCATTAGAGCATGAAAGATATTCAATTTGTTACCTGTAGAAGTCATGCATTGGGTAGCTGGTGTAACTGGATATCTTATATAGACACTGGCCTCTACTGACAGCCTTCTCTATGGCATCTTGATTGTTCATTATTTTGTTATCTGTAATAAAGGATAAATGATCAGATTATCAGAACATTCCGTTTTAGGTCTCCTCCAGCCCCCTATCTCTATGGTAAACTGCACAGCATACTAGTGGGTGGGAGCATACAGACTCTGACTGACCTCTAGCCCTCCCACTTAGGCACTTCCTCCTCTCTTCTCCAATGTGTCCCTATACCTCCCTGCCTTCTTGGACCACCTGTCCCTCCGCATCCCTGTTCCTATGGCACACTGCCTCTCCACTCCCATTCAGCCCTTGTCTCAATCTCACCCACCAGCATCTTATGCTCTCTTATCTCCCTATTCCCTGTCTCTTGACCAGCTCTGAATAAGGCCTCTCTTCCCTACCAGGTTAGTTAGCTGCTGCTCTGTTCTACTGCCACAGTGCCCTCTAGTGGGCAAAAACACTGCAGCAACTTTTCAGCAAAAGCTTTTTTCTGCACAAAAATTTAAAAATATGAATGGCTGATTAATTATGCACACATGCAGTAGGCACAGATATCCCCTGGGAGCAATGGAATGACAGGAACAGGTTGAATTCTCCATGTCAGGATTTTAAGCTAGAGTTTAGGTATTCCTGATATGTAAACAATTAAATTATTCCTTCTAGATTCCAGGTCAGGATTGCTGCCAGATTAGTGGGTCAGTTCCTAAATTTAAAGACCTGCTTCTGCATCCCCTCAGGAATGCACTTTCTGAAAAGATTATTAATTATGTACCAGAGTGGAAGATACTAGGGATGGGATAGTGTACATGGTTAACTGATGAACCAGGGCTCATTGTTAACCTTCATGGTTACATTCAAGTCCCTCTCTTTCCTTCCCACACTCCTGCTGCTGCCTCTGAGCGGTGCAAACTTCCTGTCAGCACTGGCTCCTAAGGGAGCAGCCTCCTCACCATGCTGTTACTTTTGATACAGCCGCCTCCACCCTGCGTGTGAACATGTAACCCCTGAAAAGTTTACCAAAAAACCCCACATTTTAACATCCCTAGAAGATGCACAAACAGCTCTGGTTTTATTTTTCAGACTTGGTCAATAAGGTCTATGGAGTGTACTAAAGCGTCACACCCATAGTTTAGGGAGCAGGACGGTATTTTCCCTTAGCTTTCAAATAAGGTAAAAAGACTATAAAAAGTTATTTCCAGTTGAGCTGGGAACAGAACACAGGTCTCATCCACTAAACCTATTTATAAACACATTGTTCTTAGCAGTAGGCCATACTACTTTCCTCCTTGAACGGAGCACAAGCCCCAGGTACCATGGTAATCAGGTCTGCTGTCTCACAACCATTGGTATAATCCACTTGCAAAGTGGTGCTTCATTAGTGTCTGATTCATAGCTACTTACTTTAACAGACATGGAAAGCAAGTTTCTAATCCATAATGGACAACTGTTTTCACTCATGTAGCAAGGACTTCTGCTTACACAAATTTAGTCTAGTCTGTCATACTAGAAGGAATTAACCAATTTAAACAGTATAAAGAGAATTAAATAATGAAGTGGTTTGTGGAAAGGGATACATTCTGCCAGGGAACATTTAGATAAAAAAATTTTTTTTTATTTTATTCCCTTGAAATCTGCAGTACTTTAAAGGTGTTCAGCTATTGACTTAACTCTGAATAAAGCTCATCTTATTTCTTTTAGACAGAATTCTTAGGTTCAGGACAATTTAAAGTCTGATACTACCAAAAATGAGACACTAGGATTAGGACAAACTCTACAACATTGAAGTTTCAAGCATGGCATTCATCTTTAAGAAATGACACATGTAAACAAATACACACCTTTCATTGTTACATTGACACCAGATGCTAGAAATAAGCCTCCAAAACGGTTGTTGAAAATCTGATTGCCTTCTAATGTTGCAGTTGCATGATTTGTTATTTCAATACCTGTATTTGTGGGAGGTGGAGCACAGAATCAAAAATCTTAATCAGTGTGCATTTTATACCTCTTACAGCTTCCAGAATTATAGTTTAAGCACTTAGTATTTCCTATTACCTGTCAGAAAATCAAGAAAAACATTGACAAAATGACTAAGATCTAGAAATTGTGCTGAGACAAATAGAGCTGAAGTTCAAACATTCCCACTTAATCCCTTTTTATAGGTATCAATTAGCAACTAGTAATCAAACCACTAGTTTCTCAAATAACTGGACAGTATAGTGGAATAAAGTTTTCAAAGCTGATGTGATTTTTTTAAGTGCCCATCTTGGCTTGATTTTAGAAACTACCTTTTTTGTAATGATACCCTATTTTAAAGGTGTCAAGCTGGGCATCCAAAAAGTCTGTTGATTAAGCCCAAATTGTTCAAAAATCAAACTTCTTCAAGTTAGTTGGCCAAAACTCATTTAGGCAACACCCTAGCACTACACAGAAGACCTTTTAAAGGTCTCCACAGAAGCGTGCTTCTTCTGAAAGACAAATGGAGAAAACTCAAGCATACAATTTCAACTGAATAGGATTAAGGATTATAGCGTAATTTCTAACGAACAGCCATATGTGAAAGTCGTCATCATTACAATAAGACTTAGTATTCCTATTCAACTGATTCTGAAAATACAATTTTCAATAGTTTTGAAGCCTTCCATACAAAGTGATTCCAGAATCCCACAAATATGTTCCTAAAATTTTCCTTGCTCTGACAGGATTAGTGATAGAAAATTGAAATCAACTCTCACCAAATCAACAACATATACACTCTGATGGACTTTCAAAATAAAATTGTGAACAGTTACTAGGAAATATTCTATGTGACGAGACAGAAAATGCCTAAGTTTCCTGACAATTTGAGAGAACGCGGCAAAATTGGTAATTTAGCAACTCTGAAATGCCAAATGATTTCTAGAACATTCTGCAGAATATTTCACACTGTCCAAATGAATAATCATCCCAGCTGTATAAAAAGGACACTTGCCTGTTATATTAAAATATTGAATTAAAATCTCTAGCTCTAATCCTTCCAGATATGATTTAAAGAATACAAACCTGCAGCAAATCCATCAAATATTCGATTTTTCCTTAACACAGGGTGACTGTTGGTGCTGATAAGAACACCAGCTTGAGCATTTCTAAAAATATCATTCTCTTCAAGGAGACCTACAACAAAATCAGCAATGCCAGTTTAAAGCCAACCATCATCTTGTTTCTGTCTATAAACCATCTGTATAATATTTTACTCATAGTACCAATAATTTCAGTGAAAGGATTAACAGGTTGTTAGAGATAATTCTCTAAATTGATACGTATCTTAAGGATAGAACTAGGATTTTCAATACAGACAGGGGACTCATGACCCATTAAAACAAGCTCTTAAGTCAGTGGTCACCAACCAGTAGATCAGGATCTACCAGTAGATCTTGGAGCTTCTGACAGGAGACCCTCACTGGTTTGACTGGGAGACTATCAAGAGCTGGCACTTCAGCTGCCCCTCCCCACACTGCCCTGCTGCTCCTCACAGCTGCCCCTTTGGAGCCTCCTGCTTGTTGTGCAGGGTGGGGAAGACAGAGGCAGTGGGGTGCTGATTCACTCTGTCCCCCTCTCCAGAGTAAGGCGGGCGGGGCCTTGGAGAAGGGGCGGGGCGGGGGTATTTGGGTGTGAGTTAGATCCTGGACTGACAAATTCAGAAAGTGAGCTTGTGCTTAAAAAGATGGGGACCACTGTCCTAACTAATATATCTTTAGCAGCAGCACGCAGCAGCAGCATATCAAATCATCTAGAAATCTGCCAAGTTTTACAACAGGCAACATAAAAGGAACAGCCACGTCAGTACAAGCAATGTCAAAATGACTGGTTTTACTGCTTTGTGTATTTATACACTGCAATGTAAAAGTCTGATATTTATATTCCAATCAATCTATAATTATATCACAAAAACGAGAATACAAGCAATTTTTCAATAACAGAATGCTATAACACGTGTATTTTTTACATCTGATTTTATAACCAAGTAGCTTTTTAAATGAGGTGAAACTTGGAAGTATACAAGATAAACCAGTACCCTGTATGCTAGTCTGGAAAGGTGGAGAGACACTGACCTAGAGGCTACTCTATATTTAAGAAACCAAATCTGTCAGACTTTTTGTGCTCTGTTCTTTCATCTATAGCAGCATTTGGTAATCTCAAAAGGAAGGCACTATTTTTGACTGGTACTTTGCCGCTGCAGTGCAGCTCTACTCAAAATTTCATAATCCACAATGAAGGATTAACTACCTAATTTCTTAATAAGGTATTTTCTTTTTACTACCATAGGGTAAGTCAGGCTATTTCTACATCTTTGTTATTGGCAAAACCATACATTTAAAACAAAAACACCCCCTCCCCTTCCCTCCAAATCCAAGATCTGGGATTTTCAATTTGATGGTTACATCAGACTTTTTCCTTGAGCTAAATGGCAAAATATTACCAATGTAGATTACAAGTGATAAGGAAGAAGTCGTCTGGCATATAGAAGCAGTATGGAACAGGCTTCCTGAATGAGGTGAATTACCCCTTTGCCTATTATAGTTTAGTAGTACAGATTTAACTAATGACAAAAAAGTATTAGTGTATTTTAAATAAATATTTTACTACTTCATAAAGACAAATAATCAAATTTCTGAAGAGCAATTTAAAAGACCAATATAGGCTATAATCCAATATAGTTAGTGTATTCTAATGAGGAAAGAATGCTACCTCTGCCCCCATTAAATATACAGATGCCCCCATCTCTTCCATCATGGATTTTATTTCTTCTTAGCGTAGGATTACTGTCTGTCTTAATCCACACTCCAGCCATTGCATTATCAAAAATTTCATTGTCTTCTATAAATCCAAGCCCTATAAAAAAAATTCAACATCATTGTCTTTCTAATAACCACACTGCAAAGCGTCTTACTGTCTGAAAAAATGAAAGAATGGACCTACCAGAATTGTAAACAAGAATACCACCATTCTGGCCTCCCCAGATTTTGTTGCGCCTAATTTTGGGGTTACTTCCAGTTCTATAGATGAGCAAAAAAAGGTTATTAAAGTTTCCAGTTTCATAAAACTGAATATTTAAAATACATCTCAAGATGGGGGGAAATAGTACATTTCCTATTGTATCAGTATTATGTTGTCTTACACATCAGACCCCATGTAAAAATATAAAAGACACTGCTTGCAAGCCTTTAGAAAAAAAAAGATTACTTACCTTTTGTAACTGTTGTTCTTCAAGATGTGTTGCTCATGTCCATTCCACGTACACGTGCGCGCACCACATTCACAGAAATAGGAGAGTATTCCCTTAGCAGTATCCACTGGGCTGGCAGGGAGCCCCCTGGTGTGGCGCCTGCATATGATCCTCCAGTGGCCTGCCACCCTCTCAGTTCCTTCTTGCCAATACACTCCACTGAAGAGGAGGCGGGCGGGATTTTGAATGGACATGAGCAACACATCTCAAAGAACAACCGTTATGAGGTAAGTAACCGTTTTTCTTCTTCGAGTGATTGCTCATGTCCATTGCATGCAGGTGACTCCAAACCTAGCCCCAAGGAGGCAAGGTCGGAGACTACAAGGAAACAGAGTGCAACACTGCTCTATCTACGGCTGCATTGTCCCTGCCCTGCTGCGCTATAGCATAATGGCTTGCAACAGTATGCAACGAAGATTAGGTGGCTGCCTGGCAGATATCTATGATGGACACCTGAGCCACAAAGGCAGCAGACGAAACTTGGGCCCTAGTGGAATGTGCCGTATTGGGGGAGCTAGTACACAAGCCAGCACATAACAAGCCTGGATGCAAGAGGTGATCCAGGACAAAATATGCTGACACTGGCATTCTGTGTCATTCTGTCAGCTAAAGAAACAAACAACTGGGGGGGACTTACGAAAGGGTTTTGTTCTATCCAAATAAGAAGCCAAAGCACGTCTAACATCTAAAACGTGAAGAGCCTGTTCTGTTCCTGACTCGTGAAGTTTCGGGTAAAAGACAGGCAAAAATATATCCTGAATACCATGGTACTGAGACACCACCTTGGGCAAGAATGTGGGTGAGGGTGAAGTCTAACCTTATCCCTAAAGAAAATGGTGTTTGTGTTGGGGTGGGGGGTTCTGAAGTTCAGAAACTCACCTTGCAGAAGTAGCAGCCAAGAAAAAGGAAACTTTCCAGGAAAGGTGCAACAGTGAGGATGGTGCTAAAGGCTTGAAGGGGGGAGTCACCAACATAGTGAGCATGAGGTTATGGTCCCGGGGGCAGGGGCTGGCACACATGCAGATACACCCTGTCCAACCTCTTAAGAAAGCGATGTACCATAGGGTTGGCATAAACAGACTTCCCCGGTACCCTGAATGGAAAGCCAAGATGGCAGCAAGGTGCCATGACTGACGAGAAGGTGGGGCCCTGGATCCTAAGATCCAAAAGGTAGTCCAGGATGGCAGGGTCAGGGGCTTCCATTGGGGAGAACCCCATCCACTCTGACCACAACACAAAGCGCTTCCATTTTCCTAAGTAAATGGCCTTAGTGGAGCGTTTACAGCTCCCCAGCAAAACTCTCTGGACGCACTCTGAACACTGATTTTCCAAGGTGGTTAACCATGGAGCTTCTATGCCATGAGATGCAGAGACTGAAAGTTTGGGTGGCAAAGCCTGCAAAAGTGCTGCGAGATACAGGAGCAGGCTCTGGGACGTTCCACCAAGAGGTCGAGCAGGGCCAGGAACCAATGCTGACGAGGCCATGCTGATGCTTGGAACTCCCTGCCTTTGTGAATGAGAGGGACTGGCGGGAAGGCATACAACAGGGCTGGAGGCCAGAGAACTAGCAGAGCATCTCCCAGGGACCGCAGACTATGGGTGAAGAGCGAGCAGAAGCAAGGATACTTCCTGTTGCTGCGAGTCGCAAACAGGCCCAGGTGGGAAACCCCCACCTGCAGAAAATGTCCAAGCCACATCTGCTCTGAGGGACCATTCGTGCCTATCAAAGCACCTGCTGAGATGGCCCACCAGTGCATGCTGCGACCTGGCCAGACAAGATGCTACTGGGTGAATGGCATGAGCGGTGCAGAGCTCCCACAGAAGGAGAGCCTCCTGACACAAGGTAGGAGTGAATTCTCTTTGTATAAAACAGGTCGGCAACCTATAGCTCACGAGCCAAATATGGCTCTCTAGGGAATCCCAACTCAGCTCCCCCTTACTCCCCTCCTCAGCAGGGAGCCAGCTCTGGTGCTGCAGCCTTATGGCCCTCCTGCAAGTTTAGAACGTGAGCACCGGCTACCTAGGGGTGAGAAAGCCCCAAGGCTCTGCACTGGATCCGGCGTACAGGGAACAAGCAGAGCTAAATATGGCTTGGCAAGACAGCATTTTCCTTCCCCCATGTGTGAGAAACAAGCAGTGAAAATGGCTCCCAGGCATTGCCCATTTTCCTCCTATAGGGGAACACTTCCTGGAGGCTTCCAAGGCAGCATATGCTACTGGGGATTCATATAGGGCTCTTTGTTGACCACTTGTTCTGAACAAGGTGGAGCCTAAGAGCAGCATCCTGTATTGCTAGAAAACAGACCGTAGGCAGGAAGGCCAGGACTGCTGTAGCATTGAGGCAAGCCCCCACAAATTCTATCCCTTGAGTGGGAATTAGGGTGGACTTGGTCTTGTTCAGAATGAGACCTAACAGGAGGAAGGTTTCCCTGACTAGAGATATATGATCCAGGACCTGGGGAGAAAGGGAACCTCTTTTGAGCCAGTCGTCTAGATATGGGTATACCTGAACCCGTCCATTGTGCAAAAAAACAGTGATGACCACCATGCATTTGGTGAACACCCTGGGGGCCACAGAGAGGCCAAAGGGGAGTGCCGTAAACTGAAAATTGTCTCAGCTCACTGTAAAGCAGAGGAGGCACCTGTGAGGTTCCACAACTGAAATGTGGAAGTAAACATCTTTTAGATTGGGGGCAGCATACCAGTCTCTCATGGCTAGGGAAGGGATGATAGAGGCTAATGTCACCATCTTAAACTTTGACTTCACTATGAAGGCATTCAGGCCTCTGAGGTCCAGAACGGGACGGAACCTGCCCTTGGCCTTTGGAACCAAAAAAGTAATGGGAGTAGAAACCCCTGTCCCTGCAGTCCACCAGAACCTCTTCTACAGCTCCAAGATTGAGGAGCTGTTGCACCTCTAGATGTAAGAGACACTTATGAGAGGGACAGGGGTGGGGGAGAAAGAAGGGGCAGGACAGAAATGGAATCAAGTATCTATTTTCCACTGTATCTAGGACCCAACGGGTCCATCATAATAGTCGACCAGACATGGTGGAAAGGGGATAGTTGATTGGCAAAGGGCCGTGGTGAACTGGCTGGTATGCTGTTCCCAGGCAGACCTTCAAAGGCTTGGCCTAGGGCCCTGAGGCTTGTTAGAGGGGCCCGCCCCTCAGTCGGAGGAGGAACAGGATGACTATCTGACATTACTGTTATTACATCCTCTTCATTTAGGGAAGTCCAACCTATTGCCCTGCAGGAGAGGGAAGGAGAGGATTCTGGGGTGGAGAGTGTCTCTGGGGCTGGGGTGTATATCCCTAGGGACTCAAAAGTCACCCTAGAGTCCTTTAGCCCATGCAGGCTGGTGTCAGTCCATTCCGAAAACAGATCTGTGCCCACAAATGGCAGGTCCTGGATTGTGTTCTGGACCTCCGGTGGGATGCCGGAAACCTGGAGTCAAGCACTCCTATGTAATACCAGGCCGGTCGCCATGGCACGAGCCACTGCGTCAGCAGCGTCCAGGGCTGCCTGGAGGGCCACTCGGGACACTACTTTGCCCTCCTCAGATAAGGACTTTTACTCCCGCTTGGAATCTCGAGGCAACAATTCCCTAAATTTGTCCATTGCCATTCAGGAATTTAAGATGTACCTGCTCAAGAGCACCTGTTGGTTGGCAATCCTGAGCAGGAAACCCTCCCTACGCACCACCACCACCACAACCGGGCATAGGCCTTGTGACCGAGAAGATCCAATTTCTTATTCTTCTTGTTTTTAGGGGTAGGTGTTGGCTGGCCCTGGCACTTCCGATGGTTGGCTGCTTGGACCACGAACGAGCCTGGCAGGGGATGTGAGAAGAGGTGCTTGTAGCCAGCCTGAGGAGCAAAATACCTTTGCTCCCCTGTCTTGTCAGTGGGAGGAACAGAGACAGCCATCTACCAGAGGTCTTTGTAATTTTACCCACTGTCTTATTCAGTGACAGGGCCATCTTAGATGGGGCTTCTGTATTTAGAATGTCCACTGTCGGATCAGAATCCTCTGACACCTGCTTGACCTGCACCCCCAAAACTTTGGACCAGGTGCTTAAGCAGATCCTGGTGGGCCTGGGATCCATAGATAGCGCAGATGGAGATGCAAAACTGAGGGCCTCGTCTGGGGAGGATGAAGAGTCCTCCCATGTAGCAGAGTCCTCATGCCCCTGTGGGTCCTCGGAGGCTTGGGATGCCATTGACTGGTCCGGTAACCCTCTAGGGCACTGTTCGCTGACCCCCCACCCAGAGAGGGTCTGGGGGACTGCCTACGAGCCGAATGTCCTTGGTTCAGTGCCGGGGAGCAAGGTAACATTGTACCTGATGGCAGTACCCAGGACCCCAAATAGACGAGCCCACCACAGAGGGGGTACCCCCGGGCCTGATGATAGGCCCACAGAGTCCAAAAGGGCCACTGAGCTGGGTGCTGTGAAGGCCAAATCTGCTGCACCAACTGGCCAGAAGTGCTGTAGTGTCGTGAGTGATGACTGGAAAGAGAGTGGTGTTGAGAGCGGGATCCGGACTGGTGCTAGGAATGGGAAACCATGGCCCAGGACCAGGTGGACTCAATGTTGGAGTCCAAAAGTTAGTCTAACCCTGACTACAGGGGTGTAGAGGAGGGGCCCAGAGACCGGTGCCGAGAGGCATGGCAGACCGTAGCCTCTGGCTTGCTCCAGTGCCAAATAGGTGGCGGGGGCATCAGGTATCCTGGTGCCGAAGGCTGCACTGCTGAAACAGAGGCACTCAGTGCCATGCCTCCCCATAGGCCTGGGATGAGGCTGCAACTGGTACTGGTGCTGGTGCCCAGGAACGGTGTGGGTGCCGCAGGGCATGAAGCAGGGGCAGGCACTGCCCTGGGGACTGGACCCGGTGCAGGCCTCGAAGAGCGCTGGCTAGACTCGGGTGCAGCGCTGGCTAGACTCGGTGCGTGACTGGATCTCTCCAGTGCATCGGTGCCAATAGCGAGGCAGGGGAGGAAGTGAGTTCTATCAATTCCCTAACTGCCTCAAAAGTGTCTGAGGTCAAGGGCTAGTCCACCAACAAGGGATCCTCTTTGGGACTGGGATTCCAGGCCGTGCTCAGCTGGCCCCGAGATAGCTATGGAACAGAAGGCCTCAAGGTTGGAGCAGGAGAGTCAGAGTGCCCCAACTGAGGGCGCACCCTGGATGCATGCCGTGACGGAGACCTGCCTCTGTTCTCCCTCTTCTTTTGAGGCACCAGAGACTGGGAGCAATGCCGGGCGGCAGGGCAGCTCCATGTCAACAAGCCCCAGAGGCCTCCTGCACAGAAGACAGTGCGCTGTGTGAGGCTGTTGCCGGATCAGCAGCCGTGCTGGACACAGCACTGACTCCATTTGGAAGATCTTAAGGTAAAAATCTCTCGCACGCTGAGTCTAGGCCGTAAAACTTTGACATTTTTTACAGTTTGTGGAGATATGAGCCTTACCCAAACACTTCAGGCATGAATCGTGCAGGTCCCCATAAGGCATAGGCTTGAGACAGTCCACGTAGGGCTTAAAGCCTGGGCATGCCTCAGGGAAGAGGAGAGAAGGAGATGCACTGGGCAAACCCCGACCAAACCCAATCTAACCAACTAAAAAAAAAACACGAACATGAAAAACTTGAAACTGGGAACATGAAAAACTCAAACAGGAACACTAACTAGCTGTGGATACCACTGATATCACAATTGTGAGTGAGATAAGAGCTCTAACGACTGCCATGGGCGGTAAAAAGGAACTGAGGCGATGGTGGGCTAGCAGGAGATTATGTGTGTGCATATGCCAGCGCCACTCCACGGGGCTCCCTGCCAACGTTTCAAACATGAGCAATGAACATGAGCAATCCTTGACTGTTTCCAAGTAAACACACTTACGAACTCACATAATTATCAATAGAGAAAGGAATCTCACAGAGTAAAATCTAGGAACCAAATGTTAAGAAGGAGTAGAAAGAGAAATAAGGATAATACAATGGAGCTTATAAAATCTCATTTTAGATGCAAAATAAAAGTGCATTTTACCTTATTTGAACTCCTGAATACATATGATTATAGATGTCATTGTCTTCCAACACTCCATGTCCATTGTCATAAAAATAAACACCAACCTGACATTGAAAATGAAATAATTAGTTTATAAGCAAGAAAAAAGTATGAAAGCAGAATTTCTACCTTGAAAAACAAGACACACCTGTTTTCCACTATGTATTCTATTTCTCCTCAGCACTGGAGTACTTCCTGTTGTCACCCAGACTCCAGCCAAAGTATTACTGTAAACTTCATTTTCTTCAATCACACCTTGTCCTTTTTCATGCTAAATATAGACAAGATAAGTAAAAAATAAAATAGCCTCATACAAATACTGTTTTATGGTCTTTTTTTTTCCACTACCAAAAAAAATCGCTTTGTCGAGGACTAAAGTCCTTTCCTATGGTAGAAGGCTCCCAAAGTTCTCAAGTTACCACCATTTTAAAAATAATTTTGCACTATTCATGGGACTTTATATTTCTAAACATTTTAAGTGTAAAAATAGATGAAGAATTTCTCTTTATACAACTGATTTAGTACTTGACATTTCAAGGGTTTGTATTGAAGTTAAGAAATCTCTGCTGGGTTTTGTTGGCAGAGATCTGCCCTCAACTTAGTAGGAAACCAGGTTAGAACTGGATTAGAACTGTCTGTTAAAAATTAAGTTATATAAATTAGCATGTTTCTTACTTAAGGCATACAACAATTTTTACTGGTGCATTAGTATTTAAAATTAAAATTCAGATTCTCAGAGCCAGATACTAAGCAAATAATTATACAATTCTAGTCTGAGAACTTCATTCAGTTCATTCTATATAATCCTTGGTTTCACATGCTAGAGACCTATACTC
Source organism: Apalone spinifera (assembly GCA_030068395.1). Taxonomy (NCBI): domain Eukaryota; kingdom Metazoa; phylum Chordata; order Testudines; family Trionychidae; genus Apalone; species Apalone spinifera. The sequence goes on along the minus strand of CM057847.1, from coordinate 51,018,349 downwards.
TAGTCTGACTTGTAACTTCTCTGCCTATTTTTATTCATATATGCCAGTTTGGGGATGGGGACATATGATTTAGTAAGTCTAGTTGTAAATGTGAAATGCTCCAAGATTTCTAGACTTAAGTGTACAGGATGCCAAATTTTTAGCAAAACCAGATGCAAAGTAAAAGCT
>CM057847.1:50968335-50982743 GCA_030068395.1 Apalone spinifera | reverse complement strand
CCTAGACAAATTGGAGAATTGGGCCAAAAGAAATCTGATGAGGTTCAACAAGGAGAAGTGCAAAGTCCTGCACTTGGGACGGAAGAATCCTAAGTATTGTTACAGGTTGGGGACCGACTGGCTAAGCAGCAGTTAAGCAGAAAAAGATCTGGAGATTACAGCAGATGAGAAGCTGGATATGAGCCAACAGTGTGCCTTTGCAGCCAAGAAGGGAACAGCATATTAGGGTGCATTAGGAGAAGCATTGCCAGCAGCCCTAGAGAAGTGATTATTCCCCTTTATTATTCAATGAGGCCACATCTGAAGTATTGCATCTAGTTATGGGCCACCCATTATAGAAAGGATTGGATAAAGTCCAGTGGAGGACAGCAAAAATGATTTGGGGGCTAGAGCACTTGATTTAAAAGAAGAGGTGGAGGGATTTGGGCTTATTTAGTCTACAGCAGAGAAGAGCGAAGGGGGATTTGATAGCAGCCTTCAACTTCCTGAAGGGAGGTTCCACAGAGGATGGAGAGAGGCTGTTTTCAGTAGTGTCAGTTGGCAGAACAAGGAGCAATGGTCTCAAGTTGCAGTGGGGGAGGCCTAAGCTAGATATTAGGGAAAATTATTTCCCTAGGGGGGTGGTAAAGCACTGGAATGGGTTACCTACCTAGGGAGGTGGTGGAATCTCCATCCGTGGAGGTTTTTAAGTCTCAGCTTGACAAAGGCTTGGCTGGGATAATTTAGATGGGGTTGGTCCTGCCGTGGACAGGGGGTTGGGCTCAGTGACCTCCTGAGATCTCTTCCAACCCTACAATTGTATGACAGCTATACGGCGGATATGGTGATGTTATGTTTGAGGCACAAATTCCAGAGTTTGATGGCCTCCTTGGAGTGGGAACGAGGCCCACCCTGTCTGTTCACTTAGAACATGCATGCTACGTTACCTGTTATGATACTTATATTGCAATCACTGATGATAGCAAGGAAGTGGAGGCAGGCGTACAGTATAGCTCTGAGCTCAAGGAGGTTGATATGGAGGGGGTTTCAGAAATGGGCTATGGTCTCTGCATTGTGGTTTGTCCTATGTGTGCTCCCTATCCTGTGAGGGATGCATCTGTTGTGATGGTGACTGTGGGGGATTCTTGTTCAAATGGAACTCCTTCTCATATTTGTAGCGTGAAGGTTCACCACAGTAATGAGTCCTTGACTGTAAGAATTTGTGCCATTTCTGTGTGCATACTGAAGCCAGGCAGCTTTTAAGGTATCTTATGTGCAGATGGGCATTGCGGAAAACAAAGACAGTTAATATGTTGTGTGTCCCAGTAGATGCAGGCAGTCACCTGTGGGCTCATGTGAATGGTGTTTACGAGATCACAGACTGCTCTGAATCTTTCTTGTGGCAGTGAGACTCAACCAGTGATGGAGTCGAGAAAGGCACCTATGAAGTGGATTTGTTGGGTAGGTGTTAATATTAACCTGTCTCTATTTATTTGTAGGCCCAACTTTGCTGCATGGAGAGTGTGAGAATGGGCTAGAGATTTCAGCAGACAATCATTCAGATATAGGAATATTATTAGGTCTTGCGTCCTTAAATACGCTGTAACCATTGCCAGTAGCTTTAAAACCACTCGAGGCGCTGTGGAGAAACCAAAGGGAAGGCAGTGTATTGATAACGATGTTCTCAAGAGTAAATCAGAGGAAGCACCTGTGCGCCAAGTAGGTATCAATGTGAAAATATGCATCTTGGAGGAAAGAGCTGAAAAATCAATCGTCCTGTGCCAATGCTGGGATTATTGTGAAGAGAGAGAGACACCATCCTGAATTTTTGTTTTTGTACATAGTTGTTCAGACCCCAGAGGTCTAGAATGGGTAGTCATCCCCATTTTAGTTTTCAGTCAAGAAGCAATGGGGATAAAACCCCTTTCCCCCTGTGCTCAGTAAGTACTGTTTCTATGGCTCCGAGGTGGATAAGGAAGGTGTTGCACTTCTAAAAGGAGTAACAGCATGTGAGAGGGATCCCTGAAAAGGACAGGAAGGGGTGATGGTGAGGTGAATGAGACTGTGTACCTTGATCAAATGATCTCCAGGACCCAATGAGTCTGAGGGGATAGCTTCTCATTCACGGAAGAAAGGTCATAAATAGAAGGTAAAGGATGGGTTGGTCACTGTAAGCACTATAGAGGGTAGACAGTTTTCAGTGCTTTTGACCAATGCTTCAAATTTGCTTATTGGAGGCTGCAGGTTGGGTCACCCCAGAAGGTAGAGAGTGACCTCTTCGGGCACACAGTCTCGGACACTGTTGGTAGCGAGTACCATATTGTCGATGCTGTGCTTCATGCAAGTAATAGAGGCATCATTGTCATAGGTATGGCTGACACCTGTATTACTTCTTCTTTAGCATAGGTGTTTGTATGCCCAAAGATCTCAGGTTGCTTGAGAGTACTTCATTCGAGTGGAGGATCTCAGTGATGGCGCATCAAATGAAATATCCTCTAGTGTAGTGTAGATTTCCATTGGGAAGGAGGAAGAGCCAAGACACACACTGCATGATGACTGCTGTGTCCGTTGTGTCTGTAAAGCCTAGTCCTGCTTGGAGCACCATGCGGGACACTGATTGACTTTCAGAGACCAGTGCCTGAAATTGTTGTTTCTTGTCTTGAGTCATGTCATCAATGAAATTCTGTATTTTGGAATAGTTTCTGTGGTCCTATTTCACTAATAGTGCCATATAATTGGCCATCCTGAATTGCAAGGTGGAGAAGGAATATACTTTACACCCAAATGCCTCCATCCTTTTATTATCTTTGTTGGATAGGGTGGTTTTGAATTGTTGCTGTTGCTTGTTCTTCTGATTAGCTGCTTCCACTTCTAGCAAGTTGGAAGCAGGGTGAATAAATAGGAATTTGGTGTCCTCAGAGGGAATGAAGTATTTCCAGTACATGCACTTGCTCATGGGTGGGATGGAGGCAGGCTACAGAATGGCTGCATTAATAGGGAGTGCTATTTTACAGGTGATAGTGGCTTGCTCGTGTCCATGAGCTCATGTTAATTATCAAAGACTTCCTCCAAAGTAATATTGTCGTCATCCGGCACTCTCTTAAAGAGGACCTGAAAGGGGGAGAGTTCATCCATAGATATGGATATGGTGGGCAGTTTAGGTTGTTGGGATAAAGGGGGTGCCCCCGTGGCCATAGGTTAATTATCCTCTGTGATTTCTGTTTGTATGTCCAGTATAGGTTCAGTATTAGAGTCCATCTCCACTTGATTAGTTGGAGTGGGAGGTTTGTGGACTTGCCTCCGTGGAGTGGGACAGTTAATATGTCACGCTCTGTAGTGTTCCCAGTTACCCCAGTATGGCTAGTGGCTGGGGAATGGTATAGATGATGCCCTCCAAGAATGGGCATACCACAGCTATTGTGTATTGTATGTTCTGCAGTGCCGTGCTGAGGTGTGGTAGCGCTGGCACTGTGGAAGCTGAGGAGAGTGTCGGTGCCATGTGAGAGAGAGCTGTTTGTTGCTGCAGCGCTAAGCAGGCAGGCAGCATGGGCAACATCAAAGGCTGAAGCAGGGTAGCAGGATCAAAGGGAAGTGGTGTGAGGCGTAGGCTGGTGTGAGCCTAAGGTCCAAACTGGCATCAATGAAGGGACTGTGGGTGCATTCTGAGAGGCAGGCAGCCCAAACGCCTTTGCCTTGGAGTAGCTGCTGACTCACGGTCTGTATTGCAGAGTCAAAAGTGCTCAGCCATGGAGTGGCTGGCACTAAAGGAATTGAAAGTCTGTTGCTTAGAATCATAGAGCTGGAAGAGACTTCAGGAAGTCATCAAGTCCAGTTCCCTGCCCAATTGGCTTCTTCGTTTTGCCTGAGGATGCAGAGGAAGCAGGTCTTTTCCCAGGCTTTGAGTTTTTTTTATTGAGGCTCTCCAAGGTTTTGTCCAGGGTTTGGTGCAAGTCTGAGGGAGTGTTGGAGCAGTGATAGCTTCAGACACCGCTCCCTGTCCTTCTGAGTCCCTGTTTTTAATTTATGACAGTGTGCAATTTTTTTGAGGTGACACAAGACTCCCCCAAACAGGAGACACATTAAAAGTGACCAGAGGAATTTCCTCTTTACAAGAGGAACACCCTTGAAACTGGGAGAGCCAGGCATGTTGGGTGGTTTTTGTTTGTTTTTTAAACAGGAAGAAGAAAGATTCTAACTATATCTGTTAACTAAAACTAAATAGCTAAGTAAATATGTTAAACTAAAACTATGCTGCTGAGATGGGCAGCATGACTGCTGTACTCCATCTCCAGTGTGGATGGTAGAGAAAGAACTGAAGAGCCTGGACCATATGTGCGCTGTTTATACACTGATGGCTCATCAGGCAGGAAGAGTGTGCGCACAGCCCGGAGGGGAGGAATACTGCTGAGAAAATCTCTGATCAAAGGTGCTGGGATGCACCTTAGCCAGAATGGAGCACCCACAGGGACATCTCTTGAAGGAGAACTTATGTTATTGCATAAGATGAATAACTTTCTCCTTTTCTTCCAGTGGTATCTCTGTGGGCCCTCCATTTTAGGTGACTTCAGAACAGTGCCCTCCAGGGGAACAATGGGGCCCTGAAGTTCAAATAATGGCAACTGACAATACAGTGAGCCTAAACAATACATCAGATGTTGTATGTTGTTCTAATGCATTTGGTAACAGTTTTTGCCTGCTTGCCAATACAGCATGGCTTTGAATCCAAGTAGTTTGTATTGTTTATCTAAATATTCCTGAAGATTACCTTTAATGTCTATATATTCCTTAGTGCTTTATCATAATTTGGGTTAAACTCATCTTTAGGAATGATCACTCCAGTCTTCTGAGTCTCATTATCAGGGGTGAGGAACCTTTTTTGGGCTGGGGGCAGCTGACACACAGAAAAAAAAACCAGTCAGGGGCCACACACTGCTCTGACTTAAGCCAAAAGGAGGAAAGAAGGAATTGAGGAGGGGGGAGGGTTATTCATACAGCACCAGATAACTGCCTGAAGTGGTGTGAGATGGGTATTGTGGATGTGCAGCTCAGCTGGATACTGATACCACAAGTCTCTGATTACAAGCACAGACACATACACCAAAAGGCGAGCATCCACCAGGACAACATTTGAAAAATTATAAATTGTAGCAATCAATATATTTAAATAAAACACTTGTAAAAACTTGTGCACAACAACTGGATGAAGCCGTAACTGGTCCTAGAATGTGGAAACTTTCACATTGTCACATCCTGTTGATAGTATAAAAGGAAGCTCTGTTTTATAGGCATAATGACACATTTCCATTTGAAAATATATCTGCTGCTATTAGAAGTAACCCTAACACTACCTGAACAGAATGATATTCAAGTTCAATTTTTTTCTAATCCAGCATATTGGCTCTCCGTTAGAGATTTTCTCAGGATCTCAATAACTCTAAAGAGAATAAACTCACAGTCTCATCACCTATGAATTCTTTTTAAAAATAAAAAATTAAAATCCTAGTGTAGTTACAGACAAGATATTCCCTGACACTTAAAGGAAGATTCCTTAAAGGAATTGTTATTTTGGATCAAGGCATACAATTCCCACATAAATTTTAAGTGGAAAGGGGGAAGGTACTCAAAGGATAAGTATTTGAACTTTCTGATATCATTAAACAGGTGTAAGTCTAGGGAAAAATTGCTGTTTTTAACTGAAAATAATTGATATGTATATGCACATCTGCATATAACAAATAATGCTTATGTAAGCTAACCATATTAAAACCACAAATGTTTGTTTTAATTTAAGCTAATTATAACTCCTAACTAGCATTTTAATTTTTCTGCTGTATTTGGCATTTTGTGCAGCACATACAATATATCTCAAGATAATGAGGAAAAGCTTTTCACTTACCACAAAATTGGATCATTAGCCAGCTCACTGAAGCGTTTACACACACAAGCTGCTCTACAAAGATCTTGCTCCAGCAAGTAGGAAAAGATCTTTAGAACCACTTCATCTGGAAGTTTCTCCTGAAGATATTGTTCTGCAGGTGCTGCTATTAAAATATTAATGTACATCAGATTATTGATGCATTTAATCTACCCAGTGTCTGATTTAAACAGATCAGTGATTTTCCTTACTATTCTAATGATTACAGTGTCTTTTACATGAGTAGTACTACAAATTCAAGGAGAAAAGCTATTTAAACTCATGCAATACTAAACATTACACCTTCAGCAGCCTTAATCTGCCAGTTTATTTAAACAATACATTTAATTGAGTAAATTTAATCTACATGCAGAGGCAAGAATGAACAATCAGCATGAGACAGAGGCACTGGCTGTGAGATTAATTTAGACTTCCTTCAAATCCTATTTGTAAACCTCTCCTTTTACCTTCTGATCAGAGCAACCATCTTGTTTGCATATTATTATATTAAAGTTATTATACATATCTTTATACAGAAAAGTTCAATACAAAAATTCAATGAAAACTGTGTTCAATTTATTTTGTCATTAATTTTTGGCACATATCTCAGTATAGAAAGCAATCAAGAAATCCAAGTCCCAGAGAAAATATCAAACACCCAAGCACAGGATAATTTTCTCAGAATGAATTGCTAGAAAACACCTCTAATAAAATGTCCTTGTTTTTCCACATTGACACTAAACATAGATGAAGAATGCTGGGGATGTGAGAGATCACTATCCAGCAATGACCCCAATGTGATCTGCCCCCTTCAATGCCTTTGCTCTGATCTCTATTTTAATGTAAAAAAAATGTAACAAAGAAATGTTACATTTCAAATGTTACCTTTATATATAATTAAGAATATACTGGGGATTAAGTTAGGACATCATGGTGGAGAGAAAGGGACTATAGCCAGTACTGTACTCCACAACAAATTTTAGGATTGAGAACATTAGGTAGGCTCTTAAAGGAACTTACACTCCTTTCAAATTATTTAACAAGCTTGGAAAAGTCAGACTTGGTTCAAAATTCAAGTCTCTCAAAGAGGGTCAGATGAGCTGACACGTAAAATTCTGGAAAGAAAATTAATGGTCGGACAGATTTTTTTCTTCTCTGTCCCTTCCATATCAGGTGGTCTTCATTGTGTGATTTACAAGGATGATACCACCTATCTGGAGGCAAAGGGGAGTCAATATCTGTAGAAGAGGTGATGTTCTGAGAAAGAACAGGTGGAACACAAGATGTGTGTGCCCACAATGATCATCACTCCATTAAAACACAGAGCAGTAATACACTTAGCAAGAGCTGCACTTGAGGCTGTGAATGCCTATGCTAATACACATATTCTGTTGAGGGTCACATTCACGTAAACGTGTAAGTTTATACTTCAGCGTGATGTTTGATTTTAGCCAAAGTGACAACAGTACCACTGCTTCTTATCAAGAGGAAGATTACGGTAACATTAAAGAAAAAGGCATGGTCAGTTTGAAGAATTACCATACTTTGATAAATATACAACTGAGACTCCAGAGAGAGCATGCCAACCTCCAAAATGCCCCTGGCCAAATGTGTGGTAAATAGGTAAGTTACTTTCAATAAGAAGAGGCACAGACACAAGTGGACTGATTTAAATCAAAGCAAATCACTGATTTTTATCATGATTTAAATCAGTAAGCCTTGGTTTAAATAATAATTTTAGTCTTATCTTGCATTTATAGTTTTTAATTATTTTCTCAAAGAAAGCAGATTCTCATAGGCTGGTAACCATGAAATTATGTTCATTTGCAACTCACATAGATTTTACACTAAATGTGGTCCTTTCTGTTAATTAAGATGATAGCTGTGTTTCCTGTTTTTTCAACTTCCCATTTCTTTACTTTTAATGAACTAATCATTGAATTGACCTAGCTTTGTAAATGGAATTTAAAGTATTCTATCTGCACTTGCAGAACAGACAACTGGTGTTAAAATCTGGTATAGCATTTCTACAAACAGACATTTACCCAGTTTTTTCACCAGTTATTGGACTTTTTAAAAAACTAGTTAATAAAGACCAGTTATTGGACTTTTTAAAAAACTTTGGCAAACAAATATATACTTTTAAACATTAATTTTATTTAATTAAAATAATTTTAATTGATTACAGGAAGCTTAGGCCTGAACATATGGAGTCCTTTCAAATTTAAATAATTAAAAAACAATAAACGCTTTTTAAATACTTCATTGAAAAGTGATTTAGAAAGGCTTCTTGCACACCAGTTAAGATCGCAACAAAAACCTGTATATTACTGAAAGACTGATAAAAATTGTAGTCTGGAGGAGCCGTACTGTAGCAGTGATTAAAAGATGTACCCTGATTTCTTGCAGCTACAGACTTGCCTTTCCTAAGGCAAGGAATGCTAGAAAGAGCTTTATTTCAGCTAACTTGGTCCAGATGCATCCCTTTTAAACACCAGAATGTTAACCTCATTCAAGTGAATCACAGACATCAATGAGTCTCCACTGACATTCTTGGACGATGTTTATCCCTACTTCGAAAAAAATGAACAAGGTCCTTCTTTGTATGCTAGGCCAACAATTTTAGCAGCATGTAATTTTGATGTAGGTTATTCCCTCATTACACTATGTTCTTTTCATATTGGTATCTTGACAGAAAGCTCCAGTTATATTCAAATCAAGTCTAAGTGTCAAGCAAAAGTTAACCAGTATCATGATGGCCTGTTCCTCTGAAATCGTCACTAATCTCACCTTCAGTGGCTTAAGGGGGAGGAGGTGGGCAGATATGAAACCACTTAAGACATAAGGTGACCTGAGCTGCCACTTCTGGGTGTGTATTTACTGTAACCGGAGGTTCTTTGATATGTGTGGTCTCTTTCTGGATTCCAATTATGGGTGTGCATGCACACTCTGCACCAGAGCTGTTCATAGCAGTGTCCGTTGAAATGCACGTGCATCGCATGTCAACTGCATGACGTCCAGGTCAACCACACTCCAGGTCTATGCAAGAGCACAGAACGCACAGAGGAGATGATTGAGGATGGGTACTGGAATCCACATGGGGACCACACATCTTGAGGAACCACAGGTTGCAGTAAGTCACCTTCTCTTTTTCTTCTGAGTGATGGCCCTTATGTGGATTCCAATTGCAGTAGAGTAGCGAGCAGTATTCAGAGCAGAGGTATACACCAGGGCTTGATAGCAGTCACCATGTGAAACACGTCGTCTGATGATAGCATTTGTATCAAAGGTATGGACAGAAGACCAACTGACCACACAAAAAATGTCCTATCACACAATCTCCACAAGTAAGGTCAACACTGTGACATAAGCCTGTGTGGAATGAGCCATGACTGCTGGCAATAGAGGAACGTGAGACAAAGTAAAGCAGTCAGTAATACAGTGGCAGAGCCAGAGGGAAATACATTGTGAGGCGAGTACACAGCTTCAACAGCAGTCTGCAATGGCAACAGATGCGAAAAGGGGGAAGTGTGAAAGGGGCAAGTCTATTGAAGGTGGAATGCGAGCATCCTGGTAGTGGAGCGAGGAGTGTCTTGGGAAAGCACATGGCTTGCAATAAAAGGTGGGGAAATGAATGTGTTAGAGTGAGGTGAAATGGGGATACCATCACCTTGGAATAGAGATGGAAGCAGACCTTTGTGAAAGACAGAAAAGGGAGGGTCTGCTAACATAGCTGCCAATTTGCTAATGTGACATGCAGAAGTAATGACGATCAGAAGATGACCTTCATGGAAAGTGGATCGGGGAAAAGTGAGGGGTTCAAAGAGTGTCTCAGTGAAAATTAAGAGAATCAAGTTAAGATCCCAAGGAAGTGGTCAGCTTGCAGACTGAAGAAAAGGTCAGGGAGGAAGTAGGTGGCAGCTGAATGAGTGAAAATGGAGAAGCTATAAACCAGAGGGAGGAAGGCACTGAGTACCACCAGGTGGACATGAACTTGGAGAGGCTGGATTGTCTGAGGTGTAGGAGGTAGAGCAGAATGACAGAGACAGAGATGTTGCCCAGGGAGTAGCCATGATCACATGACTAAAGAGTGAAGTGGCGCCATTTGGCTTCATAGGAAGCTCCGGATCTGTGTAAGGATGTCATGGATAAGAGTGGAGCACAACATATCTATCCATGAGCCCCATCCAAATACCAGGCCACAAGGTAAGGAGAACCGAGGTTGGGGTATGGCCACAGTCCTGTTGTCAGGAAACTAGGAAGGTTGGTAAGGTGAACTGAGAACAGAGGCTATTGTCTACACTACAAAGTTTTTTTTTTCCCTGAAAAAACAGCCGTTCTTCCAAAAAAACTTCACTTATGTCCACACTGCAATCACGTTCCTTTCAGAAAAAAACCGCAAAAGAACAGAGGGATTTTCCAACATTGGTAAACTTCTTTCTACGAAGAAGAAACCTTTTTCCGAAAGAGCTCTTTCGGAAAAAGGTGTGTGTGGATGGGGAAAAGGGAGTTCTTTCAAAATAAGAGGAAAGAGGAAAAAGCACAGGTACCCTGGTGACCTCTCCGTACAATGAATGGATGCTATCTTTCAAAAAAGCAGATGACTTTTTCAATGCGCTTTGGCAGTGTGGATGCTCTCTTTCAGAAGAAGTTTTTTCGGAAGATCTCTTCTGGAAAAACTTCTTCTGAAAGAAGCCTGCAGTCTAGACGTAGCCAGAGAGAAGACGGTGTGGGAACCAGTATTGACAAGGCCAAGCAGGGATCACAAGGAGGACAGTCACTATTTTGTGAAGGACTTGTGAAAGTAGGTAAATAGGTGGCAAGGCACAGGTGACTGGTGGTCCAAGGCAGGAGAAGAGCATCATTTTGCAAGTGAAGGCTTAGAGCTCTCCTAAAGTAAAAGAGATGTAGCTTGTGATTGTTCACAGTGGCGACGAGATCCTAGCAAGGTGTGCTTTACTGGTGAAAGATGGAGTGGAGCATGGGATCATGGAAGGTATCTGGAAGATAACTGCTTGCACTGGGAAGTTGCAGTGTGGAGAGTAATCTCCTGTTTGAAGCACCATTCCAAATAAGAATGGCCTCTGTACAGGAGGGGAGTCCCCACAGGGGACTCTTGTACATTTCAAAGCTGGTATTGTGTGTGCAGCCCAGGGCCAGCGTGAAGTCCCGCTGATTCCGGGCTTCATGCGGGCGCTTCCGCTTTGAAATGCACAAGAGCCCAAGTAGAAGCAGAAGCACCCACGTGGATCCCGGAATCAGCGAGACTTCCCTCTGGCCCTGGGCTGCATGCGGAGTTCCAACTTTGAAATGCACAAGAGTGCTCTTGTACATTTCAAAGGAGGAATGCTGAAGTGCGTATCAACTAGTCGTGTTGTCGACAACTACTTGACTAGTAAATTATCAATATTTAACATCCTTAGTTCCAAGATCTAGCAAATGTATCACCTCTTGACCTAACAGATTAGCGTATCAGAGGTCCCTGAAGAGGGATGGGATACAAGGCTGAGTAGGAAGCTTGGAAAGGAAGGGAATGTTGTATTCTGATAGGATGATGTTGAGCACCCATCTGTCTGTGGTGATAGTAGCCCATTGGTGATAGAATGGGTGGAGAAGGTTTTGGAATGTGCACGTGGGCACTGAAACTTATGAAAGGTCTTCAAGGCCCTCGACACAGGCCTCAAAATTTGCTTGTTGGACGGTGGTGTTGAGAGGCCAAACCTGATGACTGTCAGCCTAGCCTCTCTGGGGCCAAGGTCAGTTTCTATTTGGATTGGAGTCTGAGCGTTGATTGAGGTAAGCAGGACACCAACATCATTGATAAGGTTGGTAGTGATAGAATAATTCCTAAAATCACACTTTGCCAGCTGGCTGAGGAATTAGGGATCCTAAACTGTAAAGTTGCTGAAGTGTAGGCCTTTCAACTGAAGAGGTCTAATCTTTTGGTGTCCTTATCTGGTGGAATGGTATGAAAACGATTCTGTTTGGCTTGTTGGTGTGCTGCTTACACCACTAAAGAGTTTGTTGTGGACGGGTGACTAAAAACTCCAAACTCTTAGAAGGCACGTAATATTTCTTGTCCGCTCTTGCACATGGGTGGCATCAATGCCGGGGTTTGCCAAATCGTGTTGGCTGGGTCTAGGATAGCTGGGTTGATGGGGAGGGCTATTTTGGAGGATGGAGAGGCTTGTAGGATGTCTGTGAGCTCATGCTGCGATTTGGCAACCTCCTCAGTGTAGATCTTGAGCTCTGCTGCGATACTTCGTGAGCGAAATCATCCGCAGCCGAAGGTGGAAGAGGCATCACAACCTCATCAGATGAGGATGATGAATTTGTCGGAGTGATGTGTCCGGTGGTGATTCCTCCACAGCCTGGCGCTCGAGGACCTGGCATGAGAGATTGTCCACGGAGCATAGGAAGTAGGCAGTTTGTAAGGGCTGGGCAGGGCACTGTGTTGTCTTGTATGGAAACCCCAAAGGCTCTATTAGGGCCACTGAGAAGGGTGTAGCATTGGTGGAGGCATTCAGTGGTGGCCATAGCACGGAGAGGGTGCATGTGCGTTGTAACGCAGCTTGCAATAGTGCCTGGGGGGGCTGCATTGTGGGGGAAAAGGATGTTTGTACTCTGTCATCTTCATCGCTGGAAAATTGCATGGTAACAGAGACAGTATCTGAGGAATGGCCGGTCTCGGCGATTTATCTGTACCAAACAGTGGTGACTGCCAGATCCACCATTGTGCATATTATGGGAGTGGTGCTGCCAGGATTGGTGCCAGAGACTGCAACATCGCTTGCACAGTGCTGACGGTGCGGCTAGTAGCGACTTGTTGATATGTTGGTGGTAACAAATATATAATTGGAGCCACAAGTCTGGTCAGTGCCGAAGAGTGGGCTGGTGCCATCGGTATCAAGACTGAGATGGATGCCATCGGTGCTGAGCCTGAGCCTGGTGTTGTCAGTGCTGAGATGGAAAATGGTGCAGTTGGTACCTCAGTTTTCTGTATTGGTGCCATCAATGACACCTGTGGTGTATCCAACAGTGCCAGGGTATTCATCGGTACCACAGAGGTTACTGGAATGGCACTAAGGCGTTGTTTGGAGCCTTGGTGATTAGAAGCAGCAATGGCCAGTGGTGCTGCAATGCCTAAGGTGCCGGGGTGTCATATGTGCTGACGCAAGACCTGTGAGCCAATTGCCTGTTTCTTGCCGACAGTCTCCCACTGAGGTACTGAGAAACTTCTCCTCTTTGGTGCCTTCTTGCCGTGAGGGGAAGGGAAGAATAATCCCCTATGCAGTAACTGGAGTTCTTCGAGATGGTTGTCCCGATGGGTGCTCCACCTTTAGGTGTGTCAGTGCCGCTGTGCCTCTGATTGGAGATTTGTGAGAGCAGTGCCAGCCGTGTGCGCGGAGTGCTGGTATCTATTCTGAAGAGGCTACTGCGCATGCACAGCTGGCTGCCTCCTCAGTTCCTTCTCTAACCCAGACATGTTCAAGTCCGAAACAGAGGGGAGGAGGGCGGGTGGAGGAGCACCCAAGGGGGACAACCATCTCGAAGAACTCCAGTTACTTGACAGATGAGTAACCTTCCCTTCTTCGAGGAGGGTCCCTGTTGGTGTTCTACCTTTACGTAATTACGAAAGAGTATTCATAGTAGAAGGTGGGAGCTTCGGCAGGTTAGAGTCTGTGACTGAGAGTCTTGTTTGGCTGAATCTTGTTTCTGGCTCTGTGAATGTCTGGATGGCAGAGTGATGTGTGAAGGTATGCATTGATGCTCATGTGGCGGCCCTGCAGATGTGTTCTGTGGGAACACCATGGCTCCTGTAGAGTGAGACAGCATTCTGAGTGAGGGCTCTCTCTGTGCTAGAATATATGCTAGTTTTATGCAACTAGAGACCCATTTTGATAGTCTTTGTTTTGATATACACAATCCCTGCGATTTCTCTATAGATGAAAATGACAGTTGAGGAGTTTTGTGAAAGGGCTTTGTCCATTGTAGCTAGAAGGCGAGTGCCTCTTAGAGGAGAATAAATTGATAGAGATTCTCTAAGCTGTAGTCAGAAAGAGAGGAGGGGAGAGTGCAAACCATGGGCCAGAGCAGACAAACAACCGCGTACAAAGGAATCCAATGCATCAGGGAAGGGCAGAGAAATAAGCAGTGGCAAATTTTTAAAGTCCTTCTACACAAATGCTAGGAGTCTGACTTATAAGATGGGTGAACTAGAGTACCTAGTATTAAATGAAGAGAGTGACATAGTAGGCATCACTGAAACCTGGTGGAATGAGGAAAATCTGTGGGACACAATCATACCGGGATATAAAATATATCGAAAGGATAGAGCAGGCCAGCTGGATGGCGGAGTGGCACTGTATGTGAAAGATAATGTAAAATCAAACGAAATAAAAATATTAAGTGAATCATCATGTTCAACAGAATTGCTATGGATAGTAATTCCATGCGCCAATAGAAATTAGCAGTAGGGATATATTACCGACCACCTGACCAGGACAGCGATACT
>CM057847.1:50957873-50968235 GCA_030068395.1 Apalone spinifera | reverse complement strand
CACCTGGTGCTGGCCACTGTCGGCATACAGGATACTGGGCTAGATGGACCTTTGTTCTCACCCAGTACTGCTGTTCTTCTCTGCCCTACGGACATCCAGAGTATGGAGAGCCACTTCCTTGTTGTCCTTTTATGGCTTCGTGAAGAATACGGGTAAGCGTATGGTTTCATTGCAATGGAACGAGGTAAGTACTTTCAAGAGCAATTTGGGGTGAGTCCACAAAATCACCTTGTCTTTGTGAAATATTGGGTATGGGGGAACCACCATTAGGGCTGCCATTTCTCCAACTCGTCTGGCAGAGGTGATCACTACAAGGAAGGCCACCTTCATGGATAAGTGTAGTAGAGAGCAAGTGGTAAAAGGCTCGAAAGGTTTACCCATAAGGACTTTTAATAATAGCTTCGGGTCTCATGCTGGAACTGGGTCCTTGCGTGGAGGAAACATGTTGTAGAGGCCCCCTATAAAACATTTGACAGAAGGATGCATAAAGAGTGAGTGTTCTTGTATGAAGGCATGGAGAGTAGAGATGGAGGCAAGATGTACCCTTATGTAGCTCAGGGAAAGGCCTGCATTGTGCAGTTCTAATAGGTATTGCAGAATCTGTAATACTCTCACATGGGCAGGTTCATAGGTATGGCTTGCGCAGCAGGCCACAAACTGTCTCCATTTCTGAGTATATGTCTCTCTCGTTGTAGGTGAGGATGAGCAGCACTGACTCCGGGAAGGTCTTTTCCATGTTGCTTAACCAGCCAACATCCACGCCTGAAGGTGTAACTTGTGGATGGCAGGATGTGGAATCTGGCCGTTTCACTATGTAAGCAGACACGTGACTGGTGGCCGATCTTTCATCTGTGAAAGGTACTGGTACCAAGTTTGTCTGGGCCAGTTGGGTGCTATTAGGATTACTCTGGCCCTCACCTGTCTGATCTTGAGAATCACCCGTTGTATCAGGGGAAACAGTAGAAATGCATATGCCAGAGGCGCCTTCCATTGTATACTGAAAGCATCCCCCAGGGAGCAGGGGCCTATGCCTGCTCTGGAGCAGTATTGTGAGCAACAAGCATTTGTGTGTGTAGCAAATAGGTCCACTTTTGGGAACACCCACTTCTTGAAGAGGTGAGTAAGCACTGCTTGGTTTATCTCCCACTCGTGGTTTTGTGGAAATTGTCTGCTTAGGTTGTCCACTAGTATGTTGTCCTTGCCTGGGAGGTAAGTTGCGACCAGGTGTATGTTCCATGGATAGACCATTCCCACAGGTGGGTAGCCTCTTGGCAGAGTTGGTGTGAATATACTCCTCTCTGCCTGTTGATGTAATACATTGTGGTGATGTTGTCCATTAGGATTTGAACTATTCTGTCCTGAATCAGGAGGGAAAAGTGCGTGCATGCATGCATTCCTTATTGCCCTTAGTTCTAGCAAACTGATGTGGTATTTGGTTTCGTCGTGGGTCCATTGTCACTGTACTACTCTGTGGCGTACCTGTGCCCTCCAACCCAGGAGTGAGGCATCTGCCGTGATTGTTGCTGATGGTGTGTTGTGTTGGAAGGGGATGCCTATGCATACATTGTCACGTAGGGTCCACCATGTGAGGGAGGATTTTGTCTTGTTTGGCAAGGTAAGTTGTTTGTTTAAAGGATGAATACATGGCCGGTAGGTTGTGCATAGCCAAGCCTGTAATGGTCTCTCATGGAATTGAGCATGGGGTACCACGAACGTGGCTGCTGCCATGTGCCCCAGTATTTGTAGGCATAGGCGTGCCATTACGAACAGGCTGGTCTGCACTTTTGCTATCAGATCCTTGATAGTGACCCATGTGTGGTGTGGTAAAGAGGCTCTGGCCTTTGTACAATCTAAGTGCGCCCCTATAAATTCCAGGGTTTGAGTCAGAATCAAAGTACACTTTGGCGTGTTTATCTGGAGTCGAGTGTTTCAAAGAGGTTTCTGATCACTGAGACAGCCTGTTGTGTGTCCTGTTGTGTAGGGCCCGCTACTAGGCAGTCGTCCAGGTATGGAAATATTGTGATGTGCCTTTTGTGCTATTGTGCGGCTACTACTGCCAGTACCTTTGAAAATACTCCTGGGGCTGTCGAGAGTCCGAATGGTAGTACTCTGTACTGGAAATGTCTGTCTTTTATTGTAAATCGGAGGAATAACCTTTTTGATGGATGTATTGGAATATGAAAATAAGCATCCTGGAGGTTGAGGGTAGACAACCATGCTCCTCTTTCCAAGGCAGGTATAATGGTGGCAAGAGTCAATATCTTGAAGCATTGGTATCTGACAAAAAGGTTGAGCTTGCCGAGGTCCAAAATGGGTCTCCATCTGCCCAACTTCTTGGTGGCGAGGAAATACCAAGTAAAAACCTTTGGCTCTGTATAGCTGTGGTTGCTTTTTTATGGCGCCCAGCCTTAGGAGATGTTCCACCTCCTGTATGAGCAAATTCTCGTGAGAGGGGTCATGATGAAGAGGGATGGGCAAGGAACGTGGGACAACTAGAAATGGGATGCAGTAGCTGGTTCTCACAATTTCCAGCACCCATTTGTCAGTGGTGATGGCACACCAGGCGGGATAAAACTCAGCTAGTCTGTTGCCAAATATTGTGGATGGTTCGGCTTGCTGCCTTGGTCAATAGGAGAGGCCCTCCATGATATTTCTTGACTTGGCCTCAGATAAGAGAGCTTCTCTACAGCCTGCTCAACCATAGCAACATGGACCTTTGCTTATATACTGACTAAGACCTTAGTTTCCTTGAAGCATGATCAAACACTCCTGGGATAATGCCAATGCACTGCCTCGGAGAGTTACCTTTGCCTCCAGTAACCTACCAACTAAGACTGTGGAGGTAGGGGGGAGCTACTTACCACAGCCATCTGTCTGACATTTGGGATGTGGGGAGGGGACCTTCTCAGACAACCAATTTTAAAGGTTTTAAGAAAAACCTAAAAGCCAATGAAGAAACACAGATACTTAGTTAACACTCTTTTTTTAAATCCTGTGAAAAGCTGCTATAAAGGAAGACCTGAAATCAGCCATCTGTCCAGATCTGTAGGCAGACACATTTGGGAAATTCTTCCTGAGAGCCAGCCCTCAACTTAATTTCAGAGCCAAAGATACAGTCTGTCTTCAGTTGCTATGGAGACCAGAAAGTTGCCACTATGGAGCCTAACACTGAGCAAGGTTACCAACTGTCACACAAGTATCAGGGAGCTTAGTCTGTATTCCCACAGCTCAAACTAAATGTCACACATTTGGCTGAGCTGCAGCAAGGACCTACAATTCCACCAGAAGCCACCACCAACAGCTGTGGAGTCTGGATTCAGACATGTCTGTCTGCCTTTTAGCAACTGCTCCTGCAGGGTTCAAATGGAAAAGGGGAAGCAGCAAGACAGGTAGAGAGGTAGCGGCAGAAGATAAGGGGGGCTCAATACTAATTCTCAGCTCACCTTGCCCCTGAACCTGACCCCCGAGTCCCTGAATCCCAGCCAGATCCCAAACTCCCAGAGATACCCCAGGCTCCCTTCCAAAGCCTAAGACAACAGGAGAACCTCAAAGAGAACTCAGTGCTGCCCCCACTCCTATTACCAGACAGCATCCACCCAGCAACATCTGCACTCTCAAACATATCAGTACTTTACCTATCCTCAGAGCATGATATAGCCAGATTGCATCCATCTATCCAGACACTCAGTGCTTATGAACCTACCCAGTAATCGAACAGCACCTAACTCCTCCAGATGCCAAAATAATACCCAGCTTCCCAACTACCTCTAGACACTCACCAGGACCCACCAAGCCAAGCATCTCACACATCACCCATCTATTTGGTTTAGCAAATCCAAGTCACACATAAGCACTCCTCCGTACTATCACTGAATCCCTAGATACCCTCCTAATCTCTTGCAGTATATCACAGTTGTCAAGTTTTGTGCAGTTCTATGTCCTATCCTAGCCGCTGCTCAGGAAGGATGTCTGGACCATACACAAAAGTTTATGGTCATATACAGTTTTTTGCTCACAGGGTAAATTAGCTCATTAAACAACTGATATAAAATATCACATGCAGCTTCACAAACAGGGCAACTATGAAGAGAATGGAAAATGGTCATGGTTCATTGGTATGTGTGGGAGGAGCAACATGCACACTATTTTCTACCGTTAAACCTCACGCCTCTCTACTCAGTTTACTCTCTCCTCACTATTTTTCTCTGCCCTCTCCGTGACTGCTACTGAGATGCCTTCAGTTCACCAAGAAAGAATATTTTTTATATAATTATGTACAAAATTGACAGCTTTTCAAATAAATGGTATAACCACAAGGGACAGGAGGCCAGGGAATGGGGGAAAAGAAGAAAAATGCAGGGGACAGGAGAAGAAGAAAACCACTCTGGGTTGGCCACCCCTTCCCATGGCTCCCATTGCCCAGGAATGGCAAACTGCAGCCAATGGGAACTGCATTATATTTGAATCTGCATATTTTTCTGAGTACATACACACACAAGTAATGAATGAGTAATAACTGTGGCAGCCCGAGAACAGGGGTCTGCAGAAGCCTGGTGAAAGACACTTACACGGGGAGTTGGGTATGGGGGCTTATGTTCCCAGAGTAGGCTTCCAAAGTCTGCAGCCCACCCAATTAGGACATTTGAAGCCCATCTGGAGTCAGCCTGGAGGGTAAACTGATTAGAACACCTCCCGCCAGTTAAGGATGATGAGCACACAATAAAAACCTTCCCCCAGGCAAGACAAGGGGAAGGAAAAAAAGGACGGACCAGAGGAAAGGAGAAGGAGAAGTAGAAGCAGCGCAGCGCAGCACAGAACACAGACCCAAAGCAGCCAGCAACAAGGCCTGTTCCAAGGTGTCAGGGAGGAGGAACCCAGGAAGGACTGGGGAAGTGGCCCAGGGAGGGGCCGCTATTCAGTAGGGCCAGGACCAAGCCTCACAGCTTACTTGGGGCTACCCCTCATAGGGCACTGGGCTGGAACCTGGAAAACTGGGTGGGACGAGGTTACCCCCAACCCTCCTCCTGGCTGGTGGGCTACCAGTAAGGAACAGGGGAGACCCTGTAGACTAATGGAGGGACTGAGCTCTAAAACCCTGGACTGGCTGATGATGAAAAGGGCTCTGGTAGGGCGGTACCCTTGCCTTCTCGGCAGTGATAGGGACACCACGAGCCTCTGGGGTACATAAAAAGACCCGCCAGGAAGTGCAGGATCCAGGAGGCTTAGCCCAAACTTGCCACATAACCAATACTTTTCTTATCAGCTTCTTGTAACTTGAATACTCTAATTCACTTTCTTTCCCCCTTTCCTTTCTGCCCCCTTCCTCTATTTATTCTTGGATCTGGACATTTAATATTCCATTCATCTGAAGAAATGGATTGTACTCACGAAAGCTCATGTTACCATCTACATGTTTTGTTAGTCTTTAAGGTGCTGCTAGACTATTTGTTGTTTTTTAAGTTTTTGCAGGTACAGACTAACTCGGATACCCCTCTGAAACCAATATTGTGTAATACCTCTAGCATGTTCTAACATCTACACTAGTTCAAAAGCCTTTTAAGCAAAAAGAGTTGATTGAAGAAGCTCAAGATGAAAGGCAGTTCCAAAGCAGTTAAAATAGGGTAGAATGGTCCATCATGGGAGAGGTACAAACATTTAATGACATTAAAATGGAAGATGAAAAAGGTGACATGACAAGCCAGTGGAAGTTAGACAACAAACAGAATTAAGATGACAGAAGACAGCAACAGATCAAGGTAGAAGTGGTGTGTATCTGCCTATAGATTGTTTCAGGTTAAGTAAATATTTCAAGTATAGCAAAAAGAAATCTTTCTATTTTTGTTTAGAAATTAAATTAAATGTCATTTGAGTATTTCAAACAAGCACTATACAAGGCTGTCAGTTTATAAACTAAATTATTTTAGGTGAGTGTTTCATATCCACAATTTTTATTTTAATAAAGTAATTAAAACATTCATTTTGAATGTTAATATAAATATTACATTTTTATCAAGGTTCTCATATTGCCAAAAAGACTTTTTCACACAGTGGAAATAATGTTGTTCAGATAAAAACAACTAAATATGATCTTCTGTAACTGGTGTTCTTTGAGCGGTGTTGCTAAATGCCCATTCAACATAGGAGCATGTGCTCACCGCATCCACTGGTGCCGGAAGATTTTCCCTCAGTAGTTAGTATCTCTAGGAGACCGGCTCCAGTGCCCTCTGGAATGTTGGAAATATGCCATATTATATTGGGCACTTCCAGGCCCCTTCTCGCCTCAGTTCCTTCTTGCCAGAAACTCCAACAGTGGGGAGGGAGGCTAGGCTGTTGAATGGACAAGAGCAATACCTCTCAAAGAACACCAGTTACAGAAGCAGGTAACTGTCTTTTCTTCTTCAAGTGCTTGCTCATGTCCATTCAAAATAGGTGACTCCAAGCAGTATCTTTGGAGGTGGGTACGAGTTCAAGGACATGCTAACAGCAACATTGCTCTGACAAACCCAGTATCCTCCCTGGCCTGCTAAGTGATGGTGTAGTAGGATGTGAACATATACAGCAAAGACCACATTTGCTGACTTGCAAGGTCTTGGAATATGGGCCAGGAAGGCTACTGAACAGGCCTGCACCCTGGTGGAGTGCCCCCTGCCAAATCATAGCACATTTGGATGCTGGAGGTTATCCATTTAGAGATTATCTGAGGACATCGAGGGACCGGTCATCATATAGGTGTAAGCAACAAACAGCTGGGACAACTTACCGAATGTCTTCATCCATTCCAGATAAATGGCAAATACTCTCCTGACAGCCAAGGCATGGAGACACCTTTCCTCACTGGTCTTATGCGGTTTAGGGTAAAAGAATGGTAGGAAAATGTCCTGATCCAACTGCAAAGCAGAGACTACTTTGAGAAGGTAAAATGGGTGAAACAGTATCTTGTCCTTAAAGTGACAGAAATGTAGCCGTGTTAGTCTGGTCTAGCTGAGACAAAAAACAGGACTATGTAGCACTTTAAAGATTAACAAGATGGTTTATTAGGTGATGAGCTTTCGTGGGCCAGACCCACTTCCTCAGATCAAATTTTCTTCCACTATTTGATAGTCTTTAAAGTGCTACATAGTCCTGTTTTTTGTCCTTAAAGAAGAGAGTATAAGGTGGCTCCGCTGTTAAGGCGCAGAATTCGGAGACCCTCCTGAAAGATCTTACCGCTATCAAAAAGGCTACCTGCAATGAGAGGTGTGAGAGGGAGCAGGAAGCCATGAGTTCAAAGGGTGGCCATGTCAGTCTGGAGAAACGAAATACTTGCTTTTTTCTCTCTTGAAAATCAGAGCAAGAGGGGAAGGCATTTGCCACAAGGTCTTTGCCATCTTAGTGACTCTGTTCTATACAGGCTGAGGCTACCTGACCCAACACGCCAAAGAGGGTGTCAGTGGACTCCTCCAGCTCTTCAGCCCGGAGGTTTAAGTTGGAAGTCATCCACTTCAAAAAGACCGGTGAGCCTCGTATCATCCTCAGGGACCACCAAAGGAGGTGCCACAATATACTCGTTAAGGGACAAGGAGGAGGATGCCTGCTCCTACAAGCTTTCCTGAGGCATGGAGGGGAGGGGGGACTGCTTGATTGACTCCTCCTCCAAAGATGAGGTGGAAGGCTAGGAATTCTGGTTCTGGGGATTGTTTGGAGAGGAAGGCAGAGAGAGCCTCAGATGTTGAGCATGGCCTCTGGGGATGCACAGGTTCCCAGGGCACCTTTGTGCAGCCCAGAGATGAGAGCAATGAAATTGACAACAATGTCTGGGCTGGTGGAAGGGAGGAGGACTTGAACATGCAGCTCATGGACTTGTCACTGCCCAGTGACCATGATGGTAAGGCGGTATTCCCTTCAACTCAGTCCCAGCTGCTCCTGAATGAAGCTGACCTCAGCAACCATAGGGAGCATCTGGAGCAGTGACCTGAACCATAGAGAAGATTGGGTGACTGGTGCTGAGATCTGGAGTGGAATCTGGAAGAGCCTCTGGGTTCTGCCAACACAAGCCTTGGGGATCAAGGTACTGGCAAATGGCAGTGGTGCAGAGAGCAGTACTGAGTCAGGGGTTGACCTGTCTCAAACCGCAGATGGACTGTGGAGAAAAGCAGTCCCAGGTGTGCTGTGAATGCCGGGGGGCATGCACCTCTATAGGTCTGTGCCTGGCTGCTGGTGAGTTCGGTCTTGAGATACCTACCCCTCTCACATCACCTGTGGACCATGCAGAGCTACGGGTGGTCTGTCTGTCCGTATGGATAAGCAATGTAAGCTTCGGTGCAATGTAAGGATGTTAAGTATCGAGTAACTGACTAATCAAATAGTCAATGCATTTTTGCATCATCTCAAGGTCAGCTGGGGAGTCTATAGCTGATCCTGGGCTCCAAGCGGCACGGCCACTTTGAAATACCGTAAGGAGCCTGATGCCGGGCTCCCTGCAGCATTTCAAAGCAGCAGCGCTGCATGGAGCTCAGGGTCAGCTGATCCTGGGCCTCGTGCAGCAGCTGCCCCTTTGAAGTACCTCCTTCTTCTCCCCCCCCCCCCCCCCCCCCCCCCCCGCCCCCTTGCTGCCCCTTTCTGATACAGGCAGCAGGGGGAGAAGGGAAGTGACTAGTAGATTATCCTGTCGACTATCTGACAAGCATTTGTCTTTTGGATAGTTGACTGGTTCACTAATCCTTCCCATCCCTAGTGTAATGGCCCTCTGGAGTGGGAATGCTATCTGGGGACTGCTGAGGGCCAAACGAAGGCTTTTTTTCCTGTGGCCCCATCACCACCAGCATCGGCGGCACCAGCATCTACCTGATGTTCTGAGCCTCCTAGAAATCCCCTGGGGTTGACGGCACAAAAATGTGGGCATTGCTGTCGAGAGTGGATGGTGGGAGCAAAGTGGACTACCTTGCTCAGTCTGGGGTGGGGCCTTGGTGGATGTGCAATCAGTTTCCTAGTCCCCTCCCTGCTCGGACTTGTCTGTATGTGGGCCCTGAGACTTATGTTTGCTCACCTTCTTAGGCCTTTTGGCCAGGATCAGAGACAATGACAGGTGCCAATGGCCTGAAAATGCTGCAGGTGCATTGCACATTGAGGCACTGGTGTTCAGTGCTGAGTCCGAATGCTGAGCTTACAGGGCAAGGGCCAATTCCAAAAGAAAAGCTTTTCAGTGGCTTTTGATCTGCAGCTAGAGTTACAAAGCCGGCACTTGTCACTAACGTGGGCTCTCCTAAGAACCACAACCTTTCTTCATGTGGTTTGCTGATGGGAATAGGCCTGTGTTCAAAGCCAGGGAACTGGAGCCATGTCTCTAAGGGGTCTATCATTGCTAATTACTAATAGTTACTACTCAAGAGGAAACTATTTACAGAGGAAAACAACTATTAATGCTAACAGAGGAAGGGTTGCAGCACTGCAGTTCTAAGCCCCATTGCTGGTGGCCGAAAGGAACTGAGTGGGGGAAAGGGCCCAGCACAGTCCTATAAAGCATGGCATATATGCACACTACTCCAGAGCCGCTGGAGCTGGTCCCCTATAATACTGCTGAGGGAAAATCTTCCAGTACTGGTGCATGTGGTAAGGACACACACCTAGACTGAATGGACATGAGCAAGAACTTGAACAGAAAGTGAGAGATTAGAAATCTAACTTTAATTATCCAAATAAGATTGACACACATTTTAGATACTGTATAGGGATGTTAAAATACATTTAATCAAGTAAACGTGTAACTGCTGAATGTCAGTGGTTACACAATTACATATGGGAGGATAGGTGGCTCCCATCTGAACACACCGTACCTTCCTGCTGCGCTGCTACCTCCAATACAGTGGTAGCAGTGTGGGGAGGTGGGGTGAAAGGAAGCTGGCTTTTAAGCCAGCTCACCGTGCATACCAGGAACCTGCATGAAACTGTAAAGGTTAACCAATAAGCCCAGGTTTTCACATCCCTGGTATAGAGATGTTAACATTTGAAATAGTAAACTCAATTTTTCATAGGAGAAACAAATCCAGGGGAGTTGTTAAAATTAAGAACCAATACCTGAGGTATGTGTTTCTTTCACTGTATGCGGTTCCCTTTAATGTTGAAGACACTATAATCAATCAGTGCTATATTTTTGTTGTCTCTCTCTTTATTTGGAAAATCCATGTGATGACAGCAACTATCCTCAATACATTCTCAAAGTCCTCTATATTTTTTTCCCCACAAACATTCATCCCCACCACCACCATTTGCACTAGTGATGCTGAGGCCTCACTCCATCTCTTGGTTACTTATCATAGAATCATAGAATACCAGGAAGGGACCTCGAGAGGTCATCGAGTCCAGTCCCCTGCCCTCATGGCAGGA
>CM057847.1:50942624-50953058 GCA_030068395.1 Apalone spinifera | reverse complement strand
GGGGGGGCAGGGCTCGAGCGTCAAGCTCCTTAGTGAGCCATATTTGGCTTGCGAGCCATAGCTTGAGGACCCCTGCTATAGATAATAAAGTATAATTTCTTTATAACTGTGTGTGGACTCTTCATTTGGTGCCTTGATAGATGGGTGAAAGGGGTGAGAACCAAATAAGAGGTTAGGTGGATCTCTTTGGAATCCCCTTTTTCTTACATCAGGGTTTGCTGGCAACTGAACAGTAGGGCCTGATTCTGAGACTTTGGTTTTACCAGCCTCATCTAGCTTAAAATCAGGTTATGGTTACCACCAACAGTTAAATTACAGCCACAAAATTTACTAGTGTACATGCAGACTTAATATCTTAATTTCTCCTTTAAGCCGTCACCATCTTCTAATAATAGAATTAATCCAAGGAGTAGCCAAAGAGGGGACTCAACAAAAGTAGCAAAAGTAAGATTCAAGAGAGTTAATGAAAAACTTCAAAAAAATCTTCTAAATGATCAAATGATCTACATTATGTAGGGATGGAAAAAGACATGGCTAGGATATACAAAGGAACATCATCTTGGAATTTGGGGTAAAACTTCCACAGAAAAGATCATAAAAGTGTGAGGTAAGATTCACATGTACATACAAAAGTATCATGTAAGAGTAATTTAAGATCTAAATACAATTAAGAGAGTTGAATTAGAGGTTATGGATAAGAAGACCAGCAGAGAGGAACGAGGCTGTCTTTGGGGAAGGGGCTGCCTTGCTAGGGAGACTCGCACTGCACGAAGGGGAGCTCTAGGTTGGAGGCAGAAGAGCCCAATTCCTTGGGTCCAAACACCACTGTTTTTAAGGGCCCTTACAGAGCTCTTTATGAAGTTTCCCTACAGAGGTACTGCCTCACAGTGCTCTGGAGCAAAATTAGCACATGAAACCTTTAAAGCACTAGTGCCCAAGTAAACAGTGGACTAGGAACTTTTGAGGAGAAAACACTATTGGGACTATAGTAAACTACTACTGAGAACTCTTCAAATAAGTGCAGTGTATCCTGCTATTGACTAATTATAATCAACAAAACTGACACAAGCCAGATTAGCTATAGACGAAGGTTAATGATGGGTTAAGTTAATTCTGATGTTATAATGGCACCAGAGAAGAGTAACCTCAACTGCCAACCTCTATCGTTTTTATTTATAACAAATTGCATGCAATCAGTAACTTAGAAGTATTACAACTTAATTTCTTCAAATATAGTGTAGGCATGTGATTTCAATGAATTTTAACTATACGCAAGGTTGAAATGTCTGAGATATTCCATTACTGAAATCTGCAACCAAAAATAGACACCAAAATACAAATTTTATTTATTTTTATGAATCCCTTTAAAATTAGAGTTCACATTTACTTTAACTTATTTACTTGTAAATTCTCACAAAAGAAATTCTCCAAAATAAATGGTGAACTTGTGGACAATCCACTGAATTCTTCATCCACCTAACACTGCAGTAGTGGCTTCAGGGGGTAGCAGAGTTAGTGTGTTACAGAAAAAAACAACAAATGGTCTGGTAGCATTTTATAGACTAACAAAACATGTAGATGGTATCATGAGCTTTTGTGGGCACAGCCCACTTCTTCAGATGACTGGAGTAGTGTTTATTATATTTATATTGCATAGACGCTCATTGATATTGGGAATTCATTGTCAGGGGTTGGCAACCTCTGACTCACGACGGAACAAGATATGGCTCTTTTGGAAGCCGCTAAGCTAAGTTCCCTCTAGGTGAGTGCCTACAGGGGTGTACATAAAGAATTTTAGTTCTGCTCACCTCCTTGCACAGCAGCACTCACTTCCTTGGATGTGGAAGATAAGCTGCTGCTGTTTGTGGATTTGATAGGAGTGTGGGGGCTCAGGGTCACATGGCAGATGCCCAGCTGCTCCCGGGGTGGGGCTGCACAGCAGGCAGCTGCCAGAGCTGAAGCTGGGCTATGGAGTGACTCCTTCAGGGGTTGGAGGTATACTGGTGCGCCTGCTCCAAGGGCCAGTGCTGGGGTGTACCACTCCAGGAGCAGCTGCACCGCAGCTCGGGCTCAAGCTCCAGCAGCCACCATGTGGACCACCCCGGGAGCAGCCATCAGGTGGCCTTGACTGCAGCTCCAGTCCTGGGAAGAGGCCTTATGGCTCCTGCCTCTCTTCTCCTGCCTTCTTGGGTTGCCGCCGAGAGCTGCTTCCCACCACCCCTTGCCTCAGGGCTGGCGGGAGCCCCTGGCAGGTGAGTGCCTGGGCTCCTTGCGGTCAACGAGGGAGGACGGGGTGCCCTGCAGTGAGTATATGGGCCCACTGGATCCCAGGGTAAGGCCAAACCTGTAGCTCTGTCTCCTCCTCCTCCCACCCTGGCCCTGCAGCAGTCCAGCACTGCTCCTCAGCAACACTCTCGCGAGCCACATCTCTTCTTCTCACACCTTTCCCTTTCTCTCAGGTGGAGCAACCTTTGTGTTGCCCCTCATGGGCGTTGTTGCTCTCTGGGGGTC
Source organism: Apalone spinifera (assembly GCA_030068395.1). NCBI lineage: Eukaryota > Metazoa > Chordata > Testudines > Trionychidae > Apalone > Apalone spinifera. Next base: position 50,950,547 of record CM057847.1, on the reverse strand, counting down.
CCATGATCCCCCACAAGCCTACTTGTGACTACAGAGCACTGCCTAAGGGGGAATCTATGAATACATCTAATGTACGCTATTATTAATCATAATGTTAGCTATCAATAATATTAAGTTGTATATTTTCAGTTATGCAAATGAGCATTCTTATACAGCTCTTTGTTGACCACTTGTTCTGAATTTTGAGGCAGTGTGACTCTTAGGTTTGAAAAGGTTGCCGATCTGAAATTTTTCCAGCAACAGTCAGTTGGGCCATACATATGCTGTTAATTGTTTCTTGTTGTTCACACTTTAACGTTTTGCAAGCACTGCCCCATCCCTCCTCTGTTCCTTCTCTACCTCTGAGTTGAGGATGTGTACTCTGAAGTAGAGGGCAAGAGGGTGGGTTGTGGAACACCCAGAACACCACACATCTCAAAGAACCATCATTACTACATAAGGTAAGTAACTACTTCCTCAAGTAGTGTCTCTGTGGGACCATTATGGCTTTATCTATAGGCATCACAATTTTAGTTCCCATCATGGGTTGCAAGATCTGGAGCAACTTCGTGTTCCACATGTTCCCACAAACTGGCCTTGATGAGCAAGTCATCCAGGTATGGGAACACCTGAATCCTACATTTCCAGAGGAAGGCAGCTACAACCACCATACACTTTATAAGACACACAAGAAGCCAGGTTTGCTTGGAGGAGCCTGCCTCCTCACCGGAGGAGGATCTAGAGCACCTCCATCTGCCAGAATTGCTGTTCCAATTCCTTTGTCTGCTAAAGTCCTGCTGTGAGTTTCCTGGATAAGGATGCCAAGGGGGTTGGAACCTGAAGGGCTTCTTTGAGAGGCAGGGATGTGGATGCCCAGGAACTTTAGAGTCACTCTGGAGACTTTGAGGTTGTTAACAAACCCACACGGTGAAAGGGAGGTCCCAGATAGTGTTGTGGACCTCTGTCAGAAGGTCTGACACCTGCAACCAGGAGCGCCTATGCATAGTGACAGCAGTTGCCATGATACAAGTTGCAGAGTCCACTGGGTCTAGCACAGACTGGAGAGAGGTGAAAGCAATCACTTTGCCATCCTCAAGGACTTGTACTGCAGTGTCCGAGAAATGCAGTATCAGGTCCTGCAGGACAGGCCCACAGTCTGGGTCAGCACTATCAGGTCCCTTGCCACCTCAAAGGTGTCTGGCATAGAAGGAAGGTCTAGGTCTTTGGTGCCCACATTCTCTACCCACACTGGACTCAACAGCTCCCTATGGATGGACTGAGTCAACAACTGTGTAATGGGCGCAGCAGGCTTAGGGTGCCCTGACTCAGGATGCATCCCACTAGTGTGCTGAGTCAGAGAGTGGCCCCTTTCTTCTCTCTTCTCTTTGTGAGGCATTGGTGACTGGAATTAAGTGCTGCATGCTTGCACTGGGCCTTGGTGATGAGGCTCACTAGTGCTCTCTGGCATGGTCCCTCATTGGTACTGAAGGGTCCTGCACCGAAGCGAGTGCACTGCTCTGCCTTCATGAGGAGTCTCAGGCAAGAGTCCCTCTCCTTCATTTGGGGCCTGAAGTCTCTGCAGATTTTGCACTTGTCTGATTAGTGACCTTCTCACAAGCATTTAAGGCAAGATTCACATCTAAAACACTGATCTTAATGATTTTTTAAAATCCTCTGTTACTGTTTAATACATGGTAAACTGTATTGCATTAATTTTGTTAATTTTTCTTTTTATTTGATTTCATATTAAATAATCATAAGCAGGGTTCTGCGCTCTGCGAATCCGCAGATCGCTCTATGCCGGCTCTTCCGTGATGTAATCTACGGCGAGTAGATTACATTGTTTGTTGAGCCCTGATCATAAGCATGTTAATTATCCCTTGTTTTACTATATTTTCATCCACACCAAAGAACTATTTAAAATATATATTTATATCTATGGTTTTTGTTTGTATGGTAGGTGCACAGCCACATACTACCTCAATATTGGTGTGGTCCAGATAAGAAATTTCAACCCACCCAAAAGAAAATTCAAGCCCCCCAAGGATGGAAAATCTTAGAGAGAATGCTGGTGCACACTATTAGCACTGATCTTACGTGATGAAGATTTGGATTTGAAAGTGAGGAACATTAGTATTGATGACTACCTGTACCATGGTTGTCATCAATGGTACAGGTAGTCATCAATTGGTTCCTGAATTAAAACTCTTGAAATATTAGGCTGATAGCTGGTCTAGTTCAGACACTGAAGTATATCATATAGTAGAGATGTAAGCGACTAGTCAACTATCCGCAAATGCTTATTGGATAGTTGACTAGTGCCTTGACTAGTCGCTTCCTCCCCACCCCTTGCTGCTTCTCTAAGAGAGAGGCAGCGGCGGGGGGGAGGGGGGAGGGAGAAAAAGCCAATTAGCCAGTACCAAATCTGCGGGGGGAGAGAAGGGAGTGGGAGGGGGGCGGGAGGCAGAGGCATAGCGCAGGGGATTGGGTGCAAGCCATTAATCAGCTCGCGCCTGATCCCCCCTTCTGCACTTCAGCCTTTTAAATGTATTAAGAGCCTGATGGCCACCAGACTCTTAATACATTTAAAAGGCAGATCTCTTTTACAGAGAACACTTCAACTTCCTTGTATCCCTGCCTGCTGTGATTTCACTGATAAAAGTCCTTTTTTGGAGATGTTTCCAACTTTAGCTGAATTATTTCACTGATAAAAGTACAGGCTGACCCTCTAAAATCCAGAACTCTCTGGTCCAGCAACATCCGTGGTCCAGCAGGACCACAACTATTGTTGGACTAGAGAGCCCTGGCCGTCTAGGTTCAAAAGCTCAGCCTGGGCTGGGCTGACAGTGGGAAGCCCAGCACCAGCGGGGCCAACATTACAGAGAGCACAGAACTGGCCAGGGCAGACAGGAAGGGGCACAGCCCCTGCCAGAGCTGGACATAGCAGGGCCAGGAACACAGCCTTGGTTGGGGTTGGCGTGGTTGGAAGCACAGTCTTGGCTGGGGCTGGAATGGTGCAGGAGTGCAGCCTCAGCCAGGGCTGGCAGTAGGGAGTTCAGCCCAGGCGAGCATTGGGGGCTCAGCCCCTAACAGGGCTGGAGACAACTGGGCCAGCCCATGTCCAGGGCTGGCATGGTGGGGGATGCACCCTGGCCAGACCTGGCACGGTGTAAGTTGGAGACAGTGGTAGGGAGCACAGCCCTAGCCGGGAGCAGAGCCTAGAGCTGGGTAGGGAGCCTTGATCTCCCCTTGTCCGGCAAACTCTGTTGTTTGGGACAATTCGAGTCCTAAGGGTGCTGGACAAGGGACATCTGACCTGTAATACTCTGAAAATGGCTTTGCCTTGGTGTGCGGATCCAGAACATATTGGGAACATTTGACCAAAGTATTTTTGTCCTTTTCCAAACAACGTTTAAAGATTTGAACCATCTGTAGCAGGGATGGAGAACCTCAAGCCTGGGGGCCAGATGAGGACCCCGGCTTGCCTGGACCTGGCCCCCAAGGCTCAGATCCCTCCCACACTTTGGGGAGCCCATGCTGGCACTCCAGCACCTCTGCTGGCCCACCATGGAACTGGAACACACAGAGCCTGCTAGGCTCTGGTGTGCAAGGAGAATGTGGGGAGTGTCAGGGTGCCATGTCAGTGGGGGGGGGGGGGGGGGGAAACAGTGTTTGCTTCTCAGGGTACATCTAGACTGCAGAGTTTTCCCAGGATACTGGAGCTCTGCCACATCCAAAGAACACATCTGCTTTTCTGAAAACAATTTCAGAAAAGCAGATGCGTTTTTTCAATATCCCTGTAAACTTCAGGACCACATATCTCAGACACAAAGAAGTTTTATGAAGCGTTTCAAAGGGGTAGCCATGTTAGGCTGTATCTGCAAAACTAGTGAAGAGTCCTGTGGCACCTGACAGACTCTCAGATTTATTGGGGCATAAGTTTTTGTGGGTAAAACTTGATGAAGTGGGTTTTTCCCACAAAAGCTTATGTCCTAATAAATACAGGATATTTTTATAGTAGTCTCTAAGGTGCCTCGTTTTTACAGACATTTTAGTCCCTAATAGGTAGCCATTACAGGCAGATCACTTGGTAAAGCCTCCCCACTGCCTCCCTCCCCAATTTTATGGGGCATTTTCTAAAGGAAGAAAATGGCTCTCTGAAGAATGGATCATCATCACTTGCTGATCTTCACTGTGGCAAAGCAAAACCGAGCACTCAGTGCATTAGCAACTGTGACCCCTCTCTCATCCCCGCCCCCATGAAGGGCAACTGCTTTTTTCTGTGTGCCTGTCAGTCACCTGTATAAACAGGATAGCAATTATGGATTACTGGGAGTACTTTCTGCAAAGATGCTTTATTGCAATCCACACTATAAAATCATAAAAGCACATAATAATGTCTACATAAAAAACAGTGTTATAATGTGAGTAAATGAAACTGGCATTTTCAAGTAAAGTAGTACTAAACATCTGGAATTCTACATCACGATCATAAAAGCACTATGTTAATTGAAAATTGTACTAGGATGCAGGTCTAAATTCTGTTTGAGCAATCTGACCATAAATGAACAAAAGAAAAATCCTTCATGCTTCAGAGCAACCACCCCAATTCCCACACTTTGGGGTGCCCTGGAGCAGGGGTTGGGCCCACCCACATTCTCACCAGAGGCGCAGAGAAGTGGAATGACCTGGGACCAGCCCACTATGCTCCCCTGGCTCCTAGCCATATCACTCAGAAGAGAGGGCTTGAGGAAAGGAGTAGAAGCATCCTCTGCACTCGCCGGCAAAAGAAAGTGAGAACACATGGCTGGGAGTCGACGGAGGAGAACAGACTGAAGCAAACTTGCTCTGCTTCCCACCATTGGTGACTTCAAGGGTGATCCCAACCCCTGCTGCTGGCCCCCTGCTAACACTCCAGGTTGCACCGCTCAGGGAAGAGGGCTTGGGGAAAAGGGATGGAATGTAGATGGTGGTGGGACAGAGCCTGGAGCAGATCCGGGGAGAGGGGATAGGGGTTGTCCCAGAGACCACTCCCCTCTACAGATAGCTCTATGCTACCTACAGACTAGGATACACTTTGCTTTTGATGAGGAGCTTAGAGAAAATGGAGTTGTTTGAAGATTTCTTTCAGTACGGGGTCCCCATCAACTATGGATTGTAGTAGAGGACTGCTAAGGGTGTGTGGTCAGAGGAGATTTTATTTCTACATTGAAGCAGATTTTCTCAGGCTACACTACACCACGAGGTAAGGTCCAGTCTAATATGGTCCACTTCTGGGCACCCCATTTTGCAAAGTTGAAGGTCCATGTCCTCACTGTAGGAAAGAATCCAATATAGTCTGAAGTAGAGCGACCCCATTAGGTAGCCTACCCTTGACTCAAGAGAGCAATGCACCATAGGTAGCTTTGTATTCTGGGCTATGCTCCCGCTGGGACCAAAACTGTGCAGAGGGTGATTATGGGCTCATGTCATCGGCATCCCATAATGCACTCATCTAGTCAATCCACCCCTTGCAGGAGATCAATGAAAAGCAGTATGCTCATGCCTTTTTATGCCCTGGTTTCCTCTGCAGATGCCATAGCAGTGCGAGTGTGGATCCTGGTTTTCAGCAAACCACAGTGATGCTCACGTGTGCTGTGGTGTGCCTTACAGTGCACTACCTTTGAGAGTGTATGTCTGTTGCTCTGCCAGGGAAGAGAAGGATGAAGCTCAGCTTGGCATGGAGTCACTGCTCGTGCAAGCCCTGGTGCTGCTGAAAGTGCAGCCGCCAGTCAATCCCCTGGACATAGTGGAACACCAGTTCTGATGCTGAGACACAAGAACAGACTTGTGGGACCGCATTGTGATGTGGATATTGGTCAATCAGCAGCAGCTGCAAAACTTCCGAACGTGCAAGGCCACTTTGTTGGAACTTTGCGATTGGATTTCCCCTGCCCGGAGGTGCCAGAATACCCAAATGGGACCGGCTCTAACCCTGCAGAAGCGCGTGACAATAGCCCTCTGGAAGTTGGTAACACTACCATTCAGTAGGGAATCAATTCGGCGTAGCGAAATCTACAGTGGGGGCTGTCATTGTACAGCTAGCCAACGTGATCAATACCACTGTGCTATGAAGGGTTGTGACTCTGGGAAACATGGATGCCATAGTAGGTGGCTTTGCTGCAATGGGGTAACTGGTGGAGCAATAGACTCCCCATCACATCCCTATCTTGGCCCCCGACCACCTTGCCATAAAGATACACATACATTGCAAGGGCTGCAGGCACTGGTGGATCACAAGGGCCATTCCACCAACATCAGTGTGGAATGGCTGGGAAAGCTGCATCACGCAAACGTCTTTAAGAACTCCTGCTTCTCATAAAAAATGCACAGTGGAATGTTTTTCCCCAGACAGAAACATCAGAATTGGAGAGGTAGATCCTTGGTGACCCAGCCTACCCCTTACTCCCGAGATTGATGAAGCTGTACACAGGCAGCTTAGACCCTAGCAAGGAGAAGTTTCAACTACGGGCTAAGCAAGTGCAAAATGGTGGCTGAATGGTGCTTTTGGGTGTTTAAAAGGAAGGTTCAGGAGTTTCCTAAAACAGCTGAACCTCAGCGAACAAGACATGCCCTTTGTGACCTGTTGTATGCACCATAATCTATGTGAAACCAAGGGGAAACTTTTCTGAAAGAGTGGGGAATCTAAGGCAGAGCACCTAGGTAGAGAATTTGAGCAACTGAACACCAGGGTGATAAGGAAAGCATGGTGTGAGGCAGTGCAAATCAGAAAGGCCTTGAAGGACAGTTTTGAGACTCTTCCATGTGGCTCTCAACAAGTTGCCTCATACATTCCATGTTTGCCTTTAATCCCCCACCTCACCCGTGCAGTTCAAGCAATAGAGAGACCATTGTTCAAAGAATATAAGTTTTTATTTGGGGAAAAGAGCTGGGAAATGAAAAAAGTGGGACACAGAAGGTAAAGCTGACCTTGAGTTGCCTCCCTCCCCATGTCCTGGGGCCCCGGTGGATCCTGGTGGCCCTCTAAGTGGAAGCAATGGGGCTGAGGAAGGAGGGAATGGTGTTGTCATTGAGGAGGATGGGGTTCTGTGAGGAGTCCCGCTTTAGACATACCCATCACAGCAGTCAGGGAAGCAAAGAGGGTTTCCTGCTGCCTCGTGGTGGCTCTCCTCTCCTGGTGCTCAATCATGCCTCTCTGCCCACGTCTCTACTACAAGGGAGTTCATGCAGTACATCGGCTCCCTGAACATGTCCTCCCTTGTGCATTTTTGCCTGCAGCTCTGAGCCAGGCGGGCACATGCTGCATGAGGGGGAGTATGCACTGAGCTAGCTGCAGTCCCAGCTGCAATGAAAAGTTACAAGGGAGCACATTATAGTTGATACATTGTGTTAAGCCTACCCCATATCTGTTAACCTATACCTAAGGTCTCTGAAAAGACAATGGAGATGTGTTAAGCGCCAGGTCAAATGTTTGTTTTAAAGTGGCACTTTTCAGCAGATGCACAGAGCTTTCAGGAGAGCATCCGGACATACTCAGTTCAGAGGCAGAAAGGCATGGTAAGGGGCCAGGCAGAACAGGAGCCTGCAGGCAGGAGCAGTGTTGGGGGACAAGAAAAGGCAGCTTCCCTCTGTGTCCGGCACATGCAGCTTTCCAGGACAAAGCTACTTTCTCGGCCTGGGGGGGGGGATGGGAAGGTGTGTCCAGCACACGTGGCTTTCCAGGGAAAGTGCTAATAGCTTCCCCTCCTCCTTCCTTCAGGTTGCAATGTGAGATATCAATCTTCTCAGGGCAGTACAGGATAAGGAAGAGAACTGGCAGCATGTAACCTCTAGAAGGAAAAGAAGGACAATTCAGGTATCCCCCATTCCTGTACAGGTAAGTAACTGCTATCAGGCTCTCTCCACAGACACTGCGGTGGAGAATGCTTTGGCAGAGACCTCTCA
>CM057847.1:50921772-50933677 GCA_030068395.1 Apalone spinifera | reverse complement strand
ATCTCATGATACCATCTAGATGTTTCATCAGTCTTTAAGTGTTTCCTGACTCTTAGTTGTTTGCTAATGAATGGATCTTATCTGTCCCCTTGGACTATCTAGTCTTTAGGTGCTTATAGACTATTTGTTTTCCCTATTGCTTTCCAGCTCAGCTTTCCCTGGATATATTTTTTACCCACTGCCTTTTCTTGTCCCCCTCCCCGCCCCCATCTCTCTCTCACACACACACACACACACACACACACACACACACTCACTCCCGTCTCCCCTATTTATTTTGGTCCTAGACATCCAACACTCCGGTCATCTGAAGAAGTGGGCTGTGTCCACGAAAACTCATGATACCATCTATATGTTTTGTTAGTCTATAAAGTGCTACCAGACTATTTGTTGTATTTTCAGAAAAGCAAACTGAGTCCCTCAGGGAGAATAATAAAGGGGGAAAGGAGTCCAGGAGAACTGGCTGTATTTTAAAGAAGCCTTATAGAAGGCGCAGGAAGAAACCACCCCAATAAGCAGAAGGAATCTCAAATATGGCAGGTGATCAGCTTGGCTTAGGAGAAGAATGCTTCAGTGATCTTAGCACAAAAAGGAAGCTTACAAGTGGAAATGTGGACAAATGACTAGGAAAGAATATATATAAACATTGCTTGAGCATGCAGAGGTTTAATCAGGAAAGCCAATGCACAATTGGATTTGCTGCTAGTCAGGAATGTGAAAGATAAGAAGAGTTTCTACAGATAAGTTAGCAACAAGGAAGCGATCAGGGAAAGTGTGAGACCCATATTGAATAGGGAGAGCAACGTAATGACAGATGATGTGGAAAAACCTCAAGTGTTTCTCTCCCCTCCCCCGTCTTAATAGAAAAGGTCAGCTCCTAGACTGTTGCATTGGATTGGGCAGTACCGTATAGGGAGACTGTGAACAGTCCTCAGTGGTGAAAGAACAAGTTAAAAACTATTTAGAAAAGCTAGACATGCAGGGGGTCTAATGCACATGAGGGTACTGAGAGAGTTGGCTGATGTAATTGCAAAGCCCACGGGCCATTCTATCTGAAAACTCATAGTCATCGTAAGAGTCGTGGATGGTTAGAAAATGGCAAATGTAGTGGTCATCTTTTAACAAGGGAAGAAGTAGGATCTAGAGTAAGTAATATAGACCTGTCAGCCTCAACTCAGTCCCTGGAAGGAATCCATTTTAAAACACTTGGAGGAGAGAAAGGTGATCAGGAACAGTTAACATGGATTCCTCAAGGGGGAAATCATGCCTGACCAATGTATTTGCCTTCTATGATGAGAAGGCTGGCTCTGTAAATACAGGGAAAGCAGTGGACGTGCTATAGCTTGACTTCAGCAAAACTTCTGGTACAGTCTCCCAGAATATTATTTCTAGCAAGTAGCATGGCTTGGATGAATGAACTTTTAAGGTTGAAAGAAAGCTGGCTAGATCATCATTGGACTCAATGGGTAATGATTAACAGCCTGATGTCAAGTTAACAGCCAGTATCCAGTGGAGTGCCACAGGGTCTGGTCTGGGAGCCAGCTTTGTTCAGCAGCTTCATTAAATTATCCGGATTTCACCCTTAGCAAGTTTGTGGATGACAGAGTAAACTAGACAAATTGGAAAATTGGGACAAAAGAAATCTGATGAGGTTCAACAAGGACAAGTTGAGAGTCCTGAATTTAGGACAGAAGAATCCTATGCATTGCTGCAGGCTGGTGACAGGCTAGGTGGCAATTCTGCATAAAAGGACCTGGGGATTATAGCAGATGAAAAACTGGATACGAATCAACATTATGCCCTTGCTGCCAAGAAGGTTAATGATATATTAGGCTGCATTGCCAGCAGATTGAAGGATGTGATTATTCCTCTCTATTCAGTACTGGTGGGGCAAAATCTGCAGTGTTGTGTCCAGCTATGGGCCACTCACTACAGAAAAGATGTAGAGAAATTGGAGAAGGAGGACAATGAAAATTATTAGGGGAGCCAGGGAATATGATTTATGAAAGGTTGAGGGAACTGGGCTTATTTAGTCAGCAGAAGAGATGAACAAGGGGGAACTGACTACCTGAAGGGGAGTTCCAAAGAGCAAGGCTATCCAATAAGGTTGGCTATTAAGAAAAACTATTTCACTAGGAGGGTGGTAAAGCACTGGAACAGGTTGCATAGGGAGGTAGTGGAATCTCCATCCTTAGAGGATTTTAAGGCAAGGCTTGACAAACCCCTGGCTAAATGATTTAGTTGGCATTGGTTTTGCTTTGAGCAGACGGTTGGATTAGATTGTCTCGTGAGCTCTCTTCCAACCCTCATCTTTTATGATTCTATCCAATTTATAATGCCCACACAATTTGAACATTTTCTGCATTTGGTTTCTTCTCTAGTAGAAATGTGATTGATGCTTTAATATATATACATGCATAAATATTTTGAAAGAAACATATGATGCATGAGTTCTAAAAGAGCTCTGTAAATTTCCACGTTTTAATGTGTTGGTGTAGAAGTATATTTTATTAATGTTTACAATGGTTTTTATTATGAATTTGTATGCTGTGGCTATTAATTGTAAATAGATGTCAGAAATTTATAATTTTAAATCACATTCAGAACTCCAGGAAGCCTACAATTCTGCTAAATTTGCCACAGAAGTCACAGCTTGCCACAGAATTGTGCTCCGAATCTGACCTCCCGTAAGAAGTAGCTGATGGGCATCCAGAACTTTTGAAAATAACATGACAATTTATTTACATGCCTAAATATGGGCTTGGGCTTCTACTTTCAGTCATACAGTACAAATGTCTTCCAGAACTCTTCAGAAATGTATTTTTTTCTTTCTGAAATACAGCACGATATGCCCCCATTCATCTGAATAAGTTTCTAAACCTTATTGCTGACACTTAAAATTGTCATCTTTAACTATTTTTGTTGCTGACATTTAAGCAGAAACATCCAGTTTTATCTGTTTAATCCCTACCTTTCAATGATTATTCTAGTAGGGCCCACTTTTAATGTGACCAACCTGCTACTATACTATCTGTTATATAAACAGTTTGATACAAAACCAAAGAGCTCCAGCTGTCTTCTATCCTCCCTACATTCTCCAGGCTTCCCCAACAACTTTGGCAATGCAGTTATGCATTGCAGCTACAGAAATGTGTAGCACAATGAAAGTTAAAATAGGAGGTAAAAATTAAAATTATGGATTTAAAATAAAAAGAAAAAGGTTTACTGTACCATTTTAATATTTGTTCAATAAAAATCATGTTAAAAATAAATCAAGCTGCTGCAGAATTTCAGCTTGTTGCACCAAAGTGCCAAGGTACACCAGGAATACACACAAAATGTACATCTCAGCTTATGACAGAATTTAAGGGCCTTGAGTATATTAATTATACCATGTACAATTTATATGCCTAAATTTTTGTAATAAACAATAAATGCTGTAGTATTTGCTAGTTTTGTAATACAACATTACATATCCCTTGGCTAGAAAGTAGAATTTTATGATCCAACAACTTGTTATTTTCATTTTAGGATTATTATTTCTGCCAGCTTTAAGCGGCTACCTATTTTAAGCAGGCAATGTAAATCAAACTGGTTGATAGTGAGTGGTAGATTACAAGGCAAAGTCTTTTATTGCTGCATCTTTTATTGCTTCAAACAAACATTCTAAAAGCATGAGTGGGCAATAATTTTTGCAGAGAAGGCATTCCAAGAATTTTGAAAAGCAGTCATGGGCCACACTTTTCCATTGTATTATAGACAGGGTATTGTGACATGGGGCAGGATCTGGAATGGAGTTTGGATGCAGGAAGGGATTCTGACCTGAGACTGGGGTGCAGGATTTGGGAGGGAGTTTGGGTGCAGGTGGGAGCTGTGACCTAGGGCAGGGTGCCAAAGGGGATGCCTGATGCAGGCTCTAGCATTTCTTTGACAGGCTCTCATTCCATGCCATGGCGGTCCCATGCCATTCAAAATGACTTACTGCTTCTGGTGAATGTGTCTCTGAGCACCACATGGGAAAATGGGGGCAGAAGGTTTCCATGTGCTGCCTGCATCTGCAAGCACCACACCTGCAACTGAGAAGATGCTGCTGTGGGCAGGTGCAGCACGTGGACCACTGTCCCCCTTACCCAAGGAATGCACAGACAAATGCTTGCCAGAAGCAGCTGGCCACACCACTTCTGGAAGCGGCACAGTTGTGGCTACAGTAGCCAGGGTATCAGAGTGCACTGCTGGGCCGCAGAACATTTTCCTCCTGCCACAATCTGGAGGGTCATGGCAGGCTGGCAGAAAATGTTTGGTGGGCCACATCTGACCCATGAGCCATCTTTTACCTATCCCTGTTCTACAGTTGATTTTTTTTTACCTAAATTGAAAGCTAAATGGTTAAAATTCTATAAGAAGAACCCAGTGTAACATGGACAAAGATTTTGTGTTTCTCTGACCATCGCTTTGATCCCTTCACCCTCACCATTTCATCCTTAGCAGCCTTGTACTACCCATCCCAGACTCTTTCAGCCATCATTCACATCTACATGCATCTCCAAATCTACATGCACCCTGACCTTTATGCTCTCTGGTCCCTACAACTCCCTTTCATTCCCTTGCTAAATACAGCTGGGAATATTTTCAGTTCCGTCAATAGGAAAAAAAATTGAAACTTCATCCACTACTCTTAAGTTCCTTCTCAGACTTCCCCTACCTCCTCCCCCCCACCTCCCCCCCCCAAACAAAATCACCCTAAATTAGATCTGGCATTTTGGACTTTAGGGTTATTGGTTTCTTTTTAGAAAGAAGGAGTGGGTTTTATTTTTAAGTGTTTCCATTTTTCCTTTTTTAAGAAAAATCTTAACTATGACTAACTACTTCCATTCTATTAACATTCGCAACTGCTCCGATCTCTTCAAATCTCTTTGCAATTTGGTTCTGTTGTCCTGTCTAAAAGTGCTGAGGGAGTCTCAGACTTAAAATTTTATATATATATAAAAATACACTTCTTTACATGAGCATGGTTGCATAATATGTGACTTTGTCTGCTTTTCCCTTGATATAAATTCAACCATGATCAAACATGCATACACCATAAGATTTAGACAAGGGGAAAAATACACAGAAGGGCAGAATTAAACTTCAAAAGGGACCCAAAAATTAAAAGTGGGGATAACAAACAGGGAGACTAAGCAGAAACAAATTAATATATGCTGTATGCAATGGTGAACATAAGCTGGTGTACTGGTAAGATACTGGTTGGTTAGGAGTTGGGGGCTTTGGATGCTGCTGGCACCCTGGGCTGCGTGACCACTGCGCACCTACCTCGTCTTCAGCCCTGGTTCTCAGATGGCTTGGCAGTGCGGGGCCCCACCACCCCAGGGGATCTGACAGCCAGGCAACAGAGTGGCCTCATTTCTCAGCCCAGAGCTTCCCTCCCCCCGCCCCACATGCCTTCAGTCCCCTGCCCTAAGCCCTTCTCACCCCAGTCCCTTCCCTGGAGTCCTCTCATGCCCACAACCTCTTGTCTTGAGTCTTGCATCCCCACATCACTGCCCTGAGCCCCCACATCTCCCAACTCTCCTCTCCTGACACCTGCACTCCCAGGACCCACCCCTGCACACCATCCAACTCTTAATCCCTCACCCACACACAATCCGAGTGGTTGTGATACAGTATATGTAAGACATTTAAGTTATTTTCACCCCAGTCTCTATGTAAGGAACAACAGAGTTTGAATCACAACTTTTGCAGTTCTCAATACAAACTGCCTCAGCTGCAGCCTGGGTGTTGAAATCCATGGTACTCCTGTCTAACTTGATTTCCAGGCTCTGTTTCAGTAATGTCAAAGACAGCAAGGTTTCATTAGTCTTTGCTTGAATCTTAGATGTCCACTGTTAGTGCTCAGAAAGTATGTTAAAAAAGCGTGGGTAGATATTTCCTCTGTATTATACAGGAAGGTAAGAAAAATTATTTGCCTGGTACTTCCGTGCCTCTGTGCCTCCAGAACAAATTATGCAGAGAAGTTCCCTTGTTTGTCTTCTCCCTCCCTCTGGGGCACCTTCTGGTTGGTTCAAAGGTTCTGCACAACTGTATATGCAGTTCAGAGTTCTCAGAACATTCTAAATACTTCCTGTTGTTCAAAGGAATTAAGAGCCCCCATTACATAAGAACATAACAGTGAAAGGTCCATCTAGCCTAGTGTCCTGTCTTCCAACAGTGGCCAATGCCAGGTGTCCCAGAGGGAATGACCAAAACAGATAATCATCAAGTGATCCATCCCCTGTTGCCTTCTGACAAACAAGGCTTAGGCCACCATTCCTACCCAGCCTGGCTAACAGTGATGAACCAATCCTCAATGAATTTATCTAGCTCTTTTTTGAACCATGTTAAAAGCCCGGGCCTTCACAACATCCTCTGGCAAGGAGTTCCACAGGTTGACTGTGTGTTGTGTGATTAAGCTAATGAATGCTTGTTATTAGAAAAATTCTAGATGATAAAAAAAAAGCAGCTTATTAATAATACGTAAAATTGCTGCAGAGGAGACCCAGCACACGTATCTCAAAAAACAATATCACTAATGGCACAACTGAGGTGGGTAGGCAACAAACCTATATAAAGGCATCTTTAAAATTATAAGACAAGTAATTTTCCCATTTAAAAAAAGATGCCACGCACAAAGGCTTTTCATATTTGAAGAATAAGCTATTCTAAAGGATGCCCCCAAATAATAAATCAGACAAGTACTGAAACAGGTCTGCTCAAATAATTAATAATCAAATACTCCTGTAGCTTTAACATTCCCAAGGTTGAAGGGTTTTAAAGCTCTAACCAGTGTACTGCTTCTCCTTACTACAGAACTCTGAGATGCCAACCTTACCAGTATTAAAAGGATGCTGTAACAATTATCAGCAACCTAGCATTCCTTGACCCGCTCCTATGCACTTAAGCCAAAACTGAAGTCACTTCATAATGACACCTTGATAGTACTGAGTCTGGGTGATTGTTGTTGTTTCAGGGCAGAGGAGGACAAGAGAATGTAGGGAAGAGGATTAGTACATGTAGTATGCCAATAACGTATTTTACCACTCCTCAAAAATCAACTGCATTTTTAGCAGCATCAAAATAGGTGGTTCAGATTTTCAGTCACATGCTGCCAAGGATATTTCAGAAGCCTGTGCCTCACCATGTGGAAGTACCTATGCCTCATTATAAAAAAGCATGCTTATATAGGGTATGTCTACTAGGAATGTTAGACAGATTCATTGAATAATCATGTAACTGCATCAAATTTTAGCAGTTACACGATTATTCAATAGTCCCCAAGGGGCAGGACCAGCAGCCAGTGTGCTCCTGGCCCCACTCTCAGGAAGCCTCATGCCACCCCACACCGCTGCCTCTGAGGTTCGAGCTCCAAGAGGACAAGAGCTGTGCGCTGGCATCTCACGGAGCAGCCTCTGCCTACAGCAAGCTTGGGCTCACCACAGACAGAGACTGTTTTGCGGCAGCCTCCCCTGCCCCTCCCCCACTGCAGCTGCCTCTGATAGAGGCAGCAGTGCAGCAGGGGGAGCACAGATTCCTACCTGCTCCAGTGGTGGGAGGAAGCAAGTGAGGGGCAGGCAGCTTCATGGAGCCAGCATATGAGGAAAGTCCCATATGTATTGGCTCCTGCCTGCCCTCCCGGTGTGTGTGGTGGGAGGGGGGAGGGGCAGCGGAGGCAAGCAACTTGCATGAGCCGAAAAGCACAGTGAGCTGGCTTGAAAGCCAGCTTCCCACATGTACCAGCTCCTGCCTGCCCCCTCATCTCTGCGCTTCTGCCTCACTATCAGAGGCAGCAGAGCAGGGGGAGGGGCAGGCAGCCCCACAGATCCAGTGCTCCCCATGGGCATTGACTTCTGTCTCTCCCACCCTCAGAGGCAGCAAGGGAGTGGGGGCTTATCCGTTAATCATGTAGTCAACTACATGTTGACTCCCTAATGTCTTCATTAAATTGTAGATCCTTATCTTTGGGTCCCCACTGCTTGCAGACTCAGGTGTTTCCAAGCCCATGCCTCAGAGTCCACAATGCACTGTAAAATTGGGTTTACAACAGCTGGACCCAGTTCTCATAGCTGCATGAGCACATCCAGTCTATTCTATACATCCATTACGCAGACATTCTGATTGAGTCTGTGGCTTGTGCTGCATCCATATGGCAAAACTGACAGGCCCTAGACCAAAGTCATAACAGGATTTAGTTTCTGATGCTCCCTTCCTAGCAAGGTCCTAGCACACAGGTCTTCAGTGCATGCTGACCAGAATCAAATGGATTTATATCTGGAGAGCTGGAGACTTGGGCTCAAATCTGATCAGAGCACATGATTACTGTGCAATATAGAGATGCTTTACAATTGCTGTAATGTACTATTTTCTAGTATAGTTAAGAACATCATATTGGTCTCAAATCTCTTTAGAGGGCGTGAGGCCCTGGCCTGGGTGCAATTCAGGATAGCACCAATGAATTCTCTGTGTTCAGTCAGCACAAACAACAACTTTTTAAAAATTTATTAGGAGGCCGAGATATGCCCAGAAGGAGATCCACGTCACATTGGACCTTGAGCCTTGAGGGACTTTTGACAAGCCAGTCGTCCAGGTAAGTGTACACCAGCACACCCTGGTGCCTCAGGTACACTGCCACCATGGACATGCACTTGGTGAAAATCCTGGGGGCCACTTACAGGCCAAAGGACAGGACAGCAAATTGGCAGTGGTTTGTGCCCACTGTGAAGTGTTTGTAATCTTTAAAGATCGCAATATGGGAGTACACATCCTTGAAGTCAAGTGCAGCATATCAATTCTCAGGATCCAGGTCGGGGATGATGGAGGCTAGGGAGACCATGTGGAACTAGCACAGCCTGAACAAGTACCAAGTCTGCCTCAAATCCAGTAAGGGTTATAGACCATCTTTTGCTTTGGGAATCAAGAAAAAGCAGGAGTAGAAGCTCTTGTTTTCAAAACCTGGTGATACCCACTCTACTGCTCCCACCTGGAGCAACTGAGTTACCTCCTGTTTGAGGAGGTGCTCGTGAGAAGAGTCCCTGAAAAGGGACAGGGAAGGTAGGTGGGAAGGTATTGTAGAGGAAAGCAGAAAGGTGTAGCCATTCTGGACGAGATGGCTAGAACCCAGCAGCCCGAGATAATGCCCCACCAGGCCTGTAAGAAAGGGCGAAGTCTCAAGGAAAACAGATTGGGTGGATCCAGCAAATTTAGTATGCCATCCTCGGTGCATGCTCAAAAGCACATGGGACTTTAATCTGGCCAGCCATTGACTGGCCAGCCTAAGATGGTAGCTTTGCTTTTTTTTCTGAAGGGCTTCAGGAAACAGTGGCTCTGATTAAGAGGTGTGAGATTTGAATTTTTCCTCTTTGTCCCAGGGACATAAAGCCCAAGGTCATTAAAACAGTGTGTGAGCCCTTAAGCCCATGCAGCTTATTATCTGTCTGCTCTGCAAACAGTGCACCTATGTCAAAGGGGAGGTCCTGAATGAAGTTCTGCGCCTCTGGGAAGAGACACGAAAGGAGTAGCCAAGACACCCTTTGCATAGAGTTGACTGATGCCATGCAGCAAGCCACTGAGTCTGCCACATCCGAAGCTGCCTGCAGCCCCATGGCCACGGAAGAGCCTTCCTCCATCAGGGCCTTGAACTCTTCGTGTGGGCATTCCAGAAGGGAGGTCCTGAAATTAGCCATTGTCTGCCACATGTTTATCTCATAGAAGGCAAACAAAGCCTGGCGGTTCACTATCCTGAGTTGGAAACTGGCTGAAGAATAAAGTTACCTACCAAACAAGTCCAACTATTTAGACTCTTTATTCTTGGGGGTGGGAGCGGTCTGGCCTTGGTGGTTTATGAATTCCAACACACACGCACGCACGCACGCACACACAGTCCTTGGTGGTGACAAAGTATTTTCTGTCCACCCTCTTCACTACTGGCAGAATAGAGAAGGGGGTCTGCTACAAGGCCTTGGAGATCTTGGCTACTGCCTCATGTAAAGGTAAAGCCATCTTGGTGGGTCCTGCCTGTCCCAGGATGCCCAACAAGGAGTCTGAGATCTCCTGCACCTCCTCTGCTTGAAGGTCCAAGCCATTTGCCACCCTCCTCAGGAGGTCCTGGTGAGCTCTCATGTCATCTGGGAGCACTACAAGAGGGGAAGCCACTATCACCTCATCTGGTGAGGAGATTCTACTTATCTCAAAGGACCGGTCACAGTCCCAGGTCAATTTATACCTCAGATCTTACCCAAAAAAAGCATGCTGTGCCAATCCTTTAGAATCTAAAATCTAAAGGTTTATTAATAAATAAATTGAAGGTTGAGTAGAATGGTTAAAGAAGGCACATTACATACATCAATCACCAAGTTCTTGATGCAGGCTCTTAGTAGAGATGTAACAAATTGATAGCTTAAGAGTCTCTGGAGTACATCCTATCTTAGCATGGGTCAACACTCCTTCATGGTTCTCCATCCATAGCAAGGCTACTTCTGAAGTCAAGAGCAAGAGTAAAGACAAAGATGAAGGAACTCTCAGGATACTTTTATAATCTTCCCCATGGGGAGAGAAATCTATTGTTCTCCTGAGTGATGGTACTCCCAAAATGGAGCTGACCACGTGATCACCACATCCTTCTTAGGCAAGGGGCCACTGTGTCAATAGGCAACACTTACAAGCCACTGTCCATGCAGCACTGCTATTCACTGGACCGCCACCCGTTACAATAGGTGGTTGACGCCTGCCACTATCTCCCATACAGAAAACATTTAAAATACAAGCACAGAGCCCATGTTCATAACCTTACAGACAAAAATCATACATGCATGTGAGTAGCACAATCAGCATATCATAAGCTTTCATGAGACACCTCACACAGAACGTGGGGCAAACACAAACAGCAGGTGGAATAATGATCTGCATTTTCCTACTAAGAGCCAATAAACGTGACCCAATGCCAAGCCATTAATGATCTATCTGATAGAGGCAGTAAGGGGGGGGCAGCAACTGGTCAACTATCCTGTCGACTATCTGATAAGCATTTGATTATTGGATAGTAGACTGGTCAACTAAGTCCTTCACATCCCTATGATATACCTCCACTTTAGCAAAGCTTCTCATAAAGTCTCCCACAGTATACTTGCCAGCAAGTTAAAGAACTATGGATTGGATAAATTGACTGTAAGGTGGACAGAAAGCTGGCTAGATGGTCGGGATCAATGGGTAGTGAACAATGGCTCAATGTCTGATTGGCTGTCAGAATCAAGCAGAGTGCTCCAAAGATCAGTCTTGGGGCCGATGTTGTTCAACATCTTTAATAACGACCCGAATGATGAGATGGATTACACCCTCATTTGTCCAAGTTTCCACTTGCTGTAAGCTTCCTTTTCGTGCTAAGATCACTGAAGCTTTCTTCTCTTAAGCCAAGCTGATCACCTGCCATATTTGAGATTCCTTCTGCATATTGGGGTGGTTTATTCCTCTGCCTTCTATAAGGCTTCTTAAAAATACAGCCAGCTCTCCTGGACTCCTTTCCCCCTTTTATTATTCTCCCAGAGAATAAAACCCATCAGTTCTCTGACGGAGTCAGTTTGCTTTTCTGAAGTTGAGAGTCTATATTCTGCTACTCTCCTGTCTTTTGTCAGGATTCTGAACGCCACCACCTCATTGTAACTGCTGCCTAGACTGTCACCTACTTCTACTTCCCCTACCAACCTTTCTCCAAGAGCAGCAGGTCAAGAAGAGCATGACCCACTACTTGGGTCCTCCAGCACTTGCAGCAGAAAGTCGTCCTCAACACTCTCCAGAAACTCCCTGGATTGTTTGTGGATAGTTTCATTCTCCCAGCAGATGTCAGGATGATTGAAGTCCCCAATGAGAACAAGAGCCC
>CM057847.1:50881561-50895378 GCA_030068395.1 Apalone spinifera | reverse complement strand
CCCCCCCCTTGCAGCAACTGCCACACCCATGTTGTCCCAGTCGCCCCAGATGGAGGCCCCGCTGCTGGGGCCCACATGGTCTGGGCCCAGCCCCATTGGCCCCTCTGCCACTATTGACACAGTCCAGGGCTGCCCCAGAGGTCTGCCACTGCGGTCTGTGGCCGGCCCCGGAGGCCTAGCAGCTGCAGCCCACATGGCCCAGGGCTGGCCCCAGAGGCTGGAGGTACTGACGCCACTGCCACACGGTCATGGGTTGGCCCTGGAGTGCGTGGCTGCAGCAACGGTACCTTGGGGTGCCAGCCCCAAACCGCACCTCCAGCGCCAGCCTCTGACCACAAGGATGCAGCAGCGGTGCCTCTGGTCCCAGCCAAGGTACTGCTGAGGAACCTCAGTCCCAGCATTGCCTCCTCCCACTGCAGCCTAACCTGCTGCAGAGAGGAGGGAGCGTTTCCAGCAGCTGAGCAGGGGAGGAAAGGCAGGGCTGAATTCCCTCCCACGTGCTGCTGAAAACTGGCTTGTATGCCATAAATGCCACAGGTTGCCAACCCTTGTCATACACAATGGCTCCCTGCATTTTGAACTTGTCCACTGACAAACTGAGGAGAAGAGGCAACTAGGTTCTAGTCATGGTCAACAGCCTCCTGCTGTCTCTGGAGACATCTGTCCTCACTAGAATAGAACTTGTGGTTCAAAGATCGGCCTTATCAGCCACCTGAGGGTCCACAACTACCATGGAAAATG
Organism: Apalone spinifera; assembly: GCA_030068395.1. Taxonomy (NCBI): domain Eukaryota; kingdom Metazoa; phylum Chordata; order Testudines; family Trionychidae; genus Apalone; species Apalone spinifera. The sequence goes on along the minus strand of CM057847.1, from coordinate 50,894,637 downwards.
ATCACACTCAGCAACAAGCGATCGCCATTAACAGGGCTTGACAAATCGCTATTTCTACTCACCCGTGCGGGGCTGGCGAGTAGATTTCGCCACCGTTTGTCAAGCCCTGGCCGTTATCATACTTTTGAAGCTGGCACCTGCCTGCTTCACTGCTCCCGGTGAGCCAGCTGCTGCCCCAATACAGAGCTAGCAGTGTTGTGACAGCTGGCTCCCTGGAGCAAGGCAAGGACCAGCATGTAACCATTATGGTAATAGACAAGCTTACGCTTATCGGTTAACCATTTAAACAGTTACACTCTTATATCCCTAATCTAGACCATCCCTTGCTTGTGTTCTTAAAATTCAAGCAGGTTAGACAATCTCCCATAGGCAATTTATTCCAGGCCTTGACCACCTGAAGTTTTTCCTAATGTCCAATCTAAATATCTGTGCTGCAATTTAAGCTCATTCATTGCTTTTTGTCCTGTCCTCAAAAGTAAAGGAGAATTTTTTTTATATACCTGAAAAGTTGTGTTCCAGTCTTCTCTTTTCCACACTAAACAAACCGTTTTTCAAGCTTGCCTCATAAGTCATATTTTCTAAACCTTTAATCATTGTTTTGCTCTTCTCCGGACTTTCCCAAATTTGTTCAAATCTTTCCTAAAATGCGGAGTCCAGAATTGGATACAATACTCCAGTTGAGGCCTAATCAGCACAGAGTACAGCAGAAGATGTCACACTGTTGACTCAAATTTAGCTTTTAGTCTACAATGACCCCCTGCATCTCTTGCTGCAGTACTCCTTCTTAGGCAGTTGTGCACATACAAAATGGGAATGGCTGATTATTCCTTCCTAAATTAAGTACTTCGCATTTGTTATGATTGAATTTCATCCTATTAAATTTCAAACCATTTCTCCAAATCCTTTTGAATTATAATCTATCTCCAGAACTTTTGCAACCTCTCCCAGCTTTGTATGTCACAAATTTTTAAGTGTACTTTCTATGCAATGATCTAAATCAGTGGTGAAGATATTGAACAGAATTGGACCCAGAACTTGTGGAACCCCACTTGTTATGTCCTTCCAACATGACAGTGAACCATTGATAACTTCTGAGAACAGTTTTCCAACCAACTTTTACATCCCCACTACTGTAAGATGGGAATGACTACCTAGGAAGAACTGAAGCAAGAGATTAGGGCAGTCAAAGCTGGTATGACACAATTTGTTCTTGACAAATCCATGACGACTGTTATTTATCATCTTATTTTCCAGCAGCTTGCAAATTCCTATAGAATGCACTTTATCAGAAGCCTGCCCCTCGCCCAAAAAAGACAGGTTTTTATTCCAAGTACTTTAAAAAACACTCTATGACATTTTTGGATGAAAGGGAGAAGTGAATTCTTAAGTCGAGGATTATCCAATAAAATAATGTCCTACCTCCAATTTCCAGCCACTCAAGGCCACAGACTAGGAGTAAAACGCCTCAGTCATTACAGTACACAAAGGCCGTTTCCAAAGTGAAGACCCAAATCATTTAGTACTAATAGGTCAATTAACACCTCTGAGTTTCTTCCAGAACCAACCCTGAAATACAGACTTCAGCTAACAGCTGCAACCTCCTTCCTATAACAAGCACTTCTGATTAGTTTGCACCTGCACTAGGGATGTTAACCTTAACTGTGCCCAGGCTCATTGGTTAATCCTCTCAGTTACACGCAACCTGCCCACCCTCCCGCTGACTCTGTATCCAAGGTGGGTGCGGGAGCCAGCTTTCAAGCCAACTCCCCATACATACTTGCTCCAGGAGCCACCTCCCCTCCTCCCTGCACTTCTTCCTTTGATATAGAGGCAGGGAGATGAAGGCAGGTGGGAGCTGGTGCTCGCAGAGAGTCTGCTTAAAAAGCAGGCTCCACTCAAGCACCAACTCTCGCCTCTGTGTGTAAATGTGTAGCCGCTGAAAAATGTCAGTGGCTACACATTTACACAAATACATGCATTTTAACATCCCTACAATGCACCATTATGGCTTTTGAGCGGTTATCAAGAGTAGCTACTGGCTGCATTCAGTGGTCATAGCCAATCTGGAAGCAAGTAAGACATGGGAAACTCTGGAGAGGTCCACATCAGTGTTCCCTGTAAGCTGCGCACTTGTGCAGCAACTCAGAAGAGATTCAAATGTCTCCCAGGTGATTAGCAAAGCACTCACAGCTAGGTTTTATTTCTACTGGTGCACATTCGCACATGCCTTCGTGCCCATAAAAATTTATTATGCAGGTGGATGGAAAAGATTAGAGGAAACATTGTCCCACCTATTAAAGAAAAGATCATAAGCCCCCAAACAGGTCATTTAGGGTGATAGGCTTCTTCACCACCGCCGTGATGTGAAAATCCAGAGCAATTCTGAATCATGATCTGTCTAATCAATACACAGAAGAGAAATCATACCTGGAAACTATTTCCCGACGCTTTCCTCAACAAACCAGAATCATTCTCATTTTGTCTGGATAGAGCTTTCATCAGGATGTTCTGTTCTAGAACTTCTCAGCTAGACACTGGATAGCGGAAGAATATAATTTCTGAGAGACATCACCCATATACTGAACACTACACAATATAAATTGTCCAACTATATTCTTTTACTACCACATTTACATTTTAAAGGAGTGGTAGAATAGAATTTTCAATACAGAACTCTTGGGACAAATGAGTCATTACTTAATACTACAATATGGGATCATCCCATGAGTAACTGATACTGAAATGTAATCCTGCCTATGTTAAACATGGTCAGCAAGCAAGTCAACAAACAATCAATGGTATTAAATAATGCTGATAAGTCTAAAACAGCAAAAACAATGCATCTCACTAGCATAGTCTCCATACAATATTTATTTAAAAGCTTATTTCCTTCACCTGTCAGTTTGAAGACTTCAAATGAGGCCAAAGTTTCCTCCCAACAATCTTCTCAATAAACCTATCCAGAAAGAGAAAGGTTAGATAGAGATGGGGCATTGGTCAGTAAGAACACCAATTTCAAGAGAGGGTTTATGCAGCAAAAGTCTAGTCACTGCACAATGGAAGCTGGCACGTCTCTAGTCTGGAAATGCTGGTAATCTCAAACAACCAACCATGAACCTCAATCTCTCACTCCAGTTATATTTTTATCAGCCACGAAATGGAGAAGTCCAGTTTACCAATTATAAGCAAAGCCCAATTAAAAAAATAAGTATAGGCAGTACATTATAGGAACCTAAAATGGCGAAACCTCATAGAAGACATATTTATCTTCTCCAGGTTCTACATGTCTGTCTGTTTATAATTAGAAGCAGCTCCATGTCCTCCACTTATTGCTCACCTGAAAATAAATTACGTGATTTGGGTCTTCACAAACAAAGTGACAGATGAAAGATCTTAATGTCCATTATCCAACAGGACTATCATCATAAAAATTAGCTTTTGCTACTTTGAGCACAAACACATTTCATCTGTTGCAGGTCATGTATGTAACACACTGACATGTGAGGATAATATATTACAAAAGGAATTCAATGGTCATTCTTTGAATGGCCAAGGACAAAATACAATTATGACAATCAACAGAAAGGAACATATGTTGAATACCTTCTCCCACAAAGAGCAATGAAATGCAACTAGGCCCATTAATGTGTGTAAAGAAGCCAATGGAATGTATTCTCCACCCTAATAGTAATAAAATGGCCACAAACTTCAAACTACAAGTGAATGAAAGGTCATAACAGAAGAGTAATCCTCATCCCCACCTTAAATCTACCCTAAACCAAGAACCAGAAGACACTCATCTGAGAGTGCACAGTACACCTTTCCATGTGCATGGAAGCAGACACTTGGTATAAACATACAGACATAAGGACTATGAAACCCCTCTTCTTTTCCTTTCCTAGATGTTGAACTCACTCAAGACATCAAGCCCTGCTGACTCCAATATCAAAGATGATACCTCAGTCAACCAGAACAGAAATCTGAAGTACCAGTTTGTATACTACATCTACTCAAAACTTAACTCTATCCGGGGACTCATAGAACAGACTTACAAAAGTGAGTCAGTTTTTGGAGCAAGGTGCAAATACTGCTTTCTCTCCCCAACTTCATCTCTATTTCTGCTGAACCAAACAACCATCTAAAGCAGCAGTTCTAAAAGGGCCCCAAAGTGGGTTGTGATCAAGGATGTAAAGGAGTAGCACTATCGACTACTCATTCATTCCCCCCTTCTCCCTCTGCATTTTTAAAGGGAAGCCAGCAGGAGAGGACGCTGGCTGAATCCCTGTACCTGGGTCTCAGCACACACACCTCTGCTCGCTGCCGTTCTGTATTTTTAAACGGAAGCCAGCGCAAGTGCTGAGACTCAGGAACAGGGTTTCAGCCAGCATCCTCTCCTGCCAGCTTCCCTTTAAAAATGCAGAGTGGCAGCAGGAGGTTGTACTGAGACCAGACACCAGCCGGGAGTGAGCGCTGACACTGCCCTTCTTTACAGGTTAATGGAGTAGTTGATGGAAATTCCATTGACTACTCGATTAGCCAAGTAGTTGCTACTTAACATCCCTAGTTGTGATCACATTTTAATGGGGTTGCCAGGACTGCCTTAAACTTGCTGGGGCCTGGGAACAAAGTCCAACCTGAGTTTACAGGCTCCCTGCCTGGGCTGAAGCATGTGGGGCTTGGGCTTTCACCCTCCTGCCCAGGGCAGTGAGGCTTGGGTGGGCTCAGGTTTTGGTCCCCCATCCTGAACTCATGTAGTAATTTTTGTTGTCAGAAGAAAATCACAGTGTAATGAAGTTTGAGAACCACTGATCTAGAGAAAGCAAACCAAATAAAACAGATCCATGGGTCAAACAAATGAAGTTGAGAGCCTTTCCAATAACAATTACGGATGGTATCAGCCTAATTAAACTATCAACTTTGCAGTAAATAATATGAATCAAAGCACAAATTGTATGAGTTAATGCCTCATAAGAGTTGGACTGGATAGATAACAAATGCCAAACCACAGGTCTACATCTGGAAAAGTGTGGTTTTCATCTTAGTCTCCCATCTCTAGCAGCCTGGCAAATATAGCAGACACTCTGCTTCCTTCCACAAACTGAAAAAGAGTTCTGCATAGCCTGAAAGCTTCTTCCTTGCACCAACAGGAAGAATAAAAGATATAACATCACCTACCTTGTCTCTCTCATGTCTATCATAACAGGAATCAGAATCTTCAACTCACAAGAATGTTACTCAACCCTCTTCACATCTTACACATCCTATCAAAGGTGTACAAGTGGGTGTCCAAATAATGTCCTCCAGAGAATAGCATGTGAACTGATCTATAAAAGGAAATATCCTTTCACAAAACTCCTGCTAAAATGGATGATAGAATTTGCCATTCAAAAAATCTGCATGACCTGGATCTGCAAAACACTGGCTCCAACTCAACTATAGGTAAGCAGTAACAGTGTTTTTTTTTTTTTTTTTACTTATGGCTTGTCTCCATTACATTGGGGATCAACTCTGCAGTGAAATATACCCAGCCATCAATTTATGCCAACATAATAAGTTGATCTCAGGATGATTTCCCATTGATGCCAGAACGCCACCAGGAAGAGAAGAGTTGCCAGTGTTGATGAAAGAGCAACCCCCACCAACCTTACTGCACACAAGATGCCACGGTAAGTAGGTCAACTTCAGCTATGCTATTTGTGTAACTGAAGTCACGTAGATTAGATTGATGGCATGGGTTACTGTAGACAAGACCTTAGACTGACCTCTCCAACTATCCAAAAAGGGTATGCCTTGGCCAGTTCGAACTAGGGATGCAAATGCAGGCATTCGAAATTGCTAATGAAGCCGGGATTTAAATATCCCATGCTTCATTAGCATGAGCTTGCGGGCGTGCTAGTTCAAATCACAGTTGATTCGAACCAGGAAGTGCGTGCTGGGATACGGTAGTTCGAACCAAAGCCCTTGGTTCGAACTAACATTACTCCTCATTTTTTGATCATTCTAATGAAGCGTGGGATATTTAAATCCTCGCTTCATTAGCAATTTCGAATGCCTGCATTTGCATCCCTAGTTTGAAGTAGGGTGCAAGTGTAGACATACCCAAAAAGGGAAAAGAATCAGTATCTGACTACCAGACATCTGAGTAACCACTGAGTAATCTGCTATAGAAAGCAGTAGGATTTATGAACAACTGGTTCCTGTATGGTAGTGGTCACCAACCAGTCAATCACAATCAACCGGTCGATCGCAGGGGCACTGCCAGTCGATGCAAGGCAGATTTCCCTGCCCCACCCTGCCCGCAACGAGGCGCACATGCTAGCACTACAACCTCCTGCCCCACGCAAAACTGGAGCTAGCTCTGGCTTCCTGTGGCATGAGGAGGCAAGTCCCGAGGCTCTGCGCCAGATCTGGCTTCTCAGGAAGCACGCATGCTGCCCCTCCCCTCCCACAACAGCGCACACACTTTCTGGTCTTCCCTTCCTTCCACGTGCTCCGGGGAGCCAGGGTGGGAGGGGGGAATAAGATAATGGAGGAGGATCCGGAGCAGCTGGATTTCTTAAAAGAGCTGCATGCACACTTTTTCTAGCACTGCCTGCAGATCCTGCCCAAGAGAGCCTCGTCCCTGGAGACCCCCAGGTACTGGCCAAGTGGCACCCTGCCCCCTGGCCAAACACCACCCAGCACCCTGCCCCCTGGCCAGTCACCACCCAGCACCCTGCTCCTGCCCTCTCCCTCCTGGCCAGACACTTACCCCTAGGTGTACCCGTATCACTATCCCAACCACTGGCAGCTCTGTCCCACACACTGAACTCTTCATTTTCGGCCCCAGCTCAGAGCCTAGAGAGGCCACAAAATCCACTAACCCTGGAACCCCAGAAGAGTTAATCTAGCCTGAGGCCTTGAATCTTACTCCTACCTACCCTCCCTCCCGCCCGCTCCTCCCCTCTCCCTCCATCAGGGCTGGAGTGCCAGGAGATTGAGGTATCTCAATTTTGGCCACATCAGTGAGGGTTGGGGGATTTTGGAGGGGTCAGTTTTTTGCATCTCACTAGTATGATCCCTGACTGATTTTTCTGTGGGTCAGTGGTCCCTGCCCCAAAAAACGTTCCTTGCCCCTTCCACAAATAAAGACAATGTTGAAACATTGCGTGTTGGACATAATCTTTTATTTAAAAATGAACGCTGGGCAACAGCCCCAATCTGGCCACAGCATCATAACATTCCTGCATCCCCCACCCCTGATCCTCAACTCCCTGCCCTGAGCCTCTCACATCCCCAAACTCGTGCACGCCCCACATCCCCGGTCTCGCTCCACAACACTCTCCTGCACCACCTACACACCGCAAACCTGTGCCCTGAGCCCCTCATATACCCCAGCTCAATCTCCTGCACCACCACATCCCCAAGCCTGTGGCTTGCTCAACCCAACCCTCCATCTGACCCCACCACTCTCCAGCCTGGAGTTCCCTTCCCGAGCCAGCATCCCCTTCTCCACTTCCCTCCTGCACCCAAATTCCCTCCCAGAGCTTAAACCTCTCCTCCCTTCCCAAACCCTAATCCCTCATTCCCACCCCCAGAACCTGCATATCCTGTCTCAACCAGTGAGAGTGAGTAAGGGCTGGGGACAGCAAATAATGGAGAGGAGGGAAATGGAGAGGGCAGGGTCTCAAGGAAGGGGTGGGCTCCTGGGGAAGGGATGAGATAAAACTTGGCTTGCCCTGACATTTAAAAAGCAGTCTTGGGTGTAAAAAGTTTGGAGACCACTGCTGTATGGCAAGCTTAGAATACTTATACACAGAATGCACACAAACATTTGTTGTTAATTTGCTCTAATTAAATATTTTTAAAATATTTTTAAAATGTAGTAAAAAAATTGTACATTTTAAAAAATATGGAGGTTATTTAACGAATTGTTTTCTTTGCGATTCATAGGAGACTAATTTCATGATGAGCAAAGAACTAAACCAAAGATGTCTGAGCTATGTGCTGATCACATATGCAAGTAATAAGCTTACCAGGCATATTTACACCACTACAAACACCACTCAAACTGCCAGTGAAGATTTTTAGCTAAGAGCTAACTAAAGTATAACAATGAGGAAAAATGTATAAACAATGTCAAAAGATTAAGTAAAAACATAATTAAAGAGGTAACAGCCATTACTTTCTCTTGATCCCTTTTATTCTACAATAACTACTCCAAAACAACATATTTTTCCCTCCTATTCTTTCATCCTTATGCTGGATGTGTAGTCTACATACATCATGTAGTACTGGATTATTTTTCCTATATATCAAATATATTGGGCTTTAATTCTTATTAAAAAAGGAAACCAAAAGGCAATCACACAACAAAAATTAGCAATGGTACAAAAATGTATTTGCTGGTCTCTTTGTAACAGATTTCTCTTTTAATCAACAAAAAAAGGAAATTTAAGAAACTATGAAAAATAAAAAGCTTTTGTAAGACAGAACCAAGATAACTAAGATTTGGGATTAAAAAAATAAGGCACATATCATACTCACACGAGAAAGACTAAGATCCAGACCCAACTATTCCCAAATTCATGGAAAGAGTCTTTGGGGTTACTGCGGAAATATCTACACAGCAGTGCTATTTCAGAATAACAAACATATTCCAAAATAACACAGTCCGCATCTCCACTATAAATAGTTATTTTGACATAATGTCGAAATAATGTCGAGCTGGAGGACTACTTCCTCTGACTCCTGTAAGCCTCAAGTTATGAAGAGTAAGGGAAGTCAGAAGAACAGTGCTTTCTTGGACTTCCTGCTGTGTTGACAGCCCCGAAAGCCGAAATAAGCTATTTTGACTTAAGCTACACAACTGATGTAGCTCTAGTTGCCTAGCTTATTTTGGCTTTAGCGCTCCTGTGTAGACGTGCCCTAGATGAGGTTTAGGTCTTGAAATTAACAATAGACAAACTTACCTTTGATTTTTTTCAACAGCATTTTTACTAACTTGGGTATCGAATCCTGCATCCCACAATTCACAACACAGAATGTGGGCCCAAAATTGAAGCAGTACTGTGGAATAGTGTATAATTTCCATTAATTTTATTTCTTACAATACTTTTTAGAAATTTTTCACTAAGAGACTAAGAAATAAGCATATCACCTTTTCCTTAACAAGATGTGATTTTTAAAGGAACATGAAAAATCAACATCACGTTTCTTTCTACTTCTAGACCTGCTCTCCATTTTCTTGCCATCTAAGAACTGATCTATACATAAACTGAAATTTATTCACTTATTCTGGTGTAAGTTTGTGTGTGGAAACACTTATTGCACAATAAAAGTGACTGAACTGACACGCCAAAACAACTAAATCAATTTTAAACACACATCTTTTGTTATGCCAATATAGATTTTAGGGATGTGGTAACAGGTAAGCCTTAGCCTTAATGGGTGTCCATGGCAGGCCAAGCCACTCCTCCTCCTGCTGCAGGTTACACACTGGCTCCTCTTGCCAGTCCCGCTCCCAGGAAGATGGCTTTGCGTGGACTATGCAGTATAAAGCTTAACGTACTTAAGCTTTATACTGAAGAGCCCATAGTGCCTGTTACCACTATGTTTTTTAGCAATTACAGTTACATTTTTAACCAGAGTTTTACCTCTCTAGTAGATTTAGGTGTAAATGAGGCCCAAGTAAAAATTCTCAGGAAGGTAAAGCAGATTTTAACTTTGTAAAATACAGATAGAACCAAAATCACACTTGCAAGATATACCTGTGATTTGCAAGATAGGATCCCCAATTCCATTAAGAACTTGGTTCAGGACATAACCCCTGGATTTCAATGAATTATACCCAGTGACTAGGACACAAACAACACGTACAAATGTACAGCTGCTTTTTGCAAACAAAGGGGAAAACCTCTTCTGTGCCATTTCTCATGCAAACAATTTTAAGCTGTGTACTGAGCAAGAATTTTTAGATATGGGTCTAACCTTGTTTTCTTCCACAAAATATAGTCATTATTTCTATTAGTGAAAAATGAAACTGCATAGGAAATGTGGAAATATTTAAGCACAGAACAAAAATATCCATCTAGTCCAGCATCTTGTCGCTGAAATGAATCTGCCCAAGTTTCAGATGAAGATGAAAGGATCCATCTACATTATAGCCTTTACCACCTCACAACTATATTTCACAGTTACCTATTCTGGAACAGGCTTATTTGATTTTCTTTGTATGATGATAATCTCTTCACACCACAAACAAAAGACCGCACTGGTTACCAGCTTCTGTGATTTAATAGTTTATAATGTGGAGATATCATGACCAAACTACATTGTGTCCTGTTCACACTGTAAGTTAGGGATGTTAGTGACTAGTCAAGTCACTACTTGACTAGTCGCTACCCCCACCCCTTACTGCCTCTGTATCAGAGAGGACGGGGAGGCAGAGGCGCAGCAAGGGACCCAGCATGAGCCGGGACAAAAAGCAGGGCTGCAGTATCAGGAACTGGGCATAAGCCAGGACTCAGCTGTCCCAGCTCGTGCCCAGTCCTAGACTGCTACAACTTTGCCTTTTAAGCATAGTAAGAGCCTGGTGGCTCTTAGTAGATCTGAAAAGCAGAGCCGATGTGAACCCCCTCAACTACTCGATTAGCTTACTAACTGCTATTTAACATCGCCACTTCAAATACAAAATGTCAGAATACAAATGCCCATAACTGTGTTGTGTCAAGTCACACATGAAGCACTGGCATGGTTGTACTTGTAGGGCAAAGCTTTATAAAGAACCTATCCAAATGTACCAAGAGATACATTTATGTTTTATTCCACCTAGGGATCCATTTATTTCCTGTAGCAGGAAGTATAACCTTTACTTATTACTCAAGTTCACTTTTGTGGTTGCAAAGCATCATATATACATATCGCATTCAATAACATATAAAAAGTCTAATCTACATACATTAACAATGTCATTTGTCTCAACAACATTAACCAACAAGGAGTTCTACAGATAAACAGTACAATGCATTAAAAACTTTATTTTGGATTTGCATATCTAAGAATCCCCTTGCTTCTATATTATGGCCTAAGGCAAATAAATACCATTAATTATGTTATACATCACCACATTTGTGCCTCTTCTTTCTAAACTAGATCCCAATATTATATATTTCCTTTAATATGAAAGCCTTTTACTAATAATTTTGTACTGCTCACTTCTTTATTAAAAGGGTGACCAAAGCTAAAGGTAGTAATACAAACATAAATCAGTGATGTATTTTCATAATGTCATTCTCTAAAGCTTTAATATTTTGTACTATTTTATTTACTTCATTGACTACCCTCTGTACTTACAGTCCAACTCTCATGGAAGCGATTGGATAACTTCCTGTTAACTTTCATAGTTCAATCTCTTAGACTTCCAGAAAAAGAGACAAGCATGTGCTCTAAATTTTAGAATAAAACTTTAGAAAAAATTCTAGAATAAATTTTAGAACAACACTCAACAATTTACAATCAAATTGCAGTGAAGTCAGACTTATTAGCAGCAGCATAGAAAATGGAAGGGGGAATCACTAAGGTTCAACAACAGTGAAACTTGATGTCATTATAGTTCCTTCATCATGTGGTAAACAACAGTAAATAACTAGTCCAGGAATTTCAGAGTACAGAGAGCTCAAATATGTAATGTGAGGACAGCCTGACATTCTAACTGAAAAAGTTTCTGCTCATATCATTAACAAATTAGTACAATTGGAACAATTTATGATGATTAGCAGAATCTGAAGACTGAATAATAACAGCAGTTAATCTATAACTGTGTAATTTTTCTCTTTTACTAAATTATTATTTTTAGCTACTTTTTTTACATCAACCCAGGCGAAGTTAGAAAAAAAATTTACATTATACACATTGGGAGATAAAAGCATTTTGTGTGCATCACATAAAAGAACCAAATAATTTAAAAACTACAAGTTTATCAAAGAAATCATTTTAATTGACTAATTACTGAAGATCTGTAAAGGTTTTCACAAACTTAATAACTGGTCGTAAGACATCAAATCCTTTGGTTACATACACAACATTTCTCTCTTAGCAAATGTGGGGGGGAGGGGACAGGGAGAAGGAGAAAAAGAAAAGGAGAAGAGAGCCATGGAGAATTTAAAATACTTAATTTTAAATTCTTTATTTCATTTGTTAGACGGTTTAGTGTTTTTATGCAATCTAAACATAATGTAACTATTGTAAATACATCTTGCTTCTATTGTAACATCTCAGATACTCAGAAACAAAAGACATTCAGCTAACAATTAAGCTTTTTTATTTTGAAGATATTTGTATATCTAAAAGGCATCACAGATCAGTTCCCTTTATCATGCCAGAGATGTCATAACCACCGCAAAAAAAAATTTAAATCCAATCCACCAGATAAGACATGCAAAATGTCTTCTTCAATGCCACCCCCATCTTTCCTTTAAAAATACCCCAGCAAATACTCTGCACACACAAATCTAGCTAATTAATATGGCAACAGCTACAGATCTAAGTGACCAAGGAACCATTCTCCCTCCAAAAAACCCTCAGCACTAGCGTTTCTGTTAGTCTCTATTAGAGGGGGAAATCCCACCTCGGTGAATTCTCAGCCCTTTAGACAATGGTGATGCCCTGATTATGTCCAAATTGACATTTTTACACTAGGCCCTGGACCAACGTACACACAAAAAAACAACCAGGATTCAGATCCCGTTTCCCACCCAGGATCCCAACGTTAGCTTTTCTCAGGAGGGGCAATCGCGGTGAGAGAATAGCGGGCGGAGGGAAAGGAGAGTTGTGAGGTGGAGGTAAATAAATGGCCGATGTGTTACACTGAAATGCTTCGCTGTAATGGGTCCCCCTCCCCCTTCGGAGCTGTGTAACCAAAGCACTGAATCTGAACTGCGCAGCAAACATTGTGCGGCTCAGGAGACTGGGGAGAGGCGGGGGAGCCACGGCGGCTAGCGCTGGCTCCGAGACACCATTTAACCGACAGGGGTGGGAAAGAGGAGACGGTGCTAACATACGTTACTCGGTTACCCGAGCCGCCTGGTTACCATCTT
>CM057847.1:50728603-50742124 GCA_030068395.1 Apalone spinifera | reverse complement strand
CCCAAGCTCAGGGGCTGCCTGCTGCGTCCGCGTACCACAGACTAACGCTGCACGTGATTCTATGTGCACGGACCACAGCACAATGTGCAGCCCGAACGACATTCACACCCCTCCCTCTGTGTGCCCCCTCCTCCCCCATGAGTGTCAAACTGAGAGCACTCACTTGAAGATCCCTCCCCAGTATCTGATGAGGCCTGGGAGGTGTCCTATCTTACTGGCACTAGGCTCCAGGGACAGGGTGACAGTCTCCCCCTCCTCTGTGACCTCCGGCTGGGTGAAGACAGGGGTCTCGAGGCCGGAGTCAACGACGATGGGTGGGGAAGATGTTTCCCCATCCCCCAGGATTTGGTGCAGCTCCTGGTAATAGGGGCAGATGTGGGGTCCTGCCCCTGAGTGCAAGCTGCACTCTCTGGCCTGGACATATCCCTGACGGAGCTCTTTCACCTTACCTGGGATGTGTTCCAAGGCCTGGGGTGGGTGTCCACACTCCGCCAGGGACTCAGCCATGTGCTTGAATATTTCTGCATTTTGGTGCTTGGAGCGGAGATCCTGCAAAGTATCCTCCTCGCCCCACAGCTCGAGGAGGGACAGGATCTCCACTCCAGACCAGGAAGTTGCGCGTCTCTTGGTCCCCCTGGGTGGGTCCTGGGACTTCTGGGGCTGCTCTCTACGAGGGCCATAGGGGTTGTGGGGGGGAGGGGTGCGTGTGTGGGGTGGGCTTGAGGCTCTGCCATGGGTGACAAGGTCTGTGGCAGGGAGAGCCTTGTGGTGAGGTGCTGCTCTCGGGCCAGATTCTTGCCACAAGTCTTGTCCAGGGTGCCTGCAACTTTAAGACGGGCCAGGAGACAGGAACTATAGAGACCTGATTACTTTGGATGGAGTGTCTACCAGGGCACCTGTGCTATTTTCTGGAAGCCTCTTCTTCCGAAAAAAAAACACCTCCTCCCTGTCCACACACACCTCTTTCGGAAAAAGGCTCATTCCTCATAGAAAGAGGATTACCAACACCGGAAAAACCCCTCTGTTCTTTCGATTTAGTTTTGAAAAAACGCGATTGCAGCGTAGATGTAACGCATGTTTTGTTGGAAAAATGGCCGTTTTTCCAACAAAACTCTGTAGTGTAAACATACCCTTAAAAAAATCATGATTTCTTTTTGCAGCATGATGATATCAATTCAACCCAATCATAACTTATTTTCTCTGAACATAATATTCACTCCTGAGAGAAGTATCTATTTTAGTGACAGCAACATCCCATGCAGCAGTTGCTGGGTAACAAGATTTGGCTTTCAGCAAAATCTTATTCTAAAGTGTTTAACCCTAGAGCAGTCAGGACAAATTATTTCTGATGTGATGGTTAATCTCTAATGGTTGGTTCTTTTAGAGTTTCTAAGAATTCCTAAGAAGTCCATCTTTCAAAACAAACACGAATTTTAGTTGAATTGCTCTTCAATTAATAATTTCAAGCATACGAGAAGTATTCTAAAAAATTAGCAAATGGATTTTGATATGAAATACCAGCTTCCTCAATTATAAATGTATACATACAAACAGAAGACAAAATTTTACTATGCAACCTTCCTGACTTCTTGTCATTAGTCAGATGCATAATTTCTAAAGAATCATATTTTGAAAAACAATGACTGGATATGAATAATAGTAGTTGTTAATATTCATATTTAATTATGTCTACGCATGTTACAGTGTCTTCTCAATCCTCAATTCAGATTATAAATAAGCTAGAGTTTAAAAAGTCTCTCTCTTCTTACCTAAAATAATTCAATTGAAATTATGAAATACAAGCTTGTATTCTGGATAATTGTAATTACCAGTAGGCTGTAATTTACTGCATTTGCTCATTTGCTTAAAAAGAGATGGAGTTATCCACTAATTTTCATAACTTTATGTCATAACATAGCTTTATGTCATCAAGCTTGCTAATTTAAATGTCTTTCCACATTGATACAAAACTGACACTTGGAAGTGGTCTTGAAGGCTGCTGTCTCATTTAACAGAGAAAAATACCTCCCAAATAAAACGAATCATATTTTCTCTAGGCCAATCAAATGTAGGTGAACTCTCTGTTCATTCCTAATTGCATATGGTCTATCATTCATAAGCTCAAATAATGTAGCTTTTATCTGGGGACTCTTGCGCATTTCAAAGCAGGCACACTGTATGCAGCCCAGAGTCAGCGGGACTTCCTGCTGGCGCCGGGCTGTACGTGCAGTTCTGCATTCCTTCTTTAAACGTTCAAGAGCCCCAGCAGGGGCTCTTAGGCACTTCTGCATTCCTCCTTTGAAATGTATATCGACTAGTTGATGGAAATTCCGTCGACTAGTCAATTAACCACATTTTAACATCCTTAGTATGGACCAGCGTTCCCTCTAAGCTACATGGCAACACAGTATCATAGAACACTAGAATTGGAAGGGACCTCGAGAGGTCATTGAGTCCAGTCCCTTACCCTCATGGCAGGACCTAGTACTGGCTAGACCATCCCTGATAGATGTCTATCTAACCTGCTCTTAAATATCTCCAGAGATGGAGATTCTACAATCTCCGTAGGCAACTTCTTCAGTGTTTCATCACCATGATAGTTAGGAAGTTTTTCCTAATGTCCAACTTAAACCTCCTTTGCTGCAGTTGAAGCCTATTGCTTCTTGTCCTATCCTCAGTGGCTAAGGAGAACAATTTTTCCTCTCTCCTCCTTGTGACACTCTTTTAAATACCTGAAAACTGCTATCATATCCCCTCTCAGTCTTCTCTTTTCCAAACTAAACAAGCCCAATTCTTTCAGTCTTCCTTCTTGGGTCATGTTCTTTAGACAGTTTATCATTCTTGTTGCTCTTCTCTAGACCTTCTCCAGTTTCTCCACATCTTTCTTGAAATGTGATACCCAGAACAGAACACAATACTCCGAGACCTAATCAGCGCAGAGTAGAGCAGAAGAATGACTTATCGTGTCTTGCTCACAATACTCCTGTTAATGCATCCCAGAATCATGTTTGGTTTTTTTGCAACAGTGTCACATTGTTGACTCATATTTAGCTTGTGGTCTACTATGACCCCTAGATACCTTTCTATAGTACTCCTCCCCGGTTGCTTCCCATTCTGTATGTTTGATACTGATTGTTCCTTCCTAAGCTGAGTACTTTGCATTTGTCCTTATTAAACCTCATTGGCTATGTCTAGACTGTCATGATTTTCCGCAAATGCTTTTAATGGAAAAGTTTTTCCGTTAAAAGTATTTGCGGAAAAGAGCGTCTAGATTGGCATGGATGCTTTTGCGCAAAAAGCATTTTGCGCAAGAGGGCTTTTGCCTGAGCGGGAGCGTCATTGTATTTGCGCAAGAAGCACTGATTTTGTACATTACAAAGTCAGTGCTCTTGCACAAATTCAAGCGGCCAGTGTAGACAGCTGGCAAGTTTTTCCGCAAAAGCAACTGCTTTAGCGGAAAAACTTGCCAGAATAGACACAGCCCAGGGGTGGGGAACCTAAGGCCCCAGGGCTGCATGCGGCCACCATCTTGGCTGGATCCATCCCCAAGGCTTAGAGCCCCCCCCCCCTCAGTATTGAGAAGTCCATGTTGGCGCTCTATCCCTTGCCATCTCCCCAGCTGCACACAAAATGTACTGGGCTCCCCTACGCTCTGGTGTGGGAGGGGAATGTGGGGAGCATCTTTCTCCTTCTCAGTCAGGGGCCACATCAGTGAGGGTTTTTTGTTGTTTTTGTTTTGTTGCTTCTCACTTGTGCGTGGCCCAAGACTGATTTTTCTGTGGGTCTGCAGGCTCTGGCCCAAAAAAGCTTCCTCACCTCTGTTATAGCGGAACTGGTTGAACCATCCACTTAAAGGCTTGCATATTTTGTACCCTGACTCTGAAAACCAAGTTGCCAAACTTGAGTAAGAGGCTCCTCCTGGTGTGTTAACCTAAAGATGGATTTTACAATATATAGGACAAAATACATGTTTTAATTTAGGTGGTTCCTCCCCCCCCCACTTTTATTGCCTTGCCACACATTTTTTACTAAGGCTTTACATAATACATTAATTTTATTAGAGCAAAAACTCTAGTGAGACTGAATGGGGGACACAGCTTTTTTTGTAATTAAACATAATGGGTGCATCTAAACTGGCAAGATTATGCGCAAAAGCGGCCACTTTTGCGCAAAAATTTGCCAGCTATCTACACTGGCCGCTTGAATTTGCACAAGAACACTGACTTTGTAATGTACAAAATCAGTGCTTCTTGCGCAAATACTCTGACGCTCCCGCTCAGGGATAAGCCCTCTTGCGCAAGAATACTAACGCATGAGGGCAGGCGTAGACAGGCACCTTAATTTTTTGCGCAAGAAAGCCCGATGGCTAAAATGGCCATTGAAGCTTTCTTGCGCAAAAGCGCGTCTATACTGGGCACCGATGCTCTTGCGCACAAGCACTTTTTGCGCAAAAGCATCCATGCTAATCTAGATGCTCTTTTCCGCAAATACTTTTAGCAGAAAAACTTTTCCATTTAAAGTATTTCCCCCAAATCATGCCAGTCTAGACACAGCCCATGAGCTTAGGATATGGTGCTGATGGTTTCATATACATCCTCCCCACTGATTCGTTACCTCTAGGGCTTATCCCTGAGCATGGCTAAAACGAATGCTTGATTTTTCAAATAGGTGTTCCTGCTTGCCCACTCCATGCAGACGAGGCAAGGAAGGGCTGGCTCTATGAAGGGAAACGGGCCGCTCTTAATGCTCACCACAGGCGAGGGCCGGCTGTGGAGAGCCAGAAGCTCTTGTCTCCAGCCGCGGCCATGCACTCTGAGGAAAGAACGAGCCCGGCTGCCCATCCTGCCTTGGGACATTTTCCATACGTGCCTAGCTAGCAGGCCCCGCGCCGCCTCCTGCACCCCGGGCAGCGCCGAGGCGAGACGCCTGGCCCAGTTCCTCCCCGCCGTCCTCCTAGCCACCGGGAGACTCGCCCCTCTTTCGGCGGCCGCGCTGCGGGGCCTGAGCACGCAGCACTGAGGAGCCGCGCCGCTGGCCCGTTCGTTGCCCAGGGCCTTGCCTGTCCCCGGCGACCTCCCCTCCCCAGCTTTATCAATGGCACCTGCACCTGCTGAGAATACCGACCCCCACGAACTCTCTCAACGTGCGCAGCTCTATTGGCTCCAGCCGGCCCCCGTACCCCAGTAACACGAATGAGTCTGTTACCATAGCAACGACGACACGCTCACCCAGTCTCGTGTCATGTGATCCGCATTCAGGCTTCTCCGTTATGGCCCTGGCGATGGCATTGCCGCTCGCTTCACCATCTTGGATTTTGCGTCAAGATGGTGGTGTCACCCCTGAGCCTAGCGTGACATTACTGGTGACGTCAGCACGTTCAGCGTCTGAACACGGAAGTTGGTCGGTAGGGACGGGGTGTGATTTTGAGCTGCCGTGGCTCAGGCAGCGGGTTTCCCGCCAGGGCTTGGGGAGGCTCCCGAGGCGATGGCGGCGGCTGGTGCGGAGCTGCAGGGGAAGTACCAGAAACTGGCCCAGGAGTATTCGAAGGTACCAGCGTGCGACACCGGGATGAGGAGACTTTCCCTATCGCGATATTCTCCCGATATCGGTGCCGATCCCGATACTAGGGGAGAGGTGAGAGTGGGGAGGCCGAGGCTGCTTCCTCGGCCACTTGCCCGTCCATGGTGAGACCTTTTATTCCTCCTCCCGTTGCCCTGCGCACGGCGGTAGCGGGAGTCCCGCAGCGGTGCACCTGGCGCGAGAGCCTGGCGATGACATGAGCTCCCTGCCACTTCCCGCACCGCTCCTTGGCGTGTCCGTTCGCTTCCCCGCCTGCCCGGCACTGCCCCTGCCGCCTCCCGGTGCTGGCTGAGCTCCTTGAGGCTCCTAGGCGAACAGGCCGCCGAAGGTGCTCACGACTCCCTCCGGCATTCTGTGTCGAGGGCGCTGGTTGCTTCCCTCTGCTCTTGTGAAGCGCTGCTGATCTGAAAGTGCGGTGTGACAGCTCCGTGGCATCGTGTCACGCCTCTCGCTATTGAAGCTGTGCCTCGTGCTCCAGCCTGGCCCAGGTTACGCCTGGCTCTTTGGAGCACAGGGGAGAGTCGGAGATTGAAACGTTCATTGCTGTGATGTGGAGTTTCTCGTTTAGCATGCACATGTGAGTGCATCCTCTGAAAGAGAGGAAAAGGTTGGCAGGCACCAGTCCTGTTTTCTCTTGGTTTCTATAGTTTTACAAGCTAGGGAGCCTTCTGGAACAAAAGGGAATAGTAGTGCAAAGCCCAGGCTGCTGGTTCAGTGACAACAAAACTGGTTGTAGCACTCTTTGCTTCCCTGCTCCCCATCCATTCACCTGTCAGGTATTTATTTGATGAAAGTGTGTTTGTCACCTCTACTTATCCCTCGTTGGATGGATTGCATCCATTCTGCGCTGGTTAGCAATGAAAGGTGTTCACCATCTTCATCCCACCCTTGGTGGTGGCGGTAAAAATGGTGTCGTGGGTTTTTCCCCCATTGCTTCTCAAGTGGCTATATTATATTACCTCTCTTCACCTTCTCACCTCCACTGTTCTTAATAGCCAGAAGGAGCTCCATTAGATATCATTGCCCTGTTGGGGCTTTTGTACATTTCAAAGCTGAAGCTCCCACATGGAGCCTGCTGGGCGTTTTAATCTTGTACGTTTCAAAGGTGGAAGGCATCCTAGTATTTATCAACTAATCAAATAGTCGATGAGCTAATTAATCAATATTTAACATCCCTAATTGTTACTAGAGTAGGATAAAGGTTTTTTTCTTTTGGGGCTAATACTTTCTGTTGAATAGTTTATTTGCTAAAATATGCTGTATTTTAAAATTTGACACGTGTTGAATAGTTTTTTGCCTTTTTTTCTTTGAGACTTAGATGCCATTCATAAAACGTCAAGAGGAGAAGGAGGAGGTACTGTTCTTAAAACTTTTCTAACCTTCTCAGGTCCAGTGACTATTCATTGTCGTTCATAGTGACAATTCATAATAATTTTACTGTGATAATTAGGGCATTCGCTTAGGATGTGGGAGAGCCAAGTACACATCCCTTGTCCAGGGGCGATTTGGACCTTTTCTGCATACAGAGTTCTGTTACACCAATAATCAAAAAACAGTATAATTATATCTCTTGTGCATGTTTGCACAATACTACTTCTGCTGGAGTGCATCTACAGTTGGTTCTCTAGCATCAACAGAGACAGCAGTGCACTGTGGGTAAGCTATCTCAGTGTGCTACTAAAAAGGACTGTGACTTTTGGTGGTATGTGTGCAATAGTGAATGGCTTTACGGTAGTAGGATTTTCTAACTATGGCAGAGCAATAGATGACACGGAATTTTCAGTTTTGGCCCTGGACTGTCTTGCAACAAAGGATGTTAATAGAAAAAGTTACTTCTCTATGATAAAAAGCATCAGAGAGGTAGCTGAATTAATCTGTAACAGGAAAAACTTAAAATTCAGCAAATAGACTAGTAGCACCTTAAAGACTAACAAAACATGTAGATGGTATCATGGGCTTTTGTGGGCGCAACCCATTTCTTCAGATGACTGGAGTATTAGAAATCCAGTTCCAAGAATAAATAAGGGAAAAGTGGTGGGGCGTGGGGAGGAGGAAGGAAAAGGTGTGGGGAGGGGAGGGGGAAAGAAGAGGGAGAGAGACTGAGAATAGATGGTTCAAATAGTTAAAACAGGCTGATAAGAACAATTAGCACCCCCATTGTTTGTTTGGTTAAGTCATTAGGATGTGGAAGGTAGTGTGCGAGCCAGTTCATACCATTTCCATAAGAATTAAACTTGTAAATGAAGTTAAGTTCCAATCCTTCCCTGTGTATTTGGCTTATGACTTGGAGATCCATTAACAAGTGTCCAGGCAGATTGAAGTGTTCTCCAACAGATTTTTGTGTATTGTCTTTTTGGATATCTAATTTGTGTCCATTAATTCTTTCTCATAGAGACTGTCCAGTTTGGGGCATTGTTGGCATCGGTCACATTAGTGGATATGCAATTAAACAAGCCTCTGATCTGGTGGCTGATGTGGTTGGGTCCAGTGATGAAATTGCTAATGTAGATGTGTGCACAGTCTTGGCACGAGGGCTGATTTCAAGGGTGGGTTTCTGGATGACTATGATCATGATCAGGGCTCGACAAATAATGTAATCTACTTACCCATGGTGAGTAGATTACAACTCGGAAGAGCTGGCGCAGAGCGCCAAAAAATCTGTTTGGAAACTGTGTGAAAGGATGGAATGAATAAGGCACTGAAATGGGCTAAGAAGTTTGAAGGAATGTGGAGGAGAAATTTGGGGAGGCTCTGAAAAGTAATTCTATATCAGCTACACTGTATTCTACCTGCAGCATAATTAGGGACTTCAGCATCTCCATTTGCTCCTCCATCATTTTTATCATCTCTCCTTACCCATTAAAATTAATTCCTGGCCTTTTCATTCTGTTCTATTTTTTATATTTAAAGTCTCTGTCTGCGTTCTGCATTCTTGCTTTTTGATCTTTGAGAAGTGGAGCATCTCTCAAAATGGGTCCTCCTTGGTTGCTTCCTTATATGGAGGAGGTACTGTGCCAATGTGTAGAACATTCCGCTCAAGGCCACCTCAGCAGAAGAAGGATTGTTAGTGCATGCACAGCATTGAATCATTATAATAAGATGCACCTCTTTTAAATGTAAATTAGCTTCTCACTGTCCCTTGGCAAGCACACAGCTTAGTGAACACTCTAAATGTGGTGCGTTTGGCCCACGGGGAGGGGGAAGAACATAAGAACAGCCATATTCGGTCAGATCAGAGGTCCATCTACCAAAGGATCAGGTTTTTTTTTTTGTTGTTTTTTTTTAAAGAGGATCAGTTCAGGTGACTGGGGACAGTATTTTTTAAGATCTGCCACCATTGTCCATAGAGAGGGTTGGTGAAACCAATATCTCACTCCTGACGGTGTGCAAGAGTGCATCTCCTGCATGTGTTTGGCTTTAAACCTGGTACCTATGCTGCTCACCTGTGTGTTGCTTTGGTCCCTGCACAAGTGATTGTGGATTGGTGGAGGAAAGTCTCCTATAGTGGGAGAAGAAACAAAGCCGCTTTCATCAAGGAACTTTCCACAGAGAGTTGGCAAGTACTTCCAGGAAAGTTTCCTAAATATCTCTTAGGAGGATTCCTTGAAACCTTGATGTGCGTTAACTAGGGATGTCGATGTATAGTCGACCAACTGGTAAGATGAGGCTATTGGGTTAATCATGTAATCTTGTCAACTACACATGCCCCTCTCCCCACAGTGCTAGCAGATCCAACAGCTCCAGTGTGCTCCAAGTAGGAGAGTATGTGTTGTGCTCTGATCAGCTGGGAAGATGTCACGTGAGCTGCCCGTGCTGAGCAAATGGGAAGTGGAATTTCAAAAATTTCTTGATTTTTTTTTTTTTTTTTTTTTTAAATAAAGGGGGAAGGGCAGATGCATGTGTATCTCGATGCAGAACAGTGCAGTTTGAACCCTTGATCAAAGTGATGAGGATGGGCATTGTAGGACGTTTCTTAAAGGCCATTTAAAGTGGCATGATCAAGCACAGTGTCTATACTGACGTTTTGTCAATAAAGCTTTGCCAGCAAAGCAGGAGAATTCTGTGTTCGTGGAAGGAGATTTATAGTGTGTTCACCTCTGTTATTTTGTCAATGGCAAAACCCTGTAGTATGGACGAGGCCTTGTTTATAAAGAGTGCTGGCCCTATGTCGATGTAAGTTTGTTTCACCTATGTAAACTGTGTAGATTATGTCAGTGATTTCCAACTCAAACTAGCCAAGCTCATAATGTTAAAAAAGGATGGGGGAGATTTTTTGGGTGGTCTGCAAACCCATCCTGAGCTGTTAGGTCAATCTGCGTTCTCTCTTGCTTATTCCAGGATCACAGGCTTTGTAATCAGAACACAGTTAACAGTTCTGTGGAAATGTGAGATGGCACAGAATCCTGATGACTAGCTGTGTAGGTTCTGTAGTGTGGACAAAAATGCAAAGTTGTTTTTAAAAAAAGCAAACAAATTTATTTTTTGTCTGAAAAGAAGTACATACTGGGAGTAGGTTCCTTTAGTAAAAAGGCAATATTTTTGCATAGTTGCTCTTCAGACCATAACCACACTTTAATATTGTCCTGTCACCTTAAGATGAATATTTGTTGTTTAAGAACAGTTTGGTTGAGAGTGAAGTTCATAGAAGATGAGAATTGTTTTCTAAAATGTTAAGTAATAGAATTAGGTTATGCTGGTCTTATATTTTTTTCAGTATTATTACAATAGTATATTTGTAACAGAACTAATATGGCCTGCTTACAGATCCATGTATTTCCTATTTTCCTAAATGAAGGTACATACTGTTGGAGGTTGTTAATGAACACTTTGTATGTTTGATTCCTGGATGGATTGATTAATTTGCACCTTTTTGTTTTCAGCTTCGAGCGCAGAATCAGGTACTGAAAAAAGGTGTTGTGGATGAGCAAGCAAATTCTGCTTCTCTGAAGGTACACATTAAAAAGTCTTCTATTTAGTTGATCTGATGGAAAAGGAGGGCATTTATGATACATTCATCAGGAAGTGTCCATCTGTGTGTGCATACTTGCAGCATACTTTGTGTAGACTTACATGCCTTTTCCTTTTTTAGGTTGTCTACAAAACAAAGCAATTTGTGTTGAATTTGTATAATTACTGTCATTCCTTTGGACTTCTTTTTGTGAATATTAAAATCACATTTTATAAAGACTGTGCTGAAATTACAGTGGACTGATTAAACTTCTGTGCTAATACAGGAGCAACTGAAGATGAAGGACCAATCATTGAGAAAACTGCAACAAGAAATGGATAGTCTGACATTTCGAAATCAGCAGCTTGCTAAGAGGGTGGAACTGCTTCAGGATGAACTTGTCTTAAGTGAAGCCAAGGGCAAGAAGAGCAAGGTAGGCTTCACATGAAAACAATTTACTTAAATAATAACGTCCTGGCTTTCCATAACTGATCTTATTACCATCGGCATCTTAGGGTACATCCACACTGCACGCTTATTTTAAAATAAACTATTCCGAAATAGCCTATTTTGAAAGAGCACGTCTACACTGCAGGAAAGCCTCAAAATTAGTCTGAGGCAGACTTCCATAATGTAGACATACTATCTCAATTTAAAGCCCCAGGAGGCACTGGGGAGGAATAAATTAGAATGGCCCTGGTGAAGCGTTTCCCCACACCTTATTTCAAAATAGCTGTTTCAGAATAGCTGTTATTCCTTGTACAATGAGTTTTACAGATTTTGGAATAAGCCATCCATTATTTCGAAATTATTTTGAAATAACAGAATGGCTGTGTAGACGCTTGCATTGTTATTTTGAAATAATGCTAGTTATCTTGAAATGATGGTGCAATGAGAAACGTAAAACAATACCTTTAATTTTTTTTTAATCTTTCTATCCCCATTAGGGATATGTAAGGTTAACCGGTTACTTAGTAAGCATAAGCCTTACCGGTGTGCTTATTTGGTAACTGGTTAATTGGCAGGGGGGGGCACAGCCGCCATCCTACTCTGAGTGGCTGAAGTAGCTCTGCTACCCATGGCGTAGCGGGACCCCTGGCCAGCTGGAGCATCTCAGCCCTCTGCAGGATGACTATCTGGACCACGGTTAATCTGTTAAACTATATAAATTTTAATCGCTTAACCTATTATCTTTAAGGGGCCATTACATCCCTGATCACCATGCATGTTTTTGTATGGAAACTTTATAGCAGTAATAGATTTGGTAGAGTTATTGATTCATCATTTGATAGTATCTAATAATAAAGAAACTTAATTTAAAATAAATGAACATATATTGTAAAACAAGCAGTAACGAGTGCCCTGTGTTTACTATGCGTATATATTACAAACCTAATGTCTATCTGTATAAGCTAACAGCCTTTTGTCTGTCAATTTGTACTAATGTTATGAATTACAGTTGGCCTTATGTTGAAGAAAAATCTGGCACTAACCTGGTTATCTTCTATAAGCAGTCACTGTCTTCCTCAAAGAATTACAATAGATTATAATATCAAGGAGTATCGCAGAACACACAATTCTCTTAAAAAATGGTTCAGGTCTGAAGCCAAATACCGATTTTTTTTTTTTTTTTTCTTCTCTGTCTTACTTCTCCTCCTTCCACACACTTGTGTCAGTGTGCTCATGCACAAAGCTTGCAAAGCTGTGGTCCCTTCTTATTCTGTGCAAATCTGTAAACTGTGGACCGTGGTTTCCTATGATTGATAAGTAGGAATATAGGAATTTTATATTCGATCAAACTTGAGTCCACATCTGGTCCAGTAACCTGTCCTTGACATTGGCCGATACCAGATGTTTCAGAGGAAAGTATAAGCACCCTGAAATAGGTAAATGCATCTGCTTCCTGCAGGATAAATCTGACTGATCTGTAATACAGAATAATTTCATTCCTGAATTATGAGGTAAATACCCTTTCCAAAACTTTTATCAGTAATTGATAATTCTGTATGGATATCAGGAATTTCTAAGGTGGTATCTGCAGTTGATGCAGTCCTGCACCAGCCCCAGAGGAGCTGCTGCCGCAGCTGTCCAATCCTGGGCCATCCCTGGAGGCCGGAGGTGCCACTGAGGAGCTGCTGCCTCAGCCCCAGCCTTGTCTCCTCCCACTACTGCTGGGCATGGTGCAGTCTAACCTGCTGCTGGGTAAAGTGGATGGCTCAAGCAGCAGTGTGGGTTCCCCACTGTGTGGGCTTAAAGGGTGTGGGAGCTGAGCTCCCCGTACTGCTCAAAATTGCCACGGGTGTCAGGTGAAAGGCCAGCTGAGGAAGTCAAGCCCCAGCTCCACCCCTTCTGCTGAGGCCACAGCCCAATCCTTCTGGGCCACATAGAGCGCCCCAGCTGCTGTGCTGTGGCCCCGGCCCAGTTCTCCTTGGTAGCTCCCCAGCCCAGCTCTCCTTGGCCCGGACTGCCGAGCTGTGGCCCCCATCCCTCCCTGGTGGCCAGTGGGGAAGCCAAGCTGCTGCACAGAGACCCGATGCCTCCCCAGCGGGAGGGAAAACTGGGCTGTCCCACAGCAGTGGGCAGGGAAAGCTAGGCTGCTGTGCTGCAGCCTCAGCCTTCCCAGCGGTGCCGCCAGTCTGAGGCAGTCAGTCATGTAGGCAATTTGGGAAGGCCTTGCCTATGTTACTGACTGCCCATGCTTGCGTGGTACTTAT
The DNA here is from genome assembly GCA_030068395.1 of Apalone spinifera. Lineage (NCBI taxonomy): Eukaryota > Metazoa > Chordata > Testudines > Trionychidae > Apalone > Apalone spinifera. The sequence continues at coordinate 50,728,882 of CM057847.1, read as the reverse complement.
GGCACGTGTGCTGTAGGTTGCTGGACCCCCATACAGCCTTTTCACTAAATTTGGGGCTTCTTTTTACTGACCAGGGTACACTATGTCATTTCTTAAATGATTATGCACAGTATATTTTAGCTTATGTTTATTCAGTGTTAACTTTCACATTTAAAAAAAATTGTGATGTATTTCTTATTTACTAGATGATTATTGTTAGGCTTTGACTTAAGTCCCAAGTCAGTTTGAATCTGAATTTCCATATACAGTAAACTTCCGATAATACGGCACCTTTAGGAC
>CM057847.1:50653795-50678049 GCA_030068395.1 Apalone spinifera | reverse complement strand
GTAATATTGAGATCTCATCCAGCCTTTCTACCTAAAGTCTGCACAGAATTTCATGTAAATGAGCCAATCGTTTTACCATGCTTCTACCCAAACCTCATACCTCTCAGCGTGATGCGCTCCTCCATACTCTCGATGTCCGTTGAGCCTTGGCATTTTATATAGACCGAACCCGTGCTCTTCGAAAGATGGATCGCCTCATCGTCTCGACATCAGGCCCTTCCAAGGGCAAGCCCTTATCGGCCCAGCGTATTTCTAAACTCGTTGTCTCTTGTATCACAACTTGCTACGCTATTTGTAAGAAGCCTCTCCCATCACAGTCTAGGGCGCATTCGACACGAGCAGTTGCTGCATCAGCAGCTTTTGTGAGAGGAGTCTCTCTCCGGGACATCTGCCGGGCGGCGACTTGGTCGTCTAGTACCACTTTTTCAAGGCATTATGCAATCGTGCAGCACCTCGCCTCCGATTCAGCGATAGCTTTAGCAGTACTGCCTAGTCACCAGAATCGTGATTCTGAAGCCCATGTCTAACGGGGATTACTGCTTCGGAGTCACCAGAAGTGGAGCACCCACAGGGAATACCCGAAGAAGAAGTTACTCACCTTCGTGTAGTAACGATGGTTCTTCGAGGTGTGTCCTCGTGGGTGCTCCATGACCCGCCCTCCTCCCCGCTTCGGAATCTCGTCTCTTTATGTCTTGCAGATAGGCGGTGAGAGGAACTGGTGGGTCCGGACCGCACGCGGCAGATGAAAGGCACGAAACCGGCTCGCACACGCGCGGTCCGGCCAAACACAGCTCTGGCAAGCTCCGATTTGCGGCGCCGGGACCAGCCCGACACCAGACGTGGAGCACCCACGGGGACACACCTTGAAGAACCATCGTTACTGCACGAAGGTGAGTAACTTCTTCTTCTATTGTTCTGACTTTATTTTATTTTCTCCCTTGTTCTAGATTGGAATGTTGACCATGACTACTGAAAACAAAGAGGTACTTTATGATTATTCTGATACATACCGGTATAAATCTTTATTACATGTAATATGTATTTGACAGTGCTAAAACTTGTGCATGATCAACTTACTGCATCAGTTATTTGGAGACCTCTGGAGTAATTTAGTACAGTTGGAATGGGGGTAAGAATGAATTCTTGCAAAATAATTTTCCTGAGGAATATCAGAAACTCATGGTTTCCTACTAATTAGTAATCCATTCTTCTGTGTCCAGTTTGATTTAACTGTGAAAATAGCTTATAGCTCTGGTTCATATATTTTATTCAACAGACTTGCTCAGATGGAATTTAACAAGATGTGAGCTGAGCTCTCTAGGGATGTGAAAGGTTAACCAGTTAACCGGTAAGCATCACCCTTAATGGGTGATAATCATTAGCTAAGGTTAAGAGTTAACTGATAGGGACAGGAGCAGCTCCCCACCTGCCGCAGCAACCCCTGTTCGCAGTGGGCACAGGCACCCTGCAGGCAGGGGCTGCTCTGGAGTATGGAGTAGCCCCTGCAGTTGATGGGGGGCCACTCCAGCCCAGCCTCAGTTCCTGGTTGGAATCCTCCTCCCCGAGGGTGTCCCCTTAAATTTAGTTGTCCAGTTAAACATAATGTTTAACCAATCAAACAGATTATACATTCCTAAAGCTCTCTTTAAATGTATCAAATTCTCTGTAGCTTTAGAAAATGTAGCTCTATATTTGTACTTCAGTGACATGAGCTGGATTATAAACCTCAGATTGATTATAAAAGGAGGGTTAAAGTAGCAAAAATTGCATAATTTAAGACTCTCCTAACTCCTTCCTTTTCCTATTTCATTTGTCTTTTAGTTGTAGCCTGTGGAAAGTTTACCTGGATAAATTCTTCTTTACTGCTTTAGTATGCATTTTAAGTGCCCTAAAATATACTATTCTTTATTTAAACCGGGTATTAGACCAAATACAACATGACTAGCAATCACACCAATTGTAACGTTTTAGTGGTTATAAAGAAATAGCATTTTTATTACAGCATGAACATTGCTCTAAGATGCAATGTTTTCCTCTTTGAGATCCTGCAGAGAGCAGCTATGTTGACATTAAGGTTACTCTAAAAGGTTTTGCAAGAGGAGACTGGGGTTTAAGTGCACTAAGAGCTTCTTTATAAAAGATATGATAAACCATGTGACTTAGCAATATACAAATTATTTAAAATAAGTCATTAAAACTTATTAGCCAGCGTAGGTAGAAATGGTGTCTCTAGCCTCTGTCTGTCAGAGGCTGGGAATGGATGACAGGACAGGGATCATTTGATTACCTGTTCTATTCATTCCCTGTGGGGCACCTGGCATTGGATACTGATCTAAATAGACCTTTAGTTTGATCCATTATGGCTGTTCTTATGTCTCGCTGTCAAGTGTGAACCTCAAAACTTGAATTCAGGAGTGTGAAAGTTGCCCTGAACTTTTCTATGGAAAATGTGACATTTTTATAAAAATTTAAAATCAGATGTTTGACTAAAAACATCTGAAAATGCACATGCTGTTCTGAAAATATGGCTCCTAATGTCCACCAGTTACTAATGTCATTGCTTTCTTTGCTAGCGAATTGAAGATGGCTAGAAGGGGACTGTTGGTTGTCCTCAGATTTGCATCCTCATCATAAATTCTTTAATTTAAATTGTAACTCTATTTTATATTCTGCTCTTTGCTCAACTCTACATAAAATATAATCTTGAGTTTTATCATTGTTTTTCAGTAGACTCAAGTTATTAGATATTGTGCAACGCTACTAAGACTGCTTTTATTTGATAAGCCTGTTTGCTTTCAGAAGCACCAAGCTTAATCAAATTTTACATTCTTTATAAAGAGTTTATCCCATTTGGATGACCTACAACTTTTTAAAGAAACAACTTATTTTTTCTATACAGAAGTTGTAAGTTATGGCTTTAGTTCTAGCAAAGACAAAACCTTTTTAATTGTTTGATCACATGAGCTCTCGCTCTTCAGGTTCCAGATGCCAAGTCCCGTGAAGAGTTAATAAAAAATTACTACATGGCAAGGATAGTAGAACTTACGTCTCTCCTACAGCTGTCCGACAGCAAGTCAGTACATTTTCATGCTGAGGTGAGCATCCAGTCGATTTCCTGTACTGAAAACACTAAGTCCTTTATAAACTTCCTGTAGATCAATGTTATGAACTACAGGCACATCCCAAAACACCATAGACAGTCTATCAGATAATTTGTTAGTTAATTCCTTGGTTTTGAGGTCGCATTTACAAAAGCCTGTACTTCCTGTGTTGCATCAATTTCTAAATTTTAAATAATTGCATATTCAACCTCGCTTGTTAATCGGTTGTGTTTGGTAAAAAGAAAGCACATTGTTTTGGCCTAAATATAGGTTGGTTATTGTTATAAATCTATTTTGCTGCTGGCTTTAGCTGCCAGACTATATAGAATTCACTTAGTTGTTGGCTTAGTGCATGGTGGGGTAAAGGGAGCTACTGAGACTTGGGGAAGAGCAGCTGGATCCAGGCTGGGAACAAGGTTCCTACCTGAGCCTGGGCTGCCTCCTACCCTCTCTGGGTCCTACTCCCCAGCCTAGTGCCAGGCACTCTGGCAGCTGCTCCACAGCCTTATCCATGTACTGCTATAACCACTCTAGCTCCTCTGCGTTCTGCTCTCACAAGCCTCCTCCTCCTTGTCATACACGGAGTGCCAGGTGGGAGCCAGTCAACAAGGAGAACCAGTTTAAAAACCAGCTCCTCATGCAGACTGGCTGCCTGCTGCCCCATGCTGCTGCCTCTGATACAGAGGCAGCAGTGTGGTGTGGCAGCAGCCCCCATCCGCAGTGGTCCGAGCTCCCCATGGACAGAGGCTGCTGCCAGGAAAGGGGAAGGGGCAGGCGAGTCTGTCACAGACCAGGCTGGCCCCAGAAAGAGGCTGATCCGTGGGAGGTGTAGAAGCGTCTGTCCACAGGGAGCTCAGGCCCTCCATGGACACAGGCTGCTTCGTGGTAGAATCCCCTGGTCTCCCCTCTCTCCACTGCCTCTAATAGAGGCAGCAGTGCTGGGGGAGGGGGCAGCTTTTAAGCTGGCTCCCCCCAGCATCAGCTCCTGCTCCTCCCTCCCTTGTTGCCTCTGATATAGAGGCGGGAAGGGGGAGGAAGGAGTCAACAAGATTAACCGATTAAAACTAGGCTTATCGGTTAATTGTATAGTCGACTACACGTTTGACTTCTCTGTCAGACAAAGATAGCTTTTCCTGAGATGCATCTTTATATACCGATACAAACAAGTGGTGTTACTCCTGGTACATCTAGATGCCATCCTCTGATGTATCTGGGTGCTACCCATTACCTTATACCTGTTGATTCAATCAGAACATCCTTATATATCATGTTGTCATCCTAACCTGTTCCTCAGAATGGGTCAGTATGTTCTTATCTCTGGGGAGTGTGCTGGTACTATCCTGGAATGAATTTTCATGACTTGTCCCTCTTAAGTAAATGTGTTTCTGAAAGACTAGCCCTGATCTGTCAGATTTTGTGAACAAAGCCTGCCTCTTCCTTGCAACTTGACTTCGCTTTATCTTAGCAAGTTTTGACTATGACTTTAGTCCAGGCCTTAGCCTTATACCAGGTCTCTGGTACACAGCCTTATGTTTCAGGCTCTGTTCCTACTTATAGAACTAACACAATATTTATATTTTAAGGATGCTAGCCCTCCATGTAGTTCCACTGTTCTGAATTAACATGGGAAACTACAATTATTTCAAATTTAGCAAATCGTGAAGTGCTGTGACCAACCTCTCACCTAGAAATTGAAGAATGTTGTGCAGTGTGGCTTGCTTTACTACTTTGCAAGCTGAGAACTGTTATCAAGTATTTGTTTAATTTTAGAATCAGATAAATGCTCCTCAATAGGATGATCAGTTTTGCCAGAAACATATGTAGAACATGGTTCATATTTGTTAGATTTGCTTTGTCAGCCTTAATGTGCTCTACATGGCAAATAATGAGACAATGTAAAATAACCATTCTTCTGCACTGAAATTTAAGCAGTACATGCGTGTGTAAGGCATCTTGATATCTCATTTGTGGGATTTTTTTTCATTTTGTTTAAAGAAAATATAAAGTTACTTCTGATCTCAGCTATTATTTTCTAGCAGTGGAGTCTAAAAATTTATGGTGCTATTCTGTACAATAAATGAAGCCTGAAAGTTTAGATTTTTGTTTTATAATGGTAAACCACTGTCTTAGCCTGTGAAATTCTGTATAAAAGCTTATTTCTGTAACACACTTTCTCTAAACCAAAAACTGCATTTTGAAAAGCCCATTCAGATTTTGGAAAAATCCTCTCTTAAATAATTTGCTGTGTACAATGCTCTGCTGGAACTAACTTTTTTTTTCTCTTTTGATAGTGCCGGGCACTTGCCAAAAGATTATCATTAGCTGAAAGGTCTAAGGAATCACTGGTGGAGGAGATGAAATTAGCTACTCAAAGCATCAGTAGATTACAGGCAAGTGAAATGTTAGCTAAGCAGTTTGATGGTCACACTTCATGGATAGCTGTAGGCAGAAAAACACAAAGCCCAGTGTACATCTCATGCTAAATGTGAAAATTTGTCATGGCATGCAAGTAGAATTGCAGAACAAACAAGTAGAATTGGGTTCAGGAAGCTGCCCCGGGTGGTGTCAACTGCGCCCCTCTTGCAGCTGGTCCGGCTGTGGAGAATAAAGAGAGACAGTCAGTCATCCCAGGGGTCACTGTGCCTGAAGCCTTGCCCTCCTCTCTGGACCAAGAGCGACAGTTCCTGGCTCAGATGAAGGCGATGTGCCTGGAGCAAGGCCATGTGCATTCTAGCCAATGGGTCCTTGCTTGCAAAGGCTCAGATGTCCCCTAGAAGCAGGGAGCCTCACTATCCTCCTTCCCCCCTGTCGTAGGGACAAGCAGGCATGGGAAGATGCCTTCCAGACCAGAATCTTGCTGGCATGCACACACCAGGTCTGGCAGTGTTGGCATCCCGTAGGGAGAGGATTTGTATCCCTGCCTGCTGGGGGCAGGTTGTTGGCGGTGGGGGAGGTGTGAGAAAGCGGCAGATACTTCTGCACCTCATTACACTGTCCCCAGGAGCGGATGCTGCTCTGAGAGTGCAGGAATGCCTGTGTGCTGTCTGTGGGACTGCTGGGAGGCAGGGAGGGAGTGTTCATGTCCCCAGCCGCCTTCTCGTGGTGGTTTGTGGAAGGGTGTCGTCCCCGTCCCCCCTCCCCTCCGTACTGTCATGAGCATGGCAGGCCTCTCCGGACACCCTGTGGCCAATAGCACAAGGGTCCTCCGGTGCAGCCTGCTGGGGCTGTGCGCCCTGCATTGTCACTGCATGCGCATAGGTTACTGCGCGATCCCCAGACTGCAAAGGCCGAGCAAGGAGCATGCCCCAGCCTCCTGCACCCTGTGTGTGTAGGGAATGTGACGGCACTCACCTAATGTGGATTCCCCAGCTTCGGGCGGTGCCTGGGGCATGTTCAGAGTGTGGGGGACCAGCTTAAGGGTCGGGGGGGTGTCGTGCTGGCCTCATCCGGCTTCTCCTCCTCCTCTTCCTCCTCCTCCTCCTTGTTTCTGTCCCCCGGGAGGATGACGACAGGCATCTCAAGCTCCACATCCACTACCAGGGGAGGGAGGGAAGTGAAGGGAATTCCCTGCTCCCCCAGGATGCAGTCCAGGTCATCATAGTAGGGGCAGGTGTGGGCTTCTGCCCTGGAGTGATAGCCTGGCAGAGCTCTTTGACTTTCATCCGCACCTGCTTCTGGGTGCAGCTGTATCCTTTGGTGATGAGGTTCTCGGCCATCTGGGCATAGACATCTGTGTTCCTGTGTCTGGTGCAGAGATCCTGGGGGTTTGCTTCCTTACTCCAAACCTCAGTGAGGTCCAGGGTATCTGCACCAGACCAGGAAGGCGCATGCCTTTTTTGGGTCCTGGCAGGCTCCTGGGAGCTGCCTGACTACTCCCTGGGAGCAGTGGAGGGCAAGCTGGGAGCAGCAGACTGGTTCATTTTTCAAAAAATCAAGGCAGTGGCAGCTGCTGTGTGGCTCTGTGCTGTCAGGGCCTCCTGTCTGCCACAAGCCCTTTCCCCTGAGGCTGCAGCTTTAAGGGGTCCGTGGGAAGGGGGGACTACAGAGTTTGGCTGAGTGTGGACAGAGCGGCCAGTAGGGCACCGTGGGAAGGGCTGAAGGCCCCTTATTTCAAAATAACTGCAGCCGCCCTGTCTACACAGCCCCTATTTCCAAAGAGCTATTTCAGAAGAGGCGTTATTCCTTGTAGAATGAGGTTTACCAATGCCAAAATAAGCTGCTTGTTATTTGAAAAAAATTTGAAATAACATTATTGCTGTGTAGACATACCTGAGAAGAGCAACAAGAATTATTAAAGGTGTAGAGAACGTGATCTATGAGGGAAGGCTGAAAGAACTGGGCTTGTTTAGTTTAGAAAAGGGAAGACTGAGGGGGGACATGATAGCTGTTTGCAAGTATCTGAAAGGGTATTACAAAAAGGAGGGAGAAAAATTGTTCTCCTTAACCTCTAATGATGGGACAAGAAGCAATGGGCTTAAATTGCAGGAAGGGAAGTTTAGGTTGGACATTAGGAAAAACTTCCTAACTGTCAGGGTGGTTAAACACTGGAATAAATTGCCTAGGGATGTTGTAGAATCTCCATCACTGGAGATATTTAAGAGCAGGTTAGTCAGACACCTGTTAAGGATGGTAGATGGTTCTTGGTCTTGCAATGGGGGCAGGGGACTGGACTCAATGACCTCTCAAGATGCCTTCCAGTTGTAGTATTTTATGATTCAGGAACTTTAGTGAGGTTTTACTTTGTACAGTGTCTGTATTTAGTGAGTTCAAGCCAGCACTAACTTAGGGAAGATACAAACCTCCATTAAGCTTATTGGGATTTCTCTGCATGGTATTTTTTCAAGACCTTTGTTGTAAGATGAAACTTAACAATTTTTCTGGTAGTGGAGGGAAATAGACATAAAACTGAATTCCTTCTAAAACAGTGCACTGTTTTTTGGTGAGATATAAGGATCTAAAACAGTGTAAAGATCCTTATATCTCACCAAAAAAAAGTCTCAGACTAATCATTCACAATCATCTAATTATGTTGTTTGCGGTTTTTTTAAAGCACACTGCCTGGTACAGTTATTTATAAAATATAACTCTGAAAGTCAAATGGAACTTGCTAAATAAATCAATATCACCTGGACTGAAAACTCAGTGGGTCTTTTTGTCCCATGTTAGTAATCCCTTAATTAGGCAGTGTTCTATAAAATAGTGTATTAAAATAAATAATTTTGGGAGGTCATAGTGGGGGAGTAGAGGGGATGAAGTTTTAAAGATACAAAAAAGCTACAGAGACTTTCTGCCTTTTAAATTTTTGTATACTTGCTTTTTTCCATAATGAAATTGACCAAATGTGGGCTCTTAAGCAGTCTAACAACACTTTTGCATAATTGTATGTGTCTGCCTGTGCAATGCACTACTGTACTATTGGACAAATGTTCTTTCACTTCTTAGGATGAGTTGACAACTACCAAAAGAAGCTATGAAGATCAGCTAAGCATGATGAGTGACCATCTGTGTAGCATGAATGAAACCTTATCTAAACAAAGGGAAGAAATTGATACACTGAAAATGAGTAAGGTAAGTTACCAAGCAGTGTATTTACTTTGGGCCTGGTCTTGGGTTTTTGCAAGCTGCAGTGCTCTAAACAGTGGCAAGTAGAGTGCAAACTTACTAGCTTGTTTTTATTCTCAGCCAATTGGCATGAAAACCTCAAGCCCCATCCTTACTGATCCAGGTAAGTGAGAGTTTTGGAACCTAACAGTGATCATGTCCTATGTCTATGTCTTTCCCTGACTCTAACTATAGAGAACTTATATCCTCCCCACACCAGATGAGACTTTCAAATGGAACTTGTTATAAGAGCAGTGCTATTTTTTTCAGCTACCTAAAAATAAAACATACTGCTAGAAAATGCATGAAGAGGGATGGTCAGGAAGGTGAAGGAGATTGAAGAGTCATACACTAAGTCAGGGGTGGCCAACCTGTGGCTCTTGAGCCACATGCGGCTCTTTGCTCACAGAAATGTGGCTTGCAGCTCATTCGGAGCTGGATGCCTGTTTGTGTACACGCCCCAGTGCCTAGAGGGAGAAATGTGTGGCTGTGGCTGTTTCAGCTCCAGTGAGAACCAGGAATTGGGTTAGAATGAGAGGGGCCTGGGGTTGCCTGGTTCTGGGGAAGGGGAAGGGCATTGGGTTAGAGTTGGGGGGCTGGAGATGACGGGAGGGGGAGGTCATTGAGGTAGAGTGGGGGAGGGACTGGGGGTGCCTGGCTCTGAGGGAGGGATGTGTGGCTCTTTGCCCTTCTATCCACAGCTCTTTTGGCTCTTAGTGTTTAACTGGTTGGCCACCCCTACACTAAGTATTCTTTGGTGGATATTCTTTATGATCACTTCAGTATATTGTGTTCAAAGCTTCTTTTCTTTCTCTCATTCCAATGATCCAGCTGGAAAGTTAGCTGCTCTTGTATTGCGTTCATTTCACACGTTATATTTCTTTCAAATGAAACTCAGAAGGCAGTTTCTTGCATTTCCATATAAAGTACTCGGAATGTTTTCTTTCAGTCACTAAAACTCCATGCAAACTTAGTGTTAGATCGAAGTTTGTTAGTATAGCAATGCAAGAAGTCTTTACTTATTTATCAGTGAAATTAATCTCCTTCCACTAACTCCTTCCACTTTGTTTTTTTTAGCAATGCAGATTAAAAAATACATTCCCTATTCAGAGTGTAGTTATTCAGGGAGTGGTCAGAATTTACTGCCGAGGTGTCCTCACAGGTCTTTGGCTTCGTTGATGATGATAACCAGAAGGTGGCTTGCATGTGCACTCAGTGATGTGTGCCATGTCGACTTCTGCACTTAGTCTCCACAGCAGACCCCAAGAGAGCCCCCCAAAGACCACAAACCAGATAAGGATTGAAGGTGCCAGGCCAGGTTTATTGCTTAGTGAAGTACAGTAATAGTTGTCTGTAGACGCTACTGAACCATTATGTATATGTACCCCATAGCAATGGAATGACTCAATCAGTGGGAAATTTCCACTGCCCGCTAGGTCATCTGAAGACTGTCCCTCCCAAGACACCACTTTATATACAGGTACAAACAAGTCACACCTCACTGCTGACGTTGTCCGGTTACAACACTCCGATGCTACTTAGATACCACCCATTACCCTGTACCTTGTGGTTTGATTAGATCATCTCTATCCATCATGCTGTCATTTTAAACCCCTTCTTGAACTTGGCTCTGTATCTGTGGGGAGTGTACACCAAGGTTTTTTTTAATTATCTGGTGGTACCATGCGATTTCAACTTAATGACCAGTACCAATTATTGCTCTGCAGTCAGTACCTAGCACCTGTTAGTGTTTTGCACTCTCAGTCCTGTTCATGCCAAGTTCTATGAGCTGGGGCCTGCCTCTTGCTCATAGTTTAGCTTTGCTTTGTTAGCCATGTTTTGTCCATTGTTAGCTAGGCCTCAGGCCTCAGACCAGGTCTTTGCTGCATGGGCTTATGTTTTAAGCCTTCATCTTACTACACAGAGCAATTGGTGATTGAGCCCAGACATGCATCATTGGTGCTGTGGAGACCTTGCCTTTGGCTATATCAGCCAGTTAATTCTGTACTTTAAATGCTAAAATTAACGGAGACCACTTATGATATTTGTGGAACTCATGGAGCATTATCTTGAGAACTAAGAGGTCACCTTAGAGTGCCGTCGTTGTGGATGCTCCACTTTAGGTGGTGGTGTGCTCCTGCGCTCATAGCCAGAGATTTAAGATGGTAGTGCCCAATTGGGCTGTACACCATGTGTCATGCTGTCTCAGGCGATTAATTGACACTGTACAGCCTCCCCCCCCCCCCACTTCCTTCTCTATCGCCCTTTGCCCCAGTTGGAGTATTCAGCAGCACCTTGCAGCTACTTCTGTTCTTCTTGCGGCCCCTCCGCCCCCCTCCGCCCATTACCTGTAGTTAGTAGTCCTCATTGAAATACAGTGTCCCTTTCCTCTTTCCTGATCTCCCAAAAAAACCCTCAACCATCTTTCCTTATAGGGATTGTCTCATTTATCCCATGACTGCAGCAACTGCACAACCGAATCTCTCTCCACACAACTGAGAGTACACTTCTTCTGGGCATGCTTCCCTCCCCCAGCTTTAAACACCTACCAATTATTCAATACGCCTCTGACAGCCACTTGCAGTACATCAAGTGTCTCTTTGAGGGACATGTACAACAAAAGTGCTTGCACTGTCACAACTTCAAAGCACACATGAGAAAGTCAAGAGATTCACATCTGCAGCTTCTCCTCATGGAGAAATCTTTTTTCCCCAGTGTCTGAGCCAGCAGTATGAATCCCTCCTGGCCAGAAATTGCCTATGGCCATATCAGACAAAGGTCCCTCTGAGGGCAAAGAAACAAGAGACTGTCCCCAATCTTGGAGTCCTCTAAGAAAAGGCACTCTGATACTGGCCAAACACTCCCGATACCCACAGCAACTGCTGTATAGCAACAGCTGATGCACCAGGTCCCTCTGGTACCATGATACCGAAAAGCATAGAGTGAGCTCTGTCACAAGAGCTAAGAAAGTGAAACCCTGCACCTCAGCATCTAAAATAGCCAGTAAACCCTTGGCACTGAGCATATCTGCACTCCTGCTGCCACCTACTGTTGGCACTATGAACTCCAGCCAGATGCCTATGAGCACGTTGCAGCACACTGTACCATGCTGTCCTGTCGCACCAGTACCAATCTCAGCCACATCGCTTCAACTTTTGCACCACAGAGACTTATCTGTCTCCAATACCTGTCTCCCTGCCTCAGTCCTGATGGTGCCTCCATACACAGGGCTTTTGCACAGCCCAACTCTCCACGGTTGTCAATATACTACTATAATAGGGAGGATGAGAGAGACGAGGACATGATAGGCTTGCCTCAGCAGTCTTCTCCTGTAATTAATCCTTCCACACAGGCATCACCAGCCACTGGCTTTTCCAGAAACTTTGCAACCCAACTTTGGTTCAACCATCCATGAATGCTTCCTGTGCCATTCCAGTCACAATGTCCATTCTGGCAACCATGCCCCCAACACTCTGCCTGCAGTTGCTGCCCTTATATGCACTAGTGCCTCCAGACAGAAGGAATTCTTGGATGTAACTGTCACTCATCTTTCCTGTTCCTCCCCAGGTGTAGCAAGTATACTTCCACCTTCACCACGATAGAGGATTTCAAGCAGTTTCAGGAACTCTTCAAGAGAGTGGCAACTTCCCTTGACATTTCTCTGAAAGAGGTCCAGGAATCGTGCCACAAGTGAGAGGACATACTACCTCCATTTCATCCAAAATCGCCTCCCCATGACTGAGGCAATTATGGACCCTGTCAGATTACGCTGGCATACCCCAGCTATGATTCCACATACCTGTAAAAGACCCGATAAGAAATATTATGTACCAACCAAAGGCACTGAATTTCTATTCTTACATCCAATGCCAAATTCTTTGCTTATAGAGGCAATAAATGAAAGAGGAAAGAAACAGTACTACAGGTATACCCCATATGACAGAGTGGTTGCAAAGCCTACTCAACTGCAACATTAAATTGAGAATCTTCAATGATGTGGTCCTACTGGCGAAATACAGTCACAATAACTATGCAAACCTGTCTTAGTTTACAAACTTTATTCCTGAAGACAAATGAGAATAGTACAAAGCCATCATTATTGAGGGTAACCTCATTACTAGACCAGTGCTTCAAGCCATGCTCAACTCTGCTGATTCTGCAGTGAGGTGGTTATGAGGAGTTTTCTGGTTTCACCCGTCTGGCTTTCCAAAGCCTGTCTGCTGTGGAGGACTTGACATTTGAAGGTGCCAAGCTCTTTGCAGAGAAGACCAGACAAGTCATTATACACACTGAAAGACTCTCAGACTACTTTACAATCCCTAGGTTGTCATACACCTCAAAACAACAGACAGACTACTTATCAAACTCAGCTGTGATTCTGAACCCCTTCTTAAACTCAGGAAAAGTGCTGGCACTTAACATTAAAAAGATTGTAGAGCCGTTTTTAAACTAAGGGCTGGGTAAAAAGCCAACAGGTGCGGAGGAGCACATGGATCAGATTGAGGCATCTCTTAGAGGAGGGTCTATTAATAGAGATTCTCTATTCTAGTCAGGAGGAGAGGATAGAGGTATGGGTCAGATCAGATGAGGCACAATCAAATGAAAAAGTCTAACACATCAGGAAATGGCAGACAGATAAATAGTGACAAATTTTTTAAGTGCTTATTCACAAATGCTAGAAGTCTAAATAATAAAATGCCAAGTTTTAAAGGAGGCTATTGATATAATAGGCATCACAGAAACTTGGTGGAATGAATGGGACACAGTCATATCAGGGTACAAAATATATTGGAAGGATAGAACAGGTCATGCTCGTGGGGGAGTGGCACTATAAGTGAAAGAAAATGTAGAATCAAATGAAGTAAAAATCTTAAATGAGCCAAAATGTTCCATAGAACAGTAGTAATAGTAATTCCATGCTCCAATAGTAAGAATAGAGCAGTAGGGATATATTAACTACTTGATCAGGACAGTGATAGTGACTGTTATATGCTAAGGGAATTTTTCTTCACTCAGTGCACAGTCAACCTGTGGAACTCCTTGCCAGAGGATACAGTGAAAGCTAGAACTTTAACAAGATTCAAAAAAGAGGGAATGGTGTCCCTAGCCTCTGTTTCTCTGGAGGTGCGTGACAGGGGAGGGAACATGTGAGGATTATCTGTTGTGTTCTCTCCCTCTGGGGCATCTGCTATTGGACACTGTCAGCAGACAGGATACTGGGCTGGATGGACCGTTGGTGTGACCCAGTTCTTATGTAAAGGGCCGTTCTTATGTAAAGGGTTTTACAGCTGGCAGAACCACAGACAGAAAAACCCCAGGAGAAGGGAATCTGTCTCCTTGACTACTGCTTCTCAGTCCTCAACCTCCAAACAGCAGATTTGAAGTCTTGGTTGAAGGCTCAAGAACCCCATCATTCTCAATGCTGGCACCATCACCCAATGGCAACGTTTTGGTGATCACCTAATCCAATTTTATACCATCTGGCATTCCATCATCAAGGACAGATAGATATTGGAAATCATCAAAGCAGGGTACTCTATGTCCCTTACTTCCAAATCTCCTAACTCCGCAGGTTTCTGCCAAGATGTGCCTATAGTTTCTAGGCCGCTTTTAGGCCACTTTTTTTTTCATCCAGCGTTATACTTGTGCTCTCTTCAAGCTTGGCCACAGACACTGAGCAAATTGTGCCTGTGAGAAATGTACTGACTCCTCACCATATCCAGTGCAGTCAAGTAATCCTTGTTATGGTGGACCAACCAGATATCATCTAGCGTGCCCTTCATACAGAATCTGCCTATCCTTACCATTAATACAGATCCATCTCTCTTAAGCTGAGGACATACCTACAGACACGTTCCATGCAGGCTTGCTGGTCTACAGTGGAGTTCTACCTTCATATCAATCTACTGGCTTATTGGACTCCAAGTCTGGCTTGTTGGTCTAGGGCTATGATCCTCGCTTAAGATGCAAGAGATCATTGGTTCATATCCTGGACAAGCCCTGACCCTTCTTCCTCCACACATCCCTGGGTCTGTATTTAATGTATCTGAGAGTACTGAGGGAGTTAGCAAATGTCATTGCAGAGCCTTTAGTGTTGAAAACTCATGGAGATTGGGAGAGGTCCCAGGTGATTGGAAAAAGGCTAATGTAGTGCCCATCTTTTTAAAAAAAAAAAAAAAAAAAAAAAAAGGAAGAAGGACAATCCAGGGAATTACAGACCAGTCAGCCGAACCTCAGTCCCCAGAAAAATCATGGAAAGGATCCTCAAGGAATCCATTTTGAAGCACTTGGAAGAGAGGAAAGTGATCAGAAATAGTCAACATGGATTCATGAAGGGCAAGTCGTGCCTGACCAATCTGATTAGCTTCTATGGTGAGGTAACTGGCTCTGTGGATATGGGAAAAGTCAGTGGATGTGATATACCTTGACTTTAGCAAAGCTTTTGATATGGTCTCCCACAATATTCTTACCAGCAAGTTAAGGAAGTATGGATTGGATAAATGGACTACAAGGTAGATAGAAAGCTGGTTAGATTGTTAGGCCCAACAGATTATGATCAATGGCTTGATGTCCAGTTGGTGCTTGGTTTCTAGCAGAGTGCCCCAAGGATCAGTTCTATGGCCAGTTTTGTTCAGTATCTTTATTAATAAACTTAAAAAACAACAAATAGTCTATAGCGCTGTATAGACTAACAAAACATGTAGATGGTATCATGAGCTTTTAGATGAAGAAGTGGACGGTGCCCACAAAAGCTCATGATACCTACCATCTACATGTTTTGTTAGTCTGGTAGCACTTTATAGACTATTGGTTGTTTAAGTTTATCCTGTACAGACTAACTTGGCTACCTCCGAAGCATCTTTATTAATGACCTGGAGAAGGGGATGGATTGCACCCTCAGCAAGTTTGTGGATTACACTAAGTTAGGGGGAGAGGTAGATATGTCGGAGAGCAGGGATAGTGTTAGAGAAGAAACAAACAACCCAGGAGTGGATGGAGTAAAAGGGAGAGCTTTATTGCCTACACACGTTTACCTCGGACATTCAACACAATGTCCGAGTGGCCACAACCTGGTGTTAATCACACTCTTTTACCTATTTTAGTATGTTAATTCTCATGTCTATCACTACTTTTCCTAAAGCTTATTTAGTAATGTTAACTCCCATAAAATGAATATTAATAAGTAAATAATGAATACAATTATACTCACCCCTTATTACTATTTACGAAATTTCTGATTAATACATTCCCATGCTACAAACTAACAAGTTACAGAGATTACAAAGAATTCAACCCTGAAGATGTTATGCAGAGCCAATGAGGATAAGCAAGAGAACAACAAAATAGAACAACTCCATACTTATCTAGTTTCCTAGGCTTCAGAATAGAGAGAGAGAACAAGGTTATATATATTCTTCCTTTGAAATGAACAAGTGCCTTCCTGGGGCACTTGTACATTTCAAAGGAAGAATGTGGAACTCCGTGTGCAGCCCCGGGGCCAGTGGGAAGTCCTGCTGATGCCGGGCTGCACACAGCATGCCTGCTTTGAAATGCACAAGAATCCCCAGCTGACCCTGGGCTTTACGGTTACACCTTTGAATTGCGCTGCCACTTTGAAGTACCCCTCCCCCCCTTTGCTGCCTCTATTTCATAGAGGCAGCGGGGGGGGGGGGAATGTCGACTAGTCAAAAGAGTATTCGATAAGCAAATACTTATCGGACAGTCAACTAGTCTTTAACATCCCTAACGAGGCGAGACCGAGGGATTTGGGCTTGTTTAGTCTGCAGAAGAGAAGAGCAAGGGGGGATTTGATAGCAGCCTTGAACATCCTAAAGGGAGGTTCCAAAGAGGATGGAGAGAGGCTGTTCTCAGTAGTGACGGATGGCAAAACAAGGAGCAATGGTTTCAAGTTACAGTGGGGGAGGTTTTGGTTGGATATTAGGAAAAACTATTTCCCTAGGAGAATGGTGAGGCACTGGAAAGGGTTACCTAAGGAGGGGTTGGAACCTCTATCCCTAGAGGTTTTTAAGTCTCGGCTTGACAAAGCCCTGGCTGGGTTGACTTAGTTGGGATTGGTCCTGCTTTGGGCAGGGGATTGGACTCGATGACCTCCTGAGGTCTCTTGCAGCCCTAGAATTCTATATGTGTACTGGAACTTTGTGTGGTTTGCAGTGTCTGCTCACACTTCCTGCCATTGATCTGAAACAAAACAATACAGATTTTCACAGACACTGTCACAAGTGTGTTCTGCATAAATAGACAGTGGGGAGCACGATCACATTTCCTATGCATTGAAGCCATCCATCTCTGGCAGTGATGAATCAAACACAATGTCCATGTGATAGCTATGTACTGACCTGGCTGCCAGAACAACACGGCAGATGCTCTGAGCGGGAGCTCTATCAAGAAAACGAATGGGAGTTGAAAACACATGTCATTCCAGATATTTCCCAACTGTGGAGGGCCTCTCCGCAACTTCAAAAACCTCCAAATGCCCCGATTCTGCTTCACGGCAGGACTCAAGCCATCACTCTCTGAGCGATGCCTTCCTCATCAGGTGGAAAACCCTCTTACTATATGACTCTTCTCCCCCATCCCCCCCCCAACATACCCCAAGTACTCTACAAGATAAAACAGGATAGGGCTAGAGCAGAGGCGGGCAATAATTTTTGATGAGTGGCCACTCCTCTAAGATTTTGGAAAGTGGTCAAGGGCCACACTTTTCTGTGCAGAGGGTGTGGGGTCTGGGATGAAGGTTGGGTGCAGAAGGGATCTCAGGGTAGGGGATGGCATCTGAAGGAGGGGGCTGTGGTCTGGGTCAGGCGATTGGGACGCAAAGTCCAGGAGTGGATATGGGTGCAGGAGAGGATTCTGTCCTTGGGGAAGGGTATAGGAGAGGGTGTAGCGTGTTGGAGGGAGTTGGGTGTCGGATGGTATGAGATGCGAGAGGCAGGCTCTGTCCAGGAGGTGCTTACCTAGCAGCTTCTGGCCAGCAGCACTCTCAAGCAGGCTTTCCTGCCTGCCAGCAGTCCCCGGCTGTCTGTTCCATGTGCCTCTGTGCTCTAGGAGGGAGGTGTAGACTTCATCTATTACCCTCACCCCCAGAAAAATTTCTCAGCTCCTTGGCTGGAAATTGGCCAGGGGGAGCTGAGAAATTGTACTGTACTGCCCCCCGGGCCCAGCAGAATCTCTCAGCTCCTATTGGCAGGTTTCCAGCCAATAGGAACAGAGAGATTTTGCTGGGAATGGGGACAGCGAAGGCTCCCCCCTGGAGCACAAAGAGCCACAGAGAGCAGCTAGCCCAGTGGTGGACAATAATTTTATTTTTTTTTTGGAAGGGGGCCACTTTATAAATTTCTGAAGTGGTCACAGGCTGCCTCAGAAGGCACCTTAGGTCAAAGGGCTGGGCCCAGGAGACTTTGAGTGGTCCTCTGTCCTCAGACCCTGATTGGTCTGGGGGTAGAGGAGCATGTGAGGTCTTTCTCCCCTGCACTGATAGGGGTGCCTACTGCCTAGAGAACAGCTGGCTGTCAGTCTGAACAGCTGGCGGTTCCCTCTAAGCACTGCGTGCCCCTGGTGGTGTGTGGAGACTTCCCGCACTCCCTCCGCCCCCAGGCCAACCAGGGAGTGCACGCCCCCTCTGCTCCCCCGCACCAAAAAAGGAAGGATGGATGGACGCAGCAGCATCAGGAGAGGGGCTGAAAGGAGGCTTTCCCCTTAGTTTGGGAGGTGCAGCATCTTGCCTCCCCTGGCTGCGCCGTGCCTCCCAGCTGCTGGGAAGGGGCAGGGGGGTGGACATAGTCTCTGGCTCCTCCACCCTACCAGGGGCATGCAGTTTCCTCCTGGCAGGGTGGGGCAGGTAGCAAGAGACTTTGCATGTTCCCTCATCCCCAGGCCCTGAGAGTATTTCATATGCTCCCCCTGCCAGGGGCATGCAGTTCCCTCTAGTTCCCTGGCGAGGGAGACTTCGTGCACTCCCTGTCCCCAGGTCTCGATTGGCCTGGGGACGGGAGAGCAGCAGGGTGGCTGTGGGCAAGATCAACCTGCTTGACAGGCCAGATCCAGCCGGTGGAGGCCCCTTTGCCCACTCCTGTGCTAGCTTTTTGAGCAGTGCTGCTTCATGCTGCCGGGCTGGGTGGCTGGATTAAAAGGCTTGGTGGGCTGTTTCTTGCCCATCCCTCAGCTAGCATGATCCTATCAGCACCCACATGACCCAACAAACCTGGTATCCATAGCTTCTTCCATGGCAGTCTGTCCACTGCACAGGATCCACCTCTGCTTTAAATCCTATTGCAGCATGTAGGCTGCATCATCCATCCAGATCCTCTCATACTTCAACTCAAATCATGGCTACATCATAGCTTTTGAGATCCACAATGACACATTCCACAGAAGTACAGAGCATCTTGTTAAACGCCTGAAGGGATGCTACCCCCGCACGCGCGCGCACATACGCATGCACACACACGGAAACACTTGTAATCATGGTGCCAACAGAAACTGGCTGTGCCAACCGCTCTCCCCCTCATTCTAGACTACTCACTTGAACTGTAACTAGGCTTTCTATACCATCAGTCCACATCCACCTGCCAGCTATTACGGCTTCTCATCATAAAATCGATGTATTCTCTATTTTCACCTGCCCATCACTGAACACTTTTTAAAGGGCCTCTCAAACTCCCATGTAGATGTGCAAAAACTAGCTCCACCATCAGACTTCAAATCTAGCCCTCCATGCCCTCACTGGATCTCTCTTCGAGCCATTAACTACAAGATCCATATTACACTCGTCTATGAAGGTTGCATTTCTAGTGGCCATTATATCAGCCATGCAGTAGGAGAACTAGCAGCTCTTATGGCTGACCCGCCCTGGTCCCCTTTTAAAAAAGTAAAGTGTCTCTCAGATCATATCCTAAATTAGTACTTGAATTGCTCTCTTCCTTTCATCTCAAACACTGTTTACCCACATTTTTCCCAAAGCCACTAACAGACAGTTACACACTCTGGATGTCCAGGGCTCTCGCAAGTCTCCAGAACTATTTCTTTCCACCACTGATTGATCTAAAGGACTCACTATTTCTAAACAATGCCTGTTCAAATGGCTATCTGTCTGTTCTAACTTTGCTATCTCCACTATGAGCAACAACTTCCTGCGGGGATCCACACACATTCTACTGGGAATCTCTCGACATCAGTAGCCTTTCTCAACATCCTGGTGGAAATTTGCAGACCACAAACTGGATTTCATCACACACTTTTAAACAATACTCTGCATTAATACAACATGCATTTTTCCTGTGGGCTCCCATAGTGTCTTTATCCATTACAACTTCAACTCCGAAGCCCCCTCCTTCCTTCAGAGAGCACTGTTCTGCAGTCACCCAGAGGCACAAGTTCAGTAATGGACGTTCTTTGAGAAGTGTGTCCCCATGGGTACCCCAGTACCTTCGCTCTCCCCCTCTGTTTCCAAGTTCCGTTCTATACGCACTCTGTAGCAGAGAAGGAAGGGGAGTAGGTTGGGCCGCACAGCATTGGTTAACTGCCTGAGGCAACACAAGATATGTGTGGACCAACTGGGCACTGCTACTGTAAATCTCTGGCTATGAGTGCAAGGGCGCATCAGCTGAAAAAGTGGAGTGCCTACAGGACACACATCTCGAAGAATGGCCGTGACTATGCAAGGAGAGTAACTTGCATTTGAAATTGTAATTGACTTTCAGATAAAATGTGAATAATTGTGAAATCTTCTCCCTGTATACAGGACACCAGTTTTTCAGATTGCTGGCTTTGAATATTTTTGAATTAATGTTACAGACAATGTTTCTTTAATACTTAATTTCTTGTATGTGAAAAGAACTACTGTCGTATCTATCTAGACCTACTGTGTAGATTTTGTAAAAGCATGTTTTCATAGTAATTTTTGAGGTAGTGTTAGTATAGATGAAGGTATAATCCTGAAAACATGGACACAACTCCAGTGCCTTTCTTCTAGCTTTTAATTAGAATAAAATATTTGTGGTTTTGGTGACCGTGAAAGTTGTCCTCTTTTCTTCCTTTAGTTATAACAAATCTAATGGGAATGTATAGAATAGACACTACATTTTAAATACATAAACTTTCTTCTTTCCCTTTGAAATGTAATAATTTTCCGCTATGTTTTTTTCTTTTGTAATGTTGTTTTCCCTCTGTATAGGCAGTGATTGAGGCATCTGATGTGCTCCTGTTTGACTGGTACAAATTATTTTGATATTAATTATGTTCTGTGTATTGTTTTTCTGTTACTACAGGGAAATTCCAAGAAGAACAAAAGTCGGTAGTTTATCGCCAAACAACAGTCTTTCAGATGCTGCTGCTGCTGCTGCTGCGTCTACACAGAATTGCAGATGATGAAAATTCAATGTCACACTCTTGAGCTAGCTCTTTAAAGGAACAGAGGTGGTGTTGACCCACTTATAAGTCATTTGGTGCTGTATATGGCTTTCACACATTTAGAACTTGTAATCAGTAAAACAGACAGAACTTAATGTTGGCAGTAAAACAAACTCCATGGTTAACCTGCATCAAAATTTCCTTAGGTTGTTTTTACTGTGCACATTTTGAAATTAGGTTTTAATGTAATCTAATAAAGATTATGTGTATTTTCAAATTCAAATTTTCAATTGGCATCTGTACAGTTTTGTGTTTAAATTGTCAACATTCATACATTCCATTCCTTGCTGTTCTTAAAAAATTGTCTCCAGATTCATTTAAAAATGTAAATTTTTTGGCCATGTAAGCTGCACAGTTATTGCAAGATTATTTCCTCCTGCTCTGATATCTTCCAAATTAATTGGGATGGTTGTTTAGGGAGATTGATGTCAGTATATTCAAACTTAAAGTGCACTGGCTCAGTCTGGAGTGGGGTATTTGCAATATTAGAAACTTTGGTTTCTCTTACTTGGGGACCGTGGGTTTTGAACTGAAGAGGACAAGTAGCTTACTCAAGAATTGCTCAGTGAACTGCGAGGTGTTTTGTATTTTAAAATGTGCTGGTATAAAAATTTGCTTCTAACAGAGCAAAAAGTGAGCATAAAATGTTGAAAAGGAACAAAGATCTTTAAATAAAAATCCAATCTCAGCAATGTTACAGCTGTTAACAGAGTAGATTGATCTACTATTCTCTAGAAGTTAATTCATTGATGTTTTAAACACTGAATTTGCAAAGCTGTTAAGACATTTTATGGCATTATGAAGAAGACTCCTTAATGAGCTTACTCTAACAATGTTTTCTACTTGTTTACTCGTGATGTATTTAGGAAGGCTGTAAATATCTCATAAGATTTTCAGCACAGTCTGATGCCACAGGTAGAGGTGGGCATGAAATGATTTTCCAATCCCTTAACTATTACCATGAGTTAGCATTGAGAAGAAACTGAGACCTTTTGATAAATGAGGCCAGCCATGCCCTAGAACGTCCGATGTCGTGGTTGTTAGCATCTGTGTGAGCAGAGGGAAACCTAGGTTCAAGTCTCTGCTCCAAACCAGGCACAGCAAGGATTTGGACCTGCATCTCCCCCATCCCAGATAAGTGTCCAGTCCTCCAGGCAGCTGGATGTTTTGAAATGTGGTTGGTCTCTCTCCCATTGGAACTGTTCCACTTTGAATAAACATTGGACTGGAGAAAGTGACACATTGTCTAGGCTAGTGATTATGATTCCCACTTGGCATGTGAGCGAATCAGGGTCAAGGCTCTGCTCTAATGAATATGCCAACTGGAAATCCCAGAATACCAATGAACTGTTTTGATGAATTGGCATTTTCCAGTTTAAAAACATTGTCAAATTCCTAATCAGCTCTAGGAATTTGCTCTAGTCAGACACCTGCTATGGTTTCCACAGCACAGTGTCAGACTAAAATCAGTGTTGTTAAATGTTTTATATTGAACTTCTGTTCCATACTGGATAATATGGCACTTATCTGTCCTAAATGCACGATTCACTCTGTAATGTTAGCCATGTTACTGTATATAATGCATCTATAATTAAAAAAAAAATCCATATTGCACATTAGCTATTTCTGAGGTGCCTTTTTTGAGTGTAACTGTCTAGATTGCATACTGCCTCTTACCAGCAGCAGTTTTAAGGCTAGCAAAATGCTCAGGGATAAGCACATAGGAAGAGCTATGTTCCATCTAGATTACTTCTGAAAATACGATGTTGTCTTGGCTCTGAATTGAAAATAGAGTAGCACTGAGAGGCAACATATGTTTGTCTTCTACCTTGAAGTCATCTCTGCAAGAGACTTTTGTCTTGAAATGAGACACACATTAGTTGCCCTGTTTTGGGTCTCCAAAGCATCTAATTAAATGTATGTTTTAAAGTATTTCTAGTGTTCATGTTTAAAGGAAGTTGCATAGACAGTCACACCAAAATACCCTTTCTACTTTCTTAAAACTTTGTGAAAAGATCCTTTGAATTTTCCCGAGCTTAATCTCTGCCAGGTGGTAATGTTTTTGGAAAGTTTAATAAAACAGCGCTTTGAAGATTGAGATTCACATTATTGAAGACCGTGTTCACATTAACAACAACCCACCCAAATTTTTTGTGATCTTATAATCTGAGTGACAAAAGCATATTTTTGTTTAACTGCTGTCACCCCACAGAGTGCATTATGACTTTGAACCAGGGGTTAATGCAGGATTTGACAGCTTGTGCAATAAGTATAGTCTCATGCCCAGGAGCATGTTCCATTCTTCAAGTGCTTGCTCATGTCTATTCCATTGTAGGTGTATGTGCGCTTGCCACATGCACCGGTGCTGGAAGCTTTTCCCTCAGTGGTATCCATGGGGCACCATCAGGAATGGCATGCATATGTAGCAGCATAAGGGATGTTGCTGGCTTCTCCTCCCTCAGTTCACTCTGACCACCAGTATTGGTGCTGGAATGTCTCCTTGCCTCAGCAAGCTTGTCTTTTCAACTGTCTAGTTGTGATTCTCTGTATGCAGTTCTTAGTTGGTACAATTTTAACTCTCATACGGGTGTGTCTACACAGCAGTGGTGTTTCGGAATAACTGACATTATTCCAAAATAACGTAGTCCACGTCTACACTACAAGCAGTTACATCGACATAATGTCAAGCTGGAAGACTTCTTGCTCCAGCTCCTGTAACCCTCATTTTACAAAGAGTAAGGGAAGTCAGAGGAAGAGTGCTCTTTCTCGGACTTCCTACTGTGTAGACAGCGCCAAAAGCCAAAATAAGATATTTTGACTTGAGCTACATCAATTGCATAGCTTCAGTTCTGTAGCTTATTTTGGCTTTAGCCCTGCTGTGTAGACATGCCCTATGTGTGTAAATTAGAAATAGTCCTCTATGGTACTTAGTCTAGGAATAGGGCAAGCTCCAATCCCCTGGCTCCAAGCCTTGTGACTGCTGCAATAAACTTATGCCAGTCAGTGATCCCCATCAAAGCTGCCTGAGACCCACACGAATGACACGTGTTGCTTTTGTAAACCTAAAAGGAGTGTGGCATTAAACATAAAGCACTCCTTAGTCACCCTCCCACTGGCTTTGGA
>CM057847.1:50642905-50653695 GCA_030068395.1 Apalone spinifera | reverse complement strand
CTGACCGGCCTATAGTTCCCTGGATCGTCCTTCCCTTTCTTAAAGATGGGCACTACATTAGCCTTTTTCCAGTCATCTGGGATCTCTCCCGATCTCCACAACTTTTCAAAGATAATGGCCAAAGGCTTCTTAATGACATTTGCCAATTCCCTCAGTATCCTCGGATGCATTAAGTCCAGACCCATGGATTTGTGTATGTTTAACTTTTCTAAATAGTTCCTAACCTGTTTTTTACCCACCAAGGGCTCCCATCTTGCATCACTTAGCGCATTAGTCCAGGAGCTGACCTTGTCCATGAATACAGAGGCAAAGAAAGCATGAAGTACTTCAGCTTTCTCCACATCATCTGTCACTAGGTTACCCCCTTCATCCAGTAGGGGCCCCAAACCTTCTCTGATCACCTTCTTGTTAATATGCCTGTAGAAACTTTTCTAGTTATCCTTCACATCCTTTGCCAGTCGCAATTCCAATTGCACTTTCGCCTTCCTGATAACCCCCCAGCATTCTCCAGCTATACATTTATACCCCTCCTTGTTCATTTGTCCAAGTTTCCACTCTTTGTAAGCTTCCTTTTTGTGCTTAAGTTCACCAAAGATTTCCCTTGTAAGACAATTTGGTCTCCTACCATGTTTACCTCTTGCTACGCATCGGGATGGTTTCTTTCTGTGCCTTCAATAAGGCTTCTTTAAAATACTGCCAGCTGTCCTGGACTGCTTTCCCCTTCATGTTAGCATCCCAGGGAATTCTGCCCATCGGTTCTCTGAGGGAGTCGAAATCTGCTTTTCTGAGTCCAAGTTGTGTATTTTACTACTCTCTTTTCTTCCTTTGGTCAGATCCTGAAATCTACCATCTCATGCTCACTGCTTCTGAGGTTGTCACCCACCTCTGTTTCCCCTATTAGTTCCAAGCACCGTGCCATCAGCGCAGAAGGCCAGGTCTGCACTGGCCTCCGACCGGCACCAATCTACAATCATGGTACTGATTAAAAAGCAAAGAGTCTGAGAGAGGGCATTCTCCGTGTCTGCAAAAGGAAGCAGAGCACCAGACAAGAGCGAAGATCTATGCAGGGTAGCTCTGGGAAGTGGCAGAGGCACTTGGCACCTGCTCCATGCCACAGGCCTTTCATGCTGTTAAGGACATATTGTCTCTTCCAGGGTTGGCCAGCAAGGTGCCCTATTGAGGGGTAAACCCATCCTGGAACCTTTCCAGCAGTCCTTATTGGTGCAGCACCATTCCCTGACCCGGGGGTGCCCCACCAGTGCTCACCTGCGCACAGTGCGGCCAGCCCCAGAATATAATGTATCATGCCATCAGTTACAAAGAAGGTAAAAAGACATCACCTCCTCACACATACCTGCAAAGTCTGAATAATGAGATGTTTTTCTTACAGACCTGTGCTGTGCTGTTATCCAACACAGTAATAAATGATAGCAGGAATGGTTTCCTTGGCAAAGAGCAACTGCTGCTGTTCTCAAGGTTGGCAGAACCTGACCTGTCACAAATAAAAACGTACTTTACACCTCTTAGAATACTCTCTCATTAATGACTTAATCCCCTGCAATTGATTGAACTTTCATACAAACAAACTTGCAAATAAAATTCCAGTTTCAGGTTTTTCAGTTACTGCTCCTAATGCCTGCAATTCTTCAGTTATGAGAGTTGCAAATCACGTGTGGTTAGGCACCAGTTAAGCAGTTAGCACAAAGCAACTATAACTTTCAGTAGCTGTTTTGCTTATCTGATACCAGATGTCGGTGTACATTTGGCAAAACCCTCTTTCTCAGGAGGACACACTGTTAGCTTAAGAGTTCTGTGACTGTGTCTTGGAAGCTTAACTGGTATCACAGCTCACCATACCGCCTTTCCTTTATGATATCAATACCACTTCTGCCTTGATAAATAGCAGTGTAACCAGACATTGAATAGTGATTCTTATGCTTAGCTGTAATTGTTTGTGCTAATGGATTGAAAAGTCTCTTTAGTATTACTCTAACTAACAATTCAAAAATGCTGCCATCTAGCTAATAAAATTAACTACATTTTCAAAACGTGTCTAGGCCCAGTGGGGAAACTGCTAGTCCAGTGGGGGGCAGCCTGCGGTCCATCAGGGCTCTAAATGTGGCCCATGAGACATTTTGTTTACCTCTGTGCCTGTTCAGGGTTGCCAGGTTCTTCTGGCTTCCGTTCATGTAGGTTTTTTTCCTACCGGTATTACTAAATTGACAAATGTGTAAAGCAAGTGACGTGAAGTGGGGTTTGTGCTGATTGCACACAACTTTGACTGGAAGAGCCATGCTCTGCCTCTGCATTCAGTCAAAACTCTGCTCCAATCCCTTTAGTCGGCACACTGTACGCATTCTAGGTACACAAGCGCACTTAGCCAAACTACTCTATCCCAGGAGACTGTCTCAGATATGACCGTCTTGCACCATTTAACCTTCAAAGTGTATATATTGTATTTGTAACTGATTTTTAGATTACTAGTTAATAGAATTTAGATTACTAGTGTTCTCTATTGTTATTGACAGTGCTAATAGTTAATTTTCCATTCATGTGTCAAGAAAATGTAAAACAGAAAATAACTTTTTGATTTCTATCTAAAATTGTAATTGGTGAAGGAAGGCTAGTGAGGAATATTCTCTAGACAATCTTATTAGCCCTTCGTGTCAGATATGCTGTTATAAGGATGCACCAGCACATTCTTCTTGATTAAAGAGTTGCAGCACTTTTTCCTTTCCAGTGTTTGCTAGGCCAGCGCTGCCTCTCCTGTTCTTCTGCACTGCCCTTTCATAGCTGGCCATACTCCCAGATCAGCTTCTGCGCCTTGTGACAGCTTCCCCTAGTGAGCATTAGCAAAGTGTCTGGCAGACTAAATAAGCCAGACTTGCACCATCAGCAGGAACTGCATGAGTAAAAACCCTGTAACTTGCCAGGGGAAGCTAGGCATGCGGTATTTCATTTGTTGCTTAAATCACTGTGCCGACAGCTGCTAACTGGTGTCCCTCCAACTCAAGTGAGTCTGGCCATGAGCCACTGTCCAATTCATTGCTGTCTTCATGCAGTACATACAGGCGCTTGCTCTTTGGACTCTCTCCCAAAGCACTCACAGCAGTAAAATGGAGACATTTGTGACCACCTCTGGTTTCACCAGGGTTAAAGTAATAAAGTGAACGTACACCCTGGGCAGTCTTTCCAGCTCCTGCCTACTGCCCCAATAATTCAGATCTCTTCAAATCTCTCCCTTCCAGCAACCCTCCACCCACCTCCATCTGACTCTCTCTGGTCTCCCCACAGTGCCTCAGCTCAGTGCTTTGCACCTTCTGCACTGCTCCCATCTTCTGGGTGCCACTCCTCCTGCTCCTCCTCCTGCCTCACACCCTCTGCTCTGCACTTGTGTTCCTCCTGCTGTGGACTTTTGCTGTAGTCCCCCCTGCTTCTCTGCACTTCAGAGGGGTAAGAAATATCCGGCGATGTAGCCAGCCTTGTTGGGTAATGAAGCAGTGTACACAATTCATGCTGCCGGAGCAGCTGCCCTCCACGTTATCATCAAACCTTGAGGGGCATCCTGGCCATACCTAACTGGAAGAGGACATACACGCGCGCACTTCATCAACATAAACTTCAGGGGGTAGCCGAGTTAGTCTGTACAGGATAAATTTTAAAAACAACAAATGGTCTGGTAGCACTTTATAGACTAACACAGCCCACTGCTTCAGATGACCGGAGTGTTGGAAGTCCAGCTGGCTATATCTGAGGGAGTGGCCAAGCATGCATGTTCATTTGGCTCACTGGTCCCTCCCTCACCTGTAGTGGTACCTGGGCTTCTGGGGTGGGAGGGAGAGACAGTCAAACTTAACAGGGAACTTTGCACAGGGAACAGCAGGTACTTTGGCACTGGCTGCTGCAATGATGTTGCTGCTCTGTCACGTGCCAGACTCCAGTTCCCCTCCCCCCGGCCTCACCCCACCCCATTCCTGTATTTCATTCCCTTCCCCATCCCACCCGCCTTCCCCTCTGCCCTGTCTCTTCCCCTTTCCACTGCTCCCTGGTCCTGCCCCCCAGCATCTGCTTGTTGCTGTATAGGAAACAGGCAGGCATTAGGACCCAGGAGTTGGCCTCTGGCTTCAGCGACCTGGAGTTTAGAAGAACAGCTGTTCAATCCTGCAGCAAGCCAATATCAGCGGAATGGTCTGAGTATTCACAAGCCTTAGAAGACAGAAGCAAAAAGACTCACCGTGAAACCACCGCGCCACTCACCTTCCAGCAGGAACGTCAGAGCTGCTGCACGGCTCTGCAAAAGAAGTGGGCGGGAGGAGAATTGTTTGTGCTCAGGCACACACTTTACAGGGAGCCATGAACCCAGTCTGTAATGGTGCATGGACAGATTTATTTTGGCCCAAACCTCCAATTTGTCTAGGTCACTCTGGACCTCACCTCTACCCACTTGTGTACATAAGAATGGCCATACTGGGCCAGACCAAAGGTCCATCCAGCCCAGTACCCTGTCTTCCACCAATGCCAGATGCCCCAGAGGGAGGGAACACAACAGGGAATCATCCAGTGATTTCTCTCCTGTCGCCCATTCCCAGTGTATGACAAACAGAGGCCAGGGGCACCATTCCTACCCATCCTGGCCAATAGCCATTGATGGACGTAACCTCCATGAATTTATCTAGTTAAAGTACTGGCCTTCACAACATATACAGATGTATTAGGGCATAAGCTTTCATGGGTAAAACCCACTTCATCAGATGAATTGCAGTGGAGTTTACAGAGGCACGGGTATGTGTACATGCACAACAAAAGAAAGAGGGAACTTCTGTAAATGAGGCTAATCAAGGCAGGTGGAAGAGGCTCATTCACAGCAGTTGATGTGGAAATGTGGCTATCAAGAGAGTAGAAATTGCCTTTGTAATGTGTTAACCAGTTAAGATCCTTACTCTATACTAGGTTAATAGTATTGAATTTGCAAATGAATTCCAGTTCAGTTGTCATCATTTTCAGAAATTCTTTGGTAGAAGGGTGGCTACTTTTAAATCCATTATTGAATGTTCAGGGAGGTTGAAATGTTCCTTTACAGGTTTATGTATGTTTCCATTTCTGATATCTGATTTGTGTCCATTTATCCTTTGGTTCAGAGACTGTCTGGTTTGGCCAATATACATGGCAGAGGCACACTGTTGGCACTTGATGGCATAGATCTGTAAACACAGCTTTCACTATACATTTGTATTTCTTTAGTTCTTGAACCCAAAGAATTTTTAAGATTGATTGCCATAAATATACTCCATGTAACCACAAGCCCAAGAATGCAAATTTCCACCACCACGCAAATTAAGTAAAAAACTGGGCATTAAAGTGTAGAACTCAGTTGTACTACTGTCATCTTCCCATCCTGGTCCCAATTTTCTAGTCGATTACAGATTTAACTTAAATATGTTTAATATAATGTAGTGACAGATGTGAGGTGTTTCAAGGTCTGTCTAAACTTACAAATTAAAGGTCAGATTCTGATACCTCTGTTCTTGTTGACTAGTAATTTATTCCATAACTAGCCCCACTGGAGAATATTGAGAGTATTACTGCTTGGTCCTAAGTAATAAAGTGGGCAATTGAGGGAGGGCAGAACATACGTGGGTAAGGTGAGAGAGAGAGAGAGAGTGTGTGTGTGTGTGTGTGGTGGGGCAGGACATGGGCTATAGAAATCTGATGAGAGGATATACGTGTATCTGAGACCTGTAACTTCCTAATCCTGAATGGCTGCTATGGTAGGCAGGGGAAGGCATTGCCTTCTCAAACTGCCAGCCTGGCCCGGCCCACACTGTAGGCATTCCAGGGAGCCCCCGAGCACTCGGCCACCCCATACTCTGGGGCCAGAGAGGTTGGGGCCACATAGCCACCTGCTTGCCTTCTCCATGCTTGGGGAGGCTCACAAAAGGTATCAGGCACAGGTGCCAAGCACAGGCTCTGAGCACATTCCACAGAGGTTGTAACAGAACATCTCGCTGAGAACATCTTGGTACCATCCACCTCCCCACAAATCAAATACATACCGACCTAGGTTCAGGACCAAGTTGAAGTTGACAACATGATAGATGATAGTAAAGATGAATAGTAAGTAAACCCCCTTCTGTGAGGTAAGGGTGGTAACCAGGTAACAGAGGGTGGCAACCTGATACCTCAGTGGATATGTGGCTTGTTTGTACCTGTGTATAAAAGCGCGCCTCGAAGGGTGATTGTCGACTGACTATGAGGGGGGGCTGCTGGAAATCCAGGGTGCTTACTGGGTGTTAATCCATTGCCATGGCTTACATAAGGTGTAGCAGTGCAGTGGCAAGTCTGTTTGCTGATAACTATTAGTGTATGTCGTTTGGCAATAAACCTGCTTGGGTGATTTCGATCCTTATCTGATTTGTGGTCTCTGGGGACTCTCTCAGAAGTCTGTCATATTGACTAATTGCACATGGTTAACATGCTTAGACAGGAGCAAATGTATGCACGCACGAAGCCAAAAGTTTATCATCATTGACTGAGTAAAGGACCTGTCGGAACCTATCGGGACAAGCCCCAAAATCCTGATGACAATAAGAAGTTTCAGTGAGTTGCAGCTGTGGCCATGTAGAGCATTTAGTTCTTTATTCATGCTGTGAGGCAATTTAATGCAATTTGTGCTGCACTGTTTGGCTGAGAGAAATTTGTAATGAACCATTGAGCCATCTGTTCCTCCAGCTGACATCAAACATTTCAAAAACAGCAGTTAGCTTTCTCTGGGAAAGAAACAGCTCACTGACACTAAGGAAAGTTAAGGAAAGGCTCTTTCCTTTCTCTCTTCTAATCTTTAGAATAGACTCTCTTCCACACTCACCTCTGGCTCAGAGCATGGGCCAAAGATTTTTGTCCTCTGGCAGTGACTGAGGAGAAGTGAAATTGAGGCTAGGATTGCTATTCCATATTGAGGTTGAATTCAGTGTGCTGGGCACCTTCAACCCCCTGCTCTTCTAGGGTAGGGCTATACTGTGTGGGGGGACAGGGGGTTCTGAAGAAGGTATGCAAATTGCACTCACATTTGCATATCTTCTGCCAATTTGTTTTCCAAGGAATAAGGGGGCTTCCGAAAAAGGGGTTTTTTTCCAACATTTGGCCCCGAGTAGATGGGCCAAATATCGGAAAAGTCTCTACCAGAAAAAGTATCGGAAGAAAATATGCAAATGCAAGCACAATTTGCATACCTTCTTCCGAACCCTCCCTTCCCCACAGTGTAGCCCTTCCCCTAGTGAGTGACATCAGTGGGAGTTAGAGGCACTCAGCACCTTCCATGGTCAGCCCTGCTTTATCCAACCTTTGGTTTCCATAGTCCTGTCCATCTCTGTGAACTTGATTTGAGAGACTTGGTACATAGTCTCCTTTTAGACTGGCAATTAGAGATAATCATACCCAATTCAGAAATTCTCTGTTGCTCCAGATATGGAAGGACTGTGCTTTCCCTGCCCCACCCCTTCATGGCAAGTACTGTCTCAATCTTGAAGTCTATCATAGGTAGGAGGAATTGTCAAAGCAATTGTAGTGGGTTTACAGTAGCTTATCATAATTTATGAGCATTCTCTGTTAACCTGTGATGTTTACTTATCCACTTATTGGGTTAATTCAATAGCAGGGCTACCAGGAAATGCAGCCAGGGAGGGGGAAATGGAACCAGACATACTCTCCCTCAAATGTTTGCTGACAGGTGTAAGAGGTATTTGCTCCGGTGCCCCCCGCTCCCCAATCTGCCAGACAGGTTTCTCCAGGGATGAATCAGTCCCTATGAAATGAACCCACAATAAAGGGAGGTTTAAAGAGAGACACACTCCCCCAAGAACAGAAATTTTTGAGACTGGAAACCCAAGATCTTCTGTGTGTCTGTACTGGGACCAATTCTATTCAACATAGTCATAAATGATCTGGAGAGAGGGGTAATCAGTGTGGTGACAACATTTGCAGACGATACAAAATTGCTCAAGATAGTTAAATCCACAGCAGACTGCGAAGAGCTTCAAAAGGATCTCACAAAACTGGGTGAGTGGGCCACAAAATGGCAGGTGAAATTCAATGTTGATAAATGCTAAGTAAAGTATATTGAAACACATAATCCCAACTATACATATAAAATGATGGAGTCTAAGCTGTTACCACTCAGGAGAGATCTTGGGGTCATGGTGGATAGTTCTCTGAAAACATCCATGCAGCGTGCAGCAGCAGTGAAAAAAGCAAACAGAATGTTGGGAATCATTAAGAAAGGGATAGAGAATAAGACAGAAAATATCATGTTGACTCTGAATAAACCCATGGTATACCTGTATCTTGAGTGCTGTTTGCAGATGTGGTCACTTTATCCAAAAAAAAATCAGAAAAAATTCAGAAAAGAACAACAAAAAATATTAGGGATATGGACGGCTGCCACATGAGATGAATAAGACTGAGACTTTTCAGCTTGGAAAAGAGATGACTAAAGGGGGATGTGATAGAGGTCTGTAAAATCATGATTGGTGTGGAAAAAATAAACAAGGAAGTGTTATTTATTTCCTTTTCATAATAAAATAACTAGGGGGCACCAAATGAAATTAATAGGTAGCAGATATATAGCTAATTTCATTTGACAATGTAAATTAGCTGATTGGTCCTTGTTGCCTTATTAGCATACAATAGTCAAATTTGAACCTGATTTTCCTCTCATACCAATTTGACACCTGCATAAACTATTGATTTGAATAGAGTTACTCCGGAATTAACAAGTATGAATGAGAAGAGAATCAGGCTTGAGCGATTTGTAGGGCGGGTCTGAATGAATGCTTCCCTGACAGCTAGCTGGAGGAAGAGAGAGGTGGGTGTGTTTATGTAAATGGAGTATGCTCCTACTTTGCTAAAGTATTTAGCAGATACAGTGGTGTCAAAGTGATCAACTTTGGGTGCTGTAAGTTACAAATGACCTTATTACCAAATGCCTGGCTAATTAAATCTGGTTACTAATGTTGTAATTATATGGGGAACATAGAAAAGCAGGACTATGCTTAACATGTCCCAAATAAGTAGTCCCCCTCAGTTGAAAAAACCTGAGGAAGGGGCTCAAATGTCAGAGGCCTGTGAAGAGAAGGGAATGGGGAAGACAGTGGGACTGGGGACAGACGAGATGAGACAAATAGGTCTTCCAGCCAGGAGGCTGCATACCCTAAAATTGATTCAAAAGAACAGAGCTAAATAGGCTTAATTACAAGCTTCTTTAATTATTTAAATCAGAGCTGAAACCCATTGTAGTAGGACTGTTTCTGCCCTGCCTGGAAATCACTCGTGGCAGGATTGTGTTTCTGCACAAAGCTAAAACCACTAAGAAAGTGATGTGCAGATGTCACCACAGAGAGTCAGGTGACAGCAGAAGGTGTCTGACAGTCATCTGGTGAAAGAGTGGCTGGGGAGGCAGGGAGGCACAACAAGTGGCCAGCAGGGCAGTGGTAGAGAGACACAGTGAGCAGGCAACCAGTGAAAGCAGTTATCAGGTGGCTAGCAGGAGTGACTGGAAAACAGACAGCTGGTAACTGGCAGAGAGAGACTGTGAGCAAGAGCCCAAGCAGTGGAGCAAGTGAGGTGCCTCTTTATTCCCCCTCCAACCTAGGTGGGAGCTGAACTCTGTAGCTGCACCTCTGAACTCTGGCTTTGCACTAACAGAGGACGGCAACTGTGACTGGAGTGCAAAGAAGAGTTGGGTATGTGAAGAGGATTTTGGGCTGCTGGGCTTAAGAACATGATGGGGAAAAGGATGCTATCCAACCTACTTGGGGGTGGGTCTTTTGCTCATGGTTTTTGTTTATGAACCCTGTCTGTGGTGTTTTCCCAAGTTAATGCTGAGTTACTTGTCTCTTTTTATTAAAAATTTCTTTTTTACACTCACGCTGTGTTCTTATGAGTGGGGAGGCATTGCCTTTCAGAGATGCCCAGGGCAGCATATAAATTTCCCAGGTTACTGGCTGGGGGCTTGAGCTGGTTCTATGTTGTATCAATGGAAAGGAACCCCTAGATATGGAACCTGCCCTGTCTCTGCCAGCTCTACCTGGCAGAAGGGTTACAGATTTTACAGAAGATGTTTGAAAAAGTAGCTTGATGTGAACAGGTGTCAGTGTTTATTCAGCTGAGAAGCACCAGCTCTGTTTTAGTCTGTATGTTTTGATTACCCGGCACTTCAACTTGCCAGAAAAATCTATGTGAAGTTGCTCCTGCTACTTTGCTTTTTAAGACAATACAGCTTAAGTTTTGTTGTTAGTAAAAACTGTTCATGTCATTCTATACAAAAAATATCATGGGTAGTTAAAGTTCCAAACCAAAAAAAAAAAAAAGAAGCACCAGTAGGGTTCTCAACCTTGCCAGACGATAGTACTCCTTTCAGGAGTCTGATTTGTCTTGCATACACCACATTTCACCTTACTTACACTTGGGCTTTGGGTTCAGCACTCCATAGCAAGGCTTAGGCTTTGGTTTTTTGCACTGGGCCCTAGTAGGTCTAACACTGTTCCTGGTGATCCCATTAAAATGAACTCATCCACATTTGAGATTTTTGTAGGGGGCTCCCAGGGAAAGCTCTGTAAGTCTTGGCCCAAGAAAAGAGTGAACTTGGAAAGGCTGTGAAAGGGCCCTGCCATCAGACTTGGTAGGAAAGACTTCATGGAGGTGGCAGCAAAGAGTCTGGCAGAGTGAATCGTGACTGACTGTCCTAGGATCTCTGTACTGCAGTGTTTCTTAAACTTTTTAAGACCGAGGAACAC